>SRSE01000620.1:0-1200000 GCA_005024645.1 Planiliza haematocheilus
TAGTGGGCTGTGCTTCGCACAGCCCACTACTGACCCCTATAGCTTTGCTATATGGGGGTCAGTAGTGGGCTGTGCTTGCACAGCCCCACTAAATAGACGACAATAACAAGTAGTGGGCTGTGCTTCGCACAGCCCACTACTGACCCCTATAGCTTTGCTATATGGGGGTCAGTAGTGGGCTGTGCTTGCACAGCCCCACTAATAAACTCTTAATAAAGTACTAAATAAAGTCTTAATCAGGTCTAATTCAAGTATCCACATAGTATCCACATAAGATGAAAGTGAAGCCTATTAAATCTAGGAGTATTTCCATTGTTAAAGGAAAAGTGGTAGATAAGAAGTTTGTTATAAATGATGAGGTAATTCCCACAGTGCTGGAGAAGCCAGTGAAGAGTTTGGGAAGATGGTACGATGCAAGTCTTAGTGATAAGGCGCAGTTTGAAGGGTTGAGGCAGGAAATGATTCAAGGCATTTCAAGCATAGACCGGTCAGGGCTACCAGGCAAGTTAAAATTGAGGTGCTGGCAATTTGGTTTACTGCCCCGGCTAATGTGGCCGCTGACGGTGTACGAGGTTGCCCTTTCAAAGATAGAAAAGCTAGAAAGAATGAGTAATTCATTTATTAGAAAGTGGCTTGGTGTCCCACGCTGCTTAAGTAGCACAGCGTTGTACGGGAAAGGCATACTGGAGCTCCCAGTTACCTGCCTAACAGAGGAGTTTAAGTGCACTAAAGTTAGACTGGAAATGACTCTTACTCAGTCAAAGGATCCTCTGTGGAGCAAGGCATCAGCAGTAGAAAGGAGAAAGATGATAGTGGAAGAGGTACAGAGGCAAGAAGAAGCGGTTAGATGCTCGAAGGCAGTGTCGCAGGCTAAGCAGGGTCAATGGGTGAACTGGGAGAGTGTGGAGAAAAGGAAGGTGAAGTGGAGAGAGCTTTGGAGCATGGAGGCTAGCAGGATTAGATTCATGTTAGGGGCTACTTATGATGTGCTGCCAACTCCCCAGAACCTGAACCAGTGGGTAGGTGAGGATGCGGCCTGTCCACTGTGCACTTGTGTCTGCACACTTAGTCATATTCTGACAGGTTGTAAGGTTAGCCTCTCCCAAGGACGTTATACCTGGCGTCACAATCAGGTATTGAAATGTTTAGCAGCTGCAATAGAGGAAAAACGGGTGAATGTAAATTCCACGCCCATTAACAGAGAGAATAGATGTATTAAGTTTGTAAGGGAGGGAGAAAAGGCGAGAGGAGCAGGCTTCAGGCATAACACGGGACGGCTAAGGGTAGGAGGAGCCTGGGAGATGAGGGCGGACTTAAATAGCCAACTGGTTGTCCCAGGTGAGATAGCTAGCACTCGACTACGGCCTGATTTGCTGTTGTGGTCTGAGCCAGAGAAAGTAGTTGACTGTCCCGTGGGAAGATAGAATTGAGGAGGCTAACGAGAGAAAAAGAGCTAAGTATGCAGAGTTAGCAGCAGATGCAGAGCAAAATGGATGGAAGGCTTATGTCCGCCCGGTAGAAGTGGGCTGCCGTGGTTTTGTGGCAAGGTCGGTCATTGCTCTGCTGAGTGAGCTGGGCATACGAGGAAGAAGCCAGAGGACTACGGTTAGCAATATGTCCCGGGCAGCAGAGAGAGCCAGTGACTGGTTATGGGTGCGCAGGAAGCATGCTAGCTGGGGAGCTAACTAAGGTAAGGATGTAGGCCCTGGGTTTTCAGCTACTATTGGGGAAGACGTAGTCCATGAATGACATCTGGGAAGGAGGTCTTCCTGGGGTAGGAGGGTAGTTGGATTATGGCTCTGCATTCTTTTCCTTTTTCACATCTCCCCTCCCCTACCCCTCGTTGCCTTCGGGCTTAGGATGGTGGGGAGGTTACAGGATACGCCTATTCCGGCGGGGATCTAGGTAGAAGTGTAACTAACACTCCCCATTTCTCATTCCTGTGTTTCTTGTTTTCTTTTTTTCCCTCATTGACTCTGTTTCTCTTCTCCTTCCTCTTTGCTTTTCGGCATTCTGTGTCTTTGTTTTTTCTTAAAATTGGGGGATAGATGGAGATATAGGATGGTAATTTGACCAAGTGGTTTCACTCATGGTTCTGAGTTCTTGCAAGGTATGATGGGAAATTTCCTTTACATGCAAGTATAGGTGGTATTTTAGATTTGTTTAATACGATTTGTCCGGCTAGTGAGTATAAATATGGGACAGACAATATTAGATGGGGTTGAGTGTAATGAGGTTGGGATAGAGGTTGATTTCGGTATTATCTTAGAATAGGGAAGGTGAGTTGGATACCATAATAAGGTGAGGAGTTCGTGTGGGGGACCCAACAGAGTTTTGGGAGGGAAGGATCTTTTATTGCTGGATGGGAACATATAGGTAAGAGGATTCTTCTTGGCTTTGGTTTGAGTTTGCATTAGATCCTGGGGTTGCGCGGTGTATGGAACACAGGATTTAGATTATTCTTAGAATTTCAGAGGTAGGTGTGAAATAGGTGAATGGTGAAAGGTTTTCTGAGATAGGTGGGGAGCTTAGGGGTTGGGGCATAGGGTGGTTGAAGGTAGTTGTATTTGGTCGGAATAATTTACTTCTTTGGTCCCAATAATTTTGGTAGAATTGAGGGGATTTGTTGGAGGGGTTGACTGTAAGGAACACACCCTGAGACATGATCAATCTCAGCGGGGCCTTCCCTGGGGGAGAGTGTCTAGTGATAATGGCCGAAACACTCTATGATCCTGGGGTTCACTACTGAAGATGTGTTCTGGGGTGAGGTTATAGGGCTGTAACGGAAGGCGGATAATGGTGGATAGTAAAATTGGGGGCAGTTTGTATTTATTTTTACTATGTGAGATGGATATAGGATATAGGTTATTGCTCATATTACATGACTGCAGGCTTGGTAGGGCCTCTTAGTTGAACAGGGCCTCTAAACGTGTTTTGCCTGGGATTTCGGCACAAGGGATAGTAACATCTTGTCCTGTGTATTTTAAATGCACATAATGTGCTTACTGTGTGGATACTTGACTTAGACCTGATTAAGACTAGTGTAGTAAGTTTAAATTGAATATCATATTTTGGAGCTATATGGTTTTGTGAAATGTTTACATGTTTACTGCTGCTCTCCCTTCTTCCAAGTATCTCTGGCCTGGAGTTGAGTGTTTCCTGTGGAGCTCCATACTACATCTGTTGTCGTGGTCTCATCAGCCTGCCCAGTCTCCATGGAATCCTGCTGTTATCCACTCCTACCTGAATGAACAATTCTCCAACCTGCCGATGATTCCCCTTATATTTTCAAACTGTCATGTAACATCATTAGTTTGAATCATAGCATCCAACTTGTATGCTTTAGTCAGATATGTGTATTTATGACAGATGTATGTTTATCTTGCTGTTCTCTTTCTCTGTCTGTACCCGGCTGGCCTTAGGCAGATGGGTCCCTCCATATGAGCTGGGTTCTGCTCAAGGTTTCTTCCTGTTAAAAGGGAGTTTTTCCTTGCCACCGTCGCCTTCAGGCTTGCTCTGGGGGTTTCAGGCCGGGTCTTGTAAAGCGTCTTGAGACGATTTGTATTGTTATTGACGCTATATAAATAAAATTGAATTAAACAGAATTTGTGATACATGTGGTAAATAGACTACACTTATACATATAGCTTTTATCCAAAGCACTTTACAATGAAAGACTCTCCTTCACCGATTCACACACTAACGGCAGTTACTGCCATGCAAGGCGCTATCACGGCCCATTGGGAGAATTTTGGGGTTCAGTGTCTTGCTCAAGGACACTTATTCAGTCTGGTGGACGGTCTGGCCGTCATGCAATCCCTCTGTCAGCCACTATGGTGCGAGAGCGCACAGCTAGGAATGCACCAGGGATGCGCAGGGCCAGGAACACACACACAGTATTGCAACCAAAAATGTTAAAGGTTGTTTTTCAGGCCCAAACATAAATGATCACATTCATCTAATCTTTCCTAACCCCATAAGCAGGCCGTCAAAACGCATCTGTAGGCAGCCTAGGCTCCGAGATCTGTACATAAAAACAATTACTATCAACAAGTGTTCGCCACCCACTCAAAGGCAAAACAAAGTGTTCCAACCAATAACCGGTGAGATGCGAGTTTCAGTTGGACAGGAGGGAGGGGGAGGGAGTAGCGAGCTAGTGTTCTGTTTTGTTTGAACTAGGGATGCAAGCAATTAATCGATTATCGATTAATTGTCGATAAGAAATTACTCGATTAAAATTAATTAATTGCGATTAATTGCATTTTGAACTCGTAATTCCCCGCTCGTCCTCGTGGGGGCGCGCTTGACGCCAAGCGTACTTGACACACACGTGGGAACACAAGCGAAGCAGGGCTCTGACGACAACAGACAAACAAGAAGCGGTACGCTGACAAGATGAAGAGGGCAAAACGGAGTGCAGTATGGAGCCACTTTAATTTGGTCAATGACGACAATGACGCCAAATGCACAATATGTGGAAGTATTTTAAAATACAACCACTCCACAACTTCGTTAAATATGTCACATTCAGCCATGCTACAAACAGCGAGTGGTTAGCCTACAACAGTGATCCTCACTATTTTTTTCACAAGAGCCACATTGGCAGTGCAAAATCAAAAGGCGAGCCACTTTTACGACAGATTTACTTTAATGAGTTCGTTTCTGTCGCTTTATTAAAAACCGGTCTGTTTTGTGTTTTACGCTAGCTAGCCAGCCTGCAACCGTGCGTTGCGGTCAAGTTTTGTAAACAATGCCACATGGCCACCTTTGGCATTGCCGGTAAATAGTGGATTGCAATTAAAGGCAAGTGGTAGTGTGTTACTGTAAGCTACCATACGAGCCGCCAGTTATAGCTTGACGAGCCGCGCAATGAGTAACTGGCCTACAATCACCACAGCGTTGGGACGAAGGGTATGTGATTCCACAGAAGCAGAGGGCATTACCCAGTGTATATGTAACATACATGGTTACTACAGACATGCTGCCGATAAATATCGTTGACGGACAGGCACGTCAGCAGACGTCAGTCACTTCTGAGCGTGTATTTTCAGCAGCTGGCCTAACTGTTAATATGTTGCGTACACGACTTAGCTGACCATGTTGATATGACATTCTTGAACAAAAATAGATAGGTCTAGCTATGCAATGAGGATTAGGATCAGAATCAGCTTTAATGGCCAAGTATGTACACCTACAAGGAATTTGACTCCAGTAACTTTTCTCTCTAGTAAAGTACAGCTTAAATAGGTGAAATAAGAATAGAATAAAAATAAAATAAAACACAATACAATGAGGAGCACTAGGGATGTTTTTGTTTTGTTTTACGAAGACCGACACATCTGTCATCAGGCAGCCTATATTTAAATTAACTAGAGTTATGACTGTCCAGTCCTAGTCTACCAATGTTATTGTGATATTGTCACATTTCCCAGTTTAAGGGGGATTATAAATGCTGCTAATAGTCCACATGTGACACCGTATTTACTTTTCAGAATATTTTTTATTTATTTTTATTATTCTGCTTAGAGACAGCGCATCGTAAGGAAGATTGCATTTTATGTTACGTATACAGTAGATAGAACCTATTCAGAGGGAAATTCAGCTTCTCAGAAAAATTGCCGCTTATCAATTAATCGATCGATAAGATGAAACAACTATCGATTAAATAATTACTCGATAATTTGCATCCCTAGTTCGAACATCAACAGAGTGACGTAGCCATTCTTTTTGTGTACAGATCTTGGAGCCTAGGTTGCCTACAGAGACGTGTTTTTTGACGGGCTGCTTATGGGGCAGGCAGCTAGCGGATGATTAGGAAAATTAGATGAATGTGATCATTTATGTTTGGGCCTTTTTTGGGCCAGATCATATCTGCAAGCATGTTAGACTACCCACCAGGTTTAAATAAGTGATCACAACCACATAAAACGCAAAAACATGAGGTACCTAATAATTGTGCACGCCCTGTACTTCACTGACCACGAGCGGACAAAGCGCTTTACACTGACCTCTCATTCACCCATTCACACACACATTCACACACCAATGGTGGCAACTGCCATGCAAGGCACACACAGACCCACATACTATGGATATTTTTGCTTGTTCACAAAGGTCCTTGCGGCTGGTTGGTCGAACGCAGCTCATTTAGTAAAACGGGTCGTTCAGTGATCGGAATATCCCTGATTCAAATCCCAGAGAATGTCCACAGGCTTTTTCACTAGTTTTTGACAATAATGGTTTGTTGTTTCCTCTTTAGATGCGGTCTTCAGCGACCATAAAACCACCCTGACCCAAATAATGGACATCATGGCGTCGGAAGATCCCTGCTGTTGCTGTTGCTGAATGATTTGGATAGATCATTTATGTTAAACTCTGTTAACATGTAAAACAAAATAAAATAATGTAAAAAAAAAAATAAGTTGACTGGTTCTTGATGGAGGTGTTAATCATTTTTGTGTGTGATAGGCCTACTGCAAGTTGCATAGGCTAATAAAGGTAAAATGTTGAAGCAATGTTGCAATATCAATGTTTATTCAACGGTGATTTGTAGTTGAGGCTTTAACCATGTTGGATTTTACTGCGTTGTTTCAACGTTGTTTCAACGTTGCAATATATCATATTCAATATATCATATTCACCTATGTTGAAATAGCGGACGTTGAAACAATGTTGTAGTATCAACGTTGATTCAATGTTGATTCACCCTTTGTATACAACGTTTATTCAACGTTGAATCAATGTTGAAATGCCAGCAGGGACGTTACAGTATATTTCAGTTTAACATTAGCCTATATGCCTGGCTAATGATATGACAGAAAAGATGCGTTTGGCCATGCAACTTCCGCAAGCCTTGCGATAGCTTTCCGTCAAATTTAGGTGAACTTGTTGTGCAAAGTTAACACAGAAATAATACAGTGGATAATGTAGTGGCGATACCTATTTAACAGCACAATGTCCGATCATCTGACATTCCACTAGCATAAATGTACATTATCGGACGAAAAGTTAATCTAACTTGACAATGACGGCAAACACCGTAAGGTTTATATAAATGTTCAGATTACCGAATTGTGCATGCCTCCGATCCTAGTTTCCCGTTATCTAGTGATATTCACAAAGAGAGCTACTATAGGAATCGTATAGTATTCTGGGACAAAATATTATAGTAATCTTATAGTAATTTCGGACATACTGTACTATAAGACAGAAATGCTATAGCGGCTCTAGGATATAGAGGTATTACAGAACATCACACACTTCTGTGATGTTCTACCTCTATAATATTTTATAGCCGCTACAGTATTTCTATAGTAGTCTTATAGTACTTCTAAAACCCAAATTACTATAGTATTCCTATAAGATTACTATAATATTTTGTCCCAAAATGCTATAAGATTCCTATAGTACTTTTTCGTCCCCCACCGAATATGCTTCAAGCCTACCACTTACGGTTTGCAAAGATACAATTATAAAATTACTGCAAACCTTTACTCTATCAATATTTATGTTCTATTATACATTTTCTTTGTTATATGAATAACAGAAATTCATGAAATATAGGCAGACACACAGTAATGAGATATTTATTAAATGTTGATTTTGAATTTAGTGAACATCAGCGTATATTAGGCAGGCGCTGTCATTTATTATTATTATTTATTTATTTAATTTTATTCTAAAAAAGCATGTCTATGCTATGGAAAATAAATGTGATCTAATAATATGTTAATCATTATAAAGCAAACTTGACAGAAATGCACTAGCAGCTTTGCAAACGCTAACAATGCTGTCATTCACGTTAAATATTCAAGTTAAGTCACGACATCGTTAAAATATTTCCACTTAAGCAAGTTATTACCTTTGTGCATCCTTTGGAAATCGATGGAATGCCAAATCACTTCTGGTGGACTGATAATTCTTGCAATTTATTGCAGAACACTGCTTGCGTTTTGACCACTTACGTGCAAACTGGCCCTAGATTTCAGCAGCTTTCAGTCCATAATGGCGGACGCGCCTCCGCAGCGCCATCTACAGGCTGTTACCAATGGCTGTTACCCATAACACAACAGAGTTTCGCCTCTTGGTATTCTATGCTCTTTGCCCTCGCGGCAAAATCCCAACCACTTTCTGAAGCAGTCACGTGGTACAGCTGGGCAGCGACACTTTGGACGTCATTATTTTTGGCCCCTCCTCTAAATGAAGCAAGTCTCGATACGCACTTCGCGGAAACGCCCCCTTCATTACTCGACACACGCTTCGAAGCCTCGCCACGTCTCGTAACATCACTAGCTAAGAGCGGAGGAAAGAGAAAATTGGATCGAGAAAATTGTGTATTTCAGACGAAAGAATGGTTATCTGTTCACACAATATAAAGGCAAACATATGTGCTAGTCTGCTTATTGACGTTATCTGCCATTAAAGATTTTAATTTAAGTCACCGCTACAACACGTCGCACAAAGCTAAATACAGGAAGTATACTGTAGCTGCAAGGGCTGCTATCGTGGACCTCAAATCAAAAGTACGCAAACAACAGCGACTTTTTACCAGTGCCCACTGCTAGTAGTGGTGACGAGGTAGAGTGGGTAATACAGGGAAAAGTGTGTAAAAATCCACATTCATTAAAGATAAATAAATAAAGCACAGTAGGCTAAGTGCTTTTTTTGTTTGCTTCTATAAACATACACACACAACATATTAAAAAATGCAGTTTTATCACTTCTGGTTTAGTGCACTGTCCCATGTGGCCCTCAGGTATAGTGTCGATGAAAACTTGTGGCTCCCTCGATCATTTAGGTTGCCCATCCCTGAATTAGACCGTTTCCAATTGAATTGTTCAGTGGCAGCAGTAAACCCACAAACTTACCTCAGCTAACACTTTATTCTAGCTGTTGTATCACCATTGCCTTACCTACGATGATAGCAGTGTTACGCTGGTAGGGGTCATAGGGGCAGCGACCTCTTCCTTCATCAGGCTTGAGGTTCATTGTAAATGTCTTTGACTCCTGAACAGAAAAATGGAAAAAATCAAGCTGCAATGGAAGTCTGGATTCTTGCTTAGAACAGATGAAGTCATTAGGTGATTTTAACATCCATGTTGATGTTGTCACTGACAACCATAGCTTTTCATTTACGTCATTATTAGATTTAATTAGCTTTTCTCATAAGGTAAGCAGACCAGTTCACTGGTTTAATGACACATATCTTGTACAAGCTTATGGCATAGAAACTAAATATATGATTGTATTTACTTCTTTTGTCTGATCATTTCCTTACAACATTTGCATTTACAATAATGGATTACACAGAAATTGGAAAGCCATTTCATTACAGTAGATTCTTACCTGATGGTGCTGTAACAATATACAGCACCATCAGAATGAGTTGCAAAAGTCTGGGCACCCCTCTAAGATTTCATAATAATTTGCTCTAACTTTATAAAAGACGATCACAGCAACAAGATTTTATTTTCCTACAGAGATGTAGAGATTTGAGTGTTTTCCAGACCAAAATTCTTAGAGTGTCATTACAAAGTTTTGTTAAAATGAATTCAAATGTAAACAAATGGTATGTGCAAAAGTTTGGGCACAGTTTTAATCACATTGACTGCGTTAACATGGTCTTTAGTATCCCGATTTTGAGGCTTATCCCGGCTTTGAGCATATTCGGGATATGGTGTTTACATGGCCACAGAGAAACCCGGTTATTCATATCCCCGTATACATGATAAATAACAGTATCCTGTTTTCCGATCGCTGCATCCTATCTGCGCATGCGTGTTTCACGTCTTTTTGAATGTTTTCCAACGGGACCTAACTTGTTCAGCGGAGCGAGGTGGAAAACCAGCGTCACGTAGCTTTTCCGCAACAGATTTTAAGCATTTCGGTGTTTTCTGCGATCTAAACACGTCGTTATGTTTAGTTCTTTCATTACTTTAAGGGAAAATTCAGTCTCTCCGTCGCTCCAAAAGCGAGAAGTTAAATTAACACCTCCATATTAAACCAGATAAATTAATCTTTATTAACAGGATATGTCCCTCAGTCTTTTAAGACTTCTGTAATCGAAATTTTACTGAAAAATCTTACTCTGGACCCAGATGTTTTAGCCAACTATAGACCAATATCCAACCTTCTTTTTATTTCTAAAATTCTAGAAAAAAGAAGAAATGGGAGTGAGACAAGAAAAAAAAATGAGTAAGCAATTTATTACAACCATTAAAATGAAATAGGCTGTTCATCAGTTGATCAAAAGTTTAAGACCATCGCCTTTAAAAGGCTGAAACTATGAGGCCATTATTGCAGCAAAACTGCAAATGTGTATTTCAATTCGTGTGTGTGTAACTAGATTTGCAAATGTGTGTAAAAAATACCCTCCATTGGATGGACACGTGACTTTTGCTACACTTCTGCCGTGGCAGAACAGCTCCATACCACCAGTGGGCGCTAGGCCACCACCCAAGAATATTAGCTACCAACTAACTGGGCTGGCTGGTACCACAGACTCTATGGCTGGGACGAACACTGGTCAGTGGTCCCGATCCCGATGCAATGGAGGCTGGATGGCGTGCTGTAATTACATAACAGGGCTCTCACGCATTAAAATAAGTTCATCCTCCACTTCCAGCTCTTCTTTGACATTTGCAGACATTTACGGCGCTACTATTTCACCTGGCGACCAGAAATAATATTTTGTCCCATCGATTTGCTGATAGGTCGCTTATTGAATGTGTGCGTCTCATTCGAGAGCCCTGTTATGTAGTTACAGTACGACACACGCATTTGCAAATCGCTGCGTGCATTTGCGGATAAGAAGTGTAGCAAAACTCACGTGTAAGAACACATCCAATGGAGAGGCCAGATATTTACAGATCACACATTTACAGGTTTATCTACGCATACAGAGCGCTGTACGGATTTGCGGATTTTTTTTTTTTTTTTGCAAATCCAGTACACACACACAGAGATTATTATTTTATTTATTTTTTTTACACATTTGCAAATCCAGTTACACACACATGGATTTTTTTTACACATTTGCAAATCTAGTTACACACACACAGATTGAAATACACATTTGCAGATAGTTTTGCTACAATAATGGCCTCATACAAATCTTTGTATCCACCCACGCTGTCATGACCTCCTTATGGTAAAGCCAAAAAATCTTTCTCTCTTTGAACGTGGTCAGATTGTTGAGCTGCATCAGCAAGGCCTCTCGCACCGTGCCATTGCTGCTGAGGTTGGATGCAGTAAGACAGTCATTTTAAACTTCTTAAAAGATCCTGAGGGTTATGGGAAAAAAGTCAAGTGGTAGACCCAAAAGGATTTCATCGGCCCTGAGCCAGAGGATCCAATTGGCTGACCATCAAGACAGGGGACAATCCTTGGCCCAAATTAAGCTTGTCACTGGTGCCAACTGCAGTCCCATAACCATGAGACGGCATCTGTGAGAGAAGGGTTTTAAGAACAAAAAACGTTGTTAAAAACCTTGTCTCCATCAATGGCACAAAATTTCCCGTTTGGAGTTTGTACAAGAGCACCAAACATTGACATTGAAAGGTGGAAGAAAGTTTTACTCTCTGATGAGAATTTTTTTTACTTTGACAGTCGTGATGGCTTCCAACTTTACTGGCATGACAAGGCAATCCCACCTGAGATGTTTTCTACACAGCACAGTGGAGGGGGCGCCATCATGATCTGGGGGGGCTTTTTCCTTCAGTGGAACAATGGAGCTTCAGGTTGTGCAGAGGCCTCAAACGGCAGCTGGCTATGTGGAGATGCTGCAGGGGGCATCCCTCTTGACTGAAGGCCGTCGTCTGTGTGGTAATAATTGGGTATTTCAACAGGACAATGCTGCAGTTCACAATGCCCGCCTGACAAAGAACTTCTTCCAGAGAAATAACATCACTCTTTTAAACCATCCTGTGTGTTCTACTGATCTAAATCCAATTGAGAACACTTGGGGTTGGATGGCAAGGGAAGTTTACAAAAATAGACCCCAGTTCCAGACAGTGGATGCCTCCATCTTCACCACATGGAGCAACATTCCCATTAGCCTCCTGGAAACACTAGCATCAAGCATGCCAAAACGAATTTTTGAGGTGATTTAAACGAATGGCACAGCTTCTCATTACCGAGTCCTTTTTTGAAAATTTTATTTGTGTTTTTTTTTGAGATGTGGTCTTAAATTTTTGATCAGCTGATGAACAGCCTATTTAAGTTTCATGGTTGTTTGCAATAAATTGTCTCACTCCCATGTCTTGTTTTTGCATTTTGAAACACTACCCCCCCCCCCCCCCCCCCCCCCCCCCAAATTATGGAACAATCTCCCCCTACACATCAGACAAGCCCCTTCGCTGTCCATTTTTAAAACACATCTTAAGACCCATTTTTATTCTTTGGCTTTTAACCCAGCATGAGACCCTGTTTTCTGTTCTGTTTTATTATTATTTTAATACTGTTTATCATTTATTATTGTTTTTATATTGTTTTTATATTGTCTCTTATGTTTGATGTCTTATATTTTAGGTTGTATTTTATGTATAGCACTTTGTGTCAGCCACAGCTGTTTTAAAGGGCTTTATAAATAAAGTTAAGTTGAGAAGTTGAGTACTTAAAACATTTTTAAGATCCATCAGTGCAAAATGTAAATTAGTTAGCACAATTCAAATTTTGATCAGGAGTGTAATAGTTATTGAATAGTGAATAAAAGTAAGAAAAAAAACATTATAAAAGATGATGTTTCTTTGCATATTTTGTAGAATTGTCTGTAGGTTTGCAAAGAGGGTCCCCAGCCAGAAGCTAATACTGTTTGAGGGGCCTTGGCATGGCAAAGTTTGGGAACCCCTGCTATATGTAATTGCATCATCATCAGATTATACATGTATGCTTTAGTCAAATGTAGATCTATGACAGATATATTTTTATCTCGTTCCTTCTGCCGCTCTCTTCTCTCTCTTTCCTTTCCCTCCATATGACCTGGGTTCTGCTTAAGGTTTCTTCCTGTTAAAGGGGAACATCGCCACTGTCGCCTTCATGCTTGCTCTGGGAGTTCAGGATGGGTTTTAGACCAGATTTTGTAAAGCACCTTCACCTGAATAAGTAACAATTTCTATTGTTACTTATTCTATATAAATAAAATTGAATAGAATTTAATTGAATCAACTTAAATGTTTGACTAAACACATTTACTATGTAGGTGCAGCGTGGACTGAAGGCAAATGTTCCACAGGCATAGATGTGTGTGTTGTTCAAGAACTGCAGTACACGAATGAAATTCTGACAGTCAGCCTAGAAAAACCACACCAACAACATAAAGTTAGATGTTTCAATAAAACAATAAAAAAAATGCACAGCTGCTCAACAGGGCTACAGCTAGTCAAATCAACTACTTGCCATTTTCTTGCCCTTCATGGAACATTGTTCAAGATCTCTGTCTGGTGGGCTCCAGGTAAGCTGAAAGAAAACAGGACAGTCAAATCCAATACAGAAGCTGAGCTTCACATTCATCTTACCCTCATACTGACATCTCTGTGTGAGGTTCTAATCCCGAAGAACATATCAGGTGAATATATTGGTTATATTTGTTCTTATCATCTTAGGTTTTACATTCCTGTGACCTACAAAAAGCTACACCACTTTATTCTCATTACATGGGAAAGTTAGTAGAAGTGAGCTTCTTGAAGACATTTCACTCCTCATCCAACTAGCTTCTTCAGTAATAAAAGACAGGTGAGGGGTTGGACTTCAAATACAAACATCTGTTACTCATCAGAATCTTACATCTGTTAATGACCTGATACTTACCTGCAGTTAGAGGAAAGTGTCCTGGTCCTTTTGATCCTTAGCAGTCTTGGGCAAGTTACTTCCAAAATGTAATATTTATTATATTTCATATTACAAGTTACTTGCATTTGAAAGTAGTACGTTTCTTTACAATATTACCTTCTGTGCAGAGTAATAAGGTACTTATTACTTTTTAGTTTTCTTCAAAAAAAACATTTAGGACAAGGCATTACAAAGTGAAAGTGTAAAAATGAAAGGTCTATACCTGAAAATGAGGTCTATATTGCATCTGCAAGTAGTGGTTACCACGAATAGCTTAATAACAATAATGTAATGATGTAGAATAATCAAACAATCAAAACCTTTACACAACATGACACAACTCTTTTTCAATGAACATTTATTAGCTCCTGAGTTACAAAGATTTAACAGAAAAAGTTATATTTCCATGAAATTAAACACGTTAATAGTTTATACTATTTCAATAGGCGGCACAGTGGAGAGGTGGTTAGCACTGATGCCTCACAGCAAGAAGGTCACCGGTTCGAATCTGCCTGGAGTTTGCATGTTCTCCCTGTGTCTGCGTGGGTTCTCTCCGGGTACTCCGGCTTCCTCCCACCACCCAAAGACATTAGGTTAATTGGTGATTCTAAAAATTGCCCATAGGTGTGCATGTGAGTGTGAATGTCGGCTCTGCGATGGACTGGCGACCTGTCCAGTGTGTACCCCTGCCTCTCGCCCGATGACTAAATGGGTATAGAAAATGACTGACTGACTGACTATTTCAATAATAAAATAAAAGTGCACATCAAGAATGAGGTCTTACAGACAGGGCATATATCCTGCTCGGAAATAACAGTAATAAAAAGTGTGTCTCATCCTAAATGAACTAACTGTGGAAATGTGTTTACCTTAACAATAGGACTGTGAAGGTTCTCAGTCATCCAGGTCATGGTAATCCAAAAAATGTTTTCAAAAAGGCAACTGGACTTGTAGATTTTGGAAAAGACGTTTCACCACCCAGTCCCTCGGAACTGAAGAAGCTACTCGGATGAGTGGTGAAACGTCTTACAAGTCCAGTTGCCTTTTTGAAAAAAAAATTTTGGCTTAACAATAGGACTATATCATTTGAGATTTGTTTTTACCTTGTTACTTGATCGAACAGGGATTTTACTGACAAGCTTTTGAAACGGCGGCGACTCAACTGTAGAAAAAGGTAGCGCATCCTCCATGACATACTCAGCCACCAGCCTTCTCACTTCTCCTGGGTCAAACATCTTCATCTCTGGTCTCGAGAAATCCAACTTTCTTGTTTAGATTTGCTTGCGCCGTTATCTTCCGCCTGTTCGCTTACAAGTGGTTGTTTAGCCACTAGCTTAAGGTTGTAGTGCACTCTCTTCAGGTATTTCTTGAGGTTACTTGTAGTATTTCTAGCCGTAGACAGTGTCCTCTGCCTCCCACCAGCACATAAAGTGCACCTTACTGTGAGGTTTGTATCTATTTCTGTGACAAAGTCAAACTACTACGAGTATAACCACATAATGTTGAATTATCAGTTGTTGTTGCCATCTTGCCATCTTCAAACCGATCTTCTTCTTCTTCTTCTTCTTCTTCTTCTGTTGATTTAAAACCGTCTTCTTTACGGCAGTTGCGCCTGGGTTGTTTTTTTAACCTCCGCCTGTGCGACAGCTTGGAATGTAACACGTTACCGAACTCAGTAACAGTAATAATATTACCAAAATATAGTTAGTAACGCGTTATATCACTTCATTACTGCCTAAATGTAATATATTACAGTAACACATTACAAAAATAACACGTTACCCCCAACAGTGATCCTTAGTAACATTCATTGGACAAGGAAAACAGGATCAAAACAGTTTTCTCTAACAATAGGTAAGTAGACTCTTAAAGGTGCAGTAGGCAAGATTGTGAAGATCCAGGACTTAGCCAAAACATTTGAACATCGACAACTTCTCAGTCCCTCCCCCCTTTCCGCTAAAGCCCAAAATGGTCTCCCAAGCCCCTCCCCTCCACAAGGGAGAGCTGTGCATGATAGAGTGCGTGCATATTGGCCCGAATACTGCGCATGAGCAGAGAACCGAGAGAGCGCGAGTAAACAAACTAGCATGGAACACACCGACGTAAGAACAACAAACTAGTTTTTATAATACCCTTCGTTATTGCTAAATAATTTGACCTAAAGTACAACGATACAGTCGTTATACTTTAGGTCAAAATATTTAGCAATAGTCAACTTTAGGACAAAACCAAGGTTAGGATGTTTCTGAAAGTAGCCTACATCAGTTATGTTTGCTATCATTAACAGTTAGAAGCATTCATTGTGGCGTTTTATTCCCCAGTTTTATATTTATCACTTTGCTATGTGGTAGGTATATGACCGTGCACGACGTGCGCGGGGAAGGGGGAGTGGAGGGCACTATGAAATGTGTGTCCATGAGCAGTGATTGACACTCTGTTAGATATACCCCTGGGCTTGATTGGTGCATCTGAATGTGGAGCAGTGGATGTCTTGCAAATCGCGTTACCGGCTCTAGGAGGGGCTAGAGGAGCCAATTTTTTTTTTTTAAATGACCTGCTTCATGCAATTATACTTGAACATAGGGTCAGTTTCAGCAAATATGACAGAAAGTTAGTTTTATAAAAGTTGCCTACTGCACCTTTCATTATGGAGTTTCTGATGATGCAGTATTCATTTAAAAGAAGTTACTTGGATGAGTGGCAAATTTCTTACTTCTCTTGTATCTGTTCCGATGTTTCGTCTAAAAATGAAAGAGCTCTGGAATGTTTCGTCGCGCCTCCGTTAAGCTCTGAAGGCGTTGCCCTTGGCAACAGATACCGTCTCCTACCATCATGGCCGACTGGCTCAGACCCCACCCAAATCTACCCAAATCAGCACGTGACTCCTCACTCTCAACACAGAAATTGCACACCTTTTCTGCGCTTAACTGTTAATGCTAGTGCTTTATTTTTCAGAAAACTGCATATATTATCAGATTAAAATCCCTTGGAATGTTTATTGTAGACTGGAAGTTGTTTAAACATGACTTATTTTCTGCACTTTAATCAGATAAATTAATAGTTCCACCAACCTACCATTATGTCACCCCGTACAACACACTCTGCTACTGTCATCCCATTGTAATGTAACCCAGCAACAACAACAGTTATATTATTAAGTCTGGGTAATCTGGCATTGAAGTTGGTGTTGGGTGAATGGCATTCTGACTCCTTTGATCTGTCTGTTTTGAAGGAGAAGTGTGTCATTCACTAAACTTGGATACTGTCTTGTCTCATTCAGGTCATGGTATATCCACAAAGAAATTTATACAAGGTCACATGTAGAGTTTCTTGAAAGATGTTTTGCCACTCATCCAAGTAACTTCTTTTAAATGAATACTGCATCAGTATGCCTGGTACAGTATGTGTCATTGGGCTAAAATCAAATTACAACTAAATACCTAAACATACGGTACACAGTTTTAGCCTTCCGTCAAAACACGTTGGAAACGTTTGTGTACATTGAACATCTCGTCACAATCTAGTGTTTACGAAGCAGTTGCAGTTAATCACAAGCAATCCGGCGTCTCCTCGTCAGGTCAGAGACTTGCTCTCCCTGATGCTGTCATTTCAGCCACCTAAAAAACTGCATTCCATTGTTCCTATGTTTTCCATATGTAACGTGTGAGGTACTGGAGCAGTTTTTAATGCAGCAGTGAGTTCCAGGCATGGTATTACAGTGCGGAATTGTGAGAACCTCCTTTACTACCGAGTTAACAACACACGTAAACAATCATGTTTTGCCGCTGGAATCCTGCCAACATGGCGGAGAGGGTGAGGATCCCGCGATATCGAGGGGAGGGGCTCTGTACCATGACGACAACTCCTCACTCTCAATTGAATTTGATCAGTTTGCAGTAATGGGTCAGCAAAGAGCAGTCGTTACCCTACCTTGGTTTTCAGTATGATGTCATCCTGGCTCACATTCAGTAATAACACAGCATCCCTGGCTCCTACATAAAGAATGTTTCCATCCTCACTGAGCAGCAGCACTGTGGTGTTCCTGACATCATGGTTACTGAAGCAGGTAAGATGTCTCCCAGGACTACCTACCATTTCAAAAGCATTTGATACTGGGATTAAGCATTTCCATTCTGTGATCACAATTAAAAGCATCAAGATGTGAGCATGATGCAATCTTATACTGCACAGAGTATTCAGATTTCAAAACACTGATTTTGCCATCCCCAAAATTGAAATTTCTTTAATTCGTGTGAGCCAGTAAATGACTGAACTCCAAATACAGTATATATATACAGGTATGCATTAAAACGTATGCATTGGATGTATTATTTATATACAGTACAATACAGTATATATTGTTTATTTTTTTCAGATTTATTTTTTTGATTAAACCTGTACTATAAAGAATTGTGTGTGATCCTCTTAATCTCTATATTTAATATCCAATTTGCTATCTTTAACTAAAATATACATATGATTATAAAAGATTTCACTCACCCATAGGGAAGGAGACTCTGGGAGTCAGCCTTGTCAGACATGGGCTCAGAAAACTAAAGAAGGTCACGATGAGAGACAACAGAGTTTGATGTTTCATGACTGCAGGAATAAGGGAGTCTGACCTCAGGTATATTAAAGGTCACACATTGAGCACTGTTCAGATGATCAAAAATGTCAGTTGTAGAGGGGTGTAGATCGTAGTTGCAGTGAAATAGTCTGCTTTTCATGGTAGAACATCACTGGATTCTGAGACAGACAAACAGAGATACTGTTCAGTAATCAAATTACAATGCAACTCATGTTTTAGTTCCATGATGTTTGTGTAATCACATTTATGAAAATGCAATTATTAAAGTTAAAATTTAAAAGCATGAGTTTGTTATTCACACACACACCCACAGTTTCTGGCCACGGCACAGTGGAGAGGTGGTTAGCACTGATGCATCACAACGAGATGCCCTTGGTGTGCCTTTCTGTGTGAAGTTTGCATGTTCTCCCTGTCTCTGCAGGGGTTCTCTCTGGGTACTCCGGCTTCCAAAAACATGCTTGTTAGGTTAATTGTGATTCTAAATTGGACGTAGGTGTGAGTGTGAATTATTGTCTGTCTCACTGTGTTAGCCCTGCAATAGACTGGCAACCTGTCCATGGTGTACCCTGCCTCTCACCAGACAACAGCTGGGATAGCAGACCCCTCGACCCCTCATAGGAACAAGCGGTTACAGAAGATGAATTAATGAACTTTCTGGCCTTAGACAGATGGGTCCCTCCATATTGGGTTCTGCTCAAGGTTTCTTCCCGTTAAAAGGGAGTTTTCCTTGACACCGTTGCCTGCATGCTTACTTTAGGGGTTTCAGGCCAGGTTTCAGACTGGATTTTGTAAAGAGTCTTGAGACAATTTGTATTGTTATTGACAGTTTATAAATAAAATTTAATTGAACTGAAAGTTCAGAGAAGGAATAGATTTTGATAGGTAGACAACTAGGTCAGAGCTTGTGTGGGATGTTCTGGGTTTGCAACGGTAAGTCAACCCAACTGACTGACTGCTGAAAAGGTTAATGCTGATTCTGATAGAAATCTGTCAGAACACACTGTGCTATATGAGGTGTAGCAGCAGACCTATTGCTTCACCCATGCTGAACCTTGTCCACTGCTGAAAGCACATATCGTGCATATTTGAGCATCAAAAGTGCAACACAAAACAATGGATGATGGTGGCCTGTATTAAGCCAGTGATGTTAGCCATTACAAAGTATTATTCAAGTGTATGTGCATATAATATGGAAATCAAGAACTACCAATTACATGAATATTAAAGGAGTTATAGAGAAGAGTGTTATTATACATTACTTAATCCATCCCTGGCAGCCTGAAGCGTATGTGGATTATTCATTTTGATGATGCAAATTAATCTAACGTCAGAAGTGATTAAATGTTAAGTATTTTCAGCTGTAATATTGGTTAAGTTTAAAATCATATGGTACCATTCTGAAACCCTGTTAAGCATACTAAATGCTAATAAGCATTTTCAGTGGTAGAGTTACACACAGCCTGCTCATATGAAACCATTTCATTGATAATTCTTGTTTAGACTTATTCATTTTATTTGTAACATCTGGATGCCTCATAGCAAGAAGGTCCCGGGTTGGAATCCATGGCCCGACTGGGTCAGTAACAGAAGATGAATGAATGAATGAATGTTAACATATACAAGGTCAGTGTTTTAAAATGATTTCATTACTACCAACAGGCATCAGTTAGAGTGTTTTTTTTTTCTTCTGGTGATCATTCAAAATAGTTGTTGTGCAATTTTTGTCAATGAATATGGCGGTTTGCTACTCTGGAGCAAACTGAAGCCTTGTTTCCGGTTAGCCACACTGATAAGTGGTTTTCTTTAGACTACACAGCTGTTCAGTGCCAATCCATTATGTTCTCTTTGCACTGTACGTGTGGAAATACTCTTACTTTCACTGTTAACATAGCCCTGAGTTCTGCTGCTTTCCTTTGTTTTGATTTAAGTGATGGTTGATCACAATCAGGATTTTTTTTCTAACCACATTTCTTCCTTGATGGTTCCCTGCCATCCTTCCAGGTTTTAATAATGCGTTGGACAGTTCTTAACCCAATTTTAGTAGTATCTGCAATCTCCTTAGACGTTGTCTCTGCTTGAGAGCAGGCGGGCGACTGTGGCTCAGTAGGTAGAGCGGGTTGTCCACGAACCAGAGGGTTAGCGGTTCAATCCCCGGAATGTGCCACATGTCGAAGTGTCCTTGAGCAAGACACTGAACCCCCAGTTGCTCCCAGTGCGTGGCACTGGTGCGTGCTTGTGTGAGTGAATGGGTAGATGTGTCTCTGACTGTAAAAGCGCTTTGAGTACCAATAGGTAGAAAAGCGCTATATAAAAGCAAGGCCATTTACCATTTACCATTTGATGCATGCTGCCAATCATTTGACCCTTCTCAAACAGACTAACATATTTTCCACAACCACGGCATGTGTCTTTCGACATGCTTGTTTAAGAAATGAGAATCTACTCCTTGTTCAGTTCGGGTTGAATAACTTGTTGCAAATTGAAAGATAATCACCCATGCAGTAATTATCCAGTATGAGATTCGTACCTATTTGCTTAGTTAAATCCAGGTGGTGACTTTTTTGGCAGTGTATAAACCAGTATGTCTTGCCAGCAATTGATAACCTCATTTTATGTCATTTTTGTAGTGATTATGACTCCCATTCTTCCTCTAAAACACCCCCTTTTCTCTTTATACATACTCTCATACAGTTGTTAATTATGTCACTCACCAAGCAAACTATATTACACAAGCCATAATTTATTAACTCTAGAGATAGATTTTAGTATCTGTTAAAATGTTTGGGTACTATTACTAGTATGAGTTTTGGGAACACATTACTTGCAGTATTTACAGAGATTTACACAGATTTCTGCTGTTGACTATTGCCTGGAATTGAACAGTAATGCATACAAAATTTGTGTAACAGTTTTAATATATTTAACTGTGTCTGTTTTAACTACACAGAACTATACTATAGAATTACTTGACAGTTTTCACATGCCCTCCGCTCCCCCTTCCCCGCGCACATCGTGCACGGTCAACACAATACATGCACCAAGGTACCATATACAATTGCAACAAGCCCTCCAAAACACGACCATATAGGTCGTTGTACATGCTCTCGGAGACTGTCCTCCTTGAAAAAACGACCACCGGTCGTATGTAGAAGCAGCAAATTATGACATCATGCTACGTTTCAAAGCTAATCAACCCCTAGCGGTCGAGTAAATATCAACACTCCAGTCACAATCGTCGTTTTGCATGCAACCAAATTACGACTCATCTTCCTTTAATGTCAAACTACTGTGTCACAAAGCTATCATTTGGTTTAAAATATAAAGAAAAGAAATTGTGTTTAAATGGTTTAAATGATGATGTAGGAACATTAAGTGCAAAACAAACTCAAGGTCAAAGCAACCCTGCCTAACCTTCTGAATACCAGGAGAAAAAAAAACATTATCTAATCATTTTTTTTTTTATTTTTTTTTAATTCCCCAATATTTGTAAGGTAATTGGAATGCTGGGAAAAACATTTACATTAGTGAGAAAGCGAAAGGTACCAAAGCCTCACCGCTTTACATTTGTTATCATTGCAAAGCTGTAAATGTCCTCAGGAGATAGGCAATATTAGTCTTAAACCCTGGCTTTAACATCAACACATATGCACAAACCAAAAGTTTTATATAAACTGTGGAAAGTGGTTGATTGGCAACCTGCACTATTAGCTTACCAGAGAAATAGAAATAAAACGTCAGTAAACTCCTACTGAACAATAACAACAGTAAAAGTTAGGGCTGATGCTAATGACTGTAATGTGTTGGTGCTCAGTGACAAAGTAAATAGATTGTTTGGTAACTTATAGGAGCCACAGTGTGTGCGTGTGGGTGTGTGTGCGTGCGTGTATGTGGTGTGGTGTTATTATTATCGTATTAAATGTTTCGTTCGATTAGTTGTGCTATTTCGCTATGTAGATAGATCTCTTGGTTTTGCACATAAAGTGCACTTATACTATGATCCTCATATGTTTGTCTCTAACAAACGGAAAATAATGAGTATGTCCATCTGTCCCCCATACTGTCCGACATCGAGCCTGCTTCAGCCCTACATGAAGAAACGTTTTACAATTTGCGATTAACTTTTCTCCTCTGCTGATCTTGCAGTGTTATTGGTGATAGTATAAAAACAAAACACCACTTAATTTTGAGTTAAAATGTATTGTAACGCATGTTACTGACCTTTGTACCGAGTAAAACATTACCCAGTTTTATTTTGGATTGCCTTACATTACCGCGTTACAGCAAAAATACATTACAGTAATTATATTACTTTTGTAACACTCTACTCTCAACACTGTTTGCCAGTGCCCACTGCTGGTAGTGGTGAGGTAGAATGGGTATACAGCAAAATGTTAAACTCTTTGTAGAAGTATTAAATTAGCATACTTTCTAGTACACTACAAGTACACTCATATGTACTGCTAGTATATTAGTTATATACTTTTGGTCCACATTTTAGTTTATAAAAGTTTACTGAAAGTGTACTTTCAGTATATTTTAAATGTTCCAGTTCTGCTGGAAGAAGTATTAAATTAGTATAATTTCTGGTACTCTACAAGTACATGGTCTGTAGAACTTGCTATCGCTTCATTTTTGGCCCAAAAATATAACTAAACAGCCCAACTCTTTCTCTCTGCAATTCTTCTGCTCCATCTCTGTGTTGTATGCAATGCGTCACTTCTGGCCAGGCCTGGCTGGTAGCGATGGGCGGCAGTGGAAATATCCAAATATTGGAGAAATCTTTCCAAGATGGCAGCCCTTTCCAAGACGGATGCCTCGATACTGTGCCCTTTAGTGCTTGTTGCTTTTTTACTTTTTTGTGTAGTTTATTTAGTGTAGTTTTCTGCACTCCCTCTGCTATTAAAATTAAAACTCTAGGTCACCGGTTCGAATTCATGGGCCAGCTGGCCTTTCTGTGTAGAGTTTGCATGTTCTCCCTGTGTCTGTGTGGGTTCTCTCCGGGTACACCGGCTTCCTCCCACCATCCAAATACATGCTCATTAGGTTAATTGGCAGACAATTGGTGATTCTAATTTGGTTGTCTGTTTCTGTGTTGGCCCTGCGATGGACTGGCGACCTGTCCAGGGTGTACCCCTGCCTCTCGCCCGATGACAGCTGGGATAGGCTCCAGCAGACCCCCGTGACCCCTAACAGGACTAAACGGGTATAGAAGATGACTGACTGACTGACTGACTGACTTCCTTACTTTATATAATATTTGTTGTGGAGTGATAATTTTGTACACACCCTAAAAACACACTCAGAAAACACTCTAAAATAATTTGTTTTTATTTGTCCTCAAGTGATCATTTTGTGTTGTTTCTGAACAAAAACTTTTTTTGTGATAAGTATTTTTTAGACTGATTCAGACTGATGATGCATCCAATTATTGCTCTGTTCTGTGACCGCAGCGGCATTTAGACATTCAGGTTGCCTCTTTAATGAAATAGAAGAAATAGAAATGTAAGTATCGATCTCTTTACATTGGTATCGATCAATCTCGATACCAACGTTGGTATCGATATTATTGATATTTGAATCGATGTGCCCACCACTAGTACACACAGTGAACAGGAACATATAGAACCTGCGGTAAGCTGGACTGCTTTCAGAACATTTAGGATATGTAATGAGGAGCTAAAGTAACCCAGCCCCATGGTATATATGACAAAATTATGAAACGTCAATAAAATTATTTTGGCTCATGTTCTATGGCCAAGTTAGTAAACACAAGTTGTAAACACAAGTGAAATTAGCTAATGCCCTACTACTAGTGTTAGTACTTTTATGTCTTCCATCCTGAACTAACTAGTCTTGAATATGAGACCACTTTTTACAACCACCATTCACCAACAATAACAGTAAGTCAGTGAGCTGTATTCTAATTTCATTATCAGACTATTATTGTTTGTGGTGAATGGTAGAGTAGCCCAAGACTAAGCTAGTTTTTGATTGGGCAGTTTTTATATAGGTGGTTCAGGACAATGAACAGAAATTATAGAAATCCATACACAAAATTATATAATTTTGTCTATTTCCTATGTTATACCAACGCAGCTATGCGCTTCTTTACAAGATAATCCAATAACTAGGGCCCGAGCAACGAAGTGCAGGGGCCCAACGGGGACATGCAATGGAGTTGCAAGGACCCTATTGTTTTCATACTGTTTCTTTTTATTATTATTATTTATTATTTGGAAATTTGAAAAATCGCAGGCTTGTCATACATGAGCAAAAAGTCCTGAAAATTTGCAGAAAGATTCATTCGCCCGTAAACTTTATCTGATTAAGGGCCTCCAGCACGGGTGTGGCAAAATGGCACTGTACCACCTACAAATTTTCTACAGACCAGCCCCTGAAGCCTGTTGCGTCTAAAAATCTGGAAATATGTCACATATATGTAACATCCCAGGATGCACAAAAAAGTCTGTAGGAGTTACATTCCAAACCCAACAGGAAGTCTGCTATTTTGTCCACAAAATTGAAAGTTGGGCAAAAACGTGTTTTGGAAAAGTGTGTGGTAAAGGCATTAAGCATTGTCAGATTGACTTCAAAATTTGGAAATAGATAGTCGAACACAAGGCATGCTCCTGAGAAAAAAGTGTTTGACTTTTCGTCGAAGTGGCGTTTTGTTCCGCGTGTCCTGGCCCCTCAAAAGTTTCTTAAAATTTTATGACACGTGAACAAAACAGGAAGTTGCTTTAATTCAGTCCAAAGTGCATCAAACTTTACAGTATTGTTGCTGGTCCCTAACTGAACACATCCGTATGACAATATTCATACAATTATTGTAGCGTCACCTATTGTGAACAGGAAATGTTAGGAAATATTAGATATATCTGATGTCTGTTGTATGAGCTGCTGTTCCTGTCAGGTGTCTCTTCAAATTTTGTCAGGACATACTTATATGGGTTGTGGTCACTCACTGTGAAAATTGTGATTTTTCGTTAAACTGTGTGTTATTGTAATGAAAGTGAAATCTGTCCCTGTCTGACTGAATCCTTCATCATTGCACATAGTGTGCTACTTAGTCCAGCAGATGGAGCCATTGCACATGTTAAGTGAAGCATTTAAGTGAAGGGTTTAGGAGGTGTATTACGTAGTCATTACAATGTGCCATTATACATGGACATTATGTGTGTTGATAAGTTCCTTTTAAGTAAATTATAAAGCTGTAATGGCAATGTGTGTTTATGAGGGTAGTCATTTTGATTTCATAAAGATTGAAAATCATGTGTATGCAATGGTGATATCATGTGTGATATAGTTAAATGTAAAGTTGTAATGGCAATGTGTGTTAATTTAAATTTTATCCATTTTTAATTAATTCAGTAGCAGTGGAAAAAAAAAATTGGTTCATACAACTGGCCATCACAGATGACTCGAGAATCATAAATCTAGGGTCTATTTAACCATTCAAACATCTTACATTTACTCGGCAGAGAAACAAAACATACTACCCGACTTGACCAGCAAACAATACGCAGAGAAACGAAACTTAACAACTCATAACCGAGTCAGTAGCCACTCACTCGGCCGAGTGGCTTCTGATATAAACGAAACTTAACCGACTCTTGCACTACTAATCAAGAGAGACAAGAGCCAATTAATATGCTCACTCGCCACCAAGTTTGCAGACAACATCGGCCTGACTCTTGTCTGACTTTAACCAAAATATTGTCAAACTGGTAACATGATCTTTCCTTTTTTTCCTGTACAATTTCCTCTCGTGCTGTCGCACTCATATTTCGTTTTCACTTTTTTTTTTTTTTTTTTTGGCTTAGTTGGGCCGTGATAGGTCGAGAGGCTAAAGCCCTTCCTCTGCCTACATCCCCCAGAATGACTTGCAGTTCTGGCTCGGGGTTTTCTTCCTATTATTCTCTAACGAAGTTCAAGTGAAATTATCGAACATATTTTCTATTGATATCGACCACGTGTCTATCACGATATATATCGTTATCGTTTTATCGCCCAGCCCTATATGCATACAATACATTCAGGGAGGGGAGAATATTATCACTGTGCCCTGACAACTGCAGTGACTCCGTCCTTGCCGGTCGCCGACGGGCGTGGGGTGCGAGGGCCCGCTCAACACTGCTTGCAGCTTTAATTAGGGCCCGAGCTCGCAGGGCGAAGGGGCTAAAATTAACAGGAAGCGAGATATTTATGCATGAAAATCACAATTTTTGGTGATTCGGGCTGGTTGACAAGGGGTCATATTTGAATGACCTCATCCTAGGGATTTTATCCAATTGACTTCAAACTTGGTAGGTGTGTTCATATAGACTTCCTGAGCCATTGTCGAGCCGTGGCAACTTTGATGTTTTCGCCATGAAACGTGTACCTGCTGATGGCCTTGTCATGCTCAGAAATTCACTACCACCACCACCACCACCACCACCACTCACACTCACCAACATTAAAAGTGAGTCATTAGTCTATTAGTCGTTTCACTAGTACGCCTAGCTTAAGCTGCTTTTTAGGCCGGGAAAAACAATAGTTTGCTGCAGTTTTTATGAAGCCTTGTTGGCTAAAGACAATGAAGGGTACAATGACAGAACATCATACTTTTTAAAATGACATCATGTTGTTCATTACCTTTGTTAGAGAATCCAATAATTCTGGCCATGAATGCATCCTTCGGTTAAAAAGAAATAAATACATTAAATTAAAAAATTCCTCACGCCACAGTCTCTGTTCATGTTTTGTTGAGTTAGGTTGAGATAGCGTCCCTATAAGACGAGAGTGTTAGTGAGAAAGAGTAGAGCAGAGAGCAGGAGGACATAGATCACTAACAGGCGAACCGGGGTCCGAGTATGGACCTAGACGCCAGACTCCATCCCATACGGACCTGAACCTATAGTCAACAAATTATGAAATTATTAAAAAAAAAATCCGGGGCGATTAACTTGGTATATTTAATGCAGTTAAAATAGCAGTCACACAATGCAGTGACATAGTACTGTGCTCTCTCTCTTTCTGTTCAGCCTGTACACATTATACAGACACAATACTGACAGCTGCCACCTCCAGAATTTTTTTGATGATGTAGCCATTGTCAGGCGTATATCTCAGGGAAACAATCTGAACTACAGGGACGTCCACCCCAACTCTGTAGACTTGTGTGCACTGAACCACCTGCACATCAATGCCAGCAAGACAAAGGAGATGGTCATCGACTTCAACAGGAAACCACTTCACACTGCACCAGTGAACATTCACAGGTCGGACATTGAGGTTGTGGAGGAATACAAACACCTCAGTTTTCACCACATCAACAATCTGGACTGGGCACACAATACAAACACCCTGTACAAGAAGGGCCAAAGTCGTCTTAACCTGCTGAGACGACTGAGGTCCTTTGGGGTGTGCAGGTCACAGCTCAGGACCTTCTATGACGCTGCGGTGGCTTCTGCCATCCTGTATGCAGTGGTCTGCTGGAGCAGTGGGAGCTCAGAGAAGGACAGAAAGAGACTCAACAAGCTGGTCAGGGAGTTTTTACAAAGAAATCTACCTGGGAAATCTACCTGGGCCTTCAAAATTAAAACCTGTGTTCTCGTGTCCTCTGATTGGAGGGTCAGAGAGCCACTCCGATTAAGCCAAGCTAGTGATTCATGTTCATCTGTTCGGAGCTGCACAAGCAACTCGACCCTGATAACGTTTATTATTGCTATTTTTTAAACCCATGATGACAGAAGAAGGAGGGACTATCGATTTGGTTGGAGATCTTCTTAGAAATCAATTTTCACAGCAGACTTTCCAGGAAAAGTCAAACAAAACAAAACAACAGCTTGCCTCTGTTAGTTTGAACTCATATCTGGAGAGAAATTTTTTTATTTCTTGGATAGGGAGAGGTCTAGTCTGATTTAACTTCAGACAGTGAGAAAAAAAATGTTTGTGTCTTTTAACACGGTGTATGTAAACATCTGCTTTCAACTGTAAATGAAGAGCTGAGATTGTCTCTGTCAACAATATAAATGTTAAAGTCACCCACTCTAATTAGTTTATTTTGATTTAACACATCAAGTGAAAAGTTGGATGGAGCATTTAAAATTATGCAACCGCGTTTCAGCTAAAAGATAACAATCTGATGATCAGTTATAGCACCATAATGCATCTAATGCTGCCTTTACATGGACACTAATATTCCTAACAACCTGAACAGTAGTCCAGTCAGAATAAAAATGGTTAATGTTACCAGCTCAACCAGAAGTGATGATCAGCCCGACTGGAAACTCTTGTATGTATGATCAGCCTTCATTTTTGTTTTCCGTGTTATCTCTTTAACATAAACGATAGCTTGGAACTGGTCACAAATCCACATATTCAAAATTTTCAGTTTATGTTTTAACCCTCTATGGCATGACTTTTTATTTTTTGTGGGAAAAAATGTTTTGCCCCACCTTTTGAGAGCTTGTGGGTCCCTGATGACATATCAAAAAAAAAAATTGACACCCTGACCCCCCCAAACCAGAAATCAGTACGTTGCCTCAGGGCAACAATGCGCAACAAGGGTAGTAAAACATTAAGGTTTTCTATGTTCAGTTTTGTAATGAAAATGGTACAAAAAAAGGGAAATTATGCAAGATGTATATCAACAATGTTTATTTTGTGCCATCAAGTTAATTTCCATACATATCAGTTATAAAAAAAAATCTAAATTGATACTGTTTACATGTATATTTGTCAAATCAAATCAAATCAAATTTTATTTGTATAGCCCAAATTCACAAAACATGTTTAGCCTCAGAGGGCTTTACAATCTGTACAGGGAGTGACACCCTCTGTCCTTAGACCCTCGGTTCGAGTGAGGAAAAACTTGCCCACAAAAAACCCTATTAACAGGGAAAAAATGTGGAAGAAACCTCAGGGAGAGCCACAGAGAAGGGATCCCTCTCCCAGGACGGACAGACGTGCAATGGATGTCACATGTACAAATGTATTTGTCACATGTATTTGTGTATCTTTAACTGTTTTAGTTTGTCTGAATGTTATTTATCTTCATTTTTTTCCATGAACAATTATCCTGTGTGGAACTGAAGGGAACAGTTGCTGGTGGCTGTGAAACACAAATGAACATTGCATTTCCTGCACACAATTTTAGGTGTACCATTGCACCCTGGAAGTCAAGCTCCATTTATTCCTCAATCGCAGGCTCTGGCACAGTATCAAGGTCTTCCCCTTTTGAGCAACAACGAAAAGCACGTAATTAGAAAATAGCTGATTTCATGCACTTGACAGACACCCCTTTCCCCAAACAGAAGAACACATAGTGACACGCATTCATGCACGCACACACACACACACACATACTGAAATGCATTATAACGTGCCCCCTCTGTACACACACGCACGCACACACATGAACACACACACAAATCCATAAAGCAGACACGCACCTTCCTGTATACGCATACTGTACACATCACTGACTGACTGACCCCTGACCCTTGACCTGCTAAATGATTCTCAAACCTGTTTCTGGAGTCATCTGAAGGAATGGCCCTAGCTGTAACTTCATGCTCAATCCTCCCATAAAAAGTTCTCGCATCCATTTCCTGTAAGTTTATACAAATTCTTATTGCATGCATAGTTTTTCTGCACTATTGTCACAATCACTTAATGAACAATCATGGTACTAAAATTCCAGTGGTTCTCAATTCTGGTGGGGTCCATTTTTACCTGTTCTACACCTTATCGATATAGTTATAACATTCTGCCACTGTTTCATAAGAATTTAATTATTTGTGTCAGTATTTTGCAGAATATGTGGTCCCAAAGACCAGAGTTGAGAAGCACTGCTTTATCATTATTGTCTTTAGCAAAGTGACCTAACTGCACAATGTTGCCCTCAGGCAACGTACAAAAAAAGTCTGTTTTGGTAAATAAATAAAAACTCATTTTGTATTAAAACAACTAAATATTGTTATTTATATGTTCATGCACATACATACATTTTTGTTTATTAAATTATTTCATATAAAATAAGTTAAAAAAGCATTTTTATCTTACCTCTTGTGGGTGCAGCGCACCATGCGGCTTCGCTTCCTGAAAGACTTGACCCGCCCCCTGGACAAAGGCCAAGTCCACTTCTGCTCATGATTTTGTTGGACAGATACATGTCATGTGACATTGTATTTTTTTAAAAATGAAATAAAGTTTAAAGGGCCACTGTAATGACCAAAAAAGTGGTGCGTTGCCTGAGGGCAACACCATGCCATATTAATGTCAGGTTAATAACATTCATTCATTCATCTTCTGTAGCCTATCCCATCTGTATTCAGACGAGAGGCAGGGTCTGGACAGGTCCTCAGTCTATCGCAGGGCTAACACAGAGAGACATGCACACCTACAGCCAATTAAGAATCATCAATAAAACTAACGAGAATGTCTTTGGACAGTGGGAGGAAGTTGGAGTACCTGGAGAGAATCCACGCACACAGGGAGAACATGAAAACCACACACAAAAAGGCCCATGGATTAGTTTAATTAAACATCTAGAAAATTTTCACATTTCAATTTTTAATGAGCGTGGTATTTGGTTGTCTGAAAGCAATAAAAGAATTTGGTTTCAGGCTACAGTTTGCCATCCATGCATATACCTTGTGTCAAGTATCTTGTTGCTTCTGGATTTCTGTCTTGTTATTTTGAAGAAGCTTCATTTGATGTTCAGTTCAGTAGTCATCACCAGGTTATTTCCCCTGCTCGTACTCCTCAAGACAAACCATCAGTTGCTGTAGAACTGGTAAATCCATTCTGACATGCCCAACACAGAGGACTTTGGGTATAAAGAAATGCATATTATTTACTCTCCATCCAGCTTTATCTTTCTCTGCTTAGCAAATCTTTGTTTCACTTGTAAAAAACAAAACAAAAAAACATTAAAGACACAAATATATTCCCTGTGCTAAATCTAGTTCCAAACTCTGATGTGAGTTCATAGACAGGTTTCATCATGACAGCAGCCGGTAAAGGAGTGGGTAAAATGGCTAATGACGAGGAAAGAAGCTTGTAAAGAGATTAACAGTGACCTAGAAACAGCCATCAGGTAATAGGCTGTGTGCCTCCTCGTGTCAACTATAAAGCTGCTGACTGAGGACCACAGACCCTGTGGGGCTTCAAATGCCCCTGAAGCTGTGTGTTATGGAAGATGGCGACAGGTGGCATTCAGTCAGCTGGCATCAGGCATGTGAACCGGACATGGCCCAGATGCAGAAAACACGGCACTGTGACAGGAAAATGTGGGCCACTTGTGTAGTGTAGTAATTCGGCCCACATATCAAATTACCTCTGGGCCACATAATGTGAGACTGGACTCATCCCACCCATAAAGTTAAGTTTTCGATATTTTTAAGTGAGTTGTTGTTTAAGGTCACAGATTTAATAAAAATAAATGAATATTCTTATGATATATTATCAATGTCAATCAATCACCTATCACCCAACAATAGTGTTCTTGTCAAAACAGGACGGATATCACAATATCCAGTTCATCTGAATTTGTAAAGTTAAATCTTGCAACAGCGGACTTTCAACAGTCAACCAGCTATCCACTTTTTCAAATTCATCAGCCACTCAATGTAGGCCACGATGGCCACTGTGGCCAGAGCTGATGGCTAGTGATGGTGAGATGAAGCCTCATGAGGCATCGAACATCTTGAGCTAATTGTTTCAAGAAAGGGTTCATCTCTCGAACTTTCATGTGTGCACGAAACCACCTGTAGTGTTGTTAGAATTGGGTAGTATCCCTTTAAGAGACTGAGGAAGTCATGCTGTGTTTACGGTCGGTGTTAGTTGCTACGGCATTAGCTGAGTGAATGCACGAAGTTACCTGTGACAATATCACTGAGAGTTCATTAAAGTTTCAAGTTAAAAACACACGAAACAGTGAGGACATTGAGTTTCTACAATGGCGACGAGGATGCTGCGCAATTGTTGTGAACGAAACCACGCAACAGAGTTAGTACCTGCACACGACCGCTTTGCCTGCTGAAGTACAGGAGAGCCACGGTGTGGCTAACGGACTCGTGAGTAAACGGCCGAGTGGACAATAAATAAATAAACCCAGAAAGACATCCGGAGCAGAGATATCTTACGGTCTAAACTCCTATCTTGACAGCTCCGTTAGTAAGCATCACTCAGCACCACAGTCAAGAGAGACGCGCTAATGCTAAAAACAAAACAAAAGCCTAGCAACAAGACACACATGGACATAACGGGACAGTAGCGCTCCGAGACGAAATAAATAAATACGACAGTGAAACAAAACTACAACAACAATGGCTGGCGTCGCTGAATTACCCTCATTCCCCCTCTTTGACGTAAATGCAGAACCAGCCTCCCTTCCTCCAAAATGGAAAAAGTGGATGAAGAAATTTGAAACATTTCTTACTGCAGCTGCCATAACTGATAGAACAAGAAAAAGGGCAATGCTTCTGTATTATGCTGGAGAACAAGTGCAGGATATCTTTGAGACTTTTCCTGAAAAAGGACAACCAGATGATTTTGATAGGGCAGTACAGTTACTCACCGAATACTTCAGTCCAAGTCACAATATAGAATATGAAATCTACATATTTCGACAATCGAAACAAAACCCAGATGAAACTGTTGATGCATTTCATACCAGACTGAGACAGTTAGCTCAGAATTGTGAATTCACTAATGTGGACAAAGAAATAAAGTCTCAGATAATACTCAGCTGAACATCATCACGTCTCAGGAAAAGGGCACTGAGGGACCCAGACATGACTCTTAAAGGACTTCTGGATCTTGCCAGAGCTTTTGAAACCTCAGAACTTCTGGCCTCTGGCATTGAAAACAAACATGAAAAGGGACAAATTGCAGCCATGTCCAACACAAGACACAAAGGATGGATCACTTCTGGGCCCCAAACGGCGAACACGGAACAACGAAATCAGCCAAAGATGACATGCAGGAATTGTGGAGGTACGTTTCCTCATCAGGGTGGTCAGTCGGCATACCCAGCGAAAGGCGTCCAGTGTCGAGCATGTGGGAAATTCAACCACTACGCCCGCTGCTGTCTATCTGATCCTGACAAAAAGGTAAAACAAAATCAACATGGACAGAAAATGAAACCGACACAGAACACACAAAAGATGACATGGCCTACCCGACACAGACAAATTAAACCCATTCTTACTAACGATGCCGAAACCACCCTCATCAGTCATCTAGCTGCTGCTGGCTCAAGCACAGATGAGGAGTACGTCTTCATCACAAAAGATGCAGAGAACCGCCAGTGAGGTCAGTCACAATAGCTGGTGAAAGCATTGATGTCCTTGTTGATTCAGGAGCTCAGCTAACCTCCTGGATGGGAAAGCCTACAGCATATTGAAAACCAAACTCAAACTTGAACAGTCAAGCAAAAGAATTTACCCTTATGGTGCAAAAACTCCTCTCTCCCTCCATGGCAAAGCCACCGCAACAGTCTCTGCAAATGGACGAGCAGCTCAGGCAGCATTCTACATCATTGAAGGAAATTACGGCTCACTGCTGGGCCATGACACTGCAACTGCACTGGGACTCATACATGTGGTACACTGCACTCAGCCAATACCACAGAACCTGTCTAAAGCAGACCATCTGCTCCTGCAATATCCAAGTATCACCTCAGGCATAGGGAAGCTGAAAAACTTCCAAGTCAAACTGCACATTGACCAAAGTGTGCGTCCAATTGTCCAGCCCCACCGTCACATTCCCTTTCACATGAGGAAGAAAGTAGAGGAGGAGCTACAATGCTTGGAAGACCAAGGCATTAATGAAAAAGTAGAGGGTCCAACACCATGGGTGTCACCCATTGTGACATCACCAAAACCAAAAAACCCAGAGAAAATACGCCTCTGCATAGACATGCGCCTGCCTAATACAGCGGTGCAAAGAGAGAGACACATATCACCTACTGTGGATGACATCGGGCATGATCTCAACGGTGCGACCATGTTCTCAAAACTGGACCTCAACGCAGGATATCACCAACTAGAACTAGCACCTGAATCCAGATACATCACTACATTCTCAACACACTGTAATAAATAATTCAAGAGCCCAGTAAATGTAACATTAATATATAGGTAGGCATGCTTAATAAAAATGCTGAATGTCATCATGATGGGTATTTGATTTGACTACATCAAAATTCATTAGTAAAAATCCAACAGGAATCTTTGTGTGAAATATCCATACTAAAATTAAGTTTATGTCTTTAAAATAAATTCATATTTGACTCACAGATTATATTATTTAAATATTTGTAATAATAAATGTATGTTTTCAACAAGATTAAGTACGTGTAGTTATCAAACAAGTCAACTCAATGATGTACTGGGGGTACTGACGTTACAAAGCCGTGAGTGCCCATAGGACGCTATTATACACTAGACTGACTATAGTGCATCAGCATATTTGACTATAGTGCATCAATAGGCTTGTTATTTTGGTTATAAAAGGTGTACGATAATTTCCCTCAAAATACGATAATTTTATGCCTCTGGTACGATAATCCTACATTTCCCACCTGGCAACGCTGCTGACGGTTGGGACAGATCTGAAAAAGATGGACGCAGGCATGGAAGAGCATGTGGCCGACGTGCTGGCGGGCACAGCGGATTGACTTGAATATCAACTTGACCTGACCGTAAGTAGCTGATTTTGAATGAATTTATTTTTTATGATAACATTCCTTTGCATTAAATATCAATTTAACGTTACAAACATTACTATCGCGAAGAAGCCATTCCTCACCAAAGCTAATTGGCCTTGTTAGCTAACGTTATTTTAATGGCTTGACTTATTTGAAACACTGTGAACATTGTGTCGAGCATGTTGTGGCATATTTTAAGGTGGAGACAGTTTTGGCAATAAAATGTAAAACTTTTGTCCGTGCTAAGTTAGCCATATTCAGACTAGCTTTGTAGTTCGGTTTCAGACCGCGTGAACGTTAATTCTGGCGCCGGACCAACTCGGCCCGACCCACGGGTTATGGCAGAACAAGCCCCCGGTCACCACCGCTTTTTTTAACCTCCTCCTCTCTCTCTACGGTTGCGTGCCGTGTTAACCAGCACCGAAAATAGCGGGTTTTCAAGCTCAGAATGCACTGTTGTTGCACGCGCTGCATATTTTTTTCGAGTTCGGCTGGAAGTGAGTGTCGGTCTGCTTCAGATATCTGCGATTTGGCTGTCTTTTGAGCTGCTCTAACCGTCGACCTGGTTCACCACGGCGAGGTGGTCTTGGCCGAAGCGGTGTGCACGGGTTTTTGTTGAGTTTATAGCCGTAAACTACGTTATCCGAAATGTGGTCCATGTATAACTGTGGACGCCTCCTTCCCATGCCGTCTCCGCTCTTATCTCCTTTTCTCTGTTTTTAATTTCATATGCTTAAAAGTCAAAAATGGAAGGGGAAAATTGTTTCTATGGTGTAAATGATATTATAAAAATTAAGCTATAAGCAGTGGCGGATCTAGGGGGTGGCTCCTGGGGCTCAAGCCCCGGATGTTTTCTGAAGAGCCCCGGATCTCGCATCTGCGCTGGGCTGAGTATAAAATGCAGTACCGGAATTCACCAGAGTGGCAGCATGCGCAGGAAAGCAGCCTGTAGCCTACCTGTCCAGAAGAAGAAGTGTTTCTCGATCTCGTTGGTGCCAGCGTCCCCGAATCGAGCGCCCCCGCGGCAAATTTGAAACAGCATCGGATATCGCTTCGCATCAATGGACATCAGAAGCTTTTTCAAAAAGCGGACAGCTTCACCACCATCGACACCGGCAACAGCCGCTGCAAAGCGTGCTGATGTTCCAGGTTGAAGTACAACAAATTGTAGTTTTGTGTGCACCAAAAAAAGATGTAAAAAATTAATCGGTATCTGCACCGTAAGGGCTAAGCCCCTGATCTCCTAGGATCCTAGATCCGCCCCTGGCTATAAGTAATTAAGATTAAACATGACTAAACATGACTAAGGAAAAAGTAAGTTGTGCTGTGCCTGTGTTTGTGTATCATAGTTGTCTCAAATGTTAACGTCTCAGGCTAGGCTCTGTCTTATATTAATTTTCAGTGCAGGTCTCTTGTCTGTCTCACTCACTGTAGCCAGTGTGTGTGTAGTAGGCTTTTTTAAAAGTTCACAGTGGCAGTTCATAGTGGCTTGTATGTTTGGTGGTTAGTTAGGTGGTTAGTTAAAGTGTTTTTCATGCATTATTTTCAAAATCTGCTTTTCAGCATGGGAAGCAAACGCTGAGGAAGAGTGAGTGGAGAGGTAAGTTGTTTGGATTTAATAGTAGCAAAGCACAACGAATATTTATTATAAATTTTGTGGGAAGATATACTTGCTTTAGCAGGTAACAGAGATTTTTATTGTGGTCACATTTTTTCTTTTTGCTTATGTTACAGAATCGGCGTGGGAGCCATAGAAGTGCACGTATCAAGGAGAAAGATAGAGGGAGGACGAACAGCAGAAGGCCACACTTGACCCAGATCACCACGACCACCTTATTGCATGATCTTTGGCGTGTGAGCTGCTGATGCTTCCTATAAACCCACAGTAAGGTAACAGTGTATGGAATGGCACTGCAAGCTCTGCACATTTGTGGCATCATCGAAGGGGGGACTTCTTAAGCACTATCGACTGAAACATGGACATTTTGGTCGTGGACATTATCTGCCTTGTATTCATTTGAACTGTCCATGTTCCTTTAAAACTTGGAGTGCCTTGCGTGCACACTTGTATTAGGAACATCCTGTCTCAGAGTGATGCTGAGAAACTAGTTCATGCATTTGTGTCTTCCAGACTGGATTATTGTAATTCATTACTGTCTGGCTGTCCAAATAACTCTTTAAAAAGCCTCCAACTGATTCAAAATGCTGCAGCAAGAGCATTGACAGGAATTGGCAAGAGAGATCATATTACTCCAGTTTTAGCTTCTCTTCACTGGCTCCCCTTAAAGTCTAGAATAGAATTTAAAATCCTCCTCCTTACATACAAGGCCCTTAAAGGCCTAGCTCCATCATATCTTAAAGACCTCATTGTACCATATTATCCCAACAGATCACTTCGGTCTGAAAGTGCAGGCCTACTTGTGGTTCCTAGAATTTTAAAAAGTAGAATGGGAGGTAGAGCTTTCAGCTATCAGGCTCCTCTCCTGTGGAACCAGCTCCCAGTTTGGGTTCGGGAAGCAGACACTCTCTCTATTTTTAAAGTCAGGCTTAAGACTTTCCTTTTTGATCAAGCTTATAGTTAGGGCTGGACTAAACCATCCCTTAGTTATGCTGCTATAGGCTTAGGCTGCTGGGGGACAATGCACCAAACACATGTTCTCCTTCTTTCTTCTCTCTCCTCTCTCGTGTCCTCCACTTTCTTTTCTCTGGCACAGAGCTCCTCCCTCTAAATTCCTATCTGTTACTAGTCATGACATTCTGTGCTATTACTATGTAGAATGTTTACTGCTGCTCTCCCTTTTTCCGAGTATCTCTGGCCTGGAGTTGAGAGTTTCCTGTGGAGCTCCATACTACATCTGTTGTCGTGGTCTCATCATTCTGCCCAGTCTCCATGGAATCCTGCTGTTATCCACTCCTACCAGAATGAACGATTCTCCAACCTGCTGATGATTCCCCTTACATTTTCTAACCGTCATTAACATCATTAGTTTGTACCATAGCATCCCACCTGTATGCTTTAGTCAGATGTGTGTATCTATGACAGATGTATGTTTATCTTGCTGTTCTCTTTCTCTGTCTGTACCTGGCTGGCCTTAGGCAGAAGGGTCCCTCCATATGAGCTGGGTTCTGCTCAAGGTTTCTTCCTGTTAAAAGGGAGTTTTTCCTTGCCACCGTCGCCTGCGGGCTTGCTCTGGGGGTTTTAGGCCGGGTCTTGTAAAGCGTCTTGAGACGATTTGTATTGTTTTTGACGCTATATAAATAAAGCTGAATTGAATTGAATTGAATTGTATAGAGCTCACAAATCAGAGGATTTTGGTTGCTGCTAGTATGTGCAGAAGTTGGGGGAAAAAATGTAACTTTCTGTGGGAAAATTGTTTTAAAATAAACTTTTCCTGGTTTGTGAAGTCTTGGTCATATTCATTTATAGTAGCTACTGAATATCCTCAAATAAAATAAAAACTAAAAAAATCAGTCAGTACAACACATTTTTTTTTAGTAAGTCATTGGCAAATTTGCAAGTATCTCCTATAAATGTTTTCAATTATATTTACTGAGTTTTTTTTAGTGTTTTTACTCAGGTTTTTTCATATGATTAACACAGCATTTCAGTTACATTTACTTAATTTATGTGGTATTTGAGCCAAGTCAATTCATTCAGACATACTTGAAAATATTACTCAGATTTACTCATGATTCATGTTTTGATTTAACTGATTTGAGAGCTTTCAAATCTATTCAATATCTTTGAGTGTAAAAATGTTGCACCAATTGAATTAAGTAATATGCAGTATTACTTTTTAGAGTGCATATATTGGACTGAGACGATACACACGACTCATTTTTGGAATTTCTTCCGCAGCAGAGGTTTTCCAACACGCAATCCAAAATGTGCTCCACGGCATACAGGGAGTCAGGAACTTCAGTGATGACATCATAATTTTTGGTACCACCCCTGCAGAGCATGACCGTTCCCTGGAAGAGGTTTTCAAACGACTCCACGACAATAATCTCACAATCAACAGGGACAAATGTGAGTTCCACAAAACATCTCTGGAGTTCTATGGTTACGTCTTCTCCAAGGACGGTATCTCAGCTGACCCTAAGAAAATACAAGCCATTACACACATGTCATCCCCACAGAATCCAAGTGAAGTCCGCAGCCTACTGGGGATGGCCAACTACAGCGCTTGCTTCATCCCGGACTTCTCCTCAATCACCCAGCCACTACGCGAGCTCACAAAGAAAGATACAGAGTGGTCATGGAAAGCAGAACACACAGAGGCCCTCAACTGAAAGACAGGCTGGTCAGTAATCCAGTCATGAGCTACTTTCACCCTGAGAGGAAGACAAATGTCATCGTGGACGCGAGTCCAGTTGGTCTCGGTGCCATCCTGGCGCAGACCGATAAAGTGGAAAACAAGACATACATTTTAGCTTATGCAAGCAGGGCTCTGACCCCAGTAGAACAGCGATACTCCCAAACGGAACGAGAGGCGCTGGCTATCGTTTGGAGTTGTGAGGACTTTCATCTGTATCTATATGGGGCGGAATTCACCATGATCACGGACCACAAACCACTAGAACTCATCTTCAACAACCCAAAGTCCAAGCCTCCGGCACGGATAGAAAGGTGGGCCCTCAGACTGCAACCTTACAAGTTCAAGGTGGTCCACAAAGCTGGAAAATCGAACCCAGCAGACTACATGTCTCGCCATCCACAAACGCTTCACACACCCAGTATCACAGATGATGTTGACACAGAAATGCATGTCTCCTTCATTGCAGCACATGCAGTACCCAAAGCAATAACTCTTGAAGAAGTAAAGAGAGAGACTTTAGGAGATCCAGTGCTACAACATCTTGTCAAAGTGATTCACTCTGGCAACTGGAACAGCCTGCATAACAATGTCACACAACTGGATCTGTCAACCCTGAGAACGTTTTACAACATCAGAGAGGAGCTTACAACTCTGGAAGAAGGCAGCCTCGTTCTCAGGGGCAACAGACTTGTTATGCCTCAGACCCTATAAGCCAGAGCACTTGCACTTGCTCATGAAGGGCATCAAGGCATCGTCAAAACTAAGCAGCTGCTCCGAAAGAAAGTCTGGTTTCCGGGAATAGACAAACAAGCCGAAGAATTGATTTCCCGCTGTCTTCCTTGTCAATCGTCCACACCCAAAACTGCGCATCAGCCACTACAAATGTCAGAACTCCCACAAGGACCCTGGAAAACTGTTTCAGTGGACTTCTGTGGACCCTTCCCTTCAGGTGACTACCTGTTGGTCATCCTGGATGAATACTCAAGATTTCCCTTTGTCGAGATTATGCACTCCACATCAGCATGCAAACTCATCCCTATCATGGACAAAATCTCTTCAACGGTGGGCATACCAGAAGTGGTGAAAAGTGATAATGGCCCTCCATTTTCAAGCAACGACTTTTCAGATTTTGCAGGGTACCTCGGTTTCCACCACAGAAAGATCACCCCCTACTGGCCACAGGCCAATGCTGAAGTCGAAAGATTCAACAGGACTCTGACCAAAGCAATACACACAGCTGCACCATCGAGAGCATCTTGTGTGGGAGCATCACCACCTGGATGGGAAACTGCACCAGGCAGGACTTCCTGGCCCTCAAGAGGGTGGTCCGTTCAGCGGAGCGGACCATCAGAACCCAACCTGCAGGACATTTACACCAAACGTTGCAGGTTAAAGGCCAAGAAGATCCTGAAAGAGCCCAGTCACCCCGGACACTCTCTCTTCTCTCTACTGCCATCAGGCTGGCGTTTCCGATGCCTGAGGACAAAGAGGCTGAAGGACAAAGAGGCTGAAGAAGAGTTTCTATCCGCATGTCATCCGCCTGCTCAACTCTGAGCCTTAACTGGACTTAAACATCATGCAGCTGCTAAATACTGTCAATTGATGTACATATTCAACTACACCCCCTCTGTTTATCAGGCTGTATTTTTATTCAGCCTATATTTTTATTTTTTTTATTTTTTTACTCTATATTTTATATTTTTATCTCTTTCTCTATCGGTGTATATTACACTTATACTGTTTACCTACTACTGTTTACTGTAGTACTGTTTACTGTAGTTTTATTTATTTTTTTACTACTGGCTGCAGGTACAACAATACATGCAGGTACAACAATATATGTATAACTGTGCATGTGACAAATAAACCTTATCTTATCTTATCTTATCTTAGCTCCGCTGGAAGGCAAGCCGTGGAAGCAAGAGCTGTACAAGTTCCTCAGGAACTACCGTGCAACCCCTCATCACACCACCAACCGGCCTCCAGCTGAAGTATTTTACGGTCGACCCATGGCAATAAAGCTACCATCCATCTCTCATCCCCCCGATGATGAAGCTCTCCGTCTAACAGAAAGATTAAGAAAAGACAGGATGACACATTATGCAGACAAAAGGAGGAACGCATCACACTCTGAACTCAGGGAGGGTGATGTTGTCCTAATACAACAGAGGAAAACAGGAAAACTTGTAACACCATTCAACCCTAACCCATACAAAGTCGTCACGGTGAAAGGAACAATGGTCACTGCACAGAGACATCAACGCAAAATCACAAGGCACAGATCACACTTCAAACTTCTGAAACAAAATCCGGAAGTCCCATTCACAACAGAAGACGACGACAACAGTGATGATGACAGTGTTAGCGGAAACACAGGTAATCCTGAACAGGTTAATCCTGAAGCCAGGAGGAGATACCCTGTGAGGGCAAACAGGCGACCTCCTCAAAGACTTGTGACTGAACTGTAGCAAAGGCCATGAAGAGTGATGAGACATGTTCCCACTACAGCCACTCATCACAGTTATGTTTATGTTGCTGATACAACAACTGTACTGTAACATGGGTTCAGAGTTGCTTAGAGCTATTATTCTCAGTTATTTGTTTAACGTTATATATCTGACTCTGAATGAATGACACAGGACTGAATCGTGGCTACTTTCATTTTGAAAAACCTTTTATGTTTGTTAATCCAAGTCCTGTAGGATCAAGTAAAGCTAAACCCAAGAAGGACATTTCATTTGAAAGAAAAGGAGGGATGTAGTGTTGTTAGAATTGGGTAGTATCCCTTTAAGAGACTGAGGAAGTCATGCTGTGTTTACGGTCGGTGTTAGTTGCTACGGCATTAGCTGAGTGAATGCACAAAGTTACCTGTGACAATATCACTGAGAGTTCATTAAAGTTTCAAATTAAAAACACACGAAACAGTGAGGACATTGAGTTTCTACACCACCTACTGGCCAGATGTATAATCACAGGCAACTGTAGCTCTTAACCACATAATGTGTGATTGATTTTTTGTGTCTGTAATGGTTCTTGGGAATGACTACAAATTACAAAAAAAAAAAAAAGTATGACCAAATAATTTCTCTACTTAAATTATCACATTTGTATGATAATATATTTTTTTGAATATATTCTGTGTGTGTAACTTTTCCCGAAATTGTAGTATCATATGATATGGCAGCTTGTATAATGTTTTTCTGTCACTTTAGGAAAATGGCATGGGTTTAAACAGGCAGAGGAAAGTGAAAGCGCTGGCTCCTATCTTTCTCTCCTCACGCCCCTAAATCTTCAAACCATATCTCTCACTCTAAACTCTCCAAACTATCTCCAAATTATATAAACGCTATCCAAATCCCGAATTGACCGCAACTCTCTATCAAAAACCACGAGGGGTTTATAGTGCTGTCAGGGCCGGCGCTAGCCATTTGGGTGCCCTAAGCACAAATGCTTGGTGGTGCCCCCCATTTTTGATTGAACCAACATACAAAAATATTGCACACATTAGTCTTTTATATAGGCCTATGTGTCACTGGAACATTTAAACTTCAATACTCTATTTTACCTTTAAAAGAGGCCTGATGAGGCAGAATATAATAAATCTGTACATAATTTGACAACTCTGTGAATATTAAAATATACAAACACTAAGATTGTGTTTTTTTTTCTAATTGCAGTTGCACCAACAGATGTCGCCCTTGGCCTATGAACCTCTTGAAAATGACTGCATAGAACAACGAAACTTATCTAAGACGGTCTAAGTTGGCAAAATCACATCACGTTCAGTTGCAGGGTTTTTCTGAAGTTTACCTTAACAAGAGCCGTTTCCCACTCATCATTTCATTACGTTGTGAAAGTGTCACTTGTAGCGTTACCTTTTCACTACACATCGTTTGATCATAATTGATAACAAATGCCAAAAAAGCGTCCTGAAATGCAAAGCATACGCTAATAGGCTAATGTTACCTGACTAAATCTCTGATGGCTAAAAGAAATAGCAAGCCCAGTTTAAGCATAATCAAACATAGCATTGCTAGCTAGCAACCCGAGGAAGGATTGCTAGTCTTATGCGCCGATTCCTAACGTTAACCGAAAACAGCCGAGTGTTGAATTGCATTCAATAACCCATAATCCATAATCCATATCCACAATGTAAAATAACTAGCTAGCCAGCATCAATAATTTGCAACGTAACACTTGAACATGAACATGGCTAGGAGCTTATTTACGTTATAAAGTTTATTGACGGTAGTAGTATTACCTAGCATAAGCATAGACATGCATACACGCAAGGGCTACAAACTAACATTTTTATTTAAAACATTGTCTTACCTGCAAGCAACGCGCAAGCATTATCCCGCTGTCTCTTCTTCTTCCTTTTTTCCGCCCCCAGCTCTTGGTGCCTTTTCGAGGCCATGTCTAGGGTCGGTGTCTGCCAAATTTGACATTGAAGCATAATCGAACAAACCACTGGGAGGTGGGGAAGGGGGGCACCAGAGGGAGACTGGAGAGAGGGCCGCACAGGAGATTCACCTTTTTCTCGACTAATTTGGTCTAGGCCTATATACTTTTTTATTGCTTTGTATATTAACATGATTTAGACATATTTTATTTGTTATTAGTGCCGAGTGCCTATGACACGAGGCCCCTCTTGATCTTCTGCGTGTTTCTTTGCAGTTTTTTTATTTTTCATTTTCCGCCCTTTTTCGCCGATTAATGCGGCCCGAACCGGCGAGAGGACCCCAACACATGATATATCGAAACGTGTGTTTTGATCCCGAATCCCGTGCTATTACTTGTATAAGCGATCGGTGAGTGGATGACATCATCAGCTAGAGTGGAGAGGAGAGAAGAACATTAGGCTAAAAATAAAATAGAAACTGCTCCCGTGGCCACAAATTTCACACCACAGACATAATTAGTGCCGAGTGCCTATGTCAAGAGGCCCCTCCTCCCATAGGGAGGAGGGGCCTCGTGCCATAGGCACGAGGCCACTCTTGATCTTCTGCGTGTTTCTTTGCAGTTTTATTTTTACTTATTATTATTCCTTTTCCGCCCTTTTTCGCCGATTAATGCGGCCCGAACCGGCCAGAGGACCCCAACACATGATATATCGAAACGTGTGTTTTGATCCCGAATCCCGGGCTATTACTTGAATAAGCGATTGGTGAGTTTTTCGCGAATTTATTCGCGAATTTATTCGCGAAAAGCGGCGAAAGAATTTCCCATTCAAATGAATGGGAGTCCCCGAAAAAAAAAGAAAGATCAACAGGCATTTTCAACAATCAACTGCTCTGGCATACTTTCACCCAGAGACTTCATTGAAACTGTAAAATGTAGGCACTCTTGTCTTCTCTTCAGAGATTCCCTTCACTTATCGACACCTTTTACCGTTTTTAAACCATGAAGCCTCAAAGCGGTGAAGGGTTTTACTCAGATTTCGGGGGTTTATAATGGGTGTGTATTGCGCGGAATGTTCGTGCCAGAGGGTGAGACACCAACTGCCAGAGTGAGAAGAGAGAAGAAAATTAGGCAAAAAATAAAATAGAAACTGCTCCCGTGGCCACAAATTTCACACCACAGACATAATTTATAGATAGAAACGTAGGAAAATTTGTCTTCTCGCTCACAATTTGTCCGCTGAAGCTGTAAGTCTTATAGTTTTGGCGTGAGACGCAAAGCTGCGCCAGCAAACCCCTTCCTCGCTCCATAGACTGCAATGTTAAATTTGTGGAGCAAAGCAGAAGCAATCCTTTGTTTTAAATCGCTTTAAATAGCTCACATTTCTACATTTTACCCACAAACTGCATATCTAGACGTTCAGGAAAGCCTCAAGATGCCCAAAGTGAAGTCGGTTCAACGATTAGACACACGGTTTGGCCACAAGGCCTTCCTGTTCGAGGCCGTGGTTTCAGCATTTTCGCCCACTCTAGTCCTTTTCTAACTGATATTCAAACTGGTAACCGTGGCAACCAGGGGCTCCACAGAAAGAGGCGGGAAAACATAAGTAACTGGTCTGTAGGGCGGCCATTTTGGGGCAATGTTAATGGAAACAGCCCACTCCGAGAAAATTCTAACTGAAGTAACTGGTCTGTGGGGCGGCCATTTTGGCTTTTGGCACCCAAGTTGAACAATGACAGGTGTCTGTCTGTCATTGGCTAGCGCGTCATGCTAATTGCTAACATTAGCGGCTAATGCTAATTTTTAGTAGCTAGAAATTGGTGGTAGCATTAGTGGCAGCATTAGCATGTTAGCGAATAGCATATTAGCAATTAGCATGTTAGCATTAGCATGTTAGCAATTAGCATCTACTTAATTTTTAGTGGCTTAAAAGTCATGCTAACACTAAACCAATGTTAAAATAATTGGCTAACGCATCATGCTAATTGCTAACATTAGCGGCTAATGCTAATTTTTAGTGGTAGAAATTGGTGGTAGCATTAGTGGCAGCATTAGCATGTTAGCGAATAGCATATTAGCAATTAGCATGTTAGCATTAGCATGCTAACAATTAGCATGTATTTAATTTTTAGTGTCTAAAAAGACATGCTAACACTAAACCAATGCTAAAATTAGTGGCTAGCGCATCATGCTAATTGCTAACATTAGCGGCTAATGCAAATTTTTAGTGGCTAGTAATTGGTGGTTGCATTAGTGGCAGCATTAGCATGTTGGCGAATAGCATATTAGCAATTAGCATGTTAGCATTAGCATGCTAACAATTAGCATGTATTTCATTTTTAGTGTCTAAAGAGACATGCCAACACTAAACTAATGCTAAAGTTAGTGGCTAGCGCGTCATGCTAATTGCTAACATTAGCAGCTAATGGCAACAGCCCACTCGGCACTTCAAAAATTTCCGCGGGAATTTTCTAGTTATTATTCCTTTTCCGCCCTTTTTCGCCGATTAATGCGGCCCGAACCGGCCAGAGGACCCCAACACATGATATATCGAAACGTGTGTTTTGATCCCGAATCCCGGGCTATTACTTGAATAAGCGATTGGTGAGTTTTTCGCGAATTTATTCGCGAATTTATTCGCGAAAAACGGCGAAAAATTTCCCATTCAAATGAATGGGAGTCCCCGAAAAAAAAAGAAAGATCAACAGGCATTTTCAACAATCAACTGCTCTGGCATACTTTCACCCAGAGACTTCATTGAAACTGTAAAATGTAGGCACTCTTGTCTTATCTTCAGAGATTCCCTTCACTTATCGACACCTTTTACCGTTTTTAAACCATGAAGCCTCAAAGCGGTGAAGGGTTTTACTCAGATTTCGGGGGTTTATAATGGGTGTGTATTGCGCGGAATGTTCGCGCCAGAGGGTGAGACACCAACTGCCAGAGTGAGAAGAGAGAAGAAAATTAGGCAAAAAATAAAACAGAAACTGCTCCCGTGGCCACAAATTTCACACCACAGACATAATTTATACATAGAAACGTAGGAAAATTTGTCTTCTCGCTCACAATTTGTCCGCTAAAGCTGTTAGTCTTATAGTTTTGGCGTGAGACGCACAGCTGCGCCAGCAAACCCCTTCCTCGCTCCATAGACTGCAATGTTAAATTTGTGGAGCAAAGCAGAAGCAATCCTTTGTTTTAAATCGCTTTAAATAGCTCACATTTCTACATTTTACCCACAAACTGCATATCTAGACGTTCAGGAAAGCCTCAAGATGCCCAAAGTGAAGTCGGTTCAACGATTGGACACACGGTTTGGCCACAAGGCCTTCCTGTTCGAGGCCGTGGTTTCAGCATTTTCGCCCACTCTAGTCCTTTTCTAACTGATATTCAAACTGGTAACCGTGGCAACCAGGGGCTCCACAGAAAGAGGCGGGAAAACATAAGTAACTGGTCTGTAGGGCGGCCATTTTGGGGCAATGTTAATGGAAACAGCCCACTGGAAACTTCTAACTGAAGTAACTGGTCTGTGGGGCGGCCATTTTGGCTTTTGGCACCCAAGTTGAACAATGACAGGTGTCTGTCTGTCATTGGCTAGCGCGTCATGCTAATTGCTAACATTAGCGGCTAATGCTAATTTTTAGTAGCTAGAAATTGGTGGTAGCATTAGTGGCAGCATTAGCATGTTAGCGAATAGCACATTAGCAATTAGCATGTTAGCATTAGCATGTTAGCAATTAGCATCTACTTAATTTTTAGTGGCTTAAAAGTCATGCTAACACTAAACCAATGCTAAAATTAGTGGCTAGCGCGTCATGCTAATTGCTAACATTAGCGGCTAATGCTAATTTTTAGTGGCTAGAAATTGGTGGTAGCATTAGTGGCAGCATTAGCATGTTGGCGAATAGCATATTAGCAATTAGCAGGTTAGCATTTGCATGCTAACAATTAGCATGTATTTAATTTTTAGTGTCTAAAGAGACATGCTAACACTAAACTAATGCTAAAGTTAGTGGCTAGCGCGTCATGCTAATTGCTAACATTAGCAGCTAATGGCAACAGCCCACTCGGCACTTCAAAAATTTCCACGGGAATTTTCTAGTTTATACATAGAAACGTAGGAAAATTTGTCTTCTCGCTCACAATTCATCTGCTAAAGCTGTAAGTCTTATAGTTTTGGCGTGAGACGCAAAGATGCGCCAGCAAACCCCTTCCTCACTCCATAGACTGCAATGTTAAATTTCTGGAGCAAAGCAGAAGCAATCCTTTCTTTTAAATCGCGTTAAATAGCTCACATTTCTTCATTTTACCCACAAACTGCACATCTAGACGTTCAGGAAAGCCTCGAGATGCCCAAAGTGAAGTCGGTTCAACGATTGGACACACGGTTTGGCCACAAGGCCTTCCTGTTCGAGGCCGTGGTTTCAGCATTTTTGCTCACTCTAGCCGTTTTCTAACTGAAATTCAAACTGGTCACCGTGACAACCAGGGGCTCCACAGAATGAGGCGGGAAAACATAAGTAACTGGTCTGTAGGGCGGCCATTTTGGGGCAATGTTAATGGAAACAGCCCACTCGGGAAACTTCTAACTGAAGTAACTGGTCTGTGGGGCGGCCATTTTGGCTTTTGGCACCCAAGTTGAACAATGACAGGTGTGTGTCTGTCATTGGCTAGCGCGTCATGCTAATTGCTAACATCAGCGGCTAATGCAAATTTTTAGTAAGTAGATATTAGTGGCAGGATTAGCATGTTAGCGAATAGCATATTAGCAATTAGCATGTTAGCATTAGCATGTTAGCAATTAGCATCTTCTTAATTTTTAGTGGCTTAAAAGACATGCTAACACTAAACCAATGTTATAATAAGTGGCTAGCGCGTCATGCTAATTGCTAACATTAGCGGCTAATGCTAATTTTTAGTGGCTAGAAATTTGTGGTTGCAATAGTGGCAGCATTAGCCTGTTAGCGAATAGCATATTAGCAATTAGCATGTTAGCATTAGCATGCTAACAATTAGCATGCTAACAATTAGCATGTATTTAATGTTTAGTGTCTAAAGAGACATGCTAACACTAAACCAATTAGTGGCTAGCGCGTCATGCTAATTGCTAACATTAGCAGCTAATGGCAACAGCCCACTCGGCACTTCGAAAATTTCCGCGGGAATTTTCTAGTTATTAGGGCCCGAGCACGCAAGGCGGCGAAGGCCCTATTGTTTTTCGAATGTTTATTAGGGCCCGAGCACGCAAGGCGGCGAAGGCCCTATTGTTTTTCGAATGTTTATTATTTTTAGGGCCCGAGCACGCAAGGCGGCGAAGGCCCTATTGTTTTTCGAATGTTTATTATTTTTAGGGCCCGAGCACGCAAGGCGGCGAAGGCCCTATTGTTTTTCGAATGTTTATTATTAGGGCCCGAGCACGCAAGGCGGCGAAGGCCCTATTGTTTATCGAATGTTTATTATTTTTATTAGGGCCCGAGCACGCAAGGCGGCGAAGGCCCTATTGTTTTTCGAATGTTTATTATTTTTTTTTCTATTACTATTATTATTATTATTATTATTATTTTTTTTTTTCTTTCTTCAGAATCCTAAAAGTAAATCGCCTTTTTGACAGCCTATAAGTACTGGAAAACTCACGAAAATTTGCCTACCCCCCCAAAGTCGGGCGTAAAATTACGTATTTTGGGGGTCTCGCACAAGGGCGGAACAAAAGGGCTCAACAGCGCCACCTAGATGTGCGTTTTTTCGGAGTAGCCCCTCGACACGGTTTCACGCACGTCTACGACATTTGAAAGGAGTATGTAACAGACAGAGACGCACAAAAAAGCCTCCTGGAGCCATAGTCCAACTCCAACAGGAAGTCCGCCATCTTACATCAAAAATCATATTTGGTCACAAGTGTGCACATTTACACACCTCGTATTTGAACGAACTCATCCTACAGCTTTCGTCCTATCTGTTTGAAACTTGTCGTGTGTGTTCTTAAGGCCTTGACGATGAATCAAGCCGTATTCCTTGGATTTACTGTCGGGGAGGGGCGGGGCCACGAAATGTGGCGTGTTTTCATGAAAATTTGACGTGCTGTAACTTTGCGGAAAATACTCCAATCGTCACTAAACCTCTGATATTTAATGCCAGTCTGCCGTAGTACACATTTCCATAACAACATTTGGTGATTTTCAGAGCGCCACCTACTGGCGATAGAAACATTTCATTTTTACAAGATGACGTCCAGCTCGGACAATATCGACCATACGGGGCTGAAACTCAGTGAAACTATCGGAAACAACTTTGGGAAGAAACCCTCCAAAAATGAAAACTTTTCCAGAAACTATGTGGACACGGTGGCCCATCAAAGTCAAGCATCCCGATTTTTTTCCCAAAATCCAAGACTCCATTGAACTTTTAGGATCATTTTCAGGCAAAAGTGTGCGGCTTTAATATACTTTTTCAGAGCCGTCTAAAACTTCTTGAGGTTATTAGGAGCAATATCCTCTAATATTCGGATGCATAATTAATTAGGAGGCGGGGCATAATCGCTCTATAGCGCCCCCTAGAGATTTTCTTTCAGGCAGCCCCCCCACAGTTTTCGACACAGAGTTATAGAACCTCTGCTGAATTGTAGACCGTGGTAAGACCTACAAAATGTTTCTTGGAGCAATGGGTTACAATTAACAGGAAGCGAGATATTTATGCATGAAAATCACCATTTTTGGTGATTCGGCCTGGTTGACAAGGGGTCATATTTGAACGAACTCCTCCTAGGCATTTTATCCGATTGACTTCAAACTCGGTAGGTGTGTTCATTAGGTCATCCTGATTAAACCGTATCAGAAGGATTTGCCCTTGAGGAAACTGTGTGGGCGTGGCGCTCCATCAAATTTGAGCCTCTGATCCAAAATTGTAACTCCATTGACTTTTTGGCTCGTTTTTAAGGCAAAACTGTGCGGCTTTCATATACTGTGTCAGAGCTATCTGAAACTTCTTGAGGTTATTAAGAGCAACATTCCCTAAAATACGGCTTTATAATTAATTAGGAGGCGGGGCATAATCGCTCTATAGCGCCCCCTGCAAATTTTCTTTGAGGCAGCCCCGCAACAGTTTTGGACACAAGATTATAGAACTTTTTTAGATTATAGATTTTATTCAATTGTCTTGGCAGGTGTGTTCATATAGACTTTCTGGGTAAGCAACATCTTGTTGGGAAGAAACCCTCCAACATCTTGTTGCTTACCCAGAAAGTTACAGCATTGACGTGCTGTAACTTTGTGGAAAATACTCCAATCGTCACCAAACCTCTGATATATAATGCCAGTCTGGCCTAGTACACATTTCCATAACAACATTTGGTGATTTTCAGAGCGCCACCTACTGGCGATAGAAACATTTTATTTTTACAAGATGACGTCCAGCTCGGACAATATCGACCATACGGGGCTGAAACTCAGTGAAACTATCGGAAACAACTTTGGGAAGAAACCCTCCAAAAATAGAAACTTTTCCAGAAACTATGTAGACACGGTGGCTTGTCAAAGTCAAGCGTCCCGATTTTTTTCCAAAAATCCAAGACTCCATTGACCTTTTAGGATCATTTTGAGGCAAAAGTGTGCGGCTTTAATATACTTTCTCAGAGCTGTCTAAAACTTCTTGAGGTTATCAAGAGCAATATTCCCCAAAATTCGGCTGCATAATTAATTAGGAGGCGGGGCATAATCGCTCTATAGCGCCCCCCTGGAAGTTTTTTTTCAGGCAGCCCCCCCCCCAGTTTTTGACACAGAGTTATAGAACCTTGGCCGACTTGTAGACCGTAGTGAGACCTACAAAATGTCACTTGGAGCAATGGGCTACAATTAACAGGAAGTAAGATATTTATGCATGAAAATCACCATTTACAGTGATTCGGCCTGGTTGACAAGGGGTCATATTTGAACGGATTCCTCAGAGGGATTTTATCCAATTGACTTTAAACTCTGTAGGTGTGTTCATATGGTCATCCTGAGTAAATCTTTGCCCTTGAGGAAACTGTGTGGGTGTGGCGCTCCATCAAATTTGACCCTCTGATCCAAAATTGGAACTCCATTGACTTTTTGGCTAGTTTTTAAGGCAAAACTCTGCGGCTGTCTTATACTTTCTCAGAGCTGTCTGAAACTTCTTGACGTTATTAAGAGCAATATTCCCTAAAATTCGGCTTCATAATTAATTAGGAGGCGGGGCATAATCGCTCTATAGCGCCCCCTGCAAATTTTCTTTGAGGCAACCCCGCCACAGTTTTCGACACAGAGTTATAGAACTTTTTTAGATTATAGATTTTATTCAATTGACTTGGTAGGTGTGTTCATATAGACTTCCTGAGTAAACGTGAAACTGTCGGGGCGTGGCAAAGTTCGATGTTTCGTCATGAAAGGGAAGCACCTGCTGGTGGGCTTGTCGTGTTTAGAAATTCTCAAAAATTGCCCTAATTCACTAGAAGGTCAAATCTCCCACCCAACGTGCCGCACCCCCCGACGCACACGGATGTGCGAGGGCCCGTCCAATGCTGCTCGCAGCTTTAATTATTTTTTTTTTTCTTTCTTCAGAATCCTAAAAGTAAATCGCCTTTTTGACAGCCTAAAAGTACTGGAAAATTATATTATATTAACGTATTTCTGGGGTCTCGCACAAGGGCGTAACAAAATGGCTCAACAGCGCCACCTAGATGTGCGTTTTCGGAGTAGCCCCTCAACACGGTTTCACGCACGTCTACGACATTTGGAGTGAGTATGTAAAAGACAGAGACGCACAAAAAAGCCTCCTGGAGCCATAGTCCAACTCCAACAGGAAGTCCGCCATCTTGCATCAAAAATCATATTTGGTCACAAGTGTGCACATTTCCACACCTCGTATTTAAACAACCTCCTCCTAGAGCTTTCGTCCTATCTGTTCGAAACTTGTCGTGTGTGTTCTTAAGGCCTTGACGATGAATCAAGCCGTATTCCTTGGATTTACTGTCGGGGAGGGGCGGGGCCACGAAATGTGGCGTGTTTTCATGAAAATTTGACGTGCTGTAACTTTGCGGAAAATACTCCAATCGTCACCAAACCTCTGATATATAATGCCAGTCTGCCGTAGTACACATTTCCATAACAACATTTGGTGATTTCTGTCTGAAACTTCTTGAGGTTATTAAGAGCAATATTCTCTAAAGTTCGGCTGCATAATTAATTAAAGGCGGGGCATAATCGCTCTATAGCGCCCCCTGCAAATTTTCTTTGAGGCAACTCCGCCACAGTTTTCGACACAGAGTTATAGATCCTCAGCCGAATTGACAAGGCGTCATATTTGAACCAACTCCTCCTAGGGATTTTATCCGATTGACTTCAAACTTGGTAGGTGTGTTCATTAGGTCATCCTGATTAATCCTTATCAGAAGGATTTCACCTTGAGGAAACTGTGTGGGCGTGGCGCTCCATCAAATTTGAGCCTCTGATCCAAAATTGTAACTCCATTGACTTTTTGGCTACTTTTTAAGGCAAAACCGTGCGGCTTTAATATACTTTGTCAGAGCTGTCTGAAACTTGTTGAGGTTATTAAGAGCAATATTCCCTAAAATTCGGCTGCATAATTCATTAGGAGGCGGGGCATAATCGCTCTATAGCGCCCCCTGCAAATTTTCTTTGAGGAGTCAAGTTGTAGACCATGGCAAGACTTACAAAATGTCTCTTGGAGCAATGGGCTACAATTATCAGGAAGCAAGATACTTATGCATGCAAATCTTTATGACAGATGTATGTTTATCTTGCTGTTCTCTTTCTCTGTCTGTACCCGGCTGGCCTTAGGCAGATGGGTCCCTCCATATGAGCTGGGTTCTGCTCAAGGTTTCTTCCTGTTAAAAGGGAGTTTTTCCTTGCCACTGTCGCCTTCAAGCTTGCTCTGGGGGTTTCAGGCCGGGTCTTGTAAAGCATCTTGAGACGATTTGTATTGTTATTGACGCTATATAAATAAAGCTGAATTGAATTGAATTGAATTGAAGTCTAGCTGTCTTGCCAGCTCCTGGAATTCTGCGTTGGAGAATTGAGGACCATTGTCACTCATCACCTCATCCGGGATCCCAAACCTTGCAAAGGTTGCTTTAAGTCTCTGAATGACTTGAGCGCTTGTTGTGGACGGTAGGTGCAGCACCTCGAGGAACCGTGAGTAATAATCTGATATTACCAGGTAGTGGTTTTTGTTGTGCTCACAGAGGTCAAGAGCAATTCTCTTCCATGGACGATCAGGCAGTGGTGTAGAGATGAGTGGCTCTTTCTGTTGGGCCCGCTTTTGCTCATGGCATGAGTGGCATGACATCACTGTGTTCTTGAGTTCTGCAGAGAGTCCTGGCCACCAGACCGAAGATTTTGCTCTGTCTCTACACTTTGTTAGCCCCTGATGTCCATCATGTATTTTCTGAATGATGTCGGCTCTCTCTGACTGTGGAATGACGATCCTGCTTCCACGTATGAGCAAACCATCAGCCTCTGATAGCTCATTTTTCACCTTCATGTACACTCTGACGTTTGGTGGTGCATTTCCACTGTATTCTGGCCATCCGCTTCTTACGAATTTGATGACAGACTGCAGCTCGCTGTCAGCTGCAGTGGCCATTTTGATGCTTTCCATCCTGCTTGGAGATGCTGGGATGCCTTGTACCACCGAAGCTACATAACACTCCACCTCGCTGTGTGTGTCAGTTTCTTCTTTTGTGTAAGTCTGTGGGCTTCGGGACAAGGCATCAGCGACGAGGAGAGTTTTTCCTGGCACATATACAGCAACTGGTTTGTACCTCATCAGCCGCATCAGAAGACGCTGACATCTCAAGGGAACATTATCGATGCTCTGGCTCTTGATGAGTGGCACCAATGGCTTATGATCAGTCTCAAGCCTGAATTCATCTAGGCCACACAGATACTTGTCGAAATTTTCACAAGCCCACACGCCAGCCAGACACTCCTTCTCTATCTGGGCATAGCGTGTTTCAGCTTCTGAGAGACGTCTGGAGCAGTAGGCTACTGGCTTCCACTCTTCTCCCAGTCCATAACTACTGGCGTCTGCAGATACAGCTGTAGGCCTTGTGACATCATAAAAGGAAAGAACAGGTGCTTTTGTCAGCATTCTTTTAATGTCCTCAAAAGCTGCCTGCTGTGAGTGTCCCCAGGTCCAGATGTTCTTGCTCTTTAGCAGCTCATACAACGGCTGTCCCACCGCTGCAAGGGCTGGGACGAACCTCCCCAGGTAATTCACCATGCCGAAGACTCTTTTTAGCTCCTGCACATTTTCAGGCGGTGGCAACTGGTGAATAGCCTCCACTTTGTCAGGGTCCGGTCTGACTCCTGACTGGTCGATGAGATGACCCAGGAAGCGTAGCTGGCTCTGTCTGAGGGAGCATTTCTCCTTGTTGAGTTTCAACCCTGCCGACTCAACACGCTGCAGCACCTTCTCCAGTCGGGCATCATGTAGCTCCATTGAGGTCCCATAGATGAGGATGTCATCCATGAAGACTGCCACGCCTTCCAGTCCTTCTAAAGTCTCCAGCATCTTGCACTGGAAGATCTCCGGTGCACTTGTTATGCCAAAAGGTAGTCTTTTGAAACAGTATCTGCCAAAAGGTGTTATAAATGTTGTCAGCATGCAGCTGTCTGGATGCAGAGGGATCTGCCAGAATCCGCTGGCAGCATCAAGGGAAGAAAACACAGTTGCGCCGCTCAGCTTGGCTGTTATCTCGTCTGGAGTTGGTAGGATGTAGCGTTCTCTTTTGACTGACCTGTTTAGCTTTGTCAGGTCAACGCAGATTCGGGCTGTGCCTGTGTTCTTCTTCAGGACTGGTACCATGGGAGCGCACCATTCAGTAGGTTGTATCACTCGCTCGATGACACCATCCTTCTCCATCCTCTGTATTTATTCTTTCACTTTCTCTAACATGGGAAAGGGCACACGACGTGCAGTGTGCACAGCATATGGTACAGCATCTTCTCTTAGCTGGATTTTGACTGGTTCAGTTTTTAGAGTAGCATGCTCACTGTGGGTTAGATGGCTGCTGATGCATTTTAACTCATCTACTCGCCTCACCAGGTTCATCCTCACTGACAGGGCCCGGCTGAGGAGATTGTTGACTCTACGTCCACGTACTACGTAGGCTGTGAATAGATAGTCTTTACCTTTGTGGCTGGCTGTTGCGTTGAAGCGGCCCAGACACAACAGCTCACCTCCAGGGCTGTCCAGAGGAATGTCAGGTGGGTCCAGTGCTCTCTCAGGGGTGAGTGTGTGAAATGTGTCCTCACTTATGACAGTGACATCAGCTCCCGTGTCAATCTTGAATTCTACTGGACAGGAATCCACTTGAAGTTGCACAGTCCACTGTTCACTTTTTTCATTAGCATCACACACTGAACCCAGGAAATAAGAGGTCTGCCCAGCTCTCTCAGTCTCTGTGACCTCATTCACTGACCTGCTGCGACATACTCTGGCCCAGTGTCCCATTTTGTGACAGTTGTGGCAGGTAGCTCTTTCTGCAGGACACTTCTCATCTCTATTATGCTGTGTTTTCCCACATTTGCCACATTTCTTCTCATTTCCCCCCCATTTTCTGTCCTTTGACTTGCCTTGTTGACGCTGTTGTGGTTTCCAATTCGTGCTTTTGCGTTTAAACTGCACCTCCTGTACTGATCCCGCAGCGTCTCCTTGCAGACTCACTTGTGTCGCGACCTCCTCCGACTGTCTGACGGTCTGTATTGTGTGCGTCAGCGTCAGGTCCGACATCAGCTGCAGCCTGCGGGAGAGCTCTTTATCCATCATCCCGACAACGATGCGGTCGCGGATATTTTCCTCTCGAGTTACTCCAAACTCGCAGTGCTCTGACAGATCATACAGGGCTCTGATGAAACATTCTACCTTCTCACCCGGCCGTTGGACCCGTTGGTAAAAACATGCCCGTTCGTGGATAACGTTCCTCCTCGGAAAATAGTAGTCGTTAAACTTCCCCATGACGATGACAAAGTCATTACGGTCCTCCTCTTGAGCAAACGTGAATGACTTAAAAATGTTTTCTGCCTCGTTGCCCATGGCATAAATCAGGCAGCTCACTTGTACTTGTCCCTCGTCCTTGTGAAGCTTTGTTGCGACTCTGTATCGCTCGAACCGTTGCTTCCACTCGGGCCACTCCGTCGGCTTGTCAAACGTAAAGTTTTCCGGAGGGTTAAACTTCGCCATTTCTTTCTTCTTGTCATCTGTCTTCTTACTTTATCTCTTAATCGTACGTTGAATTACTTCTGACACCATGTAAAATGATCGAGGGTAGGCTTACTCCGTTGATATTTACTTTAATAACAGCGCAAACATCTAAGCAAACCGGCATAAGAAGAGCGTCCTCGTAACCCCCAGGCAACAACACATTAACTGCTCCGCGCTACAATGTTCCAGTTGCTGTGGCAACATTAGTTCCGTTATAACTATAATATGACACATATATTCTGACAAATCAGTGATGACAATTCTCAGAAACAAAAGAAAGTAAGTACAGGATATCAATCTGCAATTTGAAAGAAAGAATTCAATCTATAGTACAGCAGTCAACCAAAGGGACCAAACATAACTCCAGTTTTGCAATGTTTAACTGGCAACCTGTATGGTCATAAACGTTACTTAGTCATTTCCATTGCTATCTAACCAAATGCGGATATAGATAAGACCTGTAGCTCTTTCAGCTGAACTCATTGTCATCTTCACTTCAATTGCTCTGCACAGAACATAAAAGTCATGTTGAAACCCTGTGGATTTTGTGTTATTATAGTTCACCTGTCTTTCACAGCTGGAGTAAACGGTAAGATTATTATCCTTTTTTACATCAGGCATGTGTGACATTAGTGCAGACAACAGATAACCAAAATATTGGTTATTGGTTAATGCATAACTATCATTATTACTAAAACTGTTTCACATCGTCAACCTTAATATATTATTAACAACAATATAATTAATTAATGTGAAGCTAAATAACACTGCATCATTTTCTACAAAATAATACAACAAACAAAATACCTGTAGAAGGAATAATCCCAATAATCAGCATTCTTCACTGTCTTAAAATATCCCATGGGAACACCTTGAAATCCCTCAAGAAGACACTGAAATGTATTACTGGGGACAGTGATGTCTGGAATTAATTGTTCAGTCTGTTGTCATAATGACCTGACCTTGGATAAACAGTTGTAAATATAATGGAATTAAAAAGGTTGACTGAGCATCAAACATCACATCATATCAGTTATTTTTTTTTACATTACAGGAACAAGTGTTCAAAGGACTCAATTCAGCACAACAGGAAACAGGTGAGGCACCACATGATATAATAAATGGGTGTTTTTTAACACAAATTAAAACTGCAGTCAGATGTAATTGGTGCAGTTTCTCACAGGAAATAAGTGGAGTGCAGATTGGTCAATATTAGTGAAACTGAGAGGGAATAAATAGGAAGACCACAAAGCTATAAGGTACATAATAACCTTGGCAGATAATGCAGTTAGTTTAAATAATAACAAAATATTATTGAGATAATTGCAACACTGTTCCATAGCATAGCCTGTGAGATCCTTGAAATTGGATATACCTTAGACTATCCTGAATAAATAAATAACACAAAAAACATGTGTCAAGAAATGTGACTAATTTACTGGACATTTCATATAGAGTTAAGTCTGGGGTTCACTGTACACAATTTAACGTAAGTAAAGACATTGTAGAGATCCTAAAATATAGCAAGCTGATTCCTACAAATACCCCAACTCCAAACAAACGAGTGTAGATTTGTAGTTTAGAGAAATTCTGACTTTTCTGTTGAATAAAGAGACTTGCTGATAGCTGGAGTCAGGTCTTGTACTGTGTATTTTTATCATTATTATTTAAGAGACAGACAATATGTCTAACCAACATTATATGATCCTTAGGGATGATAACACTAAATACTACCACCAAACTATAGTGATTATGGAAGAGGACCCTGCAGTGATTCAGTCAGCGATTTACCTGTTTGAAAGGCATCCCAGTGAATCAACTCTGCTGAAATACTACAATGAGGCACTGCTCCCACTGCAGGGAAGTCATTCATTTTCTACAAGAAACCATGATATTATACTGGTTGGTCATGGCAGGAAGGATACCAGTGGAGTCCAGTTATCTGGTTGTGGCTCTGAGAAACTTGCTAGATTTGTCGCCACCTTGAAAACTGAAAGCATGTTTAGCCATCTTGGAACTGTCAGCCTCATCAGTTGCAACCTTGGAAATGACCAATACTTTATGTTGCAGCTGTTACAGCTTCTCAAGTCTTTTGGAGTGGAAACACAGCTGCACCTCTATAACACTTTTCTATCAATTAACTCTGATGGAGTGATAATGACTGCTACTGACAGAGTCTGGCGGTCCCATGACCACATCAGCAGAGTAATTGCTGAAATAAACCAAAGAGGTGACCTGGTAGTAAAAACTGAACTTGGCTGTGCAGGCCCAGAGTTTCCAAATTACAAAGGAAATATTTTGTATCTTCAGACACTGGAATGGCCAAGCCAGCCTCAGATGTTTGTTCCAATGGTGTTGCGCAAAAAGTATCCTTCTATTGATTGCCTGGAGGGACTTACTTGGAGCTTGTTCTTTGGGGAGAATGAAAAAAGGCGTGCACCTGATTATGTTGTAGACCATAATCCAAGACAACTGAAAGCAATTTGGCTTACAGAACCAGAACGAAGAGCAGAAGAAAACATTGTCCTCAAGCACATTAATAACATTCATGATCTGCTTGTGGAGATACGGTACAATGCCAAAGAGGAAGTTTCATCAGACATTTACTATGTTCTCAATGAATGCATTTACAAAGTAAATGGCAAAAATCTTAGTATATGTCTGGTGGGTAAGTTCATTGACATCAATAATCGAGGTGAAATAGAAAATTTCAGTCAGAATTTTGCTGACCAGCTGGGTGAGTCCACCTTGCAGCAGCTCAGACAGGGTCTTAAACCATCGAAATTCATTGATTTCTGTCGCCAGACTTTTCAGTTCCAGCAGTGTAACTACAACTGTGAAAGATGGGGCCATTATTTTATGGAAGCAGTATTTTCAGCATCAGTGCGTAACTTCAGAACATTCTCACTTTTCCTTATGAGTGTCATTGGTTGTGAAGTAGGCCGTTCACGGGGGATGGACAGTCCCCTCTGCACAGCATTTGTGGGGGATGATCATCCTATGGTAACTGACCAGACCTGGCCTAAAGAATTGAGACGAGGATTTTATGGCTGCACTGTTGATAACTATGAAATGGCGCCACAGAACAGGCAAATTTGGTTGGATCAAGTTATTGCAAAGGAAAATGCACTGTACTTTAAATCGAATCAGATTATGAATACTGTTGACCATGACCAGCAAACAGAACTGGACATCTTTGGGAAGGTTAAAATCATGAATAAATATGTGTTCTCATCTTATCTAGAATTCTTTCGTGGTACACCCGAAGGAAAGAAACTCAAGACAGGATGTACTCTATCTTTCCAGGAGAATTTAATTCCGTAATGGTGATAAATGTGTGGTTCATATAATGAATTTGATTTCATATTCATTGTATAATTGGCAATAATAATCTGTTGTGCAGAAATGGCTGATACAGATGTGGTGGATTGCAAGATTGCAAGATTGCAATTAAGAACTATATAGTATACTTTTACTGCTTTAGCTTGCTAATGCAACTACAAAGTTTATAGAATTTGAATATGTACAAAAACTGAATGAATAAATGATGAAACTGTAACACATGCACTATATGAAATTTCTTTGTGTTTAACAAACCACCTTTTTGTGTTGTTACACAGGTCAGAATGCCAAATAGGAATGCATAAAAATGCAGGATAAAAGGAAATGGATCAGTAACATAAACAACTACTGTAGAGGCTAAGCCCTGCACTTGAAGCCCCTGAGGGGTTGCTAGACGAGCACCTGTTTGACGCGCTTACAACTTTAACCACTGAATACATGTCGAAGAAAATAATCAGGCTTAACGTCTTATGTCAGTGTCTTTATTTCCGTTCACCACGATACTTCAGTAATCCAGTGTCCACATGCATTTAGTTGTACAATCCACAATACTCAGCAAAGTGCAGCGAAGCAGCGTAAGCGTGGAGTTGCACTGAGCGCACAAGTCCTTTCTTGTCACATAACACCTCCAAGACTCTTGCAAGTGGCCATGAGCCACGTGGTGCAGTGGGATCCATAATGATCACAATATCTCCTGGCTTGAGGTTGTTTTTCCGTTCATTCCATTTTTGCCTTTCTTGAAGTAGTGGCAGGTATTCCCGAATCCACCTTTTCCAAAAGAGATTGGATAGGTACTGAACCTGCCTCCACCTCCTTCTGATGTACTCGTCATGCTGGTCAAACAGCCCTGGTGGTCCCTTCATCAGCAGGATATGATTAGGAGTCAAGGGTTCAAGGTCGTTTGGATCATCGGACAACTTGGTAATCGGACGGTCATTTAAAATGGCTTCAGCTTCACACATGACTGTATGGAGTCCATCATCCTCCAGTCTTTGCTGCTGAAGAACTGACCTGAGAATCCTCCTCACCATGCGAATTACGCGCTCCCAGACACTGCCAAAGTGAGACCCTGCTGGAGGATTGAAGCTCCACTTGATTCCCCTTTGTCGCAGCATCCCTTCAATCTGTGCCTGATTCAGGGATGAGAGTGCCTCTCTGAGCTCCCTTTCTGCTCCTATCAAATTAGTGCCATTGTCAGACAGAATTTGAACAGCTTGACCTCTTCTGCAAATGAAACGGCGTAGTGAGTTAATGCATGCATCTGTAATGAGCTGGCTACTTCTAAATGAACTGCTCGACTGGATAGACAGGTGAAGATCACGCCAAAGCGCTTGACTGTGCCTCGTCCTTTCTTCACCTCTATTGGTCCAAAGTAGTCGACCCCTACATTGGTGAATGGCGGATGGTCAGGAAGAATCCTCTCCTTTGGCAAGTCTGCCATCTTCTGCATCATCATCCGACTATTATGTCTTCTACAGAAACAGCATTCAGATATGACCTTCCTCACTGCTGAACTGGCACCTGTGACCCAATACTTCCTTCTCAGAGTGGACAGTATATGGTTCTGGCCACCATGACCAAGCTGCTGGTGGCTCTCTCGCAAAAGAAGAGTAGCTACATGTTGGTCCTTGGACAGAATCAGCGGATGTTTGGCTTCTTCTGGCAATGGATCCAACTTGTACAGCGTGCTCTGCCGACTCACTGTGTTCTTTCCTGCAGACAAGGTAGCAATCTCCTCGCCAAATCTTTGTTGCTGACAGTACCGAATTATGGCAAGTTCAGCCTCACACAAATCAGCAACGGTCAACGCTTGTCCTTGGCATGCTGAGGCATTCTGCATACTAGCATTAAAACTCTCAGACTCCCTCCTCTTGCAAATCCTGCTCAGAAACATCGTCTTCAACTTCAGGAACCAGGCTGCTGCTACTTTCAGTCTCCTCCAATCTGAAAAGTATGCAATCAGGCGGCTGGTACCATCAGGCGAGTCCCTCACATTCACCACGGCCTCTTTCTTGAGCTCCAGGTCATCTGCCTTGATTGCAGCGTCCACCCTGTCAGCTGGCCAATCCTCTTCTGGCTTGAGCAGAAAGCTTGGACCCGCTATCCACCTGTTGCATTCAACGAAGTCCCGAACCCTCAGACCTCTGGATGCATCATCCACCGGGTTTTCCTTTGAGTTGATGAAACTCCACTGTGAAGTTGTTGTTGCCTCTCTTATGGTTGTGACCCTGTTTGCCACAAAGGTATGAAAGCGTTTGTCCTCGTTCTTTATGTACTTGAGCACTGATGTGCTATCTGTCCAAAATACTGATTCTTGCAGTGGAATCTGAAGCTCTGCCCTCAGCATCAGGTCCACATGAACAGCAAGAACCGCAGCAGTCAGCTCCAAGCGAGGAAGTTCAAAGGTGTTACTCTAGCTTTACCCATAAGGAATGCAACATGCACAGCACTCCTGCTGTTTTGCATCCTGAGGTAAGAGATTGCCCCAAATCCTGACTCACTAGCATCTGAAAAGTGATGAAGCTGTGCTTGCATGATGTTTCCAAACCCTTTAGGCTTGATGCATCTGCTGATCTTGAACTCAGCCAGCTTATCCAACTCCTCTAGCCACCTTGTCCAATGATGCAGCAGCTCTTGCGGTACAGTTTCATCCCATCCAAAGTTTCTTCTGCACAGCTCCTGTAGCATGATCTTAGCAGGCAGTAGTACTGGTGCAAGGAAGCCCAAGGGATCATACACTGAACTAGACACAGACAGCATTCCACGTCTGGTGTAGGACCTTTGACACACCTCCAACCTGAATGTGAAAGTGTCTTCCTCCACGCACCACTGCAAGCCAAGGGCTCTCTCAACAGGAAGCTCATCTCGGTCCATATCAAGTTCCTTCAAATCTTTAGCTCTATGCTCTTCTGGCAGAGCTTGCAACACGGCGCGACTATTGCTGATCCATTCGGTCAAAGTAAATCCTCCTCTCTGACACAACGTGGCCAGATGTTTGACCATTGACACAGCTTCCTCTTCAGACGCCAAACTCTTCAGGCAGTCGTCAACATAAAAGTTCTCCTTCACAGTTTGAATAACCTCTGCAGGAAAGTCAGTCTGGTTGTCGTCAGCCGTTTTCCTCAGAGCAAAGATGGCACAGCTCGGAGATGACACTGCCCCAAACAAATGGACAGTCATGCGGAACTCTGACAACTCCTTGGCGAGATCACCCTCCGCCCACCACAGGAACCGCAGGAAGTCTCTGTCTGCTTCTGGTACCTGGACTTGATGCCACATTGTACATCGCCCATAACTGCCACAGGTTCCTGCCTAAACCTCAGAAGGACTCCAAGCAACGTACTGTTGAGATTAGGACCCTGCAAGAGTTGCTGATTTAGTGATGTTCCCTTTAACACTGCAGCACAGTCGAACACCACACGCAGACTTTTCTTCCTGGGATGATGTACCCCATGGTGGGGGATATACCACACCTTGCCACTGTCACCACTCAGCTGCTGAGGAGGCACTTCCTCTGCGTAGCCATTGCTCACCATCTCCTTGATTTTGGCACTGTACTCTTTAAAGAAGTGTTAATTTTTTAGAAACCTCCTTTTAAGTCTTGTTAACCTTTGTTTTGCCACAGGAAAGTTATTAGGCAAGCACACATCCTTCTTAAAAGGCAGATTTAGTTGGTAATGGTTGTTTTTGAGAATTGTCGACCTTTCCATAATCTCCATGAATTTCCTGTCTTCTCTTGATAACCCTCTCTCTTCAGTGGCTTGTTCGTTGAAGTCATGATTATACTGATTGTTCAGCATTTCCTCCAGCTTACATACAGAAATCCTGTTGACCAAGACTGACATGCACTATGCGTTCAGATTGAAGTCATCTCCATGCAAAGGGCCATTAATTACCCATCCTAGCGCTGTCCTTATAGCATAGGGCCCATTCCCACGGCTATTGATGACCTCCCAAGGCTCCAACAACTTGGGTGCATTGCTTCCAATCAACAGGTCAACGTTAGCCTCTATTCTGGGAATATCCAGCTTTGCCAAGTATGGCCACTTTGCCAAGTCGTCAGCAGCTGCAATGTTGTCAGCACTTACGTGCATCTTCTTCTGTGTGAGAGTTTGTGGAAGTTCATAGAAAATATCACCATTGATACCAGACACTTCCAAGCTGAAAAGTGAATACGTTGGCACCACTCTTTCTTGCCCAATGGTGTGCAAGAGGAACTGGGTTCGCTTGCCATTAAGACACAGCCTTTGCATAAGATGTTCCGAGCAAAAGGTGGCTGAACTACCAGGATCTAGGAATGCATATGTCTGTATTACTTGGTTGCCTTTAGCAGACTTGATTTGGACTGGCAGGATGGACAACAGACAACGATCCGTTCCGGCCCCTGTATGTCCACAAGTCTCTGATGACGCAGATGGATTTGCCCCAGACTCCTTGTCAAATTCTGTGGAGGTGCTTGCTGTAACCTTAACACGCTCTGTGAGTGTGTCAGTTGTGTCATTCTTGTCAACATGTAGCAAAGTAGGATGCCTTTTACTGCATGTCTTACAGATTAAACGCTTCTCAGAGTTCCGACTCCTGTGCCCAGCATTCAGGCAGCCGAAGCAAAGCTCTTTCTCCTTTAGAAAGTTCATCTTATCTCTGTGTTTCTTGCATTTGACTTGTTGACAGTGCTCTAATGGATGACGTTGATCACAGCATGCACAGACTGAAACATTAGAGCTACGGCTAGCTGTAACAGCCCTTGAGCCTCCGGCACTTTCAGACTCCACGGGTTCAACAGTTGTAGCAAAACTCTTTCCTTTGACTCTTTGGTCTGGATGTGATCTTGGCCTTGTGACAACTCTTGGTCCATTTCGTCCAGATGGTGAGTCAGTAAGGTTTCCATACAATGGATCAGATAAAATCCGAACATGTCTTTCGATTACATTGACAAGGTACTTACATTCTTTTTTTACAACTGGTTGCAGGTACAAAAATACATTTCACTGTGCATTGTACTATGTATAACTGTGCATGTGACAAATAAAAACCTATCTATCTATCTATCTTTAAACAGGGCTCTGTTTTCTGACGCGTCCAGTATGTCATGTGCAACAGTCCTCCATCGCTCTCTAAGTTTGAATGGCAATTTAGAGACAATTTCTCTTATATTACTTGGCATATCCAGCTCTTGCATGTACTGAAGCTCCTCCATGACATTACAGCAACCTCGCAAAAAGAGGGAGTAGGCTTGCAAGGCATTGACAGCCATTGAGGCCAGGACAATGCCTTTTCAATGTATGCCACTGCAGCTTTGCATTGGCGTAGCCTGACTCAGGAGTCATATGCAGGCAACTACGAACAAGTCCCCTTGCCTGCCCCCTTGTGAACTGTTCCAGATAGTGCAGGCAATCAGCTGTGCTAGCCTTTTCCTCTACTCCTTGTTCAAATGCTCTCATGAAGGAGATGTACTGAAGAGGGTCTCCATCGTACAAAGGGATGTCTCTTGCTGGCAATGACAATAATCGCTGTTGTTGAATGAGAGATGATGTTATTTCATTTTGTTTATGCAACACCGACAAAAGATCTCCTGTTTGCCTTTGATCCATTGCTAGAGCATTGACTTGAAGGGATTGCTACTGTGTTTCCAGGGCATGTTGATAGCTCCCTCTGATGGAACCAATCTGCTCCTTTGGTCTAGTTATCCACTTTTGGTTAGTCTGTGGCTGCCCATCCTAACGCGAACAGCTTCTTTCCACTTCGGTGTACGAACTCCTTTAGCGTCGGAGCTTGAAGCAACAGTTTTTTGACTTAAATGTAGAGGCTAAGCCCTGTACTTGAAGCCCCTGAGGGGTTGCTAGACGAGCACCTGTTTGACGCGCTTACAACTTTAACCACTGAATACATGTCGAAGAAAATAATCAGGCTTAACGTCTTACGTCAGTGTCTTTATTTCCGTTCACCACGATACTCCAGTAATCCAGTGTCCACATGCATTTAGTTGTACAATCCACAATACTCAGCAAAGTGCAGCGAAGCAGCGTAAGCGTAAGCGGTCAAAAAACTGTGTGCTCCCCGCCGTCAGGCAACACCTCCTACCTGCACGATAGTTCCTACCTAAATTGGTATGACCCCTAATTGCCTCATTCCGCCCCCTAGTGGGCACATAAACCTTGTCAGGCAAGAGGCCAAATGGCTCCTACAACTACAAAGACAGATGTCGACTAGGGGTGTGTGATACTATTGGCCCTCACATATTATTGGCCAAGATTGACTTAAAAATGTAATATCGGAAATCATCAACATTGGGTTTTATAACCAATGTTTGTTCTGTAGGCTTCAGCATTTCCGAGTCAGCATGAATGCAGCATGGGATATTTACAGGCGTGCGCTTGATGATGTATAACAATGACAACACGCTAGACCAGGGGTTCTTAACCTTTTTGACTGCGGGGCCCAATTTTCCCAGTACAAAGTGGTCAGGGGCCCATTCAAATATTAACACTTTCATTTTAATTGATCCGTCTCTTGGTTTGATTTGTAACCAATAACTAAATGAAGATAGTGCTAATTTAACAAGCTTAAACCTCGTGAAATAAATGATACACTGTGAAGACATTAAATTGTATCCTGTCTGTAAACATGCACATACAACAACACTGAACAGTATAGCAATTATAACATATGAAGTTGCTACAAGAACATGTATAAATCCTCAAGGCTCAATATTTAGATTTAGATAGACTCTAAAAAAACTATGAGAAATTCTGATAAATAAAATTCTGTGGTAATAAATGCATTCAAAATAAAAGTTTCAAATTAAACTAGAAAATTCCCGCGGAAATTTTTGAAGTGCCGAGTGGGCTGTTGCCATTAGCTGCTAATGTTAGCAATTAGCATGACGTGCTAGCCATTAACTTTAGCATTGGTTTAGTGTTAGCATGTCTTTTTAGACACTAAAAATTAAATACATGCTAATTGTTAGCATGCTAATGCTAACATGCTTATTGCTAATATGCTATTCGCCAACATGCTAATGCTGCCACTAATGCTACCACCAATTTCTAGCCACTAAAAATTAGCATTAGCCGCTAATGTTAGCAATTAGCATGACGCGCTAGCCACTAATTTTAGCATTGGTTTAGTGTTAGCATGACTTTTAAGCCACTAAAAATTAAGTAGATGCTAATTGCTAACATGCTAATGCTAACATGCTAATTGCTAATATGCTATTCGCTAACATGCTAATGCTGCCACTAATGCTACCACCAATTTCTAGCTACTAAAAATTAGCATTAGCCGCTAATGTTAGCAATTAGCATGACGCGCTAGCCAATGACAGACAGACACCTGTCATTGTTCAACTTGGGTGCCAAAAGCCAAAATGGCCGCCCCACAGACCAGTTACTTCCATAGACATGTATAGAAAGGCTAGATAGCTTACCGGCGCTGAGAGCCAATGGGACCCGACGTCGTCACACGGCGGCCATCTTGGGACAGGACCGCTCGTCCAGTTACAACATTAAAGTCTATTGTGCATGTAGTGCTGAAATAACTATATTTTGCTCAATTTTCAACCGATTTTCAAACGGCTTGGTGTGTCATAAACGTCAGGGATGCGGCTATTTAACTGCATACTTGTGAAAAATTATAGCCACGGAGTTGATTAAGAAAATAGTATATTAAGTAGACTAGACAGGTAAAGTACTAGGTATACCCATACACACACAGTAATGATGTCAATATTTATAAGGTTCATGAAACATGAAATAGTGCAATTTAGTTTATTACTTATATTTACATTATTAAATACATGTGTAAATTTATGTATAATATAAATCTGTCTCAAGTTGCCATTCTGTAAAATAAAGAGAAAAGAGATGGGTCTTTGTTTTTTACTTAGGTCCAAAGGCACACAATTAGAAAACACTTACAAAAATAAAAAAAAAAAACCCATTAAGACACAATTGGACGCAAAACTCTTTCCATCAATACAATACAATCAATACAGTAGCATTCCAGCTTGTCATTCAGCTCTTCATTGATGAGGTTCTTAGCTTTCAGCTCCTCCAGAAGAGCCTTCATGTTCTTCTTGGCCCTCCTTACCCTTGCCAAGGCATTGCTCTTTTCCCACTGCAGTTTACGCACTGTGGCCATGGCTGCATCAAGTTTGGCCTTAAGAGCCTTTGGAGAGGAAGGCATTGCATATTGGTGGTAAGGGGCCTTCCTCTTCCGACTCCTTTGTCTCTCTCTAGTGGATGGCTGTGGCTTTGGAAAAAAAAAAAAATACAATAAATAATAAATAAATATATAATGAAGTTAATTAGGGTTAGGGTTAGTGTATTTGTTAGTGACATTCCTCATGTGTACAAATACTCACAACATCAGGCGGAGGTTGATCCTGCTCGGGGTCCATGGGCTGGTTTTCTCCTGCTTTTCTAGAAGCGGTTTTGCTTCTTGGTGCTACCGGCTGAAAAAATAGTTAAATATTCAATTGATCTGTAATACACTTTATGTATTGCTAAACTTGCAGAAAGTGTGACATTAAATCACATTTAAATATCGATGCATCCATCTTTAACACCTTGTATTCTAGTTGGCCAATTATACAGTCATGGCCAAAAGTTTTGAGAATGACACAACTATTAATTTTTACAAAGTCTGCAGTTTCAGTTTTTATAATGGCAATTTGTATATACTCCAGAATGTTATGAGGAGTGATCCACTCAACTGCGATTATTTGCATAGTCCCTATTTGCCTTGAAAATTAACTTTATCAATAAAACCACATTTCCACTGCATTTCAGCCCTGCCACAAAAGGACCAGCTAACATAATTTCAATGACACACAGGTGTCACACACATTAACACAGTGTGGGTGTTGATAAGGACAAGGCTGGAGATCAATCTCTCAGGATTGAGTGACTGGACACTTGGAACTGGAAGATGGTGCCATTGTTCCTCATCTGTTAGTCATGGTTACCAGCAAGGAAACAAGTGCAGCCATCATTGCATTGCACAAAAAGGGCCTAACGGGGAAGTTTATTGCAGCAAGTAAGATTGCACCTCAGTCAACCGTCTATAGGATTATCAAGAACTTCAAGGAGAGAGGTTCAACTGATGCCAAACAGGCTCCAAGGCACCCAAGAAAGTCCAGCAAGCGGCAGGACCGTCTCCTGAAGTTGTTTCAGCTACGGGATCGGGCCACCACCAGTACAGAGCTTGCTCAGAAATGGCAGCAGGCAGGTGTGAGTGCATCTGCACGCACAGTAAGGCGAAGACTTTTGGAGGAAGGCCTGGTGTCAAGGAGGGCAGCAAAGAAGCCACTTCTCTCCAGCAAAAACATCAGGGACAGACTGATATTCTGCAGAAGTTACAAGGACTGGACTGCTGAGGACTGGGGTGAAGTCATTTTCTCTGATGAATCCCCTTTCCGATTGTTTGGGGCATCTGGAAGAAGGCTTGTTCGGAGAAGATGAGGTGAGCGCTACCATCGGTCTTGTCTCATGCCAACAGTGAAGCATCCTGAGACCATTCATGTGTGGGGTTGCTTTTCGGTCAAGGGAGTGGGCTCTCTCACAATCTTGCCTAAAAACACAGCAATGAACAAAGAATGGTACCAGAACGTCCTCCGAGAGCAACTTCTCCCAACCATCCAGGGGCAATTTGGTGATGAAGAATGCCTTTTCCAGCATGATGGAGCACCTTGCCATAAAGAAAAGGTCATAACAAAATGGCTTAGGGAACAAAACATTAAGATTTTGGGCCCTTGGCCAGGAAACTCTTAATCCCATTGAGAACCTGTGGTCAATCCTCAAGAGGCGGGTGGACAATCAAAAACCCACAAATTCTGACAAACTCCAAGCATTGATTATGCAAGAATGGACGGCCATCAGTCAGGATTTGGTTCAGAAGTTGATCGACAGCATGCCAGGGAGAATTGCAGAGGTCTTGAAAAAGAAGGGTCAACACTGCAAATATTGACCTATTGCATGTAATTCTCAATTAAAGCTTTTGATACTTGCTTCTAATTATATGTCATTATACCATAGAAACATCTGGCAAACACCTAAAAACCCTGAAGGAACAGACTTAATTAATTAAATTAATAGTTGTGTCATTCTCAAAACTTTTGGCCATGACTGTACACGTACCGTCTTAAGATGAGCAGGGAAGTTGAAGACAGATGGAACAGCTCCAGCTTTGAGTCTGATAGTCTGCCCTGTCCTGTCGAAATCTTCATTTCTGAAGTGTTCACTGCAGAGCAGTGATCTATCATTAGCCACAAAACCTTCCCTTCTCAGGGCACGCTCCCACTGTCTCCGCCGCTCGCTGCATTTGGGAAACCTTACAAATGGGAGAAATAGTAGTCAGATATAAATGATTGTTAACCTTCCACCTTTATTTCCTTCAACATTGAGGGTATGGACAAAAATACAGTATAAAATATATTATCATTTTGATTCTATGTACTGCATGTATGCAAATATATGTAGCCAATCTTGCAATGTTGTCCCTGCCTCTCCCACCAATTTACAATTGCTTGGTGACTCACTTACGACCTCTTCACTGCTAGCCAGCAAATAAATACAACCACATCCACAAAATGACATTTAGACAAAAGATTAGGTTGTCAAGAAACGTTGTTGGTCTCAGGAAACCTGTTAATAATTGAAAATGTCGACTGTGGTATCACTTTAGAGTAGAGGGCAGCCATGAAACACACAGCTACGCTGCAATGTTAAGCGTTTCTCAAAACGTGAAGCTACAATTTAAACATCGGCATCAGCACAAATCATAGCCACGTTAATAAGGTTTGTAATAAACCAAACCGTTTGTAAATCCGTCAAGAATTCAGCAAGTTACGAGCATTTTAGTTGGCGTATGTCACTCACCTTCCGTCCACAGCAGCAGGGTGCAGCAGCGCAGTCTCCTGTCCTAAGATGGCCGCCAAGTGACGACGCCACTGACTCCGCCTTGAGCCATCTAGCCTTTCTATACATGTCTATGGTTACTTCAGTTAGAATTTTCTCGGAGTGGGCTGTTTCCATTAACATTGCCCCAAAATGGCCGCCCTACAGACCAGTTACTTATGTTTTCCCGCCTCTTTCTGTGGAGCCCCTGGTTGCCACGGTTACCAGTTTGAATATCAGTTAGAAAAGGACTAGAGTGGGCGAAAATGCTGAAACCACGGCCTCGAACAGGAAGGCCTTGTGGCCAAACCGTGTGTCTAATCGTTGAACCGACTTCACTTTGGGCATCTTGAGGCTTTCCTGAACGTCTAGATATGCAGTTTGTGGGTAAAATGTAGAAATGTGAGCTATTTAAAGCGATTTAAAACAAAGGATTGCTTCTGCTTTGCTCCACAAATTTAACATTGCAGTCTATGGAGCGAGGAAGGGGTTTGCTGGCGCAGCTTTGCGTCTCACGCCAAAACTATAAGACTTACAGCTTCAGCGGACAAATTGTGAGCGAGAAGACAAATTTTCCTACGTTTCTATGTATAAATTATGTCTGTGGTGTGAAATTTGTGGCCACGGGAGCAGTTTCTATTTTATTTTTTGCCTAATTTTCTTCTCTCTTCTCACTCTGGCAGTTGGTGTCTCACCCTCTGGCGCGAACATTCCGCGCAATACACACCCATTATAAACCCCCGAAATCTGAGTAAAACCCTTCACCGCTTTGAGGCTTCATGGTTTAAAAACGGTAAAAGGTGTCGATAAGTGAAAAATGACAAGAGGAAAATTTGTCTTCTCGCTCACAATTTGTCTGCTAAAGCTGTAAGTCTTATAGTTTTGGCGTGAGACGCAAAGCTGCGCCAGCAAACCCCTTCCTCGCTCCATAGACTGCAATGTTAAATTTGTGGAGCAAAGCAGAAGCAATCCTTTGTTTTAAATCGCTTTAAATAGCTCACATTTCTACATTTTACCCACAAACTGCATATCTAGACGTTCAGGAAAGCCTCAAGATGCCCAAAGTGAAGTCGGTTCAACGATTGGACACACGGTTTGGCCACAAGGACTTCCTGTTCGAGGCTGTAGTTTCAGCATTTTTTCTCTCTCTCCCTGTCTTCGTAACTGAAATTCAAACTGGTAACCGTGGCAACCAGGGGCTCCACAGAAAGAGGCGGGAAAACATAAGCAACTGGTCTGTAGGGCGGCCATTTTGGGGCAATGTTAATGGAAACCATAGACATGTATAGAAAGGCTAGATAGCTTACCGGCGCTGAGAGCCAATGGACCCGACGTCGTCACACGGCGGCCATCTTGGGACAGGACCGCTCGTCCAGTTATAACATTAAAGTCTATTGTGCATGTAGTGCTGAAATAACTATATTTTGCTCAATTTTCAACCGATTTTCAAACGGCTTGGTGTGTCATAAACGTCAGGGATGCGGCTATTTAACTGCATACTTGTGAAAAATTATAGCCACGGAGTTTATTAAGAAAATAGTATATTAAGTAGACTAGACAGGTAAAGTACTAGGTATACCCATACACACACACAGTAATGATATCAATATTTATAAGGTTCATGAAACATGAAATAGTGCAATTTAGTTTATTACTTATATTTACATTATTAAATACATGTGTAAATTTATGTATAATATAAATCTGTCTCAAGTTGCCATTCTGTAAAATAAAGAGAAAAGAGATGGGTCTTTGTTTTTTACTTAGGTCCAAAGGCACACAATTAGAAAACACTTACAAAAAAATATACAAAATATACAAAAAAAAAAACCATTAAGACACAATTGGACACAAAGCTCTTTCCATCAATACAATACAATCAATACAGTAGCATTCCAGCTTGTCATTCAGCTCTTCATTGATGAGGTTCTTAGCTTTCAGCTCCTCCAGAAGAGCCTTCATGTTCTTCTTGGCCCTCCTTACCCTTGCCAAGGCATTGCTCTTTTCCCGCTGCAGTTTACGCACTGTGGCCATGGCTGCATCAAGTTTGGCCTTAAGAGCCTTTGGAGAGGAAGGCATTGCATATTGGTGGTAAGGGGCCTTCCTCTTCCGACTCCTTTGTCTCTCTCTAGTGGATGGCTGTGGCTTTGAAAAAAAAAAAAATACAATAAATAATAAATAAATATATAATGAAGTTAATTAGGGTTAGGGTTAGTGTATTTGTTAGTGACATTCCTCATGTGTACAAATACTCACAACATCAGGCGGAGGTTGATCCTGCTCGGGGTCCATGGGCTGGTTTTCTCCTGCTTTTCTAGAAGCGGTTGTGCTTCTTGGTGCTACCGGCTGAAAAAATAGTTAAATATTCAATTGATCTGTAATACACTTTATGTATTGCTAAACTTGCAGAAAGTGTGACATTAAATCACATTTAAATATCGATGCATCCATCTTTAACACCTTGTATTCTAGTTGGCCAATTATACAGTCATGGCCAAAAGTTTTGAGAATGACACAACTATTAATTTTTACAAAGTCTGCAGTTTCAGTTTTTATAATGGCAATTTGTATATACTCCAGAATGTTATGAGGAGAGATCCACTCAACTGCGATTATTTGCATAGTCCCTATTTGCCTTGAAAATTAACTTTATCAATAAAACCACATTTCCACTGCATTTCAGCCCTGCCACAAAAGGACCAGCTAACATAATTTCAATGACACACAGGTGTCACACACATTAACACAGGTGTGGGTGTTGATGAGGACAAGGCTGGAGATCAATCTCTCAGGATTGAGTGACTGGACACTTGGAACTGGAAGATGGTGCCATTGTTCCTCATCTGTTAGTCATGGTTACCAGCAAGGAAACAAGTGCAGCCATCATTGCATTGCACAAAAAGGGCCTAACGGGGAACCGTCTATAGGATTATCAAGAACTTCAAGGAGAGAGGTTCAACTGATGCCAAACAGGCTCCAAGGCACCCAAGAAAGTCCAGCAAGCGGCAGGACCGTCTCCTGAAGTTGTTTCAGCTACGGGATCGGGCCACCACCAGTACAGAGCTTGCTCAGAAATGGCAGCAGGCAGGTGTGAGTGCATCTGCACGCACAGTAAGGCGAAGACTTTTGGAGGAAGGCCTGGTGTCAAGGAGGGCAGCAAAGAAGCCACTTCTCTCCAGCAAAAACATCAGGGACAGACTGATATTCTGCAGAAGTTACAAGGACTGGACTGCTGAGGACTGGGGTGAAGTCATTTTCTCTGATGAATCCCCTTTCCGATTGTTTGGGGCATCTGGAAGAAGGCTTGTTCGGAGAAGATGAGGTGAGCGCTACCATCGGTCTTGTCTCATGCCAACAGTGAAGCATCCTGAGACCATTCATGTGTGGGGTTGCTTTTCGGTCAAGGGAGTGGGCTCTCTCACAATCTTGCCTAAAAACACAGCAATGAACAAAGAATGGTACCAGAACGTCCTCCGAGAGCAACTTCTCCCAACCATCCAGGGGCAATTTGGTGATGAAGAATGCCTTTTCCAGCATGATGGAGCACCTTGCCATAAAGAAAAGGTCATAACAAAATGGCTTAGGGAACAAAACATTAAGATTTTGGGCCCTTGGCCAGGAAACTCTTAATCCCATTGAGAACCTGTGGTCAATCCTCAAGAGGCGGGTGGACAATCAAAAACCCACAAATTCTGACAAACTCCAAGCATTGATTATGCAAGAATGGACGGCCATCAGTCAGGATTTGGTTCAGAAGTTGATCGACAGCATGCCAGGGAGAATTGCAGAGGTCTTGAAAAAGAAGGGTCAACACTGCACATATTGACCTATTGCATGTAATTCTCAATTAAAGCTTTTGATACTTATGAAATGCTTCTAATTGTATGTCATTATACCATAGAAACATCTGGCAAACACCTAAAAACCCTGAAGGAACAGACTTAATTAATTAAATTAATAGTTGTGTCATTCTCAAAACTTTTGGCCATGACTGTACACGTACCCTCTGAAGATGAGCAGGGAAGTTGAAGACAGATGGAACAGCTCCAGCTTTGAGTCTGATAGTCTGCCCTGTCCTGTCGAAATCTTCATTTCTGAAGTGTTCACTGCAGAGCAGTGATCTATCATTAGCCACAAAACCTTCCCTTCTCAGGGCACGCTCCCACTGTCTCTGGCGCTCGCTGCATTTGGGAAACCTTACAAATGGGAGAAATAGTAGTCAGATATAAATGATTGTTAACCTTCCACCTTTATTTCCTTCAACACTGAGGGTATGGACAAAAATACAGTATAAAATATATTATCATTTTGATTCTATGTACTGCATGTATGCAAATATATGTAGCCAATCTTGCAATGTTGTCCCTGCCTCTCCCACCAATTTACAATTGCTTGGTGACTCACTTACGACCTCTTCACTGCTAGCCAGCAAATAAATACAACCACATCCACAAAACGACATTTAGACAAAAGATTAGGTTGTCAAGAAACGTTGTTGGTCTCAGGAAACCTGTTAATAATTGAAAATGTCGACTGTGGTATCACTTTAGACTAGAGGGCAGCCATGAAACACACAGCTACGCTGCAATGTTAAGCGTTTCTCAAAACGTGAAGCTACAATTTAAACATCGGCATCAGCACAAATCATAGCCACGTTAATAAGGTTTGTAATAAACCAAACCGTTTGTAAATCCGTCAAGAATTCAGCAAGTTACGAGCATTTTAGTTGGCGTATGTCACTCACCTTCCGTCCACAGCAGCAGGGTGCAGCAGCGCAGTCTCCTGTCCTAAGATGGCCGCCAAGTGACGACGCCACTGACTCCGCCTTGAGCCATCTAGCCTTTCTATACATGTCTATGATGGAAACAGCCCACTCGGGAAACTTCTACCTGAAGTAACTGGTCCGTGGGGCGGCCATTTTGGCTTTTGGCACCCAAGTTGAACAATGACAGGTGTCTGTCTGTCATTGGCTAGCGCGTCATGCTAATTGCTAACATTAGCGGCTAATGCTAATTTTTAGTAGCTAGAAATTGGTGGTAGCATTAGTGGCAGCATTAGCATGTTAGCGAATAGCATATTAGCAATTAGCATGTTAGCATTAGCATGTTAGCAATTAGCATCTACTTAATTTTTAGTGGCTTAAAATACATGCTAACACTAAACTAATGCTAAAATTAGTGGCTAGCGCGTCATGCTAATTGCTAACATTAGCGGCTAATGCTAATTTTTAGTGGCTAGAAATTGGTGGTTGCATTAGTGGCAGCATTAGCATGTTAGCGAATAGCATATTAGCAATTAGCATGTTAGCATTAGCATGTTAGCAATTAGCATCTACTTAATTGTTAGTGGCTTAAAATACATGCTAACACTAAACTAATGCTAAAATTAGTGGCTAGCGCGTCATGCTAATTGCTAACATTAGCGGCTAATGCTAATTTTTAGTGGCTAGAAATTGGTGGTTGCATTAGTGGCAGCATTAGCATGTTAGCGAATAGCATATTAGCAATTAGCATGTTAGCATTAGCATGTTAGCATTAGCATGCTAACAATTCGCATGTATTCAATTTTTAGTGTCTAAAGAGACATGCTAACACTAAACCAATGCTAAAATTAGTGGCTAGCACGTCATGCTAATTGCTAACATTAGCAGCTAATGGCAACAGCCCACTCGGCACTTCAAAAATTTCCGCTGGAATTTTCTAGTTATTATTCATTTTCCGCCCTTTTTCGCCGATTAATGCGGCCCGAACCGGCCAGAGGACCCCAACACATGATATATCGAAACGTGTGTTTTGATCCCGAATCCTATGCTATTACTTGGATAAGCGATTGACGAGTTTTTTGCGACTTTATTCGCGAAAAAGCGCGAAAAATTTCCCATTCAAATGAATGGGAGACCCCGAAAAATCAACAGGCATTTTCAACGATCAACTGCTCTGGCATACTTTCACCCAGAGACTTCATTTAAACTTTAAAATGTAGAGACTCTTGTCTTCTCTTCAGAGATTCCCTCCACTTATCGACACCTTTTACTGTTTTTAAACTATGAAGCCTCAAAGCGGTGTAGGTTTTTACTCAAATTTCGGGGTTTATAATGGGTGTGTATTGCACGGAATGTTCGCGCTAGAGGGACAGCTAGAGTGAGAAGAGAGAAGAAAATTAGGCAAAAAATAAAACAGAAACTGCTCCCGTGGCCACAAATTTCACACCACAGACATAATTTATACATAGAAACGTAGGAAAATTTGTCTTCTCGCTCACAATTTGTCTGCTAAAGCTGTAAGTCTTATAGTTTTGGCGTGAGGCGCAAAGCTGCGCCAGCAAACCCCTTCCTCGCTCCATAGACTGCAATGTTAAATTTGTGGAGCAAAGCAGAAGCAATCCTTTGTTTTAAATCGCTTTAAATAGCTCACATTTCTACATTTTACCCACAAACTGCATATCTAGACGTTCAGGAAAGCCTCAAGATGCCCAAAGTGAAGTCGGTTCAACGATTGGACACACGGTTTGGCCACAAGGCCTTCCTGTTTCGAGGCCGTGGTTTCAGCATTTTCGCCCACTCTAGTCCTTTTCTAACTGATATTCAAACTGGTAACCGTGGCAACCAGGGGCTCCACAGAAAGAGGCGGGAAAACATAAGTAACTGGTCTGTAGGGCGGCCATTTTGGGGCAATGTTAATGGGAACAGCCCACTCGGAAAACTTCTAACTGGAGTAACTGGTCTGTGGGGCGGCCATTTTGGCTTTTGGCACCCAAGTTGAACAATGACAGGTGTCTGTCTGTCATTGGCTAGCGCGTCATGCTAATTGCTAACATTAGCGGCTAATGCTAATTTTTAGTGGGTAGAAATTGGTGGTAGCATTAGTGGCAGCATTAGCATGTTAGCGAATAGCATATTAGCAATTAGCATGTTAGCATTAGCATGCTAACAATTAGCATGTATTTAATTTTTAGTGTCTAAAGAGACATGCTAACACTAAACCAATGCTAAAATTAGTTTCTAGCGCGTCATGTTAATTTCTAACATTAGCGGCTAATGCTAATTTTTAGTGGCTAGAAATTGGTATTTGCATTAGTGGCAGCATTAGCATGTTGGCGAATAGCATATTAGCAATTAGCATGTTAGCATTAGCATGCTAACAATTAGCATTTATTTAATTTTTAGTGTCTAAAGAGACATGCTAACACTAAACCAATGTTAAAGTAAGTGGCTAGCGCATAATGCTAATTGCTAACATTAGCGGCTAATGCTAATTTTTAGTGGCTAGAAATTGGAGGTAGCATTAGTGGCAGCATTAGCATGTTAGCGAATAGCATATTAGCAATTAGCATGTTAGCATTAGCATGCTAACAATAAGCATGTATTTAATTTTTAGTGTCTAAAAAGACATGCTAACACTAAACCAATGCTAAAATTAATGGCTAGCACGTCATGCTAATTGCTAACATTAGCAGCTAATGGCAGCAGCCCACTCGGCACTTCAAAAATTTCCGCGGGAATTTTCTAGTTATTATTCATTTTCCGCCCTTTTTCGCCGATGAATGCGGCCCGAACCGGCAAGAGGACCCCAACACATGATATATCGAAACGTGTGTTTTGATCCCCAATCCTATGCTATTACTTGGATAAGCGATCTGTGATTTTTTCGCCAATTTATTCGCGAAAATTGAAATGAATGGGAGACCCCGAAAAATCAACAGGCATTTTCTACAATCAATTGCTCTGGCATACTTTCACCCAGACACTTCATTTAAACTTTAAAACGTAGACACTCTTGTCTTCTCTTCAGAGATTCCCTTCACTTATCGACACCTTTTACCGTTTTTAAACCATTAAGCCTCAAAGTTGTGAAGGTTTTTACTCAAATTTCGGGGTTTATAATGGGTGTGTATTGCGCGGAATGTTCGCGCTAGAGTGGATGACATCATCTGCCAGAGTGAAGAGGAGAGATGAAAATTTGGCAAAAAATAAAACAGAAACTGCTCCGGTGGCCACAAATTTCACACCACAGACATAATTTATAAATAGAAACGTAGGAAAATTTGTCTTCTCGCTCACAATTCGTATGCTAAAGCTGTAAGTCTTATAGTTTTGGCGTGAGACGCAAAGCTGCGCCAGCAAACCCCTTCCTCGCTCCATAGACTGCAATGTTAAATTTGTTGAGCAAAGCAGAAGCAATCCTTTGTTTTAAATCGCTTTAAATAGCTCACATTTCTTCATTTTACCCACAAACTGCATATCTAGACGTTCAGGAAAGCCTCGAGATGCCCAAAGTGAAGTTGGTTCAACGATTGGACACACGGTTTGGCCACAAGGCCTTCCTGTTCGAGGCCGTGGTTTCAGCATTTTCGCTCACTCTAGCCGTTTTCTAACTGAAATTCAAACTGGTAACCGTGACAACGGGCTCCAGAAGAGGAGGGGCTCTACAGAAAGAGGCGGGAAATTTCCAACTGACATAAGTAATTTTTTATTTTATTTTTTTTTGCTCATTTGTGGGCAATGTTAATGGCAACAGCCCACTCGGGAAACTTCTAACTGAAGTAACTGGTCTGTGGGGCGGCCATTTTGGCTTTTGGCACCCAAGTTGAACAATGACAGGTGTCTGTCTGTCATTGGCTAGCGCGTCATGCTAATTGCTAACATTAGCGGCTAATGCTAATTTTTAGTGGGTAGAAATTGGTGGTAGCATTAGTGGCAGCATTAGCATGTTAGCGAATAGCATATTAGCAATTAGCATGTTAGCAATTAGCATCTGCTTAATTTTTAGTGGCTTAAAAGTCATGCTAACACTAAACCAATGTTAAAATAAGTGGCTAGCGCATCATGCTAATTGCTAACATTAGCGGCTAATGCTATTTTTTAGTGGTAGAAATTGGTGGTAGCATTAGTGGCAGCATTATCATGTTAGCAAATAGCATATTAGCAATTAGCATGTTAGCAATTAGCATCTACTTAATTTTTAGTGGCTTAAAAGACATGCTAACACTAAACCAATGTTAAAATAAGTGGCTAGCGCGTCATGCTAATTGCTAACATTAGCCGTTAATGCTAATTTTTAGTGGCTAGAAATTGGTGGTTGCATTAGTGGCAGCATTAGCATGTTAGCGAATAGCATATTAGCAATAAGCATGTTAGCATTAGCATGCTAACAATTAGCATGTATTTAATTTTTAGTTTCTAAAGAAACATGCTAACACTAAACCAATGCTAAAATTAGTGGCTAGTGCGTCATGCTAATTGCTAACATTGGCTGTTTCCATTAGCATTAGCATGTTAGCGAATAGCATATTAGCAATTAGCATGTTAGCAATCAGCATCTATTTCATTGTTAGTGGCTTAAAAGACATGCTAACACTAAACCAATGTTAAAATTAGTGGCTAGCGCATCACGCTAATTGCTAACATAGCAGCTAATGGCAACAGCCCACTCGGCAATTCAAAAATTTCCGTGGGAATTTTCTAGTCATAAGTTTTATACTTTCACCCAGCAGCTTACCACAGCTCATTCCTGCAATCTTGCTACCTCAAACTACAAGGATCATGCCAGATGAAGGGAGAAATAAAAAAAGAAGCAAAGAAAACCAAAGCGAAGAACAAACAAGAAGACCAAGACGCAGAGGGCGAGTATGACTTGGCTGACATTATGGCTGAATTAAAAACCCAGCGTCGGGATATTGTTAGCCGCCTGGAAGGTATCGAAAGTCGTCTGGAAAATGTTATTATGGAGGTGACAACAATGAAGAGCGCACTGTCTCAAACAAACGAGGCACTCAATAACATTTTGCAAACAACCAACAGAGACTTTCACCGAGCCCAAAAGTTGATTAAAACTCTTGAAGCCAAGACGGATGACTTAGAAAATAGAGGAAGGAGGAAAAATTTAGTGTTGTTGGGACTCCCTGAACAATCCGAACACAAACACCTACTCGAATTCATCCAACAGAAGATACCCGAATGGTTGCATTTACCTATGGATCAAGCTGGCCCACCTGAGATCGAACGCGCGCACCGCTGTTGGTAGCATCCGGAGCCGGGCGGACCAGGGGGTCCACCGAGGCCAATTATGATCCGATTCCTGCGGTTCAGAGATAGTTATATGATATTCAAGGCAGCGAAAAAGAAGGCAACTCCGATACGGGAGGGCAAGGCTGAACTTATCTTTTGCCAGGATCTGTCAGCAGAAGTACGCCGCAAACGTAACAAATTCGCTGGAGTGATTGAATATCTCCGTGAGAAGAACATGTTTAGAGGCTTCGCCTATCCACATCGTCTTTGGATTCTACATAAAGGCACCATAGAACTCTTTGCTACCCCTTTAGATGCAAAGGCATATATCGACAAGCTGAATGAACGACATTGAAACAGACTCCCCGTCTAATAATTAAAAGATCATCAATCGAGCGGAGGTAAGACAGGCTATCTTCCCCAATTACCCAGCTAGCAATTAGAATCGGGCCGCTTCCGTAAAACCTGCGGCACTGTCGGCTGAGTCGCGGCATCGGCTGAGTTGTGGCAACCACAGTTAGGCCAAGTCATTTTGCCACCTGCAGCTGGCAGGCATTCTACCCCCATGATTCCATCGCACATAGATCTAACTTTGTTAATTTTTGTCTCGTCTACCAATGGTGGGTTACACAAACAAAAAATTAAAATAGAAAATATTTTTCTACTGGCCAAAACCATTTTTAAAATGTAACTGTTGGATTATTATTATTAATAATAGCCTAATAATTAATATAATCCTGTGTTTACATGAGTTGGGTTGGGTAGCCTACATGTGCAACATCTTGTTAGCAACATAAGTCTGCATCTGCATTTCATTTCACTGGCCAATTCAATTTTTAAACACGGGGCGCTCGGCTCAGACACTTTTACCCGTAGCCTATATGGGGCACTCGGCTTAGACACTTTCTACCAGCACCGCGCCGACTTCAACGGTTACGGCACAGCTCATGGAGTAACGTGTGCACAACTTGGTGGATAAAGGGCTAATTTTTTATTTTAGCATCTGGTGGCAGCCAACAGGCTGTAGCGGCGAGCAACAAGCTAGCATCCAGCACAGTCTCCGGAATTGTGTCGGAGATCTGCAAGGCGTTGTGGAAAGCTCTGCAACCGGAGTTCCTGCCCTGTCCTTCCACCGGCCAGTGGACAGCAATCGCGGTGGATTTCTGGCGACTGTGGAACTTTCCAAACTGCGTTGGAAGCATCGACGGGAAACACAGTCACATCAAGGCACCGCCGAATGCTGGGAGTGACTATTTCAACTACAAAGGTAGTCACTCCATTGGTTTAATGACAGCTTGTGATGCCCGCTATCGCTTCACGATGGTGGACGTCGGAGGATATGGACGAGAGAGCGACGGCGGTATTTTCAAAGAAAGTACATTGTTGGAGGTGCACGCAAGCACACCGCAAACACGATGCAACGACGCAGCGGGCTCTGCGTCATTGCGTATCGACGCATGCATGCGGACGAGTATAAACCAAGCTTAAAACTCACCGCCTGACTAGAATCGTCCCTTTTCGAGCCTGCGTGAAGTGGTGAACTTGAGGTAAGTCTTGTGTTCCATTTCCTTTACCCCTTAAGCCTGACGGACCCGGTACCGGGTCCAGAATAGCGTTAAAATGTTTACGGCGTATCAACAGTTATTTACATGCTGCGGTCGGTTTTTATTCTAAATGTTTCCAAAAGACGAGGCGTCAAATCTACCAAAACAAGTGTATTTTTCTCAGACCATTTGTTCGGCAATAATTTAAACAAATAACTGGAGAGAAAAAAACAGCTTCGTAAATATACGGGACGGCCGAAACTAAATGCAGTGGTACTCCGTACTGCTGCTCGGTAGTATAGATCACAAGGTTTCGATTGAGGTCCCATTTTCCGAAGTAAACCTCGGGTTACCTCGACTTTTTTCGATGCGTAAACATACAGACGCTGGAGAGCGAGAACTGCCATTACGCATGACGCACGAGCAAGTCCACCAGGCAGCCATTTTGTGTCTTTAAGGCAACTGTTTTAGTAGCAATTGTCGTAGTTGAAGGCCCTGAAGGACAAATGAGGCTTTTCAGCCATTTTTTCTTGATCCTATTCTTATTAAAACTTTGTGGAGGCTTTGACCTTTGCTAAAATGACATTAGATTTGTTATATGTATAGTCCATACATAGCTGAATCTGATCAGTGGCCCCTGTGTGCATGGGATTATTGCTGGCATTGTGTTATCCTCTTACAAATAGGGGAAAAATTAGGCGAGGATAGACTGTTGCTGTATGTTAAAGGAGAAGTTCAGTGTGATATTGACCTTAAGTGTGTTGAAACATGATAGTGATGAGAGTGTGAACTTACGTCTCATAGCTCATCTCGGCTTGTCCCCTGCACTCCGAAATCTGGCGCTAGTTAGCCGATGCTATCAACAAGTATTCAATGGGGGTGCCTCGGCATAGGCCTAGCCATGCAATTAACTGTTTTACACCATTTACAAGGCACAATGTAGCTCCACACTTAATTGGTAAACTTCCAAGGGCCCTGATATTCAAAACGAGACATTGAGAACTTTGAAAATGCACTGGTAGTTTATTTACAAGACGATTTATACAGACAGTATCTTCTGGAAGTTTACCGTTTGCCGCCATCTTGAATTTAGTCACGATAAGTCGAGCGATGAGTGCGAATGAACAGGTATGATAAGGGATCAGATGCACACTCGGTATCATGTTTCAACACACTTTAGGTCAATATCACACCAAACTTCTTCTTCTAATATGTTGGTCTATAGCTGGCGACCTACATTTCTTTTTCTTTATAGAATGTATCATGTCGTGGAGTTTATTAATTCGAAGGAGGTGGAAGTTGTCCACTCTAATTGGCTGGAAGGAGGCCAAAGTTTCTGGCCCCCTTTTGTGTCTCTTGCAAAACTGCGTAGGGCAACTAAAGACGGGGTGATGCCAGGTGCTGACTGGACTCGATTCCAAGTCTGTGTGCTGTATTCACATGGTATAGTAATGCTTCATTTTTAAATTACAAATTACACACTTATTGAATTGAAACCTTACTGTACAAGTAAACCTGATCTGCATTTGTGTTGACAGATGTGTACGAGATTGCCTGTGCAAAGATGCTACAATTACCTCTGATCTTAACACTGAAGATGAGGACAACAGGCCAGAGTATATGAAGAGAAAGAATAGGTAGGAGTGGCCCAGAATTTCCTTCAAAGCATCTCAATGTCTGCGTGAAAAGTTACAATACAATTAACAATTAGGCTGCAAGCTAGAGGGCCTTACAACTAACCAACTTTAAAAAAAAATATTAAATATAATTTATTATTCACTGCAATGGCAACTGACATCCCATTTTAATCAATGTTAGAGGCTGTAAAAGAATAGTAAGCAGCAGTGAAGAGGAGGAGGAGGAGGAGGAAGACGGTCAGAGTAGGATTGCTGCACCCCACGCCCCAACTAAAAAGAAAAATGACTCAACACTTGCACCAGCCCCCTGCATCCCATCTCTTGGGGGTAGGTTTGTTACAGTTGTTACAGTGGTTTCCGTTAATCTTTTCTTAAGCATCTGGGTGAAACTAACATATCGGCCAATTGCACCTTTGTTGACATCTCTAGGTGAAGGGAGTCAGCCTGCTGGTTTTGGAGGCCCCCAGGGGTTTTGGTCCCCGGGCCATATATCAGAGACAGTTGATACCCCTTCTAACAGCTTGGCAGCAGGTCTGTGGACTTCTACCCCTCTAGTGAACGTCACAGCGGCTTGTCCACCACCATGGTCTCCAGTTTCTGCTACCAACAGCCCGATAGCTGGGCATAGTCAATGGGCTACACAACCTACTGACACCACAACCCATGCAGCAGCGGGCCAAACTGGATATCAAGTAAGAAGGGCAAGAAAGCTATTCTATAGCTCATGGGGGAAAATAACTTTGGTATATGTGTGATGAGATCAAAGCATCATTTTCTTTTTTTCTTTTAGAACACCCCACGTACACATGATGCACCAAACCGGTCTTATCGGGAGGCTGTGCCTACAGGTAGGAATTCTACAAAGTGATCTCTCGGTTTACTGTGCCATATTTACGTTTTGCTACTAATCTGCTATGCCTGCTTTTTCTTGTGTCTTACAGCAATTGCCAAGGAGATCCTCATCCAATTAGACTCAATTAGAGAACAGCAGTTGCTCATCCTGATGCAGCTCCAGAAAATCACAAGCAGTCAAGTTATTCCAGAAGTCACGCCAGACCCAACACATTTCGAGCTCCCACTTTCAACAATTGAGGATCTACAACGTTTGGAGGAGACACTGACGAATCCGGAGGAGAAGAAGAATTTAGTGAGTTAAATGATGCATTAATGGGAATAGGGATGTGAATTTCAGCCAAAAATGACATTCAACAATCGAGCAGCAAAAGTTGAATATCGTTCGAAAATCGGAGGAAAAACATGCACATTCTCACAATGACAGAAAAGGAGGTAAACTTCATCTTTAGCGATTTGTCCTCAAACAAACTATTAATTGAACAAGTAACATATTCTCGTTTGTTTTCTACATTGTAGGCCTATGGTAGGCTAACTCGAAGAAACAAAAAAACAATAAGCACGGCAGTGCGTTTCTGCATCGCTAAACCAGATGTTATCATAATGGTTTTATGAGAACCTCAATAGACCAGAATTAATTGTATAAAGTTAAAAATATAATATTTGAATATATGTTGATTTTGCATATGCCGATATTATTTCAATATTTGTTATTATAGGAAGTGTTCAGTGTTATTGTAGTAGCATGATGCCATGTTTGTCCTTTGGTTATATTGTGTCTGTCTAAAGTTTTTCTTTTACCTCTTGTGCACCCCTGCCATCTGTTTTTTTTTTTTTTTTTTTTTTTTTTTTTTTTAAAGAAAATAAATACATCATTGTTATACTATTGCCTCTGTCTACATCCATTAATTAGATAATAAGGGTCCCGTTACAGTTAAATTTTTTTTTTTTTGCCTAAAATACAGCCTGGTCGTTTGATATGACAAAAGTGGTCCAATTTATAAAAAAAAAACAAAAAACTTTAAACATGAAAACCGTCTTCATAAAGAACGATTGCTCAGTTCTTTAAGTATTAACCGGACACGATAATTTATTTATTAATAAATAACTTTTAATAAGCCCAAACAACTGGATTGGCAGCTTTACGTCCTCTCACTCGGGGTTCCGCAATCGGGCCGTGTTAAAACCGAGCGCTCGCAGAGCAATCAGACCGAGATTCACGCCGAGGATCGGCCGAGTGTTTCAGCCTTAATGGGGCCGATTGCGGACCGCACAATTTTTGCTGGCTGGGCAGCGGCGACAATCTGGGGCGTTTGCGGTCAGTCCTCCCTTCTCAGAAAAGAATTTTGAGGTTGGAGACTGAAAGTTTTTCTTTCAGGATGGCCTGTCACTTTCCGCGTCCCGTCCCAGACAATCGCTCGAGGGATCCCACTTCTGACACCAAATTGTTGTGGAAGTTTTCTGCCTCTTCCTCTGCTGCTGGTGAAGAATGAAATGGAGACTTCTGCCGGCCGACAAGGTTTTATTTTCTTTGCAAAGAAATGGTCAATCAACACACGAGCGGTCAAAAGTGAAGAAGGACCCCGAATGTGGGGTAGTGATGTGTCGGTCGCGAACGATCCGGTTCTAAGAGCCGGCTCTTTGAAGTGAACGACGGGAGCTGGCTCCTCGTTGGGAGCCGATTTAGGGAGCCGTTTTGTTTTTTTCACTTCGGTGCCTCACTGTCTCATCTCCCCCATGTGTTGTGCGTGTGCTCTGCAGATGCTGCAGAGCCAATGTGTTTTTTTTTTCTTCGGTGCCTCACTGTCTCCTCTCCCTGCCATGCCTGCTCTCACACATCTTGACCAATCACGTTCGGCTTTCAATTAAAAAAGTGGAGGAAAAAAACAACTACTTTTTTTTCTCCACTTTTTTTGTGTGAAAGCCGCACGTAATTGGTCAAGATGTATAGCAGCATCCACGGCAGGGGTGACAGACACACACACACAGCGGTCGCGGAGGACAAACACGACAGGAGGCAGACGAGAGACCGAGAGGAAACGACAAACGGTGAGGAAAATGAGTGACAGCAGGAAACGGAGTAAAATTTGGACCCATTTCAATGCCACCAGCAGCTCAAAGGCAGAGTGTAGACTGTGTAAAGTTAACATCTCCTATCGAGCAGGCTCTACAAACAATTTGCACAGGCACATGCGAACTGTCCACCCATCAGTACAGGTGGAGGAATTAAGGGAAGCAAGGGAACCTGCTCAAAGTGCCACTACATCATCAACTGCAACCAGGGCCTGAAGTTAACTTTTTTGGCCACCAGCCATCCACCTGCCACAGTAGTTTTTTACCAGCCAAAATTTTTTTGTGCCTACAACAAAGGTGAACGACACAGAAGATGCATAAGAATGGTTCTTGAACTTGTACAGAATACACATTAAAGTGCTGTCTGGTTATTAACCAACTTAACCAGTCTCATTTATGAGTAGACCTACATAATGATTACAACTGTATCTGACCTGGTGTCGTGGCAGGCATTTAGAACAAAAAATAACATAAATACAAACATCCAATCATCTCACTGATGGTCTCACTTATTTAGTTAACTGCAATCCATTAGTCACTGTGTATTCAGTTAATTTTTTTTTTTACATTTTAGATTTTAATCACATTTATGTCAAAAGACTATTTTTAAGTTTGCACATATTATAAGTTCATGTTGCTTTTTAAAGAGTCTAGTATTTTGACTGAATAACATTTAGATAAACATTTAGATAAACAACAATCAGTCAGGTCATTTGCTCATTGATTGCGTTTACATGGGATATGGTGTTTACATGGAACACAGAGTAACCCGGTTATTCATATCCCTGTATACATGATAAATACCAGCATCCCATTTTCCGATCTCTGCGGAGCGAGGTGGAAAACCAGCATCACGTAGCTTTTCCGCAACAGATTTGAATACATAAGCATTTCTGTGTTTTCTGCCATCGAAACACGTCGTTATGTTTAGTTCTTTCATTACTTTAAAGGAAAATTCAGTCTCTTCGTCGCTCCAAAAGTGAGAAGTTCTCGTTGCCGCCATGTTGTTTGTATATCTAGTGCGTCACTTGGCGTCACTCGCGCCTGCGCAGACAGTGGGCAGCCGTCAGAGATCGGGATAAGGTGTATACATGCTCCAGTATCCTGGCTTCTATCGGAGTACTCCAGGTAGCAAAACCGGGTTTCTTGAAATCGGGATATGAGCATATCCCAGTTTCTGAATTCGGGATATGGTGTTTACATGGACAAACACAAAAACGGGATACTTCAAAAACCCGATCAAAATCGGGATACTAAAGACCATGTAAACGCAGTCATTGGCTACCCGCCAACGTGGCAGGTAGATTGACATTTTCACCCGCCAATCACAAAATTTCATGCCCTGACTGCAACCAGCAACCACCTAGATCAGCCCAGAGCTCAATGAGACAGTTTTTGCAGAAGTCTCTGACCCCAGCCAAGCAGAACTCAATTGATGAGGAACTGGCAAAGATGGTGGCACGTGATTTCCAACCATTTTCAATTGTAGAAGATGCAGGATTTCGAAGCTACAGCCATGCCCTCAATCCAATGTATGTCTTCCCCAGCAGAAAAACCCTATCTCAGAAAATAGTCCCAGGCGTATATGACACAGCACGTGCTTCTCTTCAGGAAAGGGTGAAGAAAGCCACAGCTGTTTGCTTAACTACTGACTGCTGGACATCCCGAGCCACCACCTCATATATGTCCGTTACCTGTCACTTTTTAGAAAATTATAAAATGGTGTCATGTCTGCTAGATTGCTTCGAGTTCAGTGCCAGACACACCTCTGAAAATCTGGCAGAAGAGCTGCTCAGAGTGGCAAAAGAGTGGGATGTGGAGTGCAAAGTGGTTTGCTGTGTCACTGACAATGCAGCTAACATAACAAAGGCAATGAAAATTCTGAAATGGACCCACCATCCATGCCTTGCGTACACCATCAACCTGTTTGTGAGGGATGCTCTCAAAGTTATGAAGCCTACTGTGGACAAGGTGAAGGCGATAGTGGAATTCTTCCACAGGAGCACAACAGCCACAGAGAGGTTGAAGTCTACTCAACGGCAGATGGGCATGCCTGAGCTGAAGCTCAAACAAGAGTGTGTGACTCGGTGGAACTCAATGTTTTACATGATAAAACGGATTCTGGAGTGTAATGGTGCACTCACACTGAAAGCGACAGAGGCGATCTGAGCGACGAGCGACCATTAATTTTCAATGTACACAGGCAACGAGGGGCGTTTGGGGCGGCGAGGGCGGCGAGCGACGTGAAATGAGCGAATTGAGCGACGGGAAAAGTTGAGAATATCTCAACTTTATGCAAATGAGAAGCGGCGCGACCGCGGCGACAGCCAATCGTGAGCCGATCTTGTTGAGGAGGTCATCAAACTGACTTTTATCCAGCCTGAAATAACGCTGAAACCAGGCATTATCGAAACGGAGCTCCTGAACCAGCCGGTGAAACCTCGTGGTGACTCCGGGCTCTAAGGATTTTATGGGCCCAGATGGACCTACGGCCCCGGTTTCTTCTTTTGTTAAGCAAATATGCCGACGCAACACAAAGAAGGTTTCCCAAAGTGCGATCCATGGTGAAAGAGGGAACCCCCCCTAAAATCCCGCTTGTCAGAAAGCGCCAAGTCTGATGTGCTTATGAGTAGTTTTTCATTTAATCAATGTCATGATACAATTTACACGAATTAGTAGGCCTTGTGAAAACAAGGATGACACCATAGACCGTATGGATGACACATGCATGTCACTACTGTCATGCCCGGGCAGACACATCTGGGCCGCAGCTTGAAGCACCGCCCCGCGGTCGCTTCCAAATCGCCTGCACAAACTGACACAAGCGACACGAATTGAGCGAACTGAGCGACCACAAGCGATTTTGTCGCTGTCAGTGTGAGCGCCCCATCAGGATGCAGTCATCTCTACACTGGCTGTCATCAATGCACCTGTTGATCCTCTGAGCCAAGAGGAATGGGATGTACTGCAGGAGGCATGTACTGTTCTGGAGCCATTTGAGCAGGTCACTGTGGAGATCAGCGCAGAGAGGTACAGTGTACAAATGTTATCACATTATACTTATTATACTTTAGTATTATACTACTATTTACTATCATCATCATTATTATCATTATTATTGTTAGTTGTTGTTGTAACATTATTAGTATGACAAGCAGATTAGAAATCACTGAAAATAATATTGCTAAATAATAATAAAAAATTACACTTATTTTTTTTCAGCTATGTTACAGCCTCCAAAATGCTGATACTGTGCAAGGGTCTGCAGAGAGTGACAGCTGAGCACCAGACCAGAACAACCACCGAGAAAGTGAAGGAGTTAGTGGATTCTCTCTGTGCATTCCTCAGAATGGAATACAACACTATTCTGTCAGAAACCACCCTTCTCGACCCACGTTTCAAAAAGCTGGCTTTTAATGACAGCAGAGCAGTTGATGAAGCTCTTCAAAGAATAAGTGCAGCAGCAGCAAGGTCTAGCCAGTCAACTCCACAAGGGGGCCAAGAGGAAGAAGAGGCAGCAGAGCATGAGCAAGAGGAGCCACAAGCATCTGCTGTTTGGAGGTTCTTTGAAGAGCGGGCAAGTGGAGACACTACAAGAAGGAATCCCACATCAGATGCAATACTGGAAGTGAGATCCTATCTTGAGGAACCCCTTTTCCAGAGAAGTGCAGACTCACTGAGCTGGTGAGAGACCAAGGCTCTGGTCTACCCACGGCTTTCCCAGGTGATGGCAAGGAGACTGTGCATAGTCGCAACATCTGTCCCCTCAGAGAGAATCTTCTCAAAAACTGGGCAGATCATAACGGAGAGAAGGAACCGGATCAGCCCCTCCAAGCTGAGACACTTGGTTTTTCTAAATGCAAATCTTCACTAAAGACTTTGTCATTCTGTGAGTTTGTACAGGTTTAATGTAAATAGTTAAAAGTCAAATTGAGATGGGTCTTTATTTTTAAACTTTATATAGTTTTTATACTTTTAATAATTTAATAATTAATAATTTATTTTTAGCACTTTGTTCAAGTGGCACTTGTGTTTAAAATAGTTAAAAGTTTGCCTAATTATGTCTTTATTTTTATGTTGTATAATTTATTTTGTGGCATTTTTTCAAGGTTGAGTGTGTTTGTAAAATAAAGCCATAAAGGATAAATATTTGATGTCATGTATGTATTTTACATTAGTAATTCATTTTTTTCAGGCAGTTTTGCATTATTTTGGGTGATAAATTAATTAGTTAGTAAGTTTTATTTATATAGCACATTTTTACACAGCATGCACTGACCAAAGTGCTTTACAATGTCAAAAATAAAATAAAATATAATAACATTTAAAAATATAAAATAATAATAATAATAACAGCAATAATAATAATTAATAAAACCAATTAATAAAATGCGAGGAGCCGTCTGGGAGCCGAAAGAGCCGGCTCCTTATAGTAAGCAGAGCCAAAAGAACCGGCTCTCCAAAAAGAGCCGAAATTCCCATCACTAATGTGGGGTAACCTAAACATTTATACCTGAGGAACATGCCATTTGCATCCCTTTGTCTGCTGCAGGGGTGCCCCCACTGGGAAGTGTTGCCACACCCTTTTGTCTATTGCAGGTAGCGACGCCGACCCCCCGTTGGTGTGTTTTACACCTGGAGCATCCTGCAGGATCTTGCACTCAAGTGAAAAGCCGAGTCCAGACATCACAATCCACAAAGACAAAAGGGCCCAGTATCTCATGTTAGGTAGGGGGAAAGTTGGCCGTCTCTAGTGGCCGAGACAAAGAAATTAAAATTTCTATTACATACCCAAATTACTTTGGTCAATATAGATCAATGGACAATTTCTGGCATAATATATTTAAAGATTTGTTAAAGCAGAATTTGCAGTTAAAATCATTCATGGATTTATGCTCACAATATGACATCTCCAATAAACACTTTTTTAAATATTTACAGATCCGAAGTGTTACAACCACTCTTATTAAAGAAAAAAGAATTCGGCTTGAGTTATCTGAAATGGAGGACACTTTGTTATCCTCAGACACAATAAAAGGAAAGATCAGTGTATTTTACAACATTCTGATAAGAGAAGGCCAATCCTCTTTTCAGCTGTTAAAGAAAATATGGGAGAAAGACTTGGGGAGAACTTTTGAAGACAGTGTATGGTTGAATATTTGTAATAGAATTAATTTCCCATTTACAAGCAATAAAGTTAAGGAAGCCAATTTCAAGTTCATCTACAAAACTTATCTTACTCCATTAAAAATGCATAAAATATCAAATGATATATCAGCAGTTTGTCAGAGATGTAATGAGGTGGAGGGGACACTGATGCATATGTTTTGGGATTGTAGTCTTTTAAAAAGTTATTGGAGCTCAGTCCACTCTTTTACTCAGTCTGTCATGGAAATACAACTTGATTTGAGCAGCAGTTTATTTTTATTAAATGACATAAATAATTTACAGTTAGATCAAAAAAAAATGCAGGATACTTTTTTTTTTAATTACTTACTTCGCAAAGAAATGCATACTTTTATTCTGGAAGAATGACACCCCTCCTTCTTTCAAGTCCTCCTTGAGCAACTGTCTTCATTCCTGCCTTTAGAAAAACTGACTCTGGAAAAATACAATTGTGGACATCTTTTTCAAGAATTTTGGTGTCCTATACTATTGGGTATGGCAAAAGCATGAACTGGTACATGAACTTGAACTGGTACTGTATACATTCTGCTCTTTTATTGTTATTTATGCTTCCACTATGATATGCCGATATTACTGCTGCCCCAAATATTTTTTAATTTCTTATTTATACTATTTTTTTATTTTTTTATTTATATATATATATATTATGTGTGTTTTGTTTATATGTGTATGTATGTGTATGTGTATAAATATATATACATATTCTTCTTCTATTATGATTTGTATTTTTACATTTGTGTGTTTTGATGGGAAATCCCTCTAAGGGTGGGGGGTGGGAATAATGCTTAAAGGAAAAGAGACTGTATGACCTGACCAAGGAGCAGTACTTCTGTATGTTACTTGAATGATTTTCTTTTGAGAAAAAAAAAAAAAAAAAAAAAAGGAAGTCTATATGATATGAACATACCTATCAAGACAATTGAATAAAATCCCTAGGAGGAGTTCGTTCAAAGATGACCCCTTCTCAACCAGTCCAAAACACCAAAAACTTCCTTTTAATTTTAATTTTTTTGGGGTTCACTACTGAAGATGTGTTCTGGGGTGAGGTCATAGGGCTGTAATGGAAGGCGGATAATGGTGGATAGTAAAATTGGGGGCAGTTTGTATTTATTTTTACTATGTGAGATGGATATAGGATATAGGTTATTGCTCATATTACATGACTGCAGGCTTGGTAGGGCCTTTTAGTCGAACAGGGCCTCTAAAGGTGTTTTGCCTGGGATTTCGGCACAAGGGATAGTAACATCTTGTCCTGTGTATTTAAATGTTCTATCTAGCCTAGGCTAGTGACTGTTGTGAATAGTGCAGCTGACAACTAGGGAAAGACCTAGTGACAGCATGGAAAGACAGCTGACAGGAGGGAACAGTCCCCACCAGGGCTACAGTGGGTTAGCAGCTCATTGTGGCAGTACACTCAAAAAAAGCAAACTGGGGGTCTGCTACCTTAACCTAAATCCAGTATGTAGCTTATATTATATAAAATCATGTTTTAGAGTTGAACATTTCTAAATTATGTAGTTTTAACAAAAGATACAACAATTTAAATTTACTAGACTGATTTATGTTAACACAACATAATTCTAATGGATTAAGACTGCAAATCACTTCTGTTTACAACTCCGGAGCATGTGTGGCAGTAATGAGCAAATTCCTAATCAGTAGTGCCCCTCTTTAATCATGGTCAAAGGTGTGTCCCTGGCGGGCAAAGAGGAGCAGACATTTTGAGATGAGACAGCACATGTGGAAGAAGGTAAGCTTAATCCTTTATCTTCAATTGAAAAGAAGGTAATAAAAGTGCAGAATTGTTATCGACAGTTAGTTATTGCCGCCTTTTGCATTTTGAATGACTTTTTTTTTGTTCTGCGTGTTTTATTATAGTGCATGTCCGACTGTCGCCATGTGCAAGCTTGCAAACTAATAGCGGTAAAGTTAAAAATCCCCCAAGTAGCGTCTTGCTTTCGCCTGGAGTCCGACAAAAAGTCGACACTAACTCCACCTTTGGCGAGCAGCAAGTGTTGTTGTTTTTTTATTTTAGTTTTTTTTCGGCCGCCGCCGTGGCAGGGTTTCTCTGTTAACTCGACGTAAATCTCCTTGGGCTGGACCACTGCTGTGGTGCAGCTAGGTTTCTGAGAGTGTAAACACAGCAGTTCGTTGCGCTACGGAGCTCTCCACAGTCTGATGTTATTCACGTTATTGAGGAGGGAGAGAACGTGTGCTACCGTGAGTGTAAAAGTACTGTTGCACTGTTTGTGTGCATTAACGTTAGCTCGTAGCCTGGTGTAGCCACCACCAACCTCCAAGGCACACTTATCAGGTGTTTGTCGTGACATGCAGCTTTGCTATGGATTTTTACAGTATCTCTCGATCGCACCGCGGCACATTCACGCACTTGTAGTTTTCAGTCAAATCAGTCCCTCCACAAACACAAAGAAGCATATTTAATGTACTTGTCCACTGGAAATAATAGAACCAGTCATACATTGGATTAACTATTGTTTTAACTCTCTTTCTAATATTATGTACGTTAAAGTTATTGTACTTCTCCCTCACCCTGTCTCTCTTTTCTCTCTCAATTCATCGCAGAAATTTGTGGCAGTAAACGTGTCCAGTGTCATCATACAAGTCACCACCAGTAAATTACTGCCCCACCTACCCATCTGGTGAATCTGCAGAGACACTTGAAAAAATAAGAGAGACCCTGCTTTTAGAAGTAAAGAAAAGGAACACTCACCATGATGGAGAAGACCTTTGCACACAGAAGGCAAGAGGTTATTCGTGATGCACCCTTGATTGCTGATTTCAAAACCAAATGGCCGGATCTCTTATGTGTACGTGAGGTGGGTGAATAAATACAGAGCACTCGTGATTTAGTGTAAGCCAAACAAATATGAGTAAGCCTTTGAAGTAACTTGTAAGGTGATTGAAACTTTCAATTAGTTGGTCAATTCAATCAAATTCAGTGTTGTGTACCTTTTTTCTTCTTCTCTCATTTAAGCTAACTGCTGAATTCAAGAGGATTACAACCGTCAGTTTGCTGCCAAAGTTCTTCTCCGAACTGGATGTTCTATCTTCAAACCTAATGAAGGCCCAGAGGAAAAATGTACTGCTCAGAGCTTGCTCTTCTGTAGCTCTGGAGACAAATTTGAGATTCTCATCTCAGCCTCATTTTAGTTTCTATTTTGACTAAAATGTTTCTCATATGTTTCTCCTAAAATTCAGTAGGAGCAATAGGTGAGACACAGTAATTAGGGGAGTCATACTTGAGAGTTAAGGGAGATACCTTGCTAATCTCAATTCAGTGTTTTTAATGGCTCCTTTATTCTTCCTTGGAGAAGAAAATGAGCAATACTGGAGCTACTGTGGAGCAATATGGCAAGCACGCACACGCATGCACACACGCACGCACGCACACGCATACACACACGCACGCACGCACACACACACAAGCTATAATTCTATAGCAAATGAGCTGACAGACAAATTGATTTCCCTTTTGGAATGAATAAAGCAATCTCTTTATTCAAATTCAAAACAGCAGACTTAACAGACTTAAATGTTTGGTACAAAAACTGAGTATTTTGAGCAGTGGTGGCTGGTGAATTTTATGTTAAGGGGGGCGCACAGTTTGTAAATCAAACCCATGTAGGGGGGTCTGGGGGCATCCTCCCCCAGTAAATTTTTTGTGATTTTCACATACAAACTAAGCATTCTGGTGCATCCTGACAAAAGAAAACATTTCCTTAAAAAGACAATTACAAAGGAATTAAGTTTTAACTTAATTTATTTGCCATGTAAAATCCAGCAAGTTTAAAAGTGCTAATACATCAATAAAAATAGGAATTATACACAAGTTAATATTCTCTCTCTGTTTGTTTGTTTGTATGTTTGAGAGAGAGTAAGAGTGTGTACACTGAAAAAAATGATACGTTGGATCAACTTAAAAAAATTAGTGTATTTATTACACCTAAATTTATTAGTTTTTCACAAATTAAATTTATGAATTGGTTGAAACATAAAGTTTGATTTAATGTAAATAATTTTTGCATTTTAAGACAAAGCAAAAAAATTGCTTTGATACAAAGTAAAAACATTATTCATTACAAAGACCATAAACAATTTTTTTCTCTTTAAAACTTATTTTTTTCATTTCGGAAAACTTAATATTAATTATTACATCTAACTAAAATTTTTACTTTGAAATTAACTAATTAAATTGCTGTTATCCTGTTACATGCAATTTTTTTAAGTTTTCTCAAGTTAATTTTTCAATTCAGTACAAAGAATTTTTTAAAATTATACCATAATCAATATATTCTGTTTACGGTAGTCAAACGCCAAAATATTACTTATATAATGATCTTTTTTACCTTTTTAAAAACTGAGATATCCCCATAAACAAAAAGTAATTCCCTATAATGCAAGACTATAAATCACTGAACTGACTGACTTAAACAAGAAAATTCTCTTCAAAAGACCTTTTTTTTTGGCTCTGAAATAGGCGTCACTTTTAAAATAAAAACAAAACATCAAAAATCTTAATAAAACTTGCAATCAGCAGCCAGTAAAGTATGTGTTTTACAGATCAACACTTAAGAATACAGACACTTGCATGTAAAATAAAAAAGAGCAACATGCTGTACCAAATGTCTTTCTTTGAGCAACCCCAACACTGCGTGTCATTTTCTTTGGGTCTATCTCCATGAATATTTTCTGCAGTGCATTGAAAGTGTGTTTGAGCTCACCTGGGTAGCTCAAGTATAGAGCATAGATGAGGCCAAATAAGAGAGCACATCCATGTGCAATTGATGGCAGCTCATTAAGCACCTCCACACCTTCAGTAATGATGCCTATGTCATATGGTGGCTTTAATGGATCTTTCTCCACTCTGATGACAAACGCTGCCATTGTGCACTGCTGAAGCTCTCTTTCGGCGTCATCCTTCTCACCAACCTGACAAAAGACAAGACATTTATTGTAGGCCTAATCTTTATGTATGCACACAAGTCCGTCTCATAGCAGGAAGTGATGTAATCATACATAAATGTTCCATGGAGAGAGATCAAAAAAAACTCTTACCATAAACTCGTTGATCAGTTTTTGTACATCTTCTCCAAGGTACAGGATGAGGCACTTCAACAGACACTCTTTCCTTAGACTCGCATCAAGGCTCTACGTAAGAGTGCAAACATAAACAATGCAAAATCAAACTGATGAACTGTCCAACTTGACTGAAGATGCAAACACAAAAATGCACCAATGGGAACTTAGACTTACAGTAATTGTACAGTAATCAAACAAATGGTTTGAGCAAACCAGTAACAAAAACAACAAAAAAAGCCTGTCAAACTCAGAAGATATACATTGTACTTCTTTAAATGTGTGATCATCTTGGTGACAATATGACACATGAATTGATGTGATGTAAGGCGAGTTTTGAGTATTAAAGGGGACTACTGTTTTTTTTTTTTTTTCACAACCTGGACCTTAATTCCGCCATAAAATGCAATTGTTTACTCACCCATATATTGTTCATTCAATATATTGTACATTCATTCATTCTCTATTAAGAGAAAGGAGAATGTTAAGGGTCATGGGGGTCCCCATGCTGTCATTAGGCGAGAGGCAGGGTACACCTTTGACAGGTCGCCAGTCCATCGCAGGGCTAACACAGAGACAGACAACCATTCACACTCACACCTACAGCCAATTTAGAATCACCAATCAACCTAATGAGCATGTCTTTGGATGGTGGGAGGAAGCTGGAGAACCTGGAGAGAACCCATGCAGATACGGAGAACATGCAAACTCCACACAGAAAGGCCAGGCAGCCCATGGATTCAAACCAGTGACCTTTTGTGTAATATTTAATCATTCAGGAGATATTTAGATGTGTGTATATTTATATAGTGGGAGTGACTGGAGCACTGCAACACATCATCTGCCGCAAAACTTGTTAATTTTACCAATATTTTGTTATCGTACACTAGTGCCATGAGTCCGAAGTTACCAGTTATCATCATCATCCGGGGTCTGTAGATTGACTTACAGACCTCAGAAGATGTCATCTCTGAGCACTGTGCGCACCCTCGATGGCCGGCGTGTTTACCTGTAATAGTTTTTTGCAGCATGACTCAATACTTTTCCGTTTATCAGGTTGTGGATTAACCATAGCAGTAGCAAATTACAGGTAAATAAGCCACTGTCGTGGGTCATTACCAGGGTCTGTAGATTGACCTACAGACCCCTGATGGTTGTAGGTCAACGGGGAATAGCACAAGCGTATGATAACAAAATATTGGTGAAATTAATGAGTTTCGTGGGAGAATCCGTTATTTAGAGTCCGCGTTGCGGTGCCCTAGTCACTCCCACTACATGGATATACACATATCTAAATATCTCCCGAATGACCCTAGATATTACACAAAAGTTATATGGGTGAGTAAACAATCATATTTTATGCGAGAAATAAGGTCCAGGTTGTAAAAAACAGTAGTTCCCCTTTAAGTACATACCTGATCAAGAACTTTCAGCACATCCAGGGTCTTCTGTCTGACAGTTCCTCCCTTGTTCCTGATTATCTCAATCAGCTTGCTGTGGTGCTTGTCCAAGGAAGCAAGGAACTGCGGTTGAAGTGGAACAGTAGTAATCCTCAGACATTCGGTATTGATCTTTATAAAACAAAATATCACATATGCAAGTTATTACATTATATATTACATTAAAACAAAAAGATCTTTTTGTGACATTTTTGTGACTGCCTTCGCAAATTTTTTTCACAGGTTTGATTTAATAGGGGGTATTAATATCATTTAATTTACAGGCCACCACTGACCTATTGCTATTGAGTAAACAAATTAATTACCTCATCCGCTGTGAACAATGCAGGCCATCTCTCTTTCATCTCTTCCAACCCTGATTCCTTTGCCACAATTTCCTGTCTTCGCAGTGAAAAGGTCTTGTCCATTTTGTTCTTCATCATTGTACGATTGTTTCGTTTCCTCACTTCAGTCAATAGTGACAGTCTCTCATCTTCCAAATTATCTGAGGTCTCTCCAGTTGGAATGTCAGGTATATAGTTGGCTTCTCCTCTCATTCATTGGAAGACTAGAAAAGGAAAAAGAAGACCCACCTTACCCATTTACCACTTTATGCAATTGACAAAATGCCACATGGTAGGTGGTTCATTTGCATTTACACTACTGTAACAGCTGTTTGTTATCAAGTTACTTCTTCAGCAGGAAAGCAAAACCCCTAAAACCTAGTAGTTATTCATTTCATTACATTATTATAATGTTCATTTAGGGACTTACCACCTGCAACCTTTTCAGGAGCAAACCTGTAAACAGAAATGAAAGATTTCACATTTAGTTTTTTGTTGGGACAGTTAGCATTGTCCATGATACTGACAGAGGAGAGGATGGAATATAAAGAATTCCTCTTCAGTGGATCCTTTGATACTAGGTCGCACTGAATGAATGGAACATTAACTGTCTGTAAATTATTTACATTTACTCTGCACGCTATTTTATTTTGGAAAAATATGGCTTCAAATATGCCCGCTCATACCTATCACATGCCTAGTTCATTCAAACAGCATATCATTTTCCTGGATGCTCGGAGTGACAGGCAAACAGCTAATCGTCTAACGGCTATGAAATTCGGTGCATTTACAAGAGAACAGTAAAAATGTGAGCGCTGACTGAAAAGAACAAAAGTTGGCGTTAGTGCTTACACTGTATAATAACAGTAAAGTCAAAATAAAATCCCTTACAGTTTTTCTGTCTCCCCTGCCCTTTCTCCAGCCCCCTCCCTGCAGCTACCTGCGTTCACATACCTACAAGATGTATTCACTCACCGTCGCAAATTAATGTTTTTCAAAACGCGACTGCACAATAATATTAACATCATTAACATTTATTCTTGTTAAACACAAGCAACCTGGTTTAACTATGGTATCGCTAGCGTGCTATCGCGCTATCGCTAGCGCACAAAATACAACGCTAGTCTTTGTCAGTTGTACACTGACCATAAATATAAATGCTCATGAAAAGCCCATGCTGAACGAAAACACCACAATTTGAATTCTTACCTTGTTCTGTAGAGTTTCTTCGCAGGACAAACGGTCCACACATGCACGCCCCACTTGATGCGATGAAATAATAATGGCGGACTTCAACTTGGAAAAGAGCGGTCTGATGTGACGTCACATGGTCATGTGACAGGAACCTTCTGGATTGAACTAAATACCATTTAAATTGAAGTGTTTCTTTTAATTTTGTCCAAGGGGGGTGACATTTGCTTTGAAGCAAACTGAAAACATCAGGTTTAAACACGAAACCATAATTTTTCATTAGACCAATTTAAAAATACACGTTAAATGAATGACACACTAGTTTCACTTTTTTCAGTGTATACTGCACATCCAGCTAGCCAGTTCCGTTTAGCATACACATTTGAGGTGAAGCTCCTTGTGTATGTCCTCCCACGATCGGGTCCCAGCTCCTTCACCCTTTTTCTTCTCCACAGCCGACCGACCGACGAAAACATACGACGGTACGACGGAGTATTAGGGCCACACATGAAGAAAAAAAATATGTTTGCCATGTCGAGATTAAAGTCGACATGTCGAGTTTAAAGTCGACATGTCGAGTTTAAAGTCGACATGTCGAGATTAAAAAATGAATTATGTGCATTGGAATACTTAAAATGATTCATAGAAAATATAATTAATATAAAAGCAGAAGGTCTTTGCAACCTACAATCATATATTTTTAATCATTCTGATTACAGTACAGTTTTATATCATTTAAAAAAAATCATGTGGATTACATATAAAGTCAACATCCAAAACATTGATCTTAGTCTGAGAAATCAATGAGTGCTTGTGGAGAGCTCTGTCTGAGCTTAGTATGAGATGGATAAACTGAAGCTAGAATGAGAATAGTTTGAGTTTATAGAGAGAGCTCTCTGATTTCTCTGCATGATATCACAAAGAGACATAAAAGTTGAGAAACTCTGAGAATTATATTAGAGCTTGTTGAGATCTCGTCTGAAACTTAAGAGGAGACTAAATTGAGATTTAGTGCATCTTATTGCTCCAGAGAAAAAGATGAGACACATGAGAAATAACCCTTAGTCTCAGTTTGCTGTCACACAGATCTCATAGTTGTCTAGGAGAAGTAAATGAAACATTTTTGAGATCTCTTTTTGAATTTTCTTTTCCTCTGGGGGTGTTTTCCAAGAAAGGGGGCAGTCAAGGAAGAAAGATCAAGAGCATCATGATACCCATCACCCAGGTATGAGGATAAAAAAAAGAAACTGAACAGCCATAATATTTATGTCATGCTTGACATTTTAAGGGAAAATGTAAGAGGGATGAAGGTAAATAAAACTGGATGGAGAGGGGGTAATGTACTTGATTGAAGAATGATTTGATAAAATACGAACGTCGGGCACATTTGACAATGTCCACTGACATTACAATGGTAGTTACCGTTTACTGGGACTACATGAATAAATGTCTTGCTTGGAAATAAAACCAAACCACCCAAGGATAATGTAAGTTCACATATCATAAAAATATCAATCAAGTTTTTACATTAAAAAAAAAAGTTAATTTCAGTGTTTGTTCAATGGTTGTGAAATCTTTTCTACCTGTTGATTTTAAAATTGCTTTTTGTTGTCAATTTTTATTGTCCTACACACTCAGACCGATGCCATTGATGTCAGAAGAGAGTGCATCATCAAAGCCCAGTGTGTCTACTTAAATGAGGAGCCAGAGAACCTCGTGAAAGAATACATGGTATGTAATTTTGTTTTTATTCTCCAGTCCCTATTCTGACATCTGTAAACAACCCAGTTACACACTTAACCCTCCTGTTGTCCTCTGGGGTGAAACTGACCCAATCTGTTTTGGCTGGTCCTTCCTTCCTCTCTTCCTCAAATCTTTCTGTCCCTCCATCCCTCCTGTCTCTAATTTCCTTCCTTTCTTCCTCCCTTCCTTCTGTCCCTCCAGCCCTCCCTCCCTCCCTGCCTCCCTCCCTCCCTCCCACTCCTTCCTCTCTCCTTTCCTTGATTCTATTTCTCCTTTCCTCCATCCATCTTTCCTTCCTTTCTCCATTCTTTCCTTCCTTCCTTTCTTGACCCAATCAGTTCCCCTCCTCCACCTTTCTCTCTCTCTTTCTTCCTTCTTTCCATCCTTCCTTCCTTTCTCCCTTCTTCTTTGTTCCAGGACAAAAGGAGGGTTAAGAAAAGACAATGTAATACTAGAATCTTTCACATAAGATAAGTGACAGCTGCTTTACAGAAATTTGTGTGTTTAAAAAATGGGACTACTGTAACATTTTGACATGCATATCCTCTATTTCCCCCCTTTCTTCTGTGAAGAACACAGATGGTGAAAGCAGTGAAGCTGCGATGATGAAGACTACATTTGGAATCTTTGTCATTCGCAAAGAAGATGCAGAGCCAAAAGATGGACTGGAAGATGTAGGTATCATTCTGGAGGGTGTGCAAGTTCTGGATGAGCTCGGAAACGTACCACTTGCCGTGGGAATGTTGTTCGCACTTGTATACGCGCTCAACCTCAGCTATCCACCAGAGCTGCGATACACCTTCGAAGCTTTGCAGAAGCTTAACATGGAGCTTGATGGAAACCGACTCTCAAAAAAAATTCAAACACTGAAAACACTACTTGCACGTTAGTCATCCTCATTAGAGTAAACTACTGTTCAGGTAGCAGTGACTCTATTTGAAGCCATTCAGGCATTTACCTTCAAATATGATAAGCTGTTGTTAATGTGTTTTGATACTTTAAACTGTTGATGGAGGTTAGAGTAGAATAATGTTTAGAAGTGTTTCTTTAAACAAGGGAAGGAAAAAAAAAGAAAGTGTTGTCAAACAACAAAGTTTTCTTTTGAAACTTGAGATGATGCACAATGCTGTATTTAACATTTTTCTTTGCACACAGTTGAAAGGACCGTATTCTGCATATAGCTTCATAACCACTTTGAAATTTCATGCGGCGTGTTTGTATTTTCACAGCAACATGTTTTCAGCCAATTGCTTGAAAGTGAGTTTTGCCATTTCTGGTAAAGTGTTATTCCAACAAATCCAGTTTGCTTCGTGTTTTTCTTTTCCAAAACTTGACACAGCTTGGGGAATATAGGTTGACATTTGTATAAATTGTGGAATATAAAAATACTGTTAAATTATTTATTTTATTTATAATTATGCTTATGGTTTTGTTGACTCAGCACAATTAATTAATGTACTGTATTTAAAATAATGGTTGCAACTACCCATTTAAATTAAGTAACTCGTAATTATATCATACTAGTTTAAATGGCCCAACAAAAATATGTTAGTATGTAACATTTACCCTTGCAAATCTAATTGGACATAATCCTAGTAATTAAGTCATAGTAACACAAATGCATCATGTTGATCCAACATATTTATATTTAGGTCACTCGACAAAATTGTTTCTGGCTAAATTAAAGCATTTTGTTTAGGTGGAAATTATTTCCATAATTTTATTACGTTCTGCGAACAAATTATTTTTTTGAGTGTAGCCCAGGCTTTAATAAGCCATGGGCTACACCCCAACTTGCTACAAATATGATGAATGAGAAAATACCCCTAGAGTCAGCGAGAGCAGGGGCGGAAGATGACTCGGTTTGGACTGACACGGCTTTTGACCCAGGATTGAATTTGACACTGGGTAGGCAAGGCACGTTACTGGAAGCTACTAGTTCAGATGGAGATGGAAAGAAGCAGCAGGTTCGTGTGTGGCTGGCAGAAGGTAACAACGATGAGGGGCCTCAGAATCCATCAAGGGAGGAAAAAGTGCTTGGCAGAGGAAACACAGGGACCCTGCATTGATAGCTACTTCTTAAGAAGTGCATTAAGTCAGTCGGTTGAAGTCCAGCGACAGGAGCTAACCCACAGTTCGCAGGACATCAGCACCCCTAATGTTGAGGCAGGTTCAAGCACTGAGGCAGGCAGAGAGGTTAACCAGCCAAAAAGGGAGAAAATTAGCAGTCAGAAAGGAAGGATTAAATGGCCAGGTGCAGCAGATATTAGGCAGTGGGAAGACATCAATAGCGATTTGGTTTGTGTACTAGGTAGGCTTAAAGGGACAGCAGAGGGTGAGTTGGAGAAAATGGGAGATCTCATTTATGACTACGGTAAGGAAAGATTTGGTGTGGCCGAGATACAGAAGAAGCAAAAGGGACAGGTGGTTAGGTCGAGGCGTCAGCAAGAAATCGATAGACTCATACAGGAGCGGAGACTCCTGAAGAGGCAGTGGAGGAAAGCTACAGTTGAAGAGAAGGAAGGTATTGATTGTTTACAGGCAGATGTTAGGAAGCGGTTGGCAGCGTTAAGAAGGGCAGAGAATATTAGGAAAAATAGGAAAAGGAAAGAGCGGGCTAGGGTAGCATTTTATAAGGACCCATTTAGGTTTGTGAAGTCACTATTTAGTAAGGAAAAGAATGGTAGCCTTACGGTACCAAAAGAGAAGCTAGAGGAGTACTTGGAGGAGGTGCATAAAGATACGGACAGGTTTAGAAAGTTGGCTCTACCCGCTGATATTCCACCGATTGGTGAAATTGTTAGCCAGTGTGATGACAGCCCACCAAGCTGGAAAGAGGTTCAGGAGGTGGTAAGACACGCAAGAGCCTCTTCAGCCCCGGGACCTAATGGGGTTCCCTACCGGCTGTACAAGAGTGCACCAGATGTGTTGAGGTTCCTGTGGAAATTAATGAAGGTAGTGTGGAAGAAACGGGTTATTCCCAAGGCATGCCGCAGGGCAGGGGGATTTTTATTCCCAAAGAGAGGGGCTCATTGGAAATAAGCCAGTTTAGACCAATTAGTCTGCTGAATGTTGAGGGGAAGATCTTCTTCAGTGTTGTGGCACAGAGGTTGTCCAGTTACTTAGTGAAAAACGGGCTAGTTGATACGTCGGTGCAAAAGGCTGGGATCCCCGGCTTCTCTGGGTGCTTAGAGCACACCAGCATGATTTGGCACCAAATCCAGTCAGCAAAGCAAGAGAAGAGAGATCTACATGTTGTATTCTTAGACCTGGCTAATGATTTTGGGTCAGTGCCACATAGTTTGTTATGGGAAGCATTTGACTTCTTTAGAGTTCCAGATAGTATTAAAAACTTAGTCAAAGCATACTTCTTAGACATTCAGCTCTGCTTTACCACAGCAGAGTACACTACAGCATGGCAGCAGCTGGAGGTAGGCATCATGGCAGGATGTACAATCTCTCCGCTAGCCTTTACAATGGCAATGGAGGTCATTATTAGGACTTCCAAATGGGTGGTAGGTGGAGAAAGGCTGCAGGGAGGGCTTCGCCTCCCCCCAATTAGGGCCTATATGGATGACATGACAACAACGTCAACCGCTCCTTGTACTAGAAGATTGCTGGATAAGTTAAATAGCAATCTGCAGTGGGCTAGGATGAAAGTGAAGCCTATTAAATCTAGGAGTATTTCCATTGTGAAAGGAAAAGTGGTAGATAAGAAGTTTGTTATAAATGATGAGGTAATTCCCACAGTGCTAGAGAAGCCAGTGAAGAGTTTGGGAAGATGGTACGATGCAAGCCTTAGTGATAAGGCGCAGTTTGAAGGGTTGAGGCAGGAAATGATTCAAGGCATTTCAAGCATAGACCGGTCAGGGCTACCAGGCAAGTTGAAATTGTGGTGCTGGCAATTTGGTTTACTGCCCCGGCTAATGTGGCCGCTGACGGTGTATGAGGTTGCCCTTTCAAAGGTAGAAAAGCTAGAAAGAATGAGTAATTAATTTATCAGAAAGTGGCTTGGTGTCCCACGCTGCTTAAGTAGCACAGCGTTGTACGGGAAAGGCATACTTGAGCTCCCAGTTACCTGCCTAACAGAGGAGTTTAAGTGTGCTAAAGTTAGACTGGAAATGACTCTTACTCAGTCAAAGGATCCAGTGGTAAGGAGTTTAGCGCCTACTATTAAGACAGGGAGGAAGTGGAAGGTAAAAGAGGCAGTGCAGCAAGCACAGGCAGCTCTTAAGCATAGAGATATCATAGGCCATGTACAGCAAGGGCGTGGAGGCCTAGGACTGTGTGCAGGGAAACCTCTGTGGAGCAAGGCATCAGCAGTAGAAAGGAGGAAGATGATAGTGGAAGAGGTACAGAGGCAAGAAGAAACGGTTAGATGCTCGAAGGCAGTGTCGCAGGCTAAGCAGGGTCAATGGGTGAACTGGGAGAGTGTGGAGAAAAGGAAGGTGAAGTGGAGAGAGCTGTGGAGCATGGAGGCTAGCAGGATTAGATTCATGTTAGGGGCTACCTATGATGTGCTGCCAACTCCCCAGAACCTGAACCAGTGGGTAGGTGAGGATGCTGCCTGTCCACTGTGCACTTGTGTCTGCACGCTTAGTCATATTCTGACAGGTTGTAAGGTTAGCCTCTCCCAAGGACGTTATACCTGGCGTCACAATCAGGTATTGAAATGTTTAGCAGCTGCAATAGAGGAAAAACGGGTGAATGTAAATTCCATGCCCATTAACAGAGAGAATAGATGTATTAAGTTTGTACGGGAGGGAGAAAAGGCTAGAGGAGCAGGCTTCAGGCATAACACGGGACAGCTAAGGGTAGGAGGAGCCTGGGAGATGAGGGCGGACTTAAATAGCCAACTGGTTGTCCCAGGTGAGATAGCTAGCACTCGACTACGGCCAGATCTGCTGGTGTGGTCTGAGCCAGACAAAGTAGTCTATTTCATAGAGTTGACTGTCCCGTGGGAAGATAGAATTGAGGAGGCTAACGAGAGAAAAAGAGCTAAGTATGCAGAGTTAGCAGCAGATGCAGAGCAAAATGGATGGAAGGCTTATGTCCGCCCGGTAGAAGTAGGCTGCCGTGGATTTGTGGCAAAGTCGGTCATTGCTCTGCTGAGTGAGCTGGGCATACGAGGAAGAAGCCAGAGGACTACGGTTAGCAATATGTGTAACTAACGCTCCCCATTTCTCATTCCTGTGTCTCTTGTTTCTTTTTTCTTTTTTCCTTGTTGCCTCTGTTTCTCTTCTCCTTCCTCTTTGCTGTTCGGCATTCTGTGTCTTTGTTTTTTCTTTCCTAAAATTGTCCTGGTAATATTTTCATCTCTGTGGAGTAGTTGGATAGAATATTAATTTTTGATTAATGGCATGTATGGCTATTAAGTTTTGGTGTGGGTAGTGATGGCCCTCTGACACCGAGGCTCCGACACATGCGCCGTAGCTCATGAAGCAATTGTATCGAACCACTGTGCCGAAGCGTGGTTCGGTCACGTGACTAGTGACGTTTGAAGCACTTGAGTGACGTTTGAAGCAGTTCAAGTGCTTCAAACGCTTCAGCGGTAAACGAGTCATCCCAGGGGTTCGGTTTGTCATGTGAATCACCTGGTGGGATCGAGTGTGTTCAGGGATATCACGGATATCTTATTCCTATTTAGTGGTGCTCATTAATGTTTCTTTACATAGTAGGTTGGTCTCTTGCTGTAGTTGGAGTTAGTTGCGTATTTTGTGGAGTAATACGCAACTAACTCCAACTAAGATTCAGAAAGAAATCGATCAATTAGTGACATAGTTAGACAACACTCGACTGATAGATAGATATAGTTACATAGATAGTTGGTTTGGACAAATCACGTGTTTTGTGACGTATGAACCATTTCACTGCTTCATTCAGAAACCCTGTTACTGGTTTGGTTGTCTCGGCTCTTCAGAAGAGATGAGATGAGTCTTAGAAGCAAATACTGAGTCAAGAGAGATTTGGTTTGACACTGTTGCATTCAGTGTAAATATTCTCTAACACTATTAAACCATGCAACCAAGAACAAATGAACATAGTTGATGTAAGCGCTGAAACATAAACATTAGTGTAAATCAGCGAAGGTTCATAGAGTGTACTGACGTAATCAAAATGGTCCAAAGACAACGGTGCATCACTGATGAGGTTAGTGGTACACTGTGAAATCACTGGCCTTTCTTTAGCGAAACAAGGGTTCGACTCCCATTTGTTCTTTGTTATTTATTTTATTGTTATATGTAGCCTATATAATTTTCTTATAATAAACTTTAAACCACATATCCATGTAATGTAGTTGAATATGAATGTGCATGGCAAATCAAGTTCCACACAAGCATGAACCAGTCTGACACATCTCTATTGCACTACATTTTATTGTCCACTAGATGTCCTGATAGAGCACTGTGTCATTGAAGCTTCGAGTAATGAACCTTTTTTTGAATCACGTGTCGAGGCTTCAACAAAGCCTCGATTGCCCATCACTGGGTGCGGGGATGGACGCTGGATGGTGGGGGATAGATGGAGATATAGGATGGTGATTTGACCGGGTGGTTTCACTCATGGTTCTGAGTTCTTGCAAGGTATGATGGGAAATTTCCTTTACATGCAAGTATAGGTGGTATTTTAGATTTGTTTAATACGATTTGTCCGGCTAGCAGAGGTGTCAAGTAACGAAGTACAAACACTTCGTTACTGTACTTAAGTAGATTTTTCAGGTATCTGTACTTTACTTGAGTATTTCTTTTTCTGAAGACTTTTTACTTTTACTCCCTACATTTGTACACAAATATCTGTACTTTCTACTCCTTACATTTGAAAAACAGGCTCGTTACTTTTTTAACCTCCACAGATGACAAGAAGTAAAAGACGTGACATGATCAGACATGATTACAGCATTGGAGTCATTGAATGATCGGAGTCGAGACGGAAAGTCGATGTGCGTCCTGTGTTCTTCTTCTACTGTTTTGAACAGGCAGCCTGTTGATCAGTTTGAGCTCTGCTGCCACCTACTGACTGAAGCTTGTTTATCGTTCAAGCATTAATAAAGACACTGAAAGTCCACCTGACCCCGCTATTTGAGAACTAGCTACTGGTCTAATGTGAAAAAAACAAAAACAAAAAAAAAATCAGGTATGGTGTGGTTTCTGTTGCTATCATTAGCTTTTTGAGGATTTTTTGGAAGCTAGTTTACAACATTAGCAATGCTATGGGAACACACCGTTTTGATAGTATAGCTAACACTGGCTAGCGGTTTAAAAATAACAACCCAATAACCCTCAGTTTATTATTAAAAATAATAATAAAAAATAATAATAAACTGAGGGTTATTGCTCATGCAGGACATCTGGTCACGTTAAGTCTGGATTATTCTGCTAGAACTTTTTAATTTTGCAAAATTATCAACGGATGAATTGTTAATGGAAAAATCTGGCAAAATTTTTTACTTTTTACTTAAGTACATTTCAGAGCCTGTACTTTCTTACTTTTACTTGAGTAAAGGAGTTGAATCAGTACTTCTACTTTTACGAGAGTACTTTTTTACACAAGTATCTATACTTTTACTTAAGTACAGAATGTGAATACTTTTGACACCTCTGCCGGCTAGTGAGTATAAATATGGGACGTGGGGCATGGGACAGAGAATATTAGATGGGGTTGAGTGTAATGAGGTTGGATAGAGGTTTATTTCGGTATTATCTTAGAAAAGGGAAGGTGAGTTGGACACCATAATAAGGTGAGGAGTTCGTGTGAGGGACCGAACAGAGTTTTTGGAGGGAAGGATCTTTTATTGCTGGATGGGAACATATAGTTAAGAAGATTCTTCTTGGCTTTGGTTTGAGTTTGCATTAGATCCTGGGGTTGCGCGGTGTATGGAACACAGGATTTAGATCATTTTTAGAATTTCAGAGGTAGGTGTGAAATAGGTGAATGGTGAAAGGTTTTCTGAGGTAGGTGGGGAGCATAGGGTGGTTGAAGGTGGTTGTATTTGGTCGGACTTGGTCGGACCTTGGGTCGGGTTTGAATAGAAATAATTTACTTCTTTGGTTCCAATAATTATTTTGGGAGGATTGAGAGGATTTGTTGGAGGGGTTGACTGTAAGGAACACACCCTGAGACATGATCAATCTCAGCGGGGCCTTCCCTGGGGGAGAGTGTCTAGTGATAATGGCCGAAACGCTCTATGATCCTGGGGTTCACTACTGAAGATGTGTTCTGGGGTGAGGTCATAGGGCTGTAATGGAAGGCGGATAATGGTGGATAGTAAAATTGGGGGCAGTTTGTGGAGATGGATATAGGATATAGGTTATTGCTCATATTACATGACTCCAGGCTTGGTAGGGCCTCTTAGTCGAACAGGGCCTCTAAACGTGTTTTGCCTGGGATTTCGGCACAAGGGATAGTAACATCTTGTCCTGTGTATTTAAATGTAACCCATTGCTCCAAGAGACTTTTATCTAATTATGCAGCTGACTTTTACAGAATATGGGTCTTAATAAACACAAGACGTTTCAGACAGCTCACAGTTTTACCTTAAAAACTAGCCAAAAAGTCAATGGAGTTACAATTTTGGATCAGAGGGTCAAATGTGATGGAGCGCCACGCCCACACAGTTTCCTCAAGGTTCATACTTTTGATAACTTTTACTCAGGATGACCATATGAACACACCTACCAAGTTTGAAGTCAGTTGGATAAAATGCCTAGGAGGAGTTCGTTCAAATATGACCCTTTGTCAAGCAGCCCGAATCACCAAAAATGGTGATTTTCATGCATAAATATGTCACTTCCTGATAATTTTAGCCCACTGACGTTTCGTAGGTCTTGCCATGGTCCACAATTTGGCTGAGGTTCTACAGTGGTATGCAAAAGTTTGGGCACCCCTTAGGAAAATCATTGCATCAGTTTGTCACTTGCTGAGCTTTTGAAGCAGCAACTTTATTTTAACAAATGTTCTACCTTATGGAAACAGAAACATCTCGGTAGTGAAATCATTTTCATTGGTCCAACAGAAACATTTTTATGTATATTTAAACAAAAAAGCATGTGCATAAATTTGGGTACCCCAAAGAAATAATTCCATTAATATTTAATAGACCCTCCTTTTGCTGCAAGAACAGCCTGTAGACGCCTCCTATAGCCACTGACAAGTCTCTAAAGTCTGGCAGGTGGTATGTTGGCCCATTCCTCCATACAAAACGCCTCCAGTTCAGTCAGGTTTCTTGGCTTCTGTGCGTAAATCAATCCATACATTTTCAATGATGTTAAGGTCTGGGGACGGGGATGGCCATTCCAGAAGATTGTTCTTGTGCTTCTGCATGAATTCCTTGGTGGATTCTTGTCAAGAATCTGCTGAAACTGAGAGGAATTCATGTGGCCCTCAACTTTAACAAGGTTTCCAGTCCCTGTGCTAGCCACACAGCCCCATAACATGATGGACCCTCCACCATATTTCACAGTAGGCAATAAGTTCTTCTCATGGAATTCAGTGTGTTTTTTTCACCATGCATACCTCCTCTTGTTCTGACCAAATAACTCTTAGTCTCATCTGACCACAGTATTTTTTTCAGTCTTGTCCAGATGTGCTTTTGCATACCTCATGCGACTCTTCTTGTGACGAACACTCAGGAAAGGCTTTTTGCGCATCAGTCTTCCAAAGAGCTTTTCCTGGTGCAAAGTGCGCTGGATTGTGGAACGATGAACAACTACACCATCAGTAGCCAGATGTTCTTGTAGTTCTCTGGAGGTGGTCTGTGGCTCGTCTGTGACCATTCTAACCATCCTTCGTCTGTGTCTTTCCAGTATTTATTTTTTTTGGCCTACCACATCTTTCCTTTACAATGACTGTTCTTCTGGCCTTCTATTTCTGCACCACATTTCTGACTGTGGAAATAGACATCTCCTTCTTGATAATTTCTTGTACTCTTCTCCTAATTCATGGTAATGAATTATCTTAGTTTTTTGGTCAGTGGAGAGTTGTTTTGAGGCCCCCATGTTGCCAGGAGCATAGGACAAGCACAGCCAGCAACTGCCTCTGTTAAATAGCCTTTCTCATGATTGGTTTTGCCTGTCTTTGTAATTGAAGGTCTCACAAGCTAATCAAAGCAGTTTTGGGCTGCAACATGTCAGCTACAAATCCCTACAGGTCTTGAAATCAATGTGATTAAAAGGGTGCCCAAACTTTTGCACATATCATTTTTTACATTTTAATTTATTATAATAAAACTTTGTAATGATACTCTAAGAATTTTGGTCTGGAAAACACTCAAATGTCTACATCTCTGTAGAAAATAAAATCTTAGAGGGGTGCCCAAACTTTTGCATACCACTGTATAACTCTGTCAAAAACTGTGGCGGGGCTGCCTGAAAGAAAAATTCCAGGGGGTGCTATAGAGTGATTTTGCCCCGCCTCCTAATTAATTCTGCAGCCAAATTTTAGAGAATATTGCTCTTAATAACCTCAAGAGGTTTCAGACAGCTCTGAGAAAGTATATTAAAGCCGCACACTTTTGCTTGAAAAGCGGCCTAAAAGGTCAGATTTTTGGAAAAAAAATCAGGCCCATCGTCAGCAGTATAAACTCGGTTACATACAACATTGTAAAACACCTGGCATCCATCCTGTCTCCGTTGGTGGGCCACACCCCCCGCCACATTGAAAACTCCAGGGATTTCGTCCACAAGGTTAAAAACATCACACTGGGTCCAGGGGAAACCATCGTATCCTATGCTGGTACCTCCCTCTTCACGTGTATCCCCACCAGAGAAGCCACAAGAGTAGTAAGGGAAAGACTACTAAAGGATGACTCCTTGGGCGGGTAGGACCACCCTCACCCCAGACCAACTCTGCGTGTTACTCGATCTGTGTCTGACGACCACCTATTTCCAGTTTAATGGAGGTTTCTACAGGCAAAAACCTGTGTCACCAGTGTCACCTATTGTGGCCAATCTCTACATGGAGGAGGCCGAGACCAGAGCCCTGAACTCTTTCACAGGAAACACCCCCACCCACTGGTTCAGGTATGTGGACGACACTTGGTTAAAATCAAGACGGAGGAAGTGGAATCTTTCACAGAGCACATCAATGCAGTGGACAGCAACATCAAGTTCACTCGGGAGGACATCAGCGGGGGTAGTCTGGCCTTCCTGGACTGCCTGGTGCATGTGGAAGAAGACCGGAGCCTCAACGCTGAAGTATATAGAAAACCCACCCACACTGATCAGAACTTATTATTTGAATAACTAGGGGTCATCAGAACGCTCCAGCACAGAGCACAGACGGTACCCACAAGCCCGGATGGAGCAAAAACACATTAAACGGGCACTTAAGACATGTGGGTATCCCAGTTGGGCCTTTGTAAAAGGCTCAAAAAGATATCCCAAAAAAGGGCAGAGAGGAGGATAACAACAAAAGGAAAAACATTGTCATCCCTTATGTGGCTGGAGTGTCCGAGAAACTCAGGAGAATTTTCAGAAATCACCGTATTCCAGTTTATTTCAAACCAGGAAACACACTTAGGCAGAGACTGGTCCACCCAAAAGACAAAACACCCAGGCAGAAACAGAGTAATGTGGTGTACGCTGTTCAGTGCAGTGAGGAGGGTACAGACTTGGGGAAACAAAACAACCCATCCATAAACGCATGTACCAGCACAGGAGAGCCAGCTTATCAAGAAACGATTCAGCGGTCCACCTACACCTGAAGGACAATGGACACTCTTTGAAGATAGCAACGTCCAAATCTTAGCCAGAGAAGACGGATGGTTTGAAAGAGGAGTTAAGGAAGCCATCTATCTCAGACTGGAAAAACCTTCACTAAACAGAGGAGGTGGACTGAGATTTAATCTTCCATCTATTTACAATACAGATTTAACTTCTGTCCCCAAGAAGTTTCAGTCTCATTCACACCTTGACACTGGAGCCTCAGACGGACAAGAGTTGTTAGCATAGGGAAGAGGACAGGGACCAAAACAGTCCCCCCCTCTATAACAGGTAGGTACTCAGTCGTTAATGGAACTGCACCCGTTTCTGGTTATTAGCATAACAAGCAAGTTTTTTCAGGAGTTGTTCCTATTTAAACCTCTTCCCACCAGTCCCTTAGAATTGAAGAAGCTACTCAGATGAGTGGTGAAACGTCTTCTCTAAAAATCTACAAGTCCAGTTGCCTTTTTTTAAAAAACTTTTTGGAAGTCTATATGAACACACCTACCAAGTTTCAAGACAATTGGATAAAATCCCTAGGAGGAGTTCGTTCAAATATGACCCCTTGTCAACCAGCACGAATTACCAAAACTGGGGATTTTCATGCATAAATATTTTCCTTCCTGTGAATTTTAGCCCATTGCTCCAAAATACCTTTTTATAGGTTTGTTCTACAAATTGGCTGAGGTTTCATAATTGTGTGATCAAAACTGGCCTCAAAGAAAATTTCTAGGAGGCGCTATAGAGCGATTTTGCGCCGCCCTCTAATTTATTATGCAGCCGAATTTTACAAAATATGGGTCTTAATAAACACAACAAGTTTCAGACAGCTCTGAGAAAGTATATGAAAGCCGCACAGTTTTGCCTTAAAAACTAGCCAAAAAGTCAATGGAGTTACAATTTTGGATCAGAGGGTCAAATTTGATGGAGCGCCACGGCCACACAGTTCATACTTTTGATAACTTTTACTCAAGATGTCCATACGAACACACCTACCAAGTTTGAAGTCAATTGGATAAAATCCCTAGGAGTTCTTTCAAATATGACCCCTTGTCAACCAGCCCGAATAACCAAAAATGATGATTTTCATGCATAAATATCTGGCTTCCTGTTAATTTTAGCCCATTGCTTCAAGAGACTTTTCTTAGGTCTTGCCATGGTCTACAATTCGGCCGAGGTTCCATAACTCTGTGTCGAAAACTGCGGCGGGGCTGCCTGAAAGAAAAATTGCAGGGGGCGCTATAGAGTGATTTTGCTCCGCCTCCTATTTAATTCTGCAGCCGAGTTTTAGAGAATATTGCTCTTAATAACCTCAAGAAGTTTCAGACAGCTATGAGAAAGTATATTAAAGCCGCACACTTTTGCCTTAAAAAATCAGCCTAAAAGGTCAATGGCGTCTGATTTTTGGAAAAAAATCGGGAAGCTTGACTTTGATTGGCCACCATGTCTACATAGTTTCTGGAAAAGTTTCCATTTTTGGAGGGTTTCTTCCCAAAGTTGTTACACTGAGTTTCAGCCCCGTATGGTCAATATTTTCCGAGCTGCACATCATCTTGTAAAATGAAATGTTTCTATTGCCACTAGGTGGCGCTCTGAAAATCACCAAATGTTGTTATGGAAATGTGTACTAGGCCAGACTGGCATTATATATCAGACGTTTGGTGACGATTGGCGTATTTTCCGTCAAATTTTAATGAAAGCACGCCAAATTTCATGGCCCCACCCCTCCCCCATAGTAAATCCCTCCAAATGTCATAGATGTGCGTGACACCGTGTCGAGGGGCTACTCCGAAAACGTACATATAGGTGACGCTGTTGAGCCATTTTGTTACGCCCTTGTGCGAGACCCCCAAAATACGTAATTTTACGCCCGACTTTGGGGGGGTAGGCAATTTTTCGTGAGTTTTCGAGTACTTATAGGCTGTCAAAAATGCGATTTACTTTGGGTAATCTGAAGAAAGAAAAACCTCGAAATTCAATAGGGTTCTGCCCCCAAGTGCAGAACTGATTTTTTTTTTTTTTTTTTTTTTTTTTTTTGCGGCCCAGTAGTTGCCGCTGGCGGCACAACAGTGGGCCCAATGGTTAAGAATCACTGCATGGTTTGGAAGTATTTCAAAGTGTCACCTACTAATTTGCAATTTGCAGTGACTGCTAAGCGTTGGTTAGACACACAAGTTTCCAACCCAACAGCAAATACTTTCTGATTTACTGTAAGGATTATGAATTACACACAGATAAAGTGGTAACAGTAGAATTGATTACTAAGAACAAAAACATTCTTGTTTTTATTTTTTAAGAAAAACTGGTGCACTGCATTATTTGCAGGCTGTTATGTACTACTGAATCAACCAGGGGGGTATTCCAGAAAGGAGGTTGAACAAATACTGAGATAAAACTTAACAGAATCAGAATCAGCTTTATTGGCCAAATATGTGCACATAAGGTATTTGACTCCGGTAACTTTTTAAAAATAAAATAAAACACAATAAAATAAAATAAATCTCACTCTGTACATATAAAATATAGGATAATATATACAGTGGGGTTATTGTACAGTGAATATATACAGTGCAGAGTCATTGTCTATTGTTCATGTGGGTGGACTCGCACTCTGTGACTGCTCAGAGTTCATCAGAGCGACAGCCCGGGGGAAGAAACTGTCCTTGTGACGGGTGGTTTTGGCGTACAGTGCTCTGTAGCGCCGGCCTGAGGGGAGGGAACTAAACAATTTATGACCAGGGTGTGAGGGGTCTGTGGAGATTTTCCTGGCCCGCTTCCTCACCCGGGACCGGTACAGGTCCTGGATGGAGGGACGATTTGTGCCAATAATCCTCTCTGCAGCCCTGACTGTTCTCTGCAGTCTGTCCCTGTCATGTCTGGTGGAGGATCCAAACCAGACAGTGATGGATGTGGTCAGGACAGACTGGATTATTGCAGTGTAGAAGATGATCAGCAGCTCCTGAGGCAGGTTGAACTTTCTGAGCTGGCGTGGAAAGTACAGCCTCTGCTGGGCCTTCTTCCTCACGGAGTCTATGTGGGTGGTCCACCTCAGGTCCCGTGAAATTGATTGTGGACCCTAGGAACCTGAATGAGTCAACTGTTGGGACTGGCCTTTTGAGGATTGTGAGAGGAGGGGGTGATGGGGGTCTCTTCCTGAAGTCCACTGTCATCTCCACAGATTTGAGCGGGTTTAGCTCCAGGTGGTTCTGACTGCACCAGAGGACCAGCTGTTCTACTTCCCTTCTGTAAGCAGACTTGCCGTCCTGGATGAGTCCAATGACGGTGGTGTTGTCTGCAAACTTCAGGAGTTTCACAGAAGGGTCCCTTGAGGTGCAGTCAGTGGTGTAAAGAGGGAAGAGCAGTGGGGAGAGAACACATCCTTTGGGGGGTGCCAGTGCTGAGGGACCGGGTGCTGGATGTGAAGTTACACAGTTTCACCTGCTGCCTCCTGTCGGTCAGGAAACTGGTAATCCACTGACATGTGGAGGGGGGCACGGTGAGCTGGGACAGTTCTTGGTGGAGGAGCTCCGGGATGATGGTGTTGAACACAGAGCCGAAATCCACAAACAGGACCCGTGCGTAGGTCCCTGCAGAGTCTAGGTGGTGCAGGATGTAGTGGAGAGCCATGTTGATTGCATCATCCACTGACCGGTTTGCTCTGTAGGCAAACTGCAGGGGGTCTAGCAGGGGATCTGTGATGTCCTTCAGATGGGCCAGCACCAGTCGTTCAAAGGATTTCATGACTACAGATTTCAGGGCGACTGATTTGTAGTCGTTTAATCCTGTGACAGGGGACTTCTTGGGAACCGGGATGATGGTGGAGCGTTTGAGGCAGGAGGGGACCTCGCACAGCTCCAGGGAGTTGTTGAAGATCTGAGTGAAGATGGGAGCCAGCTGGTCAGCACAGACTTTCAGGCAGGACGGAGACACTCCATCGGCTCCCGGGGCCTTCCTAATCCTCTGTCTCTGAAAGAGCTGATGCACATCCTGTTCGCAGATCGTCAGCGGAGGCAGGGGGTCGGGTGTGGTTTGTGGTGCTGCTAGACCTTTTGTGATGGAGATGGTGGGGGAAGTGAAAGGTGTGAAAGTCCTTTCAAACCTGGAGTAGAAGTCACTGAGGTCCTCTGCCAGGCGGGGGCTCCCCACAGGGTGGGGAGATGGTCTCCTGTAGTTGGTAATGGTCTGCAGGCCTTTCCAAACTGTAGAGGTGTCGTTGGCAGAAAAGCGGTCCTTCAGCTTTTCAGTGTAGTTCCTCTTTGCTGCCTTGATCTCCTTTGTCAGCTTGTTCCTGGCCTGCTTGTACAGGTCCAGATCCCCACTCCTGTAGGCCTTCTCCTTGTCCTGGCGTAGTCGTCTCAGTTCTGCAGTGAACCATGGTTTGTTGTTGTTGAATGTGCGGAAGGTTTTGGTCTGCACGCACATGTCCTCACAAAAACCGATGTAAGATGACACAGTGTCAGTCAGTTCATCCAGGTCTGAGGCTACTGCTTCAAAGACGCTCCAATCAGTGCAGTCAAAGCAGGCCTGTAACTGCATCTTTGACTCGTTGGTCCATCTCTTCACAGTTTTCACTGCAGGCTTAGCAGATTTCAGCTTTTGCCTGTAGGATGGGGTGAGGTGGACCAGGAAGTGGTCAGAAAGTCCCAAAGCAGCACAGGGCACAGAGCGATATGCGTCATTGTGGTGTAGCAGTGGTCCAAAGTGTTCATGTCCCTCGTGAGACACGTCACGTGCTGTCTATATTTTGGCATTTCGAGTTTGAGATTTGCTCTGTTAAAATCCCCGAGAATGATTAGCAGAGAGTCCAGGTGTGTTTTCTCCACGTCTGTAATCTGGTCGGCGAGGTGATGTAACGCCTCTGTTATGCATGTCTGCGGTGGAACGTACACACCGACCAGCACAAACGATGCGTGCATGACTTCTTTAACACTGTGACATCTGTACACCAACCTTCGTTAATGTAGAGGCAAGTTCCTCCTCTCTTTGACTTCCCAGACAGTTCCGCGCAGCGGTCTGCACGGAACAGCTGGAAGCCCGGCAGCCGTAGTGCACTGTCCGGGATGTGTTCGCTGAGCCAGGTTTCAGTGAAGCACAGGGCGGCTGAACGGCAAAAGTCTGAGTTCTTGGTTAGGAGAAGGAGCAATTCATCCATTTTGTTAGCCAGAGAGCAGACGTTCCCCAGGTGTATGGACGGGGGAGCGGTGCGTAATCCCAGCTGCCGCAGTTTGACGAGCGCTCCAGCTCATTTCCCACGCCGGCGTCTCCGTCTAAATCCACAGAGCGCTGCTGCTCCTCCAACCAGAATCTCCAAAAAATACTCCGGTGAAAAAAGTCCGGCACTGGATAGTCCTATTTCCAAGAGTTTCTCTCTGCTAATTTTAATAGCAGAGGGATTGCAGAAAACTACATGAAAAAGTAAAACAGCAACAAGTACTAGGGAGCACAGTACTGAGGCGTCCGTCCGCGGCGCCATCTTGGATCGAGATCTGGATTGTCTGAACCTGAGGCACCTAAACCCAAGCTGTCGGTTCCAAAACGTTGGTTAGCAATCAGTTCAATCAACCCCAAATTGGTTAAGCTAGAGTTGTGCACGTTTACGGCGAAGTTATAAAGGCCTTGTCTATTGAGAGCCGAAACCATGAGTAAAAATGGCAAAGCGCAGAGCAGCCTATTTTTCTGAAGCGGAGCAGCAAGTTCTGCTCAAGGCGTACGAGGAGGAAAGAGCGATATTGACGAAAAAAAAACAATACTCGTGCGTCTGCCAAGGAGCGAGACCTTGCTTGGCAGAGAATTACCGCGTAAATGTGTAAGTTTAATATAGCACATTAATGTATGTCAGAAGCACAACAATTCAGTACATATTATGCTACATATTAACTGCTTTGTATGAGACTTTCTTATATAGACTACCTTGTCATATATTGTATTATTTTTAATTAGATGTAACCCGACCGCCCTCAAGAGAACGTGGCTGCAGGTCAAAACAAAATATAAAAACATTGTCCAAGTTGGTAAGATATATCTGGGTGGATAGTCTTAGACATCTCTTATCCAGTATTATATTCTTGAATTGCCATATTGCAACAAGGTACATTTCATTTCACAGCCAATAGGAAGAAAGCAGAGGAGAGGAAGACCAGTTCCGGGCCAGTGGTGTCCCCCCTCACCCCTGTGGAGGAGCTGGCGGTCAGTATCAATCGAGGGTGTCCGATGACGGAGGGGATTCCTGGGGGCACGTCATCGGAGCATTCAACCTCTGAGGAGGAGCAAAATGAACTAGTGCAATGTATTTTCCCTAATAGACCTACGCCCAATTTGTCTAATTTGTGTAGCCTTGCATGAGGCTAATTGGGAGGATTCTCACACCATTTATTTTGTTCATACAGAGGAAAAGAAAAGGTACAATTTCTTGTGGGATGAACTGAGGTAGTGAGGTAGCAACTGGCAACTTTGGTAACTTCATTATAGGAAACTAACTAATCTAACTTGTTGCACACACTTTTTTTTTTTTTTAACTGAAGTCGGAGGCTCTTCCAACTCCACACTTCTCTTAGTACATCCATGCTCCACACCACTACTTTTTTAAACATTTGTGATCTTCGTATCGTGACAATGCGGTACGAATACATGTACCGTTACACCCCTACTGGAAATATATATACTTATTATAAATGTATCTTATTATGCTCCATGCATCCAATAGATGGAGACTTTCCATCACAGGGGCAGAATTCAAGTAAGGTGTTACCTCTGTTTCAACCGACATGAGTGTTGACTGCGTTTACATGGTCTTTAGTATCCCGATTTTGAGGCTTATCCTGGCTTTGACCATATCCGGGATATGGTGTTTACATGGCACTAGGGTGACCACCTGCCAATAAGCCCAAGGGGGGACAAGGGGTATGTTTCTGAGGGACAATGTGGGACACTGCCCGGTGCGGCGGTGCCACCTCCGGGCTCACGGGTGCCACCACCTGGCAGCAGACTCACACATGTGTAACGGCTGATGTATGTTCATCAATAGGCTAAATCAAGATTCATAATATTTTGAACATAAAATGAAATGACAGATGCACTTCCACTTAAGATTTACTTAAGCTATTTAATTGCATTTTCCATTTTCCATTACAATTTGGTCACTTTAAATAAATCATAATGTAACATTAAGTCTGAGGATTCACTGGAATTTTAGTGGCTTAACACCACAGACAGGAACAGTTAAAAAAAAAAAAAAAGTCTTAGCTCACAACTCCAGAGGTTCATGGAATGAGAAGAGGGAGGAAGGATGGTGAACATGCATGTAAAGAAGGCAGGCACAGGAAAAACCTGTTCAGTGGTCTGGGGACACCTTTAGGACTTTTCACCAGCATCTGAATCAAAAAAGGAAGAAAGATAAGAGACAGCAACATTAATGTTCACACAGGCGGTAACAAGTTCGACCTGGATGTTTTGCTTTCTCCGAGCAGCGTAAACAGACAATGACACGACGTTGGCTCAGCACGTGATCTGGTGGGAGTATAATATAACGGGGTATATTTGTGGAGACCTTGGTGTTTAAAAAAAAACAAAAAAACAAAGCCCGGTGCCTTTTAACATCCAGGCGGACTAGCTGGATGCGTAAAAACCACACTGTGCCCGTGCGTCTGCAACAACAATGTGGCGACAGTGGCGCGTGCTGAACTGTCAAGTAATGTTTGTTTGGCTCCCTGGGGCTCTGGGAGAGTCAAACTTTTTTTTTTTTAATGTATATATTTTTTTCTAGATTATGCGGGACACGGTCTCAATTTGCATGATGCGTGAATTGGGCTTCAAATGCTGTACATTCACGCGCTACGCGGGACGGGTGGTCACCCTACATGGCACACAGAGAAACCCGGTTGCACAAAAGCAGGATAGGGAGCAGTAGGATATGTTATGGTATAAGTTACCTGTTATGTTTAAGCACACGCGGACACCGACTGTGCTTCGTTCACACTTTAATCACACAGAATGCCAAGTTAACATACGGCCAATGCTTTGACAGCAGTGACGTCACACTGTCGTGACTAACTAGCGCACCACCTAAACAGGCCAACCTGGCTAGATAAACTGGGTAGACTACCAGTTTACCTGCATAGCCTTGTGGATTATTCTGACACCTGACAGGCTATGCCCTGATCTAAGTTATAAGTCTGTGACATTTCTAGCTTCGATACGGGATGGTGAGATTTTAAAGTAGTGCTCTGGCTGACCCGGACAGGACGAGGCTCGAACAGTGGAGCCTCGGCTGGCGCAACTGCTTCTGGAGGAGGACACCCTGTAGGAGTCCCAGGCGGTGCATCTCTGGTGTCCCATCCCCCGTCCGCGGGGTGGAGATCCTCCATGGCTGCCTGGTTTGGGTTGAGTGGTGGCATCACCCGTCTAAGGCGACTGGCGTGCCAGCGTGAACCATCCATCAGACGACAGGTGGCTGCTCCTAGCTGTGCTGTTATCTGTTGTGGTGCAGACCAAAATGAGAGCAGCTTGTGGGACCGACTAGGTCGACGGATCCGGACCCAGTCCGACACTGCGAGTGTCGAGCGCTTCACCCGATGCTTATTATCAAACCTCTGCTTCATGTTGCGTTGCTGCTGTTGTACCCTGTCCCCTGGAAAGGGTGTTGTGCCTGGAGTCTCTCTCTCTGTAGGTCGCAGACGATCCAGGGGAAGCTGCAGTTCACATCCCAGCATCAGGAGCGCTGGAGAACTGCCCGTTGTAGCGTGAGGTGCTGCTCTGTAGTGGAGTAAGGTGCTCTGTAATGCAGATGAAAAAGATAGGCCGTCTGCCATGTGGGCTCTGAGGCCATTCTTGAGGGTTTGATTAAACCTCTCCATGCCGCCGTTGGCCTGAGGATGATACAGCGCCGTCGTGATGTGGTTTATCCCCCTCCCCGTCATGAAAGCAGCGAAGTCGGCCGAGATGAACTGGGGCCCATTATCTGTGGTGATAGCATTGGGCACACCCCAGCGGGCAAACAGGGAGGAGAGGAAGTCAACGACCACCTCGGTGGTGACCGTCCCGGCGGGTCGCACCTCAGGCCATTTAGAATGGAGGTCATAGGCTACTAGGAGGAAGCGCTGGTGCTTGACCCTGTGAAAGGGCGCTAGTTCCTCCGGGACTCTGGTCGGCCAGCCCTCTAGGATGAAAGCACGGAGCTGGGTCAGCACTGGGTCCTGAGCGGATGCTGTCTGAAGCTCTGACAGAGAGATGGCTGTTTGGAGAGGCGTGTGCAACATGAGAACCAGTTCTGGTTCCGATGGGTCTTGGGTGGCATCTGGCGTGGGGTTGGGTGTGGCTCTGGAGAGCAGGTCCGCTACCATGTTTTCTCTGCCAGGTGTGAACTGTGTGGTGAAGTTATAGGCCTGCAACCTCTCAGACCACAGATAAAGGTGTAGTGGCTTGTCTCCCGAGCCCGTTGTGGCCAGCAGCGCTGTGAGGGCCTGGCAGTCAGTCCGCAGCGTGAAATGTCGCCCATACAGGTACATATGCCACCGTTCACATGCCCAGACGCAGGCCAGTGCTTCCCTCTCTCCCACCGAATACATCTGCTCGGCCTGAGTGAGTGACCTCGAGGCAAACGGCACTGGGTGTTCGGTCCCATGCTGGCGTTGAGATAGGACCGCGCCAACAGCTGTGTTTGAAGCATCACAGGTCACAAATGTGGGGCTCAGCAGGTCGAAGTGGGCAAGCACACATCAAAGTGTAACATGTTCTTTTATTGAATAAGGATAAAACAAAACATGTTAACCATCAGCTCCTTTCAAAATTGAAGTCACACAGTGACTCTACAAGATGGAAAGCACAGAATCAAAGCATAATATACAACACAAGGAGAAACACACATTCAGCGGTCTGTATAATACACCCCACATGTCTGTACACTGAAATAAATACAGGACAAATCCATACACATGAAATGAACAGGCAAATTAATGGATTCAGTAGCCTCCCTGCAAGCTTGTTCACACGCAGTATACAACACAAACACCATAAGAGGCCAAATCAATTTATAAGTAAGTATAGGCTAAGTATATACTCTTTTGATCCCGTGAGGGGAAATTTGGTCTCTGCAGTTATCCCAGTCTGTGAATTAGTGAAACACACTCAGCACTCAGTTAACACAAAGTGAGGTGAAGCACAGTAATCCTGACGTAGTGAGCTGCCTGCAACAACAGCGGCGCTCGGGGAGCAGTGAGGGGTTAGGTGCCTTGCTCAAGGGCACTTCAGACACTTTCTACAGGTCGGGGTCCGAACCGGCAACCCTCGGTCACAAGTCGGAAGTTTTCAATTTCCAGATTTCAAGTAAATAAAAAGAAAAACACAAATTTCTCTGCCACTGCAGGATATATTGAACTAAAAAATGTGAAGCACGCATTTTAACTGAAATAATTTGGCACATATTGGTCCCTCAGCAGCCGAAACACCGGCATCATCAGGGAAGATTGCAGGATTATTCCAGTTCATGGCTGGTGGCACTCTGGGGGCCCTCTCCTTCCTCAGGCAGGCCACATTGTGGAGGACAGCACAAGCCACAGTAATGTCACATGCCTTCGAAGGGCTGACCCTTAATTTGTGCAGACACTGAAAGTGTTCCTTCAGGAGGCCAAAGGTCATTTCGATTTTGGTCCTGGTTCTGGCATGGCCATGGTTGTAGGCCTGCTGTGCTCCCTGGGGGTCTGTGAACGAGGTCAGAAGAAAAGGCTGGCAGCCATACCCCCTGTCTCCCAGCAACACACCAGAGAATTCACCTGTTAACACAAAATGTCATTATTACAACCTCATAAACGGAGTGATATTCTTGACACAGCCATGATGTGGTTATTAATAGGGATTGTGTGGCTCACCTTGTGATAGGCGCTTTTAGACCTCAGAGGCCCAAAACACTCTGGCGTCATGGACTGAGCCAGGCCATTTTGCTGCAACATTGCTGATCAGGCAGTCAGCACTGCAGATCATCTGAAATCATAAGATAAGGACTATTAAACCAATCGATGCACATAAAAGGAAATTTGCAGCATCACTTATTAATTTCATTTAATCCCTTCCCACTATTAATTCCCCCCTCCCCCCACCAGACTGAACTACAAACAAATACCACCAACATTGTTGTGTGGCAATTAAAGTTTCCATTCTATTAAAGTTTCTATTCCATCACAGGCAACGTACAGTGTTCATCAATGGACATTATCAAAAAGTTCTGTTCACCTGAACATTAATGCTGTGAAAGGATTTCCTATTCACAAAATCCACCTCATGGGCACTTGAGGGACATTTGGTCCTAACGTGTGTGCAGTCCAATGCACCAGTGACATTGGGGAAACCTGTAACACAAAGTTAACAGTTGTCCTTTGTAGATTCTCTTACCTGCAATCCTATAAAACTCTTCTTTGATGTCACAGAGTCTTCTGTGGCCAGGGAAGGTGATGAACACATCTGACAATGTAGTGAGTGCAGACACACACTCCTAATTGTGCGGCAAACTGTGGCCTTGTTCCGCTGTTCCGCATCCCCCAATAAGTACAAGAAGCCTCCAGTTGCGTAAAAGTGCAATTCCACACAAACACTTTGCACCACACTCAAAAGGGGGCAGTGTACAAATACAATCTGTGCCCCCTATATTGTGACCACCATACAGGCTGTTACATTTCTATTTTGTTGTTAGGCTGATGTAACTGCAAAGGGGGGCCATGTCTGGCCAAATCTATCTTGCTGAATTGTTGGGGCCAAAAATATCAACAAAAATATCGACTAAAGATGCGGCTCGTCCAGTGCGCTCACAATGGGAGCTCATATGTCATGCCCTACACGCTGCAAATTAAAAAGCAAATGCCCCCTCTGTCACTGTACTCTGCAGCCGGGTCTGCTATTGGCTCACTTCACTTTATGAAAATTGACCTTATTTTTTATTTAATGTGTCTTCTTGGAGCTGGGGTAGGAAAGGACAATAATGATTAATACATTTGTGTTACAGTTAGCATACAGTGTGCATTGAAGGCATAACTCACCTCCCGCTCAAGTTTTTTTTATTTCAAGGTCCAGTTTTCTAATTGTCCTCCTTTTTATTTCAGACTCCAGTGCAAGGTTTTCCATTTTTCTTTTTTTTTTTGTACTGTATGTCTATATCTGCCTGTTCTATTTGGCGCCGGAGGTGGCTGGCATACAACTGTCTGACAGCTTGTGAGTTCTGTAAACACATGACAATTAGCACAGTGTGAATTTTGCACGATGGAGTGTCCTTCCATTAACATTCACTATGTTGCCAGGCTGGCTTTCCCCAATCTCTGCTTGTGCATGGTTAAGTATTAGTCAGGGCCCTTACCATTCTGCAGAATGTTCTTGTATTTGATTTTGACTTGCTGCCATGTCCGTTTTGGCCCAGTCATGTTTAATCTACTTCACACACACACACACACACACACACACACACAAAGAGAGACACTTTCTTTATCCCACAAGGAAATTCAATGGAGTCAGTGAGCAGGCGACCTTGGGTCCTTTGAAAGGCGCTATATAAATTAAAGTGATTATTATTATTAGCTCAACTATTTATCAAAGACTTACAGTTTGATGGAGTTACATGTACACAATTGCACTCATCTGCAGCCCATTTCGATTAAAAATTCAACTGATTCATTATCAGAGTCAAGGAAAACCCCTTAATTTCACCCTTTATGAATGCCTTACATTTGACCTTACAACCCTTCAATAATTAAGTAGTTTTTAAGTAGAAATGTGCATAGATTCATGTCGATTAAGGAGAAAAGAATCTGAAAATACTGAATTTACCCCTTACTTTTTCGATTTCCCCTTAATTTCCCCCCTTAATCAAGGAACTCCTGAATTAAAATACAATTAAGATATACTTAAATCGTCCTTAATTACCCCCTTAATCCCAACAAATAAAGGGAACCCCTGATTTGACAGGTTAAATGCAGATTAAGGGGTCATACTGGCATTTAAGGTAAAATGAATGGCCTGTTTAACAAATGCAGGACCACTTAATTTAAATTAAGTGGTGAATGAACTGTTTAATGTGAATAAACTATTTGGATTGTAGGCTAATTGTGATGTTTCAGCAGAGCGGTGAGTGTGTAATTGTGCACTACTTACGCATTCAGGCGGTCAGGAATACTTTGCCACGCGTTTTCTCTTTGTTTGATCACTGTGGCGCTGTTGCCTTTCTTCTTAATTATGCCTCCTCGTAGGCCTCCATGAGGAGTAGCGCCTCCGACGGGGAAAAGTAAGTCGCTTTACTCAGAGGCGATTCTAGAGTCTGTGGGGGCCCCAAGCAAAAATTCCTAGGGGGCCCTACCAACCAGTGTCCATCAGCATTATGTTAGGCTATAAATAATCTGACACCAACGAAAAATGTATGAAATAAAACCTTTTTTAATTCCACATGTTCTAAACATACACAACCTTGTTATTTTGGAAAATATACAATAATAAAAGTAAAGAATAAACAAATACAAATAATAATAAAATAATTGTAACATAAAATACAGTAAATTACTTTAACAACCCAATATAAACTTTGTTCATTTTCGAAACGGGCAAGTTATCCACCAGGGCTGGATTTTGACTGAGCAAACCCATTGTCAATCAACATTCCATCCAATCGGAATTTTGATATGCACTCGTGTTAAGTAGGCCCTTTCTACGTTGGGACTTGATACTATTCGCCTGTTGCTATTCATCTACCAGGTGTCGCCAAACCGTCACATTCGTTTTGGCACCGCCCAGAGGATCCGCTCCGCCTCCAGGCGGCGCGCAACATTCTACTGTCATACAGCAGATCCTGAGCGGACCGTATATACAGTCAATGGAGCGGACCCGTATCAGATCCGCGGATGCGCCATTAACGTAACGGTCGAATTTAAACAGTACGCAACGCAACGCAAGATGCAGATTTTTTTTTCTGGACACGGTTGCTGCCTGCGCTGAACCCTCTTGAGTAAGTATATTGATCTACTGACATATTGCTACATTCACAGTAAACATTGGCCTTTGTTTTTTTACCATTATGTATTAATAATTTGGTGTGAGTGACTGTCACTTTGTGCAGCTATTAACGTTAGCTGAGATGTGATAATCATGTGAGTCTGTAGCCTATTTGATTTAAAATGGGATAGCAATTTCGGTAGAATATGTTATGGTAGTGTGATTAAAAAACACATTGTTGTTTGATCTGGCCTGTTTTAATGTGTCGCTGATTTATGTAGCCTGCTAAAGGCGTAGCTGCTAACCTTAGCTAGCATGCTGCTAGGCGCAATTGCATCATTTTGCAAGTTATTGCTAATGCCTTTATGTGTTCACGTTTGCGATGAATAGATCAAGCTGATAAATTGGCACAGGTATTTCAGCCAATAAAGTGGGGTCAATATTACAGTCAGTAAAGCACTTATCTGCTGTGATAGCTAATGTTAGCAACTAGGTCCATTCACTCGGCACATCAACGGTTAGCATAGCAGCTAGACCGATAATTATTATGTGATAATTATTATTATGTGTTTGACTTCTACATTTGGTTACAACAAAGACAAAAGTGGTTAAACTTTTGTCATCACATTGGCTACCACAATGTGATGCTTGTGGTAGCCATCTTGGAAACTGAACTCGGGGTCCTCTGAGTCTCGACGAGTTTACGACTTGTATATACGACCTCGGGGGCGTTCTATTTGCAACTTCCGGTTCGTAACTCCAGAAACCGACTCGGAAACCGAGTTCGGGGGACAAATAGAACGCCCCATATACATGGTCCAGTATCCCGGCTCCTATCGGAGTACTCCAGGTAGCAAAGCCGGTTTCTTGAATTTGGGAAATGGGCATATCCCGATTTCTGAATTCGGGATAAGGTGTTTACATGGACAAACACAAAGCCGGGATACTTCAATATCCCAATCAAAACCGGGATACTAAAGACCATGTAAATGCAGTCAGTGAAGACCTTGACCTGTTCATCAAAGAAGCAGAAGTCCTCCTCACTTGGGAAGTCAGCAGCAGGCTGAGCAGCATCGGACATCAGGGCTGCAGGCTCCTCTGTTGTTCGGAGGAAAGTGATGTGGTCTCTTCTGGTTTCCTCTTTTACCCAGCGCAGCTTAAACTTGGGCAGTGAGACGGAAGCTAGCAGCACAGCCTTGGAATCAATTTTTGCAGCAAATCGAGTTTTGGTTGCTCCCGCAATAAGCTCAGGCAACCCAATAGTTATTGTCGATAGACGATTTTTCGTTGCTAAGGTTTTGGCCATCAGAACCTCTAGTATTGGTTGAAGCAGCCCATAAAAACAAGTGTCCTAACCCTGTAAGATGTCCAGTGCGACTGCATTATCAAACAGTATTCCCTGAAAAACTGGTATTACCTGTCATTCATATATTTCATCTGAAACTGTTTGGATTATTTACATATTATTAATGTCAGTAAGGGGCATTTCATGTGGTGAATTATGATAAAACTAAGACAACAGCCAGATATCAAACTCATGCTAACTGCTCAAGTGGGCTAATTTAGTTGTGTTTCTAGGCCATGAGCTAGAGGGCCTAATGCCCTAAACATCAAACCCAAATGTATGTTCTGCTCAGGATAGCCCTTTCAAGAATACTTGACTTCAGCTAACATGTATTGCTAATGTTTATTTTGTTTGTTTATCTGGATACAGATTGACTTTATGTCGTTGTTCTGATGGCCATTTATACTTATAGCCTATAGCCCAGTGACAATGAACCTGTTGATGATAGCTTACCTTGTCATTGCTAGTCTGGATGGGGATCTTGCTGACAAGCTTTCTAAAACACTCCACTGTTGACAGCAACTGCATATCTTCAACAACATAAAAAAGCAATACAGTAATTATGTTACTTTTGTAACGTGTTATGCCCAACACTGACTAACATATTCTGCATGTCACAGTAGAAGTGTTTCCACACAACTGATGAATCGCTGCTAGTTTGCTGCAATTACCCACTGTGCTCCTCACTTGTCTCCTCGGAGGTGCCCATGTTGTTATTGTCATGTGACTGGTGACAAGTGACTATTTGATCTTTTCTTATTGAAATGAAGCTTATGCGAAAGTTCAGTAAGGAAAATTTGTCCCCTCGCGATCCGTTCCTCTCCAGTGAATGTGGGCTGTCACTCTATTTCCTCATCTCCTTTATTCTCCCAAACTGTCAAAAGCGTCCCGTTCTCAATTACTATGTGACTACTTCCAGCTATTATAGTACACTCCCTGACCAAACAAAAAGGCTGTTGGACCACCTTTAGCTTTGATTATAACACTCATTTGCTGTGGCATTGTCGTGATACGCTTCTGTTGTGACAACAAGATTTATTCTATTTTCTTTTCTTTCTTTTTTTTTCTCCCCACCAAGATCTTGTATTGATGATGGTAGAGTCTGACCACTGTGCAAAGCCTTCTCCAGCATATCCCAAAGATTCTCAATGGGTTGAGGTCTGGACTCTGTGGTGGCCAATCCATGTGTAAAAATTATGTCTCATGCTCCCTGATTTGCCCTATGAATCCTGGCATCGTCATCTTGGAATAAGCCCATGCCATCAGAGAAGAAAAAAATACATTAATGGAGTAACCTGGTCATTCAGTATATTCAGGTAGTCATCGGACCTCATTCTTTGGGCAACATAATGTTGCTGAACCTAGACCTGACCAACTGCAGCAACCCCAGATCATAGCACTGCCTCCTGTACAGTAGACACTAGGCATGGTGCATCACTTCATCTGCCCCTCTTCTTACCCTGATGCCCCATCACTCTGGAACAGGGTAAATCTGTACTCATCAGACCACATGACCTTCTTCCATTGCTCCAGAGTCCAATCTTTATGCTCCCTAGCAAACTGAAGCCTTTTTTTCCAGTTAGCCTGACTGATTAGTGGTTTTCTTAAGGATACACAGTCCCAATCCCTTGAGTTCCCTTTACGTGTGGAAATGCTCTTACTTTAACTATTAAACATAGCTCTGAGTTCTACTGTTGTTGTTGTTATATATATATATATATATATATATATATATTTGATTTCACCCAATGTTTAAGTGATCACAGATCACAATCAATCATTTGATCACATTTCTTCCTGGAAGATGATGGTTCCCCACTATCCTTCCAATTTCTAATAATGCCTTGGACAGTTCTTAACCCAGTTTTAGTAGTTTCGTCAATCTCTTTTGATGTTTTCTCTGCTTGATGCATCCCAATGATTTGACCTTTCTCAAACCACAGCCACAACCACAACCACAGGATATCTCTTTCGACATGGTTGTTTGAGAAATGAGAAGCTACTCACTGCATGAGTTGGGGTTACTGGGGTTATAATTTGTTGCTGTCTGAAAGATAATCACTACCTATTTGCTTGGTTACATCCAGGTGGCAACTTTTTTTTTTTGGCTAAGCAGTGTATTTACCCACACTCTACCAGCCAATCATTCACTTGTCCCTGTGCTTTAAAATCATATGATTACGTTTATGACGTTATATAAATGCTATTGAATTAAGAATGAAGCAGCTACATCTATGAACCGCTACTAATGTCTATTAATGTAGGAGCAATGCTTTATAAATAATGAATTAAGTATTTACCTATGCTTTACTAATATTTCATAGCGTTATCATCATTGTTATTATCACAGTTATTATAAAGTGTTACCAAAGCTCATTTTCATTCTCTTAGTCTTGGTTATGACGGGGTCATGTCCTGGGAAATGCAGTTCTCACACCAGGAAGCAATGCTACGAGAGTGCATGGACTAGATGGTAGCAGCGTATAAGTTCTTTAGCAGTGCTGCAGAAATTGGGTTATAGGTGCTGCCTTCCCTATTTTACCATTTGGCAACCAGGGACAGAAAATGTGCTCTCCAGCTCACTTGTAACAACTCACTATCCTGGGAATGCTCAGTACTCTGCATCTCTGCCCTGAAGTCTAAAAACTCTTTAGTTTTGGGGATCTTCCATTGTCTTGGTGCAGAGACAATGGAAGATCCAACATCTCCATCTCCACCCAATAGGCTGAAAAGATATCAGTCATACTACCACTGTGACATCTGCACATTTCAAAATGTTTTGGTGCAATGTCTGAATGTACAGTATTATAGAGGAAGTAGAGCAGGGGACTCAGAACACAGCCTTGGGGGGTTCCTTGTGCCTTGCGAGTAATAATTATGGAGGTGTGTTGACCTATTTTCACCATCAATTTTCCAACCTTAACAAGCTGTGTGTATATAAGGTCTATGTATATATACATATACACAGTTAATATCTTTGGATTTTGAATCATGTTTTCTGTTTAGGTAATTAATTTATGTTTAGCTAATTAATCAAAGTTACAGGGAAATGGGAAATTGGGAAAGATGGTTCAGCAAGGCTCTGGGAAAGCATCTTAACCACAGTTATGTTCATCTTTTATTGACCAGACTGGTTCAAGGATTCATAGTCGGTTTGACTGCCCTTTAAGCATAATCTCTTAGTTGGGTTTCTCCTAAATTTATACTTCTGCAAAATTGGGTAAACATCCATATGAAAAAAAATAATAATAATAATAAAAAAAACAAAAAAAAAACACACACAGCACCCTGTTGCAAGCTCCCTGCCTCTGGAAAATTAAATAGCAGAGGTTTGGGTTTGAGTCACATAACGTGGACACTAGTTGCACATGAGTCATTGATTTGATGAGTTTAACCTCATCTTGACATTATGTAAATGTTTGCAACTTAAGATGATATTTAATACCAAAGACTTGTGTCTTCACTTGGACTTGAGCCTCGTGACTAGAAAATACTTGATCCTTTACAAGTTAGTTGTCCAAAGAACATTAAGTAGAGCTTGAGAAATTAATGCTCAGCTAACTTTAGCTTATCAGCCAAAGTGCTTATGTTCACAGAACTGCATCGATGTTCTCTGTGTGCCATCCAATTGGCATGATACTTCTGAAGATGATGAAAGAGTAGATCTTGCTGTTCATTATCAACATATCACAACCTCAATGACCCAGACACAATGGCCCGCACAGCACAGGTGTATACTGTATATAAGATATATCATTAGTAACACACTGTCTCTGAACTTCAAGTTGACAAAGCATCAATATGCAATCCGTCCAAATATTTAAGCAGTGCACAATAAAATTAATATGAAATTAAGATTGATTGTAGGAGCCATGAAGGTGTTTATTATTTTTTGGATCATATATCATTGATTATATGAGATGTTAAGTAATATGATTTAATGGGTTATGTTTGGGATTACTTGGGTTTATATTTTGTTACTTTTTTGTTTATTTTCACATCCCAGTAATTGGGGGCGGTAACATTTAGTTAATTTAAGACAGGTGTACGGGCAGAAGTGGCGAGAGAGAGTGAGAGAGGGGGTGAGTTACGGGGAGACCGTATTTCTTGTTGACTGCTGTTTGTTTTTCGCTGGGTTTGTTTTGAGTGCTCTGCATCCTTTTTGTTGATTTACTTTGCGCACGTTATGATTAAGTTGTATAAGCCTACCTTTTTCAATAAACCTGTAAAACGCACTTGGATCTCAGTGGATACTTTGTTTGTACAGCGCGTCATACAATCAGCCATACACACACCCATACCTTAGCCTCTCAGCGACGATTTTGTTTTTGGATACTAGTCGCTACATTTTGTCAACAAGAAACGGCATTGGGAAAGGAACTGCGGACGTTTCAAGGATTGAATGGGAGAAAGGATCTTCGGAGAAAAAGGAAGGAAGACTGCACTGACATTCATTAGGCCACAGCCTTGGACGACGCACTCAAAAGCCAGGTAGGCTTGCTGGTGTTTACGCAAATTGGATGAGGAAATTTCAGCAAACATGGCAAAACTGGATGTGCTCAAGTCTCAGAGCATCTTGAGTGAGAGAACCTCTGTATCAAAGCGCTCAGATGGAATGAACTCCTATCTGGCAAAAGGACAAAAATTGACCCTCAGTGCTAAAGCAAAGTCTTTTCTACCACAAAGTAGAGGTCGACCGATTAATCGGCGCTGATAGGACGTTTTAAAAACTATGGCATCGGCCGAATTTGGCGCCGATTGTTGCCGATAGATCACCGAGGGGCGGGGCTGCTCTTCACACACAGCGAGAGAGAGAGAGAGCTGCCGCTGCAGTGTGTGCAGCGGCAGCAGAGAGGAGTTAAGTGATCTGTGGAGAAGACAAGTCGACTGGACAACAACACGTGTCATTGTAAGTGAAATAAAACCTTCACAAGTTGAAAGTCAACAAACATAACCTCCTTTGGCCGATTAATCGGTTATCGTTTTTTTCCTGCTCCAAACTATCGGTATAATATCGGCATTCAAAAATCCACTATCGGTCGACCTCTACCACAAAGGTCACAACATGGAAACAACCATGCTTTCCCGGATGCAGGAACAAGACCTAAGGAAAGAAATTCATCTCAGTTAATTCATTCACATAGATCCAACCTGTATGCAGTGAATCACAGTACTCTAGAAGGGATGCAAATGCAAGATGGAAATGCCTTAAATATTGGTCCAGATGAAGATCAAAGCAATATGTTTGGCATTATGAGCAAACAAAATGAGATAACGTCACTGTTAGTGCAACAGCTGTGCCTTTCATATTTGCCTAAGAGGGAGATACCAATCTTTGACGGTGATCCATTAAAATATCATGCGTTTGTGAAGGCCTTCGAGAACGGTGTGGAGAGGAACACTGCAAATTACAGTGACAGACTGTATTTTCTGGAACAGCACACAAGGGGTCACCCTAAGGAACTGATCAGTAGTTGCCAGCATATGGAGCCTGAGAGAGGATATGCTAAAGCAAAAGTGTTGTTAAAGGAGCAGTTTGGAAATGAGCAGAGGATTTCATACGCATACATGGAAAAAGCTCTTTCATGGCCGTCAATTAAGAATGAAGATGCAAAGGGTCTTCGTGATTATAGCCTTTTTCTTAGAAGTTGCTGTAATGTTATGGAAGAGGTGCAATATATGCATGAACTGGATATACCTGCTAACATGCTAACCATCATCAAAAAGTTGCCCTAGAAACTCAGAGACAAGTGGCTTTCTGTAGCCTGTGAACTACAGGATAGGCGCAGCCAGAGGGCTACATTCATTGACCTCACAACTTTCATAGAGAAACAAGTACGGGTTCTAACTGACCCAGTGTTTGGAAACATACAGGATGCTCCATCACTGATGAATAATAGAGGAGCGAACAAGCCTAATCCACAAACTCGTTCTGGAATTAAGGGAACCAGCTTTGCCACCCCTGTAGCTCCTGTGATCCATAAAACTCAGCCTGGAACTAAAGGAAAGGAGCACATGGAGTCTGCGAGGAGGACCTGCATCTGTTGTGGAGAAGGACATGCTTTGGATTTGTGTCCACAGTTGGGGAAGAAGGCGCAGAAAGAGAAGATATGCTTCTTAAGAGAGAAGGGTGTCTGTTTTGGCTGTTTGTGTGTTGGACACATGAGCAAAGTTTGCAGAAAACGGATTACCTGCGCAAAATGTGGTCTTAAACATCCAACTGTTCTTCACATTCCACAAAAGGAAAAGGACAAGGATCCGTACCAAGCTGAGAGGAAATCAGAGGTGTCTGTCGACAGCGCCCTGATGTCAAGTGGGCTTACAGGGGTTCCAGTGCAGGTTAAGTCCAAGAAGGGCAATAAGATTGTCACCACCTATGCTTTCTTGGACCCAGGGAGTACGGCTGTGTTCTGTACAGAGGCTCTAAGGGAAAAACTTAACATTCCAGGAAAGAAGGTCCATATTCTCCTACGGACGATGGGCCAGGAGAAAGTGGTGAGCAGCCATGAGGTGCCAGGACTGGAAGTGGCTGGCTTGACTGGGGAGCATTTCTGTGAGCTGCCCAAGGCTTACACGCAAACACATATGCCTGTTCACAAGAGAAACATTTCAAAACAGGGTGATATTCAGAAATGGCCTCATTTGAAGCATGTTCACTTGCCTGAGATTGATACAGAGATTGAGCTGTTAATTCGGACAAATGTCTCTAAAGCCTTGGAACCCTTGCAAATGATTCGCAGTGTAGCAGATGGACCCTATGCAATCAGAACAATGCTGGGCTGGACGGTGAATGGGCCTCTGAATGAAGACGGAGGCGGTGAGCAGCCAGAGTTAACCGTGAACAGAGTTTCAGTTGTGACTTTGGACAAACTTTGGCAGCAGCAGTTTAATACAGACTTCCCTGAATGCAGCGTGGAGGAACAGCCTGGCATGTCAAGAGAGGAACAAAGGTTCATGGAGCTGGTTACAAGTTCAGCAAAACAGGTCAATGGTCATTATCAGATCAACCTGCCACTGAGGGATAAGGACGTTAGAATGCCAAATAATAGGAAGATCATTGAGCAGCGTGCCTTACATCTGAAGAAAAGGCTTCAGAAGGATTCTTCATTTTATGCTGACTATAAGGCCTTCATGGAAGATCTTGTTGTCAAAGGCTATGCTGAAAGGGTACCTGAAGAGGATTCGGGACGTAGTGATGGCAGAGTTTGGTACATCCCGCATCATGGGTTTGTTTTGAGTGCTCTGCATCCTTTTTGTTGATTTACTTTGCGCACGTTATGATTAAGTTGTATAAGCCTACCTTTTTCAATAAACCTGTCAAACACACTTGGATCTCAGCGGATACTTTGTTTGTACAGCGCGTCATACAATCAGCCATACACACACCCATACCTTAGCCTCTCAGCGACGATTTTGTTTTTGGATACTAGTCGCTACATTAATATATTGCTAATATGAGGAGGAGCACTGTCATTTTAAATGCAGTTTAAGGATGACTATAAGGGACTTACTGACATCAGTTTTATATGCTTAATTCAGATTTGAGGAATACCATACAAACAAAAGCATCACAAATTAAACACAATAGCCTTAAGTCACATCACCACATGGTGCACAAATTACTGACAAAGTTGGACTTTTGCAAATGTGATGGATAATAGGGCCCTGAGATAACAGAAAATATATAAACCTGTTTATGGGTATGTTGATTATGTTCTTTTTCTCTCTCACACACACACACAATATGCGATGAAACAAGGACAAGACAGGACAGAAATTTAGCTTTGTAGTAATCGTTCTATAGCGAGAAGTAGAGATGTAAAACTGGAGCATAATTAATCTAATTTAAAATTAATCTGTTTACTAAACTAGTTATCACATTTTACTTTTAAGTGGTTCAACATTTCTGCATAAACACCCCATATTCTTTTTAAATATCCCCTTTTAAAACATGTGGATATAATTGCAACAGGACTTCACCAGGCAGAATCTACATAACAGTCACCAAAAAAAAAAGCAAAACATTATTGATAAAATACTTTTCCTTTGAGGTCTTTACCAGATTGGAAATTCCTAGTAGGCTAATATTTATTGAGAAGAGCTTGGTTTGATTTAATGTAATCAGCAGAAAAAGTTTTTGAGAAAATGTTGATGCTTTTCTAAAGCAGGAAGCACAAGAGTCTTTAGGTAATGTCAGCATATTCATTCTCATCCGAGGTCTCTTTGGAAGTAGAAATAAAGATTTTTATTACCACTTATAATTACGAGGGACGATGAAATTCCTGAAGTATCAGTATAGAACTGAGTTGTGAATTTGAGTTATTTAGTTATTAATTGAGAATTTTCTTGTAATATAATGAAACGAAACTCTCAACAAATCACCCACTCCACTTTGCATTTGCTTTTCCTTAATACGTACACACACCAAATCCCCACATCACAATCAACTGGTCAGTGTTGAGGTCCTAAATGAATACTACAAGCCACTTGTGGGGACTGGGTGATGTATAGCTAATAGCTAATTGCAAAAAACAAAATAGTAAAACCTTAAATAACAAACACGGGTATGGATACAAACACATTGACTCAAGCATTTTCTTCCAGCTCTTGTTTATCAGAGGTACGGCACAGAATTGACACAGAAGTGCAAAGACGACTGAAGACTCAGTGTTCAGCAGTAAAGGTCGCATGACAGCTTGTGCTTCTGAATGTTTAACTGCAATCAAAACAAACAAGAGACAGTGTTGAAGGAACATATGTCTTAAGTGACCTTTTGCAACAATGCTACAAATGGGAATTTATGAAATTTTCTAGGAAGAAATCAAGTTCGTCATAACTAAGCAGAGAATTCTTTATATTACCGGACCATAGAGCATTTGGTAACACTTTACTTGAATATGTGTTCATAAGACTGACATAACACTGTCATAACCATGACATTACACCTGTCATAAACATTAATGAATACTTATGACAGCTGTCATTAAGTGTCATTCGGTAAATTATGTCACTTTTGATGTAAAGTTGACATTGTTTGAGATGTCCTTGTTATGACAACTTGACATAAGCCAAGACAACAAAACCTGTCATAAACATGTCATTGCAGACCTAATTGCCAAACCAAAAAAACCCATTTAGCGTGATGTCTTAACGTGACATTAAACCGTCATATATGGAAGGTTTTGACACTGGCTGTCAAGAGATCATTACAATTGCATCATAAATGTTGTCCTTTTCATTAAGATGTCGTTAAGAGTAACTACTTCACCAAATGAGTTTATAACTGTCACATTACAGTGTCACCTACTACAGTGATTTAATAATTGTAACATTTCATTACGATGTCATTAAGGGTCATTACCTAGTCAAATCAGTTTATAACTGTCATGACTAATTATTCTGAATTCAAGTAAAGTGGAAAGATTTTGACTTTCCATTAAGATGTCATTATGTATAATTACATGACCAAATCAGTTTATAACAGTGTCATGACTGTTTTTTTCTGAATTCAAGTAAACTGGAATGATTTTGACTTTCCATTAAGATGTCATTAAGTGTAATTACATAGTAAAAGCACTTTATAACTGCACCATTACAGTTTTCTCTGAATTCAAGTAAAGTGGAATGATTTTGACTTTCCATTAGGATGTCATTAAGTGTAATTACATAGTCAAACCAGTTTATAACAGTGTCATGACCATTTTCTCTGAATTCAAGTAAAGTGGAATGATTTTGACTTTCCATTAGGATGTCATTAAGTGTAATTACATAGTCAAACCAGTTTATAACAGTGCCATGACCATTTTCTCTGAATTCAAGTAAAGTGGAAAGATTTGAATGTTTTGTTAAAATGTCATTAAGTGTAATTACACTGTCAGATGATATGAATACCTTAACAAAAGCAACAGACAAGTCAAGAGATAGTGTTTCCTTAATGTATTTCAACACAAACATTTATTGTGATGTTATCCAGCATTTTTTTATTTATCCAGTCCTTGTCAGCTTTCAGGTCCCTGTTGGCCTCTTCCAGGTAATTAACACGCTCCCCAAGACGGATCTTCTGTTGATCTATCTTGGTTTGTTCCTTCAGTTTGGCCAACTCCGATGTCCCTGTTGGAGACACTGAAACAAAGTATTACAAGTGGATTACTTAGGTCAGTGCATGGTGGTGGTGTACTGGAATACATTATATTGAGTACACCAACACAATTCCCAGTATTTTTGTGCATATTGTTTATTGAGAAGACAGGCAAAATGGAAATACTGTCTCAATCAGCCAACTACTATATATATATATATTAGTATAAATAAAAGGTAAATTTCCAAGCCTACTGGCAAAAGGAGGGAAAAAAAATAGACTTACTTTTCTTCTTCTGGGAATATTTGATTGACTTTCTTTTCTTTGGCTGAACAGGGACCTCTTCAAATTCTTGTGCCAGGTCCTCCTCCACCTCTTGTAGCAGCTTAGGGTTAACGTTAGCTTCACTGTCATCCTCAGCCTTCCCACTACGTTTGCTGAAACGGGTATCCATCTGGCAGCAGGCGTAAGCAAACAACACACCACCTTGTCACAGCAGCCAGTTACATTAGTTAAGATACAATAGTCAAACCTAACACCATAGTTGTTTAGAATTAGCGACAAGAAAACTGGAGGAAATACTACTGCCGTAATAGTCTGTTGGCTGCAGTCGCAAGTACTTAAAGGCTACGGAGTTAGCAGCAGGTTTAAGCTAACTTTAGCGTCAGCATTATTGCTGAACGCTAACGGGACCTAAACCGCAAAGTCCATAGACTGTAAACAAAAATACCTAATGGTTATAATGTCCTCTTCAAAATAAAAATCCGTATTTCGTTTTAGCTTACCTCAAATGGTAAACCTTGAAGATCCAGACTCCAGATTCCTGTGTCGCACTCCTGTCGTCGGTCGCGGACTAGTCTCTCTACTTGTCACGTAACGTAAACGTGAACGTTACGTTACGCGCATTCAGTTCAAATTCACATTCCAAAAACACTTGTAAACAGTAATGCAATACTAACAAATATGTTTTGTTTATTTGGTACTACATAGACTGTGAATTTAGTACACATAGATAAAGACAATTTGCTTTTTTTAAGGGATATTATTCACAGTATTTTTATATTTAGAAAAGCCAACTGCGTTTGAAATTCAACATGAATAGTCTCTCAAAAATGCTTTTTACCAATAAAAAAATTAGAGGATATATCTGTATAACAAACAATAAAACACAGTCTATGTAGTACCAAATAAACAAAACATATACAAAACATAAGTGTTGTTGAAATGTGAATTTGAACTGAATGCGCGCGTAACGTAACGTTCACGTTTACGTTACGTGACAAGTAGAGAGACTAGTCCGCGACAGACGACAGGAGTGCGACACAGGAATCTGGAGTCTGGATCTTCAAGGTTTACCATTTGAGGTAAGCTAAAACGAAATACGGATTTTTATTTTGAAGAGGACATTATAACCATTAGGTATTTTTGTTTACAGTCTATGGACTTTGCGGTTTAGGTTCCGTTAGCGTTCAGCAATAATGCTGACGCTAAAGTTAGCTTAAACCTGCTGCTAACTCCGTAGCCTTTAAGTACTTGCGACTGCAGCCAACAGACTATTACGGCAGTAGTATTTCCTCCAGTTTTCTTGTCACTAATTCTAAACAACTATGGTGTTAGGTTTGACTATTGTATCTTAACTAATGTAACTGGCTGCTGTGACATGGTGGTGTGTTGTTTGCTTACGCCTGCTGCCAGATGGATACCCGTTTCAGCAAACGTAGTGGGAAAGATGAGGATGACAGTGAAGCTAACGTTAACCCTAAGCTGCTACAAGAGGTGGAGGAGGACCTGGCACAAGAATTTGAAGAGGTCCCTGTTCAGCCAAAGAAAATAAAGTCAATCAAATATTCCCAGAAGAAGAAAAGTAAGTCTATTTTTTTTGCTCCTTTTGCCAGTAGGCTTGGAAATTTACCTTTTATTTATACTAATATATATATATATATAGTAGTTGGCTGATTGAGACACGTATTTCCATTTTTGCCTGTCTTCTCAATAAACAATATGCACAAAAATACTGGGAATTTTGTTGGTGTACTCAATATAATGTATTCCAGTACACCACCACCATGCACTGACCCTTAGTAATCCACTTGTAATACTTTGTTTCAGTGTCTCCAACAGGGACATCGGAGTTGGCCAAACTGAAGGAACAAACCAAGATGGATCAACAGAAGATTGAACACCTTGGGGAGCGTGTTAATTACCTGGAAGAGGCCAACAGGGACCTGAAAGCTGACAAGGACTGGATAAAAAAAAAAAAAAAATGCTTTGAATCACAATAAATGTTTGTGTTGAAATACATTAAGGAAACACTATCTCTTGACTTGTCTGTTGCTTTTGTTAAGGTATTCATATCATCTGACAGTGTAATTACACTTAATGACATTTTAACAAAACATTCAAATCTTTCCACTTTACTTGAATTCAGAGAAAATGGTCATGACACTGTTATAACTGGTTTGACTATGTAATTACACTTAATGACATCCTAATGGAAAGTCAAAATCATTCCACTTTACTTGAATTCAGAGAAAACAGTCATGACACAGTTATAAACTGATTTGGTCATGTAATTATACATAATGACATCCTAATGGAAAGTCAAAATCATTCCACTTTACTTGAATTCAGAAAAAACAGTCATGACACAGTTATAAACTGATTTGGTCATGTAATTATACATAATGACATCTTAATATACATAATGACATCTTAATGGAAAGTCAAAATCTTTCCACTTTACTTGAATTCTAAGGACTAGGTAATGACCCTTAATGACATCGTAATGAAAAGTTACAATTATTAAATCACTGTAGTAGGTGACACTGTAATGTGACAGTTATAAACTCATTTGGTGAAGTAGTTACTCTTAACGACATCTTAATGAAAAGGACAACATTTATGATGCAATTGTAATGATCTCTTGACAGCCAGTGTCAAAACCTTCCATATATGAAGGTTTAATGTCACGTTAAGACATCAAGCTAAATGTTTTTTTTGTTTGTTTTGCAATTAGGTCTGCAATGACATGTTTATGACAGGTTTTGTTGTCTTGCTTATGTCAAGTTGTCATAACAAGGACATCTCAAACAATGTCAACTTTACATCAAAAGTGACATAATTTACCGAATGACACTTAATGACACTTAATGACAGCTGTCATAAGTATTCATTAATGTTTATGACAGGTGTAATGTCATGGTTATGACAGTGTTATGTCAGTCTTATGAACACATATTCAAGTAAAGTGTTACCGAGCTGTTTCATAATGATGGTGATTTGCAAGTAAAGCTTACACACAGAACAAATGGTGGCAGAATATAGTTTGTACAGACAACAATTATTTGTGAAATGACTGCATAAAAATTTTGCAAACAAATTTGTGAGTACTGTAAGACATTCTCATGTATCACAGATTCATGCCCTTTTAAGTTAGCAAAGTGACTTTTACATACAGTAATGTTAGACTAAAAATTGTGAATGAAATGAACATGATTCTCACAGTAATTACACATATTCCTACTTACATAGAGGTCATGTCATTGAGAGCGTGGTCCAGTTCCTCACTGATGGCTTTGTACTTGAGTTTTTGTGCATAAAGCTCATCTATACACACACACACACAGAGCACACACACACAGCACAGGGAAGGTGTGTTGCAAAAGAAAACACATTTAATACAGAGAGGTTGAAATTAGAACTGTGGAATTGCGGGTCTGTTTGAAAATAAAAATAAAGTAAAATAAAATGTATATAAATGCATGTTGGGAAGGCTTTGGGAAAGATAATATCAGAATATTATTAGAATATACTGTCCCTTTACATCAGGGCTGATATTTAGAAACTCATTTTACCCTGAAAGTGTCTGAAGCTGCTGTACCAAGGTCAGGTTATAAATGCAACCAACCACTGTTTTTCAAAAGGTGAGCATATCTGAGGAATGTTATGCTTTATTCCTGTTGCGTCAAATTTGGTTTGATGTCAAATTTTAAAAGAAACTAAAATAATCAAAGCAAAATGGTTACCTTAATTGAATTAATCATGACATATCTTATGACATAACAGAGACATTTACCCCAATAAACAATTGGTTACAGTGGGGAAGAAAAACTCATTTTTGTCACAGTGTAATTTTATCACTTGGCATCAATAGTACAAGTTAAACTAAGACAATGCCAGAGAAATGACAAAAGGAAACGGAGAAATTGAGATTAAGGACAAGTTTTTCTTTACATCCTTTTTAGTTGTTGGTCATAAGATAGAGTTGTGTTTTGGTGTTATACCTGTGGAGCTGTTCCGCAACAACTTTCAGAACAAACAACAATGCCTAACTACCACTAGCACTATGTGTTGTCTTATCTTTTTCAGTTTTTTGAATATTGGTGATGGACTGTTCTCCCTACTGTTTATTTCTGTCACGCTTGTATAGAGTGAACTGAACTGAAAAATTCTATTCAGCTGGCAGAACCTGTTGTGAGGACCTCAGGTTATAACACACGTGTTGTTGTTAAGTGTCCCTGCACAGCACAAGGAAGTTTTTGAATGCACCACTCTCTCACTGCATGGTATATGTATGTATGGTACATGGATCAGGCACAATATTATGACCACCTTTGTTGGTCCTGTACTGTTTAGGCATGGTTGTCACTAGACCTGTGCTCTGGTATCTGGCATTTCTGGCATCTTCTTTAAATCAAGGTTCAACAAAAGAACCTAATACTGATTGATACAAATTTATTGGTAGAACAGAAGAATAGAAAAATAAAATGAGGTATTTTAAATATCAGGTCTCTGTCACCTGAATCTCTTTTAGTGAATGATTTGATAATTGATCATCAAATTGATCTACAGTATTTAGTTTGACTGAAACGTGGATGCAGGATGAATATGTCAGTTTAAATGAGTCCACCCCAACCAGTCATAGCAATGATCACATTCCTCAAAGAACAGGCAGAGGAGGAGGAGGAGTGGCAGCAATCTTTCACTCTGATTTATCTATTAATCATATGTGTATCACCCACATGCTGCTTATTCTGAATTTTGAGTTTTTAATGTGAATTAGTACTTACAACAGACAATGTCATTATAGTAGGTGACTTTAACATTTTGATGAAGATGTAGATCTTCATTTACGTCATTAATAGATTCAGTTGGCTTTTCCCAGAATGTAAACAGATCAACTCACTGTTTTAATCACACCTTAGATCTTAATTTCTTTCGATTTAACTCAGTGAAGGTCACTGTATTCAATCAAGAAGGTCAGGCTAGCTCCTTGGTATAACTCACACTTGTGCAGTTTAAAGCAGGCAGTCTGAAAGCTGTAAGGAACAGCATTACATTATTCTCAAGGAGCTCGCATAGCCTGGAAAGATTTTTATTGTGTAGACGCCCGTCAAGTTGCGTGACATTACATCAACAGCGGGCGCTACAGGTGACACAGAAACATTTCATATGACTTCAAGGCCTATAACCTTCGAAGTATTCACCCAATCCTTATGAGGCTTAGCAACCATCATTGTAATATTCTTGCATACAATCATGCCAAGTTTTGTGAAATTCGTGGCTGTAGGGGGCGCTACAATGACTACATGTTTATAGCTCACGAACCACCTCGGTAACTGCTTGAAATTTGACAGTAATAATCTGTGGATGACTCCTTACAAGCCCACCAAGTTTCGTGCAATATGGTCTACAGGGGTCTACTTATGCCTTCGCGTCTCGCTTGGGGACGACTTTGCCACGGCATAGACCCCTTTATGATCGCTTGCGATCATCTAGTCTTAACCTTGAGATTGCTCGTTTTGCCTCACTAACAATTGGATTTACTTGAATTACAGGAAATATTTACTTTTGCAGGAGCAAGAATTGTGAATAAAGCTGTTGGTGCAATTATTTGGTTTGTTTCAGTTGTTAAGTGCTCCATAACTCATTCCACTTAATAAAAATTTGAGGGAAAAGATGGCCAATAAATAACTAATTAAATAGATAGAAAATTATGCCTTTGTTATAATCACCTTTAAAAAGCAAAACGATGGTGGCATGATTTCTCAGTACTTCACTTTACAACCCAAAAAAGTCTATCAAAACCTCTTCGTTTGCACAAATCTTGAACAGTATGAAACACGGATGAGTAAAAAAAGTAAAAAAAAAAAATTTTTAGAACTGTGGATTATCATTATCATTACTTCATGTGATTGACATCACTGAACATTGGTCAGTATTTAATGTGCCAGTTTGTGAATTTAAAGTGTTTAATGGGGATATTTAGGAGCGTTGTGAAAAAGTGTAATGAGTGCCTCACCTTCCAGATCATCAATAGTCTTCTCCAGCTTGGCCACAGATCTCTCAGCAAATTCAGCTCGGGTTTCAGCCTGAGATAAAATAAAAACACGTAGTGTTTGACAACAACTTGTGACAGAATTTGCAGCATGTCAATTCACAAATTCAAAATTCAAAAATATATCAATAGAGGGATTCCATTCATTATTCTTCTGTAACCGCTTGTTCCTGTGAAGGGTCGCAGGGGGGCTAGAGCTTATTCCAGTTGTCATCGGGCGGGGTACACCCTGGACAGGTTGCCAGTCTGCCACAGAGCTAACACAGAGAGACACACAACCATTCACACTCACATGCACACCTACGGCCAATTTAGAATCACCAATTAACCTAATGAGCATGTCTTTGGATGGTGGGAGGAAGCCGGAGTACGTGGAGAGAACCCGTGGAATCTGGGACTTCTTGCTGTGAAGCATCAGTGCTAACCATTTCACCACTGTGCCGAGGGATTACAGTTTCTAAAAAAAAATACTTAAAGAAAGTCTTACCTCTTTCAACTTATCAGTCAGGATCTTGATTTCTTCTTCATACTTGTCCTCCTTTTGAGAGTACTGTGATAAGAAACAAGATTATTTATAGGCAGTTCTATGATGTAATCACTGGTTCTTATGTGGGGTGTCACATTGGTCCACTGGTTGGCAAGAAGGTTCAAGGTTCAGCAGATATTGAGCAACATGCTCTACCACAGCCACTCAGAGTCACTCAACATTTTTTAATTTGTAAAGCAGCATAGGACGCATATTGTTATAGTTCTCATTTTAATTTGTCAACCAAAATTAAATGCATACTACATCATCTTGGTCTGAGTACATTGTCCTTGTCCTACCTTCTCTGCCTGTGCCTCCAGAGATTTGAGGTTATTGGTGACGTTCTTCAGTTCCTCTTCAAGCTCAGCACATTTACTTGTTTAGTTTTGAAATCAGCGAAAGGAGAAAAATAGAGAGAAGTATGGCTATCAAATTACTGCTTACTTACCAGAAGTCCTTAAAAACATGAGCAATTATTAAAAGTATTCATTATGCAAAATGGGACCAACAGCTAGGGAGCAGTTTTTAACACAAGAGGAAAAGGTCAGTTTAATGAAAATTCAAAAATAAACTGGAACTAGGCAAGGAATTAGCCATGTTTACATCATCAAGACTTTCTAACAGAGTGGGGACCTTAAAACAGATGCTCAGATTTGATTAATTCCTGTTTGAGTGATGGGTAATATTAGTTTTACCATGTTTCAAAGAGCTGACATATGCAGTTGTTGCAGTGCATGTGTCTTTGTTTGGCTGTTGAATACTATGATGCTTATTCACTGTTGTTATGAAAAGGCATAATCTGTTATAAACCCTGCCAGTTTGTCAGTCAGTCATTTTCTATACCCGTTTAGTCCTGTTAGGGGTCACGGGGGTCTTGCTGGAGCCTATCTCAGCTGTCATTGGGTGAGAGGCAGGGGTACACCCTGGACAGGTCGCCAGTCCATCGCAGGGCCACACTCACATGCACACCTACGGGCAATTTAGAATCACCAATTAACCTAATGAGCATGTCTTTGGATGGTGGGAGGAAGCCGGAGTAGCCGGCCCATGGATTCGCCCATGGATTCGAACCGCTGACCTTCTTGCTGTGAGGCATCAGTGCTAACCACCTCACCACTGTGCCGCCCCCTGCCAGTTTGTATCACTACACTACCTGAAATTGCTGGAAGCAGTGCTCCTGGAAAATGATAGCAGCTATCCTTAACAAAAACAAAACAAAGAAAGCAAAATAGGTGTTGGGAGCATAATAAACACACTCACGCCTCAGCCAGCTCTGCCCTCTCCTCTGTACGCTCCAGCTCTCCTTCTACAATCACCAGTTTACGAGCTACCTGGATAAAAACATACATATACATATATTAATATATCTGTTGACACTTGTTTGGTTTAAGATCTGCACATAGATTTGCACATTAATAATACATCTAGTCAACAATAAAAAAAAAAAAAATAATTGTGGACTATAGTTAATTTGATTAGTCAGTGTTACAGAAGTTCTCATCATAAGAGCATCTCAGTCAACATCGGTATAAAACTGCATATTGCAGTAGACAACAACAAAAAAATTAACCTCTTCATACTTCCGGTCAGCCTCCTCTGCAATGTGTTTAGCCTCCTTCAGCTGAATCTCCTGGAGCTCCATCTTTTCTTCATCCTTTAGAGCCCTGTTCTCGATCACCTTCATACCTCTGCGAAGACAAATCATTAAATTATTTCTTGCCCCATACAAATGCTCAACTATTAAAAATTATCTTAAATTATTTAATAATAGTGATAATAATATTTTTTTAAGTTTTATCTGCCATTAGATTCAGACATGGTTTTTCTGTACATTTTAATTTTGGGCTAACAGTATCCCCTATGCATATAGTTCCTAGCTGACTTGATACAAGCAGGATCAGAGGATCCCCCAAAACTGCTGCTTTTGTGGAGTATTCCTAGTTGGAAGTGGTCAGTGCTATTAACAAATGGTTAGAGAAGTGGACAGGATTTTGCTGTATGGATGGCTGGTTACCCCAACAGTAATTCCAAAAATTGTTGAACCCTCAGCTTCTTTACCAGCAGAGAAACCATCCCATTGGGTGTGATCTGCAACACTGCCACTTGAAGTGTGTTCTTTGTGCCCAGTGTAGTCTATAATTAGGGATCCATACATACAAAGTTGTAGGATACCTATTGTTTTGTTGCAAATTTTTTATTCTTTTTCTTCGCCTTATTTGTCTGTGTCTGCCCAGGACAAACAAAAATGGCGAAAGACATCAAGCCTGGTAACATGGTAGAAGTCCTGCCATTCCACTTTGCCAAGGTGTCAATACACATGCCTACAGCTATAATAAGTCAGTTTACGTTTTGACTCATACCGTGTGCCCTAGAAACAATTGCCTAACTACCAGCTACCTTAATTAAATTTGGCATACGCAATCTGTAACATACTGTGTAGACACCCATCAAGTTGCATGACATTACAGGGGGTGCTACAGGTGACAGGGACATATGACAAGGTTTGTTTGCATGTGACTTTTGAAGTCGTCGCCCAGTCCTTATTAAACCGTCATTATAATATGCTTGTGTCTCACAAACCACCACAGTTAACTGCTTGGAATTTGACAATAATGGTGACTCATGCCTCTGCGTCCCGCTCAGGGACTACTCTGCCATGGCATGGACGATAGGACGTTGGAATGAAAATGAAATTACAATCTTCAGTGCTTTTGCTGTAATCTCAGGATAGTCCTTCACTTCAGTGAAGAAGTTGGAAGATGCCACTGTCATTTGCACCTTAAGCAGTTGATTTTCATCCAGCAACAAGTTCACTTAAGACAGGGGTGCTCATTACGTCGATCGCGATCGACCGGTAGATCGTGAAGGTAGTGAGGGTAGATTGCGTGACAATGAAAAATGTTTTTAGGTTTTAGTCTAAAACATTTATCTGTTCCAGCTCCAAAACAAACAGCAAAACAAGCATTCATCTTTTATGTTTACTTTATATTTGCAACATGCCCTCAATTCAGCGGCATGTCCACAGCCACGCCCACCTTGGCAACGCAAGACTACCGTTCTTAAAGACACAGCGCTATTTTTCTAAAGGTGCAGTGTACCAATTTTTCTTGACAAAGCTGGATAGAGCTTTTAACACTGTAGCAACATATAGATAGATAGATCATCTTATACCATTGTAAAAGTAGCTCACAAGCCAAAAAAGTGTGGGCACCCTTGACTTAAGACAACGTGTACTTAGTAGGTTGCGGATCCATTCCTTCCCCGTCCATGGGTCTTTTTCTTTTTTTCAATTGGGGAAAATAATGCTTAAACTAAAGCTAAAAACTTAAACTAACATTAGCGGCTAATGCTAATTTTTAGTGGCTAGAAATTGGTGGTTGCATTAGTGGCAGCATTAGCATGTTAGCGAATAGCATATTAGCAATTAGCATGTTAGCAATTAGCATGACGCGCTAGCCACTAATTTTAGCATTAGTTTATGTCTTTTTAGACACTAAAAATTATAGACATGCTAATTGTTAGCATGCTAATGCTAACATGCTAATTGCTAATATGCTTTTCGCTAAGATGCTAATGCTGCCACTAATGCTACCCACTAAAAATTAGCATTAGCCGCTAATGTTAGCAATTAACATGACACGCTAGCCAATGACAGACAGACACCTGTCATTGTTCAACTTAGGTGCCAAAAGCCAAAATGGCCGCCCTACAGACCAGTTACTTATGTCAGTTTGAAGTTTCCCGCCTCTTTCTGTGAAGCCCCTCCTGTATGTAAGCCCTGGGGCCTGGTTGTCACGGTTACCAGTTTGAATTTCAGTTAGAAGACAGAGAAAATGCTGAAACGAACCTCCTCGAACAGGAAGGCCTTGTGGCCAAACCGTGTTTCCAATCGTTGAACCGACTTCACTTTGGGCATCTCGAGGCTTTCCTGAACGTCTAGATGTGCAGTTTGTGGGTAAAATGAAGAAATGTGAGCTATTTAAAGCGATTCAAAGAAAGGGTTGCTTCTGCTTTGCTCCAGAAAATTAACATGGCAGTCTATGGAGCTGTGGATGGGTGCTGCTGGCGCATCTTTGTGTCTCACGCCAAAACTATAAGACTTACAGCTTTAGCAGACGAAATTTGAGCGAGAAGACAAATTTTCCTACGTTTCTATGTATAAATTATGTCTGTGGTGTGAAATTTGTGGCCACCGGAGCAGTTTCTGTTTTATTTTTTGCCTAATTTTCATCTCTCCTCTTCACTCTGGCTGATGATGTCATCCACTCTAGCGCGAACATTCCGCGCAATACACATCCATTATAAACCCCGAAATTTGAGTAAAAACCTTCACAACTTTGAGGCTTAATGGTTTAAAAACAGTAAAAGGTGTCGATAAGTGAAGGGAATCTCTGAAGAGAAGACAAGAGTTTCTACGTTTTAAAGTTTAAATGAAGTCTCTGGGTGAAAGTATGCCAGAGCAGTTGATTGTAGAAAATGCCTGTTGATTTTTCGGGGTCTCCCATTCATTTCAATGGGAAATTTTTTTCACCGATCGCTTATAAAAGTAATAGCACAGGATTCGGGATCAAAACACACGTTTCGATATATCATGTGTTGGGGTCCTCTCGCCGGTTCGGGCCGCATTAATTGGCGAAAAAGGGCGGAAAATGAATAATAAAACTGCAAAGAAACACGCAGAAGATCAATAGTGGCCTCGTGCCTATAGCTTTGCTATGGGAGCAGTGGGCTCGTGTCATAGGCACTCGGCACTAATAATAAAACTGCAAAGAAACACGCAGAAGATCAAGAGTGGCCTTGTGTCATAGGCACTCGGCACTAATAAGTAAAAAAACTGCAAAGAAACACGCAGAAGATCAAGAGTGGCCTTGTGTCATAGGCACTCGGCACTAATTAGGGGCCTACTGTAGGAATAGTAGCAAAACACTCAGAACAACTCATTCCTCGCACAGCTGACAAGGTGTGTCAACTTACATTTTTAAATGCCAACCTCAAAAAGTCCAGTAAACAGTCTCACTGTCCATTTCCCCGGCAGCTTTTTATTTCCATTGTCTTTATTCTTGGATTATTTTTTTCATATTTTTTATATTTTACCAAACTGTAGTAGGCATTTTTGTTTGCATTGTGGATATTGTATTGTAGTTTATTCTTTGTTAAGTCCCAGACACTGCCATGGCCATTTCAGGTCAAGTGACTCAAGTGACTCAAGTGATTCACAAAACCCGGATCATATCAGTGAGTGATTCAGACTGATCCGAATCCCTCAAAAGATCCGGGTTTTACACTACTAATCAAGACAGACTTACTGTATCTTCTCTCCGCGAGGAAACAAAAGCCAACATACGAGCCGGTGAGTTAGCACGACTCAGCTCGGCACACGCAGAGTCAGCTAATAAACAAGAACAGATGGGAATACTCAGCGATACGATGGAGAGAGTAACTGCACTGGAACAGACACAATGTAAGAAACTACACGACAAATGTCAGGATTTAGAAAACAGAAGCAGGAGGCAAAATCTACAGCTGGTCGGCATTAAAGAAGGTGCCAAGGGAGCTAATGATCAAGTTCCTGATGGATTTTTTCCATGCAGTGCTTGGGACCGAGAACTTGAGCTGCCCGATTGACAACCGTCCCACACGGCTTGCATGGCTCTGCTCAGGGTCAACTGGCACAGTCCAGATCGGTCGGAGTAATAGTTTTCACATCAATGACAGTTTCCCAAGTGTCGCCAAAGGATCGACATCTGTAGAATCTTACGTACTCCAGCCACGTCGTTGCCGTTATGGCACGAACAAATTTGAATTTAAATTCCCGGACATTTCTCTCTTGATACATCTGAACTTTTACGTGAGCGAGTACGTATGTAACGTTATTGTCGTTCAAACCATTCATAACGTTTTGTTTTTCAGTCGTTCAAAATCGTTACATATACTCACGTAAAAGTCTTCATGAAAGTTGCCTATTATAAAATGAATATGTCTCACGTGAATGGACAGTTTGTTCAACTGTGGAATGACTGACTGACTCCAGATCCGTTTATTATTTTTAAGTGGTCAGTGAAAGTTGTGTCTCAGATATTTGACACTTTACATCATTTTAATATTATTCAGGATTAATTTACAAAGTTTAGTGTGTGTTTTATATGCCTCTAATTAGAAGTGTGCTACTGTTTTATAATTTAAATCAACATTTTAAAGGATTGTTCTTTAAGTGATTTATAAATATGAGGCATTGTGTTTATTATTTTAGACTATTATGGCAGTGGATCATTACCTTAGTTTTATTTCTTTAACTAGTCCAATGTGTAAATTAACAATGTGAGAATTAACTATTCTTACTTTGATTAAGTCTATTTTATCCTTTAAGTGTGAGACTGATGTTAAATAAGCATTATTTAACATCAGTCTCACACTTATGTGTTGTTTTTGTTTTTTGTTGTTGCACTTTAAATAGATGTGGGTTTATTGTATTTTTGTTATTTAAATTAAACATTTTTATAAACTTTTTTATTGAAATATAGAGGATTGTTTTGTTTTTTCTTCTATGGTAGTTTTTTATCAGTTTAACTTGCCTGAGTGCCTCAACTTAAGATGTTTAATTTTTAGTGTTATAGCTTTGTGTTGTCTTAGTGGACCATCAAAGGGTTAGGAATCTCTTTATCATAGTTTGACAAACTAGGGGTCCCCAAACACCATCTTGCCTAGGGCCCCCACAAAGCTAGAAATGGCCCTGGACTGCACACACATTGCTATAAAAGCGCCATCGCATGAATTTGTAATTGTGAACAGCGAGTAGCGTCTCCAATTCGCTTTCTGTGAAGTTCTTCTTTCCCGTCTTATTCATTCTTAGGTTTTCGTTTTCTGATTGCACAGAGCGGGGAATCTCAGGTGCAGGGTCAATTTAAATATAATTTGCATATTTAAACGGGGCGTAGAGGGGGAGTTGCATATTTAAAAGGGGCGTGGACAGGGAGGAGTCGGGTATGCTCGATTGGGACGTACAAAGGAAATTTGCTTCGAAATGCTTCTAAATCTGAGCTTACGTCACGATTTAGAAGGAAATCTAATAGCTCAGTAATAGTAATGGTTGGGATTCGGTTTAACCTTAAATTTTTCTTTTTTTAGGGGTAAATTATTGGGTTGAATCTGCGAACTTTGGGTGAACTATGTAAAATAATGATTTTTTTCCTGGCAATCTTATACCTTCCACTTCCACAAATTTTAGATATCTTCAATTAAACCTATCAAGGCAGATGCAGCAACAACAATACACAGATTACAAGCTATTTTGATCCTTGAGAAGCAAATATTTAGTTATTTCATGTTTATTTAATCAGTGATTAATTTTTGTTGCAACTACCAAATGGTAAATGGTAAATGGCCTTGCTTTTATATAGCACTTTTCTACCTATTGGTACTCAAAGCGCTTTCCAGTCAGAGACACATCTACCCATTCACTCACACAAGCACTCACACATTCACACACCAGCGCCACACACTGGGAGCAACTGGGGATTCAGTGTCTTGCTCAAGGACACTTCGGCATGTGGCACATTCCGGGGATCAAACCGCTAACCCTCCGGTTCGTGGACAACCCACTCTACCTACTGAGCCACAGCCGCCAAATGTTGGAGGTCATCAGTCAGTCATTTTCTATACCCGTTTAGTCCTGTTAGGGGTCACGGGGGTCTGCTGGAGCCTATCCCAGCTATCATCGGGTGAGAGGCAGGGGTACACCCTGGACAGGTTGCCAGTCCATCACAGGGCCGCACAGAGACAGACAACCATTCACACTCACAGGCACACCGACGGCCAATTTAGAATCGCCAGTTAACCTAATGAGCCTGTCTTTGGATGGTGGGAGGAACCCGGAGTACCCAGAGAGAACCCACACAGACACAGGGAGAACATGCAAACTCCACACAGAAAGGCCCCATGGCTGGCCCATGGATTTGAACCGGTGACCTTCTTCCTGTGAGGCATCAGCGCTAACCACCTGTTGGAGGTTCAAAATAGATATATATCATAAAGGAGCTTAGAGACCAAGTGTAGTTTTCTTTTAATCTTTTCTTTTTCCTCCTCTTCTGAGTCAGGTTTTTTCCCCACTACTTGTTTGGGAAGCCATGGGGTATGGGCTGGGTAGATGTGAGGTTTCAATTCAATTCAATTCAGTTTTATTTATATTATATATTTATTTTATAGCGTCAATAACAATATAAATATATATAAATAAATAACAATATAAATCGTCTCAAGATGCTTTACAAGACCCGGCCTGAAACCCCCAGAGCAAGCCTGAAGGCGACGGTGGCAAGGAAAAACTCCCTTTTAACAGGAAGAAACCTTGAGCAGAACCCAGCTCATATGGAGGGACCCATCTGCCTAAGGCCAGCCGGGTACAGAAAGAGAAAGAGAACAGCAAGATAAACATACACATATCTGACTAAAGCAAAGAAGCGGGATGCTATGATACAAACTAATGATGTTGCGTGACAGTATATAAGGGGAATCATTGGCAGGTTGGAGAATTGTTCATTCAGGTAGGAGTGGATAACAGCAGGATTCCATGGAGGTTTGAAAGGTTAAGAGAGGTTACCCTGTTAAAAGTTGTTATGCGTACATGCCACCACCATAGTGATAGAAACCCAAATAGATCCTTATGACTCGTGATGAAAAGGTGGTAAGGTTTGCAGGAACTGCAAAAGTCTGAATGGAACTGCGAAACAAGATAACGTGCTTTCTCACCCTCAGAGATTGGGGAGAATCCGTTGCCTTTTTACAAGAAATGCACCTTAAAAATCATGCACATAAACAATTACATAAACACTGGGTTGGACATGTGTTCCATTCTAGCTTTAACTCGAAATCACGTAGGACTGCAGTTATAGTTAATAAAAATTAGAGGTCGATTAGAGGTCGATTAGAGGTCGACCAAACCGATTAATCGGCGCCGATAGGACGTTTTAAAAACTATCGGCATCGGCCGAATTTGGCGCCGATTGTTGCCGATAGATCACCGAGGGGCGGGGCTGCTCTTCACACACAGCGAGAGAGAGAGAGAGCTGCCGCTGCAGCGTGTGCAGCGGCAGCAGAGAGGAGTTAAGTGATCTGTGGAGAAGACAAGTCGACTGGACAACAACACGTGTCATTGTAAGTGAAATAAAACCTTCACAAGTTGAAAGTCAACAAACATAACCTCCTTCGCAGAGGCAATAAGTACCACTAGTTCAACAAGCATAAACGTGCATTATATTTCAGCATAAACAGCCACATCTCCACCGGCATGATTTAGCCTACATGAGCTTGTTAAGCTAACAACAGTTAGCTTGTTAACAGGCTAAAATGAAAGCTGTCTGTGTGTCGTCTCTTTATCTTAGTTTGCCGTGAATCTTACAATTTGGGAATTTCTTGTAAATTCTTGTTGTGTTGAATTTTTTTTCTTTTTTTTGGGGGGGGGGGGTATCGGCCGATTAATGGGTTATCGTTTTTTTCCTGCTCCAAACTATCGGTATAATATCGGCATTCAAAAATCCACTATCGGTCGACCTCTAATAAAAATATTCCTTTTACTGCATCAGATATAATCGCTGATTCAAATGGCAGATATAAAATAGTAACCGGGGAAATTTATAACACCTCAGTAACTCTAGCATCTACACCCCCAACTTTGATGATGAGAGGTTTGTAAGTTCTGTACTGTTTTATTTACGTAACCTTCACACTCATAACCTAATTTTAGGTGGTGACTTTAACTTCATGATGGATCCAGTGCTGGACAGATCATCAAACAGGGAACAATCTTTGTCCAAATCAGCTATATTGTTGCAGAACTTTCTAAACTCAGCTAAAACAATAGAAGCATGAAGAAACATGCACCAAACTCAACGAAAATAATCATTTTTCTCTCAACCACACATATCCTTTTCCAGAATTGATTATTTCTTTATAGAATCAAAACTAATTACGGCAGTAAAACATACTGATTATAAGGCCACTGTATGCACTTCTCTTAATCCTGAAATGCTTGCAAAACTGACTTTAATCTTCTCTACACATCCGACCCAACTAAATTAATAAATTGTTCCAGACACAAATATTATGAATATGGGGATAAAATTGGCTCAACAGATAAAAGTAGGAGGCATCAAGAAATTCACACAGGTTCTGGTAGTAACAATCAGTAACAATTCGCAAATATACAACAGAATCAACGGGAAATTATAGAAATCTGCAAGATTTTTTTGACAATCTGAATATTCTCTCTATCAGTCAGGAGGATAAATGCTTGTTGGAAGAAACTATTACTCTAGAGGAGGTCACTTTAGCAATTTGCAGCTTGTAAAGTTCCAAAGCACCTGGCCCAGAAGGGTACTAGACTTATTGCAGAGACTGCCCCTCTCCCTTTGAAGGTCTTCATTGAATCGATTAAAGGAGGGTCTCTTCCAACAACATTTTATCTGGCAACAATTTCTTTAATACATAAAAAGGCAAACCCAAAGGAAACCCACTAGAAACCGCATCATACAGACCTGTGAGTTTACTAAATGTAGACACTAAAATTTTAGCTAAAATAATGGCAACCAGATTAGAAAATATATTCCCAGCAGTAATTCATGAAAACCAAACTGGATTCATTTAAAACAGACAACACCAAAATGAGTAACCACGACGATACTAAAGTATCACAGCCTTTTTTTATTATTATTATTTTTATGAACTGCAATGTATTTCTACAAGTTATAAATACTTATTAATTACTTATTATGTTGAGCAAAATCAGTGGTGCCACTGACTACAGCAGACTCGCCGCTCCTCCTGCCGTGGTGAGTGTGTCTCATGTCTCATGACTGTAAGCCATGCACGCCTGGGCGAGACAGAACTTTAGCTTGTTGTATGTTTTGAAGCGAATATTTATTAAGAGTGAGAAGTTGTCAATCCGTGTATCATTCGTTCATTCGATTTTCAAAATAAAAACGAAATTTAAAAAACGAAATAATGCCTTGTTTTCTCAATATTCGTTCCGAAAACTGAAAGGAAAAAACGGATAACGAGTGTTTTTCCGATTTCTTATTCTGTGCACAAATGGAAAATTGAAAAATCGGATAAGGGGCAATTTTGGGCGTTTCATCCCATTCGGATATTTACATTTGCCGCAAGTTGCGTGAACCGGAAGTGAAGTATCACCGGACTCGCGCCAGAGCGGGGAGACGGCGTGATAAAGGAGATATGGCCGGATTGGAGGACAGTGCAGACATAATAACAAAGCTTTTTGATGATGGAAAAACGCATGACGAGATAGCCAGCGTCCTTCAGCAATTAGGTGTCCCAAATTGCTCCACAATGTCAGTCAGAAGGTTCTGCCATCGGCATGGACTCCGGCGAAAAAGACATGTGTCGGATGGAGAAAGGATGGACGTACACGTCCATCCCATTGACTGTATATACTATGGACAAACCCTTCGTGACGTCACCCATTGGTTTCTGAATTCAAAAATGAAGCCTCCAGTGGGCGGAGACTTCAGTCGCCATGTTGGATTTGCTTTACTCCGCCCACACTCGGATATTCTAAATATGGACATGGGCGTCGTGTTGAGGCGGACCTAATGCAGTCTGGACACTGAAACCCGCCCACTGGACTGATTGTCCCATAAAAAACCATTGCCAGGCCACACCATCCAAGTGTTTTTTATCTGAACTTTGTTAGTGGATCAACTTCCAGTATAGCCTACTTACAGTATTAATCAATGAAAAATCAAGGTATGTTTTTCCATTGTGTTCTTGATGCATTTTCCATAGGTGACAGGAGCCAAAGAATTTGAGAGGCTTGCTACTGTTGCACACAGATCATAGACAAGGACAGCTTCTGATCTGCATCTGATACTGATTATGCCTCATTTTTTGTAATACATTCATCTGTTTTATTGCTTGAAAAAGTTGTACTGTTTAAGCACTTTATTTGTCTCTGATGGACCATGTGGTGGGAGACTTTGAATGAAGAATAATGTCCCTCCCTAAATAATCTTGTGTCGTTTTTGGCTGAACATAAATCATTAAGTGCTCTTCAGAATACAAATATTCACAACATAGGTTAGGTTTTAGTTAAGAATTAGTTTAATACCATTTTAATCAAAATATCAATCAACCTACCTAGGTCAAATCTTAAACACTGATCAATGAATAAGGCTGTATTGTCATTTATGCACACCAATAGTTTTCTGGTTGAATGTTCAGCCTACAGACTAAGACCTACAAGTCATGATGCCGAACATGAATCAGAATAAGTTCAGGTATTGCACATCTTTAGCAGACCGCCCAAAAATCAGAATGCTGGAAACCATATCTACTTAATCCAAAATCTCCTGGGGGTGGACCTTTAGCTATGTCTGCTTCACAGAATGTAACCAATATTGTCCTTCTCCAGTGGACTGCCCCTTAATTCCAATTATCTTATATCTGAGCTACCAATTTGCGTCACTGCGTGCACAGCATAATTTTGGTCACCCACGACAAAATCTCACTCCAAGGTTTTTTGAAAAGTTGGCAGGTATGGGTTTATAGTGTTGTCAAACCCAAACCTCGCGGCAGAATCAAATCCGAACCACTTCCTGAAGCAGTCACATGGTACAGCCGTACAGCCGGACAGCAAGGCTTCGGATGTCATTATTTCCCGCCCCTCCCTTAAATGAAGTCTCGATACGCGCTTCACGGAAACGCCCACTCCACTAGCTTGATACACGCTTCGAAACATCTTGTAACATCACTACCTGTGGGGGCGACTGTGGCTCAGTAGGTAGAGCGGATTGTCCACAAACCAGAGGGTTAGCGGTTCGATCCCCGGAATGTGCCGGGGATCGAATGTCGAAGTGTCCTTGAGCAAGACACTGAACCCCCAGTTGCTCCCAGTGCGTGGCACTGGTGTGTGAATGTGTGCGTGCTTGTGTGAGTGAATGGGTAGATGTATCTCTGACTGTAAAGGCGCTTTGAGTACCAATAGGTAGAAAAGTGCTATATAAAAGCAAGGCCATTTACCTGCTGGAACTTAGATTAATATTACTCAATTGGAAACAAAAAAACGGCTCCAACCCACGCCAATCCTATGGCAGATTTTAGGAAACACATAAAATCCTCTTTGAAGAAACAGGAATTGAAATTCTACAGGATCTGGCAACCATTTGTAGATCATCACCCTAATCCACAGTTGGCTGGTAAGATTTAGAAGGGCGCTGGGGCCCTCGGGTTGGGAATGAGGATCTCAAATTGGTTATTTCAGTTATTTTCAATTTAATAAAGTATTTTAAAGCAATTTATTTAATTGTTTTTAAGCTGTTGTTTTATTATATTTTGGGTTGTTTGGATGTGTGACCATGATCATTTGGAAGGATGCACAAATGTGAAAGAAACTGAACGCAATAGAGATCAAAAAGAGACGATGGAACATGTACCTTCCCTTTTTTTTAAATTTTTTAAATTTTTAATTTTTTTATGTATTTATAAGTATTTATATATACAGTTTCTTTCAAATTATTATTATTTACTATTTCTTTACTGATCCCATTGTCTTGTGTAATAGTAAGACTGTAAGTATATGTGGTTTTTGTATGACTGTCAGTATTGTTCAAAATGTTAGAACATTAATAAAGGGAGTTCAAAAAAAAGAAAAAACAGAGAAATTCCTTTTGTGCTTATTAGTCTGATGTTATCTGACTAACAGTAATAATGGGATAAAGTAATAACATTTCCTTTATGTCTCACAACACTGAACATCACACAACATCACAGCAAGGAGTCACCTCTCGCTTTCATCAGCAGCCTTCTCAGCCTCCTCTAGTTTCTGCAGTGCTGTTGCCAGTCTCTCCTGAGCTCGGTCCAACTCCTCCTCCACCAGCTGGATGCGTCTGTTCAGGGAAGCCACTTCTGCTTCAGCCTGAGTACAGACAAATATGGTGTACACCAATTCAAACAAACAATTTTTATAATCAAGTTAGCCATACCCGGATTTTCCTAAATGTAATTTTAATCCATGTTTATTCTGAAAGAAAAGGTTTTGAAGAGGCATGTGCTCCATAGCTGATTGAAAGCTGTCTATTTTCAGAGACCAGATATTAACCTTGCCCCATGGTACATTGTAACCTTGTGTCTACTGTGCTGTATCATAAAAATATCTGCAATGCACCTCTGACATGTGCTCAGCATCCCATTCTGGGTCAGCCTGTCCACATGTTGCCCACTTGTTTGAGTGGTTGAGCACTCCAGAAAATTTGCCCAACCATTCATCATTCTTTTGAGAGGAACCAGTTATGATCAGCGCATCAGTGAAAGGATGCCCCTTTCAAATGAAGAGATTATTGTGCAGTCATCAAGGTCTTTTAGTGTTCCCATATGTATTACTTTTAGATAGGTACTGTTTCATGTGGAAGGTAATAAACTGAATTATGTTATTGTCATTTTACAAGACTACTACCAGGCAAATACTAATACTATTAGTATTTGGCCCCAAAATATTTCAATGGTGGTTCATAGTTAGTTATTTGTAGAGACTTCTGTGTACAGACAATTAAATGATGTCCCTTTTACAACTGTTGGTGGAGTCAGCAAAGGATTTTAGCTTCACCAAAATCAGCAAATCCTGAATTAGCCAGATGAACAGAAAACCAGCCACTGGCGAAGTGTGTGTTGTATGCTTAATTCCAGGTGTGGAGACACAAGAGCAGTTGGAGCAGAACCTCTACCTATCAGTTCTAGTGTAATGATCAATATATACAGGTAGTGTTCTAATAAATTCAAATTATATAATTTGTTAATATTAATGTGTGTTCTTAATTGTGGGTGTTGAGAGTCTGAAGTTTGCTTGAAAAGACCTACACTATACTGCCATAGTACTTTACTGGCATTTGTTTGATGACAGCTGTAGTTTCTATATTGAGGCTATTACATGCTGTGAGTATTTTCTGTTATGTGCCAGTCAGTGGGCCATTCTAGACAGGGATCTAGCTGCCAGTATTGCTGGGATGGACAGATTGGAAGGTGTTTTGCCACTTGGATGGGTGGTGAAATGTCTCAGCTCCCTGTCTCACATAAACAATCTAAGCAAAGGAGCAGCGGCTCTACTCTGTGATCCCTCTAGATGTCTGAGTTCCTCTGCCTATCTCTAAGATTAAGCTATGAACACCATAATGTCTGCACTCAGTTTTAGTTTTGTTCTAGATATATAATGACCTGGATTACTGCGAACCTTCATAGAAAGTTATTGAAGGTGTTCTTGGATGGTCTATACAAAATAAAATGTTTTTATTTGCGGTGGTAATACTTAGTATTGGCTCGAATACCTAACAGAATGAAGTAATTACCTTACTTGTTCAACAGAAGTAGCAGGACTATCTGTGCTATCTGCCAAATTAAAGGTCGGCAGATATTGAGACTTGTGAGGAATGAGTGATGCACCTAAAATGGACTTGAACCATTGTTCACAGTCAAGGTTGAGCAGCTGACGTTATTGCCAAAATAGGGCTCTGAATCCCCCAACAGCTGTGAGGGGTCCATGCAGGGCAGGATAAGAATGGAAAAAGAAAAAAGAAAAAAACACAATTCAATAGGCTTGGTTTACACTGACCGCATATTTTTTTTTTTTTTTTTTTCAGAGCATTATCTCAGAGCTTATTCTGTCAGTATGAGAAGGTACAAACTAGTTTGTTTATTGTGTGTATGATGCTTACTTTCTCTGTATATAGGAAGAAAGAATACTGCATCTCCCTGCATCAAGAGTCAAATCTCCTCAAACACACTAACTTGACCTATCTTGTGGTGCAGAGGAGTATATAAGATTTTCTGAAATTATTGGTTTGACAGCCTAAATGCACTAATCACAACATAATTGTACTTTTGGAATCGCATTACTCACGTCAGCTGCCTTCTTGTCAGCAACCTCAAGCTTTTCCTGAGCATCCTTCAGGGCCTCGGAGTATTTATCAAGCTCGTCCTCTGTCCCTTTTAGCTTCTTTTGCATTTGTAGAAGTTCATCTTCATGCTGATTTGCAGGAGATCAAACACAAAGTTAGTGACAATGTTCAATATCCTGTTCAAAATGTTCCCATGACAGAATTTATTTACTTGATTAATACAGTAAAACTATCGTAACTTTTATTTAGTTTTATAAACAATATTTACATGTTATTTGTTTGTTGTTCGTTTGCTGTAATCATCCTCCCTCTTCATTTTAAAGATTGGGAGATCTCTTTCTGACATATTTCAAATGGAGGCACAAGATAACAAAATCCGCAGTCATGGTACTGTACCAAGAGAGTTGTACTAAAGCTACTCCAATTCCCTGAATTACCCAGATGGCCTGAATCTCTTGTTAACGTCAGAGAAACTTTATTTTCACTCAGAAAACCCTTTGGAGTTGGTTTCCATTGCACGCTTTGGCGCTAGCGTGCCCAGAAGAACTACTCGTGTGTTCAAATTAGTATTACTTTATCCATTAAACACAACATCTGTGACAACTCTACAAGTGAAACTAACATCACTGACTACACTATAACAGATTTTGCTTCTTTGGGCAGGGGGGATAGTACACATATGTCCTTGCCCACAGATCACTTCTTAAAACAGTGCAAATCTGTTATACTATGCACCATCATCATAATAGAAAATGTGTTTTTTGAGGTAGTCGGAGAATGTAAATTCATAGCAGGTAAACTGACATGTAGCGCTATCCAGTTCAACTACTGTTGATGAATAGTGACAGACATAATATGACATAATCTGTCATAAATCAAGGTACAGAGGCTACTGGCTGGGATTCCTGCTTTCTATTCATTGGAAATGGTAAGTGATCATTCAGTGGAATTTATCCATGTCAAATGTAATTAATAAGACTAAGAAATGCTAATTAAATCACAAGTATAACTCTGAATGTCTGATAGTTATGTGCCTTGAATGTTCATATCAGTCAGGTCAAATATGGGCAAAGATAAGCATTGGATCTCAGTCTTATACTTCTACATAATTGCATCTGCCTGAATGATTATTACTGTAAAAAGTTGTTAATTCACTTTATTTCTAGAAGATGACAAAAATATATTATTACGCTGTGTCTTATCTTGAGTAGCTCGAAGAAAAAAAACACTTGACGTAAGAGCATTCTAATTGCTAACCTTATGAAAGGCAAAAGATTAGATACCATTCAACAGGTGTTCTGAATCATAATGTCTCATCTGTTTAATGAGACTTTTGTTGGATGAAGCATGGTTTTCTGTGTTTTTGGCATGTGATGATGGACCTGTGATCATAACCTACCTGTTTGCTTCTGTCTTCAGCTGCTTTTTTGTCTGCCTCAGCTTGCTCAGCCTGGTCCAGTGCATTCTCCTTGTCCAATTTCAGCATAAGCATTTTCTTTTTGATTGCCTCCATTTTGGCTGAGGTTTAATGAGATTTTGCAACTGAGAAGGAAATTGAGTCTGGGAAACTGATAGAGACTCAAACCTCTGACAAAGATAGATGCATCCTATTTATATAGCAGACAAGCAGACACTCCCACCTCTAAGCCCTTCAACTTACTCACACAGAAATATACGGTAACTTTCATTTCCACTGACTGTCGTTTCTCTTTATTTAGCTGATTGGTTCTATGAATTTTAAAAGGTGTCAAATAGGGCTGTGAGATGTGTACCAACCTGACTTATGCACAGCACAACAGATGGCTATAACTGAGTGGTATCTGTAGTAAAGTTAAGTTAAGGCAAAGACAATGCTGTGACTAAACATACTGTATGTGTTTAGAGATTGACTAAAACCATACACATTCAAGAATAATAACAAGAATGTCACAATGATTATGTTTTGGCACTAGGTATTAGAATAGAATAGAATAGAATTTATTGCCATTTGCACAGTAACAAGAAAATACAGGCACATTGGAATTCTCGTGCGGAGTTCCCTGAGTCAGTTAGGTAGCAGCAGAGACTTTCAGTCTGTTTAAGTATAAAAATATATAAATACACAGTGGATTTTAACAGTCGGTTCTTACACACATTGTGGTGAAGAAAAGAATAGGTGTCTGTATAACCACGACTCATAGACAGAGGAGGTGGATTGAGGTAAGAGAGAGACAGTCCACAATGAAGGAATGACTTTCCTGTAACAGTATTCCATCACCTGGCTTGTAATGCCTATATCTGGATTTCTCCTGGGGATGGACAGGGTACAGAGCCAGCGGGAGAATATCTTACTAATTCCCCTCCAGGGCCCAGTTGAGTTATTAATAAACATCTTTTGGCTGACATTGTCAAGTGGATTAGACTAAGTGACTCAGTTTGCAGCTATGCACACAAGCAGACGTGGGTGCAGAGGAAAAAGAAAGGAACAGAATGATGACTCAATCAGTCTCAGTTGTATATTTTTAAGATTCTTTAGGATTCTTGAAAAAACATATGTTTGCTATAAAACCATTGTGCAGTCTATAAGTTAAATAAGTGATCGTTATACTAAGAGATTAAAAATTGTGTTCTTCTGCATCAGTCACTGTTATTTACCGCAACCTACTGGCTAGAGATACACTATATACTGTATATACTAAGTATTTATATATACTATATACTTGTATACTTAATATACTATACTAAGTATTAACTCACCCATCCAGATAATTGAATTCAGGTGTTCCAATTACTTCCATGGCCACATGTGTACAGAATCAAGCACTTAGACATACAGACTGCTTCTACAAATATTTGTTAAAAGAATAGGTCGCTTTCAGGAGCTTAGTGAACTCCAGCATGATACTGTGATAGGATGCTACCTGTGTAACAAGTGAGCAAATTGGAATGACAGCAACTCAGCCACAAAGTGGAAGGCCACGTAAAATGACAGAGTGGGGTCAGGGGATGCTGAGGCACATAGCACACAGAGGTCGCCAACTTTCTGCAGATTCAGTTGCTACAGACCTCTAAACTTTGTGTGGAGCTCAATAACAGTGCATAGATGGAATGGGTTTCCATGGCCGAGCTGCTGCATCCAAGCCATATATCTTCAAGTGCAATGCAAAACATCGGATGCAAAGCACACTTTGTAGGAACCATTTGGGGATGGCCCCTTCCTGATCCAACATGACTGAGCAACAGTGCACAAAGCAAGGATGAGCGAGTTTGGTGTGGAAGATCTTGACTGGCCTGCACATAGTCCTGACCTCAATCCGACAGAACAGAATTAGAGCGAAGACTGTGAGCCAGGCCTTCTCTTCCAACATCAGTGTTTGACCTCACAACAAATGCGCTTCTGGCAGAATGGTCAAAAATTTTCATATACAAACCCCAAACCTCTGCGGAGTTAATGACTTCTTCTCAGCCATGTTTGACGTTTTGATCCATTTTGATCATTTTAAATACAAATAATTCCACCAGACCATCTCAGCAATGTGTCCTTCACTTTATTCGGTAAGTGAATTTCGAGGATTATTTATATGTTTTATATGTGTTTGTGCCCAACATAGCTGGTTGCAGAACTTAATTAGATAATTAGCTAATGAATTAGCCTTGGGGAAGCCTTTAGGCATAGCTCCGGTGTGTTAGTGAGGCTAACCGGAGGCTAGCAGGATGTCCCTTTTACGACACGGTTATCAAACCGACCCCGAAGTTAAAACATAATATTCAAGTTTTAGAATTTAGAGGGATAATACTTTTAAATAAAGTGCATCTGTGTAAAATTAGAAAACATTATTCTACCATGTAAAGTGGGAAACATTTATTTGACTTTTTGCATACCATCAATGTTATGGTAACATGTAATGACAACTGGTTTGGTTGAGCTGGACTAAGAAGACATCTCTTCAGTGCTTCCTTATTACAGCCCAAATGTGTTAACTTTAGTATTGAGGTTTTCTAGCATACATTCTTAAACTATTGCTTGAATAGCAGTAATATTTTTTTCATTAATAAATGAATTATTATGATTAATGATCAATTATTATGATTTGCTTGTACTGACAGTTATATTTAAATATAAATGTAACATTTACAGTCAGCACAAAAGACCTAAGGAGTCTAAATACAAGGTGAATATATTGAAATGTGACCTATAACTTTTGACTGTAACAGAACGTAAATACAAGACATTCTACACAAAATTGTGACTGTATTTCAGACTATAAAATGTAAGAGTAAACATGTAGTCAAACAAGGTTTGCACCAGTCTCAAGCGGCTTAACGGTAGGGTTATAGGAATGAGGACGAGCACGTGTAAGTGGGTTCATGTCCTCCTTCATCATGATGACCAGCTTCATTTGCCTGACCTCTCACATGTCAATGCCACCTCAGAGGATGATGATGATGTTCAGCGCTGCCCTTCCTCACAGGGAGTAGGAAAAGAAGAGGAGAACGCTTTCTCATCAAAGTTTACACCAGCCAAACATCAAACACACATGTCCAGCCTGCAAAGACCTCTTCTGAAGTTCTCTGTAGCTCTCTAGGCCCCATGCTGGACAAACATGTCACTAATGAGCCACACACTAACTGTGGAGGAAAATAAAAGTGTAAATACTTACAGTAATGAAAAAATATAAAGGCAATATCATTCATTTTTCAAATATAATTAAGATGACATAATACCAGCCATCTATTGTTGAAGCAGGTACTGGTACAGACAGTGTGGTAGACATGGAGGGACATCACAGGTAGGTATGAGCTGAACCAGTTACTGAAAGAGAGAATCATATTGTAATAAACATAAATGCACGCTTCACTCATATCCAAAATAAAGAGTTAACGTAGATATAGAGTCAAAATCATAAATATGCCGTAAATCATTTGCCGTATCTGGGCCATGTCCGATTCACATGCCATATACTCAAGGACGAAATGTAGATTTCAGAGGTGGGGGGGACACAAGTATTTTTAATAAAACTCTAATCTTTCACTTCACTGTGTTTTCTAGAAGTTGTTCCAGTTTTCTATTGCTACTTTTAAGTTTAATGTTCCTCTTTTTGGTATGACTGGTTGTAAAGCATGTAGCAAAACATTATCACCCAGTTCTGTGTTTCACTTTGTTAGCCAACTTCACTCCAACTCAGGATGCATGACATGAACAGTAGGACAATTTGGGGTGCAACAATCATCAATTTTGATACAGTTAAAAAACATAGTTTCACAATTAACATAAGTTTGGATGTATAAAATCTAGCGATGGAAAAAAGATTCGGGATCCGGCTCATTGAACCGGCCACCAAAGAAGACTCAAGAATCATGGATCGAGACGTCTATTGAACCGGCTCAGTTGAGTCCTACCACATTTGATTGATATATAATCAATAAACAGCACCATTCAAACATCTTACATTTCACTTGGCAGACAAACAAAATGTACTACCCGACTTGGCCACTAGCAGACTATGGCACTCAGCCACTGGAGTGGAGTAGCACTACTGAGTCCCTTCACCACTCATAAATCAGAATCAAATCAGAATCAGCTCTAATGGCCAAGTATGTACACATACAAGGAATTTGACGGCAGCTTTTCTCTCTAGTACAGAAGCAATTTAAATAAGTGAAATAACAATAAAATAAAATAAATCACAATCTGTACACATACAATATAGGATAATATATACACCCAACCATGGTTATTGTACAGTGAGTATATACAACAATGCAGAGTTATTGATTATTGTGGATGGACTCACACTCAGTGACTGCTCAGAGTTCAACAAAGTGACAAGAAGAAACTGTCCTTGTGAAAGGTAGTTTTGTCATGCAGTGCTCTGTAACGCAGGCCAAAGGGGAGGAGTCTAAACAGATGTGACCAGGGTGTGAGGGGTCTAAGGTGATTTACCTGGCCTGCTTCCCGGCCCAGGACCGGCACAGGTCCTGGATGGAGGGAAGATCGGTACCAGTGATCCTCTCTGAAGATCTCGTGCCTGTCCTTGTCATGCCTGATGGCGGATCCAAACCGGACGTGGTTGGGACAGACTGTACTATTGCAGTATACAAGATGATCAGCAGTTCCTGAGGCAGGTTGAACTTCCTGAGCTGAAGCAGAAAGTACAGCCTCTGCTGGGCCTTCTTCCTTACGGAGTCTATGTGGGAGGTCCACTTCAGGTCCTGTGCGATTGTGGATCTTAGGAACCTGAATGAATCCACTGTGGGGACTGTCCTGTTGAGTATTGTGAGAGGAGGCGTTGATGGGGGACTCTTCCTGAAGTCCACTATCATCTCCACAGTTTTGGGGACTCTTCCTGAAGTCGGGTTGAGCGGGTTTAGCTCCAGGTGGTTCTGACTGCACCAGTGGACCAGCTGTTCCACTTCCACTTCTGCATGCAGAGTCATCACCGTCCTGGATAAGTCCGGTGGTGTCATCTGCAAACTTGAGGAGTTGCACAGAAGGGTCACTTGAGGTGCAGTCAGTGATGTAAAAGGAGTGGGGAGAGAACACATCCCTGGGGGGCGCCAGTGCAAATAACTATCTGCTGCTGAAACCTGGGATCGAACCAGAGTGTGGTTATACATTTCAACAAAACTGCACTATTACAATATTTGACAAGAAATAAGCTGAAGCAGTGAAACAAGTTAAAGCTGTTGCTGTTTGCATTTGATTTTAGTTTAACTGTTGTCGGTCTAAACCCTGTCTGTTGTTTTGTTTTTCCTCAAATATGTTTATTGAATTTTTAACATACCAACACAACAACAAAACAATATTCAGTACAACATTGGTCTAGACAGCGTACATATACTTACAACTCACATTCACCCAATCAGTGCAATGACAACAAGACAAAGAGCCCAAGGCTAGCCAAGAACAGCATTCGAAAGCACTGAAGCCACTGTAGAGTTGGAGAAGCGAAGATATGGAGTCCAAATGTTCATAAATTGTCCTTCTGACGAATGAAGCAGACATGTCAGGTACTCAAGGGGGAAGCATTCCATAATTATCTTGTGCCAGTTCAATTTACTGGGGGGTTTGTCGCTTATCCAAGACAAAAAGAGGTTTTTTCTTGCTGCATATGTGAGGATATCATACAGTCTGGCAGCGTTGGCATTCATAAAGGTATTCTGATTGGTGTAACCCAGGACTAAGGAAAGGGGGTCCATGTGCAACACAACACCAAATATTTTTTCAAGATCCTGCAAAACATCCATCCAATATGTTTGTATTTTAGGACATGACCAGATACAATGAGTATAGGTGCCCACTGAGATTTTACATTTTAAACATGCAGGCGAGAGTTGAGAGTTCATTTTATGTCTTTTGTTAGGAGAGATTTGTAAACGGTGCACAATCTTAAATTGCAGTAATCTGGCACGGTTACACACAGATATTTTCTTTGTTTGAGTCCATATCTTAGTCCATTTGTCCCCATCAATATCTGTTCCAAGTTCACCTTGCCATTTCTGTATAACATCCTGCATATTTATCACATCAGTCTGGCTTAAGACATTGTAAAAACGAGTGATGGCTTTCTTAGTTGGGCCAAGGAGGAGCACCTGTTCAACTGCGGATGTAGTGGTATCAATATTAATAGTAGTTTCCCTGTTTATGAAGTCCCGGATCTGTAGGTATTTGTAAAAGTCATGCTTGGGAAGATTATATTTTTCTTGAAGTTGTGCAAATGACATCATGGATGCACCCTGAAATAAATCACGCATCCTTTTTATCCCTCGAGATGTCCAAGTGCCATACCCATCATCCACCATGCCTGGTAAGAAGTTAGGATTGCCCTGAATTGGAACCAATGAAGATGTTAGACCAGACCTCCCTTCAAGCTTTTGTGTAATAAACCATGCTTTTAAAGTATTACGGATTATAGGGTTGTTTTTATAATGGCCTCTGGCCGACTTTAAGTCCTTGAAGGCCAGAAGGCCTAACAGTGAGCCTGAGGTCTGCGACCTTTCTAAACTCAGCAGATCAGAAGTAGGTTCCTCCCTGACCCATTCTGCCACAAATCTCAAATGAGATGCCAGCTGATACCATCTGAAGTTGGGGAGATCTAGACCACCCCTTGAACTGGGAAGTTGTAGTTTTGCTATTTTCAGCCTGGGCTTCCTCTTATTCCAAATGAAGTCACTCAGCCAGCCATCAAGCAGCTTCAGTACCTTGCCTGACAAAAGTAGTGGGATCATCTGTAGGGGGTATAACAACCTTGGCAAAATATTCATTTTAATAACAGAAACTCTACCAAGCAATGATAAGGGGAGTGGGGCCCATCTGTCCAGGTCTCTCTTTATGGAGTCTAGGAGGGGGTTAAAATTGGCCTTATACATTCCATGAAATAAAGGTGTGATATGAATACTGAGGTAAACAAAACCTGTTATGGACCATTTAAATGGGAATGAGGGTAGGGTGTCAAATCTATCTCTAAGACTTCCCATCGGCATAGCTAAAGATTTTGAGAAATTGATTTTGTAGCCTGAAAAACATCCAAACCAAGTAATTACATCAACCAGACGTGAAACAGAGGTCTCAGGTTCCAGCACATAAAGCAGAACATCGTCCGCGTAGAGAGAAATTTTATGTTGTATCCCACCCACAGTTATGCCAATTATATCTACATCTTGCCTTATAGCCTCAGCGAGAGGTTCTATTGCAAGGGCGAAAAGAGCAGGACTAAGAGGGCAGCCCTGGCGAGTTGAACGATGAAGTGGGAAGTTGTCAGACCTATAACCATTGGTGATGACTGAGGCCACAGGGTTTTTATATAATAATTTAATCCATCTGATAAAATTGTCCCCCAAATTAAATTTATGCAGGATATTAAACAGATATGACCATTCAACACGGTCGAAAGCTTTTTCTGCATCCAGTGAAATAACCACGCTATCAATTTCCTGTGTCTGACAAATATTGATAATATGTAGGAGCCTCCTGACATTGTAACTAGAACTCCTACCTTTGATAAAGCCTGTCTGATCCTCTCTAATGAGAGAAGGTAGAACTTTTTCGAGACGTACTGCTAATATTTTAGATAATATTTTGATGTCCTGGTTCAGAAGAGCAATAGGCCTGTATCCTGAACAGTCCTCAGGGGACTTTCCTTTTTTTAAAATTAAGGTGATATCGGCTTCTCTTAGTGATTGGGGAAGGCTACCAGTGATGAAAGAATGGTCCAACATTTCCAAAAAGGGGTCTAAAAGCACATCCTGAAATTCTCGATAAAATTCACTGCTCAGGCCATCAGGCCCCGGTGCCTTGCCTGATTGCATGCCTTTAAGTGCTAGCAGGGCCTCCTCCCTAGAAATGGGAGCGTTTAATTCACGTTTTTGAGAATCAGAGATGGTTGGAAGAGTTAATCTTCCTAAAAAGGATTCCATCCTATCCGAGACTCCCTGCGGTTGGTCCGATTCATACAATCTCGTATAATATTGCCTGAAAGTGTTATTAATGTTTTTGTTATCAAAGTAACGGGTGCCATTTCCTTTTAAAATTGAAAGAATAACTTGAGGATCCCTTTTAATTTTGGTTAGATGAGATAAATACTTACTGGGCTTATCCCCATACTCATATAGCCTTTGTTTTGAGAAGAGGAAAGCAGTTTTAGCCTGTTGGGTTAGTAAAGTGTCTAGAGCGGCCTGTAATGCGCATTTCCTCTGCAACAGTAATGGGTCTGATGTTGAACAGAGTGCACCTTTAATATCTGCCAGTTCTTTTTCAAGTTTTAGTTGCTGTTCTAATTGTTTCTTCTTTTTCGAGGATGAGTATGCTATAATTAAACCCCTGATGTATGCTTTTGTAGTTTCCCACAGTAAGGATGGGTTATTGGTAGATTGTGAATTAATAGACAAGAATATCCTAAATTCACTTTTCAGATGAGACACAAATTTGTCATCTTTCAGGAGACGCGTGTCAAATCTCCAGCGTTTACTTCTTGCAACTTCTATGTCGAGAGACAACTCAAGGAGCACAACTGCATGATCACTAACCACAATATTGCCTATTGAGCAGGAGGGCACCAATTGCATCACAGACTGGGGTACGAAAAAATAATCAATTCGTGTGTGGCATTTGTGAGGAGGGGAGTAAAAGGTGAATTCTCTATCAGGCGGATGCAATATTCGCCATGCATCAACGAAGCTGATTTCCTCACAAATCGATAAGAGGGCCTTAGCCTGGTTTGACAGAGGAGAGTTTCGTGGGGGATGCCTATCAAGTTGAGGATTAAGTAAACAATTAAAGTCACCTCCCACTAAGGCCAATGGCGAAGTTACTTCTGCAAATTCTGAAAATGCTTTAGTTAATAAGTCTGGGGAATAGTTAGGTGGGCAATAAAGATTCATAATAGTAATTTCCTTGCCATGTAAGACACCGTTTATAATCACAAATCTTCCATAATTATCTTTCATACACTTTTTAAATTGGAATGGTAGGTTCTTGTGTATCAATATAGCAACCCCTCTGCTGCTGGTGGTAAAAGAGGAGAAGTACGCCTGACCAACCCAACTGTATTTAAGTTTAAGATGCTCACTGTCCTCTAAGTGGGTTTCCTGCAATAGAGCCACATCCACCCCCTCCCTTTTTAGCAAGGAATAGACCTTTCTTCGCTTCACATTACCTCTTAAACCCCTTATATTCCATGAACAGAGTTTTAGCTTATAAGATGGCATCATTCTATTGGCATTTTATCCAAATACGTCGACATGATACACTGAATGTGGAAGACCAGTACTGAGTATGAACTACAAATAACAAAAAACGAACACATAGAACTATAACAGTAAGAAACTGTGCATGTAAAAAAAAAAAAAGAGAAATGTTGAAAGAAAAGAAAAAGGATGATGGGGGTTCTTCCCCAGGTTGCGAGGGGATTGCTGCTCTGTAAGGCACCTTCACTAGGGCCATACGTGTCTCTCACAGCATATAAACAAAAAGGAAATAAAGCAAGTGACATCATCCAGTTAACCGGGGCTCACAACAACACCCAGATATTACATGATAAACAAAAATTCACCGCATCTAAGTGTAAATCGTCTTCTTGGATCAACTGGACATCCACTGAATGCATACTGGTGTATAATTAAACAAGGGGAGCACCTTAACACATATTGTGCTAGCGAGTAATCATTCACATGCATGTAAGGTCTATCATAACAGATTATAATCACCAGTAAACATAACCGAGTGTTCAAACTTAGCTCTCATATAGTAGGAGACTCCGTCATTCCTGACGTGCTGCACTTGCTGCAAAGGTCAGAGCCTCTGTCGGGGAGAGGAAAGTTTTCTTGATGCCATTCAGAGAAACTTGTAGCTTTGCAGGGAAGAGCATGGAGTAGTCAGCGCCGATTTGCCTGAGCCGTTGTTTAGCTTCGTTAAACTCTTTCCGTTTGCGAAGAACTGCGGCAGACAGGTCATGGTAGAAGGATATTTTCCTTTCCTCCAGAGTGATATCCCCGCCCGCTGCTTTCCTCCGTACTGCTGCCATCACTCTCTGCTTGTCCGGGAACGCGTGGAAGCGGACGATGACGGGGCGAGGCCGCTGGTCAGATCCGGGCTTGGGCATTAGAGAGCGGTGCGCCCGCTCCAGTTTCACTCGGCCCCTTTTAGTATCCATGCCGAGAAACTCCGGTAGCCAGTGCTCAAAGAAGTCTAAAGCATTTCCCCCTTCAATATTCTCAGGCAGGTTGAGGATGCGGATGTTTTTCCGCCGCCCTCTGTTTTCCAGCTCGTCAATATGGTCGTGGAGGGATTCAACTTTTCTTTCCAAAGCTGCTATACGCTCAGCGTGCGGCTCGTTAGCGGCCTCCAACTGTAGCACCCGAGCCTCTGCTTCGTCCAAGCGGTCGTTAGCCCTTTTCAGCTCGGTAGTATGAGAGAGAACTGTTTTAGCCAAAGGTTCGAGTTTCTCGTTAATAGCCATCATTAGCTTATTAGTCATCAAATCCAGCGCTTTAGCGAGTCCAGGTTCAAGTTCTGCCTCCTCGTCGTCTTCATTGTGCTCGCCGCCATGTTGTGCTAGCTCCGTAGCCGTGCTGTCAATCGGCTGCCGCAATTTACTCTTTCCCTTTGGCATTGTTTGGTGTTGTCTTGTCCAGTATTGTTCAAGAGTCATACTACTGCATTTACACTATAAAAAGATAACGCGGTTTGAGAGAGAATGTAGAATATATGAAGAGTGTTGGCGGAGCACCCGCAAACCCGACCGTCTCCTAGTCCGACATCACGTGACCCCCTGTTGTTTTGTTTTTAACGCTGACATCAGCCTTCATGTCTACATAATATCACTGTTACTGTATTTTAGAAAATGCCCATGATGGTTTGAGGGATTACATGCAGTATCTAAATATGGGAGTAAATTGTCTGCATATAGTTTGACTGTTTATAAAGACAACTCCAAAATTACGTCACCCATATTTTTCCTGAAGAACAGTTTTGAAGCTCATTCTGGTGTCTCCATCTTTGTCTCACTCCATCTCCATCTCCATCCACCTCCCAGCTGATTCAGCAATGGCCAAAGAGGTGGAGCTGAGGCTAAAGATAGCCTGCTACCTGGAAGGCCACTCAGATCAGCCATGCTCTTAATTCTGAATTAATTAATTAATTAATTCTTAATTTAAATCCTTGATATAATGTACAGGTTCATAATTAACAGGTGACTTATATATTGGTCAGGTTCATGGTTAAACTAAGCAAGCATGTAGGGTACTCCATAAATTATTGCAATCATAAATTGTCATTTGTATTTCATTTCAGTTTACCTGTTGCCAGTCTGAACTCTCATTAATGGTTAGCCTTCAGTTCAGTAAACTGCACTATTACTATATCTTGAGAAATAAGCTCTAGAGACCAAAACTGTTTTTGTACCAGGTTGGAAACATTTTAGTTAATTTCTGCTGTAAAGTTGGGCATTACTCTCACATAGAGGTTAACTTGGAGGCCACATTTGGGGTCTAGTATGTTTGTCAATGAACAGTCGCCCTCCATACCATTACATGAGATATAGTCACAGTCTGTTGTTCTGCTTAAGTAAACATATTCGTTCTACGTGATAATTTGGATCATAAGAATATGTCTGACTATGTTTAGTTCAATCAGGATGATTGATGGTTAATCACACTACTGAATTACATGCGTCAATTGTAGTGTTTAACTACATTCAAAGTATAATTTATGAATGAGCTATAAACTTACATTTACACTTATGCACTTTTAAACACAAGAGTTTCCAATACTTGCACATCTCATGTTTGTCCCAGTGGGGATTTGAACGCTGTCTTTTGAGGAATATAAATAAATAATTAAATGGGTGGATCTGCCTAAGGCCAGCCGGGTACAGACAGAGAAACAGAACAGCAAGATAACATATATCTGTCCACCTTTTGCAGCTATTACAGCTTCAACTCTTCTGGGAAGACTGTCCACAAGGTTGAGGAGAGTGTTTATAGGAATTTTTGACCATTCTTCCAAAAGCGCATTGGTGAGGTCACACACTGATGTTGGTCGAGAAGGCCTGGCTCTCAGTCTCCGCTCTAATTCATCCCAAAGGTGTTCTATCGGGTTCAGGTCAGGACTCTGTGCAGGCCAGTCAAGTTCATCCACACCAGACTCTGTCATCCACGTCTTTATGGACCTTGCTTTGTGCACTGGTGCACAGTCATGTTGGAAGAGGAAGGGGCCCGCTCCAAACTGTTCCCACAAGGTTGGGAGCATGGAATTGTCCAAAATGTTTTGGTATCCTGAAGCATTCAATGTTCCTTTCACTGGAACTAAGGGGCCAAGCCCAGCTCCTGAAAAACAACCCCATACCATAATTCCTCCTCCACCAAATTTCACAGTTGGCACAATGCAATCTGAAATGTACCGTTCTCCTGGCAACCTCCAAACCCAGACTCGTCCATCAGATTGCCAGATGGAAAAGCGTGATTCATCACTCCAGAGAACGCGTCTCCACTGCTCTAGAGGCCAGTGGCGGCGTGCTTTACACCATTGCATCCGACGCCTTGCATTGCACTTGGTGATGTGTGGCTTGGCTGCAGCTGCTCGGCCATGGAAACCCATTCCATGAAGCTCTCTGCGTACTGTACTTGGGCTAATCTGAAGGTCACATGAAGTTTGTAGCTCTGTAGCAATTGACTGTGCAGAAAGTCGGCGACCTCTTTGCACTATGCGCTTCAGCATCCGCTGACCCCTCTCCGTCACTTTACGTGGCCTACCACTTCGTGGCTGAGTTGCTGTTGTTCCCAAACGCTTCCATTTTGTTATAATAGAGCTGACAGTTGACTGTGGAATATTTAGGAGCGAGGAAATTTCACGACTGGATTTGTTGCACAAGTGGCATCCTATGACAGTTCAACGCTGGAATTAATGTCATAAATACACATATCTGACTAATGATACGGTACAATGAGGTCTTTAAGATATGATGGAGCTAGGCCTTTGAGGACCTTGTATGTAAGGAGGAGGATTTTAAATTCTATTCTAGACTTTAAGGGGAGCCAGTGAAGAGAAGCTAAAACTGGAGTAATATGATCTCTCTTGCTAATTCCTGTCAATGCTCTTGCTGCGGCATTTTGAATCAGTTGGAGGCTTTTTAAAGAGTTATTTGGGCAGCCAGACAGTAATCAATTACAGTAATCCAGTCTGGAAGACACAAATGCATGAACTAGTTTCTCAGCATCATTCTGAGACAGGATGTTCCTAATTTTGATGATATTATGTAGATGAAAGAAGGCAGTCCTGGTTACTTGCTTAATGTGACATTGAAAGGACATATCCTCGTCAAATATAACACCAAGGTTTTTCACAGTAGTACTGGAGGCCAAGGTAATGCCATCCAAAGAAACCACATGATTAGATAAGGAATCTCTGAGATGCTTAGGACCAAATACAATAACTTCTGTTTTGTCTGAGTTTAAGAGTAAGAAATTACACGTCATCCAAGCCTTTATGTCTTGAAGGCATGCTTGGAGTTTAACCAGCTGATTTGTTTCATCTGGTTTCATAGATAAATATAGCTGGGTGTCATCTGCGTAGCAATGGAAGTTTATGCTATGTTTTCTAATAATCTTCCCTATTGGCAACATGTATAATGTGAAGAGTAGTGGTCGCAGCACAGATCCCTGAGGAACTCCATAACTTACTTTTGTATAAGTAGAAGAATCATTGACACGAACTGGAATCTGTCAGACAGATAGGATTCAAACCAATCTAATGCAGATCCTTTAATCTGGATCTCACTTTCAAGTCTCTGTAGTAAAATGTTATGATCAATAGTGTCAAATGCAGCACTAAGATCTAGCAGAAGTAGTATGGAGACAAGTCCACTATCTGAAGCCATGAGGAGATCATTGGTAACTTTAACCAGAGCTGTTTCTGTACTATGATGAACTCTAAAACCTGACTGAAACTCTTCAAACAGACCATTCCTGTTTAAATGGTAAATGGTAAATGGCCTTGCTTTTTCTACCTATTGGTACTCAAAGCGCTTTTAAAGTCAGAGACACATCTACCCATTCACTCACACAAGCACACACACATTCACACACCAGTGCACTGGGAGCAACTGGGGTTCAGTGTCTTGCTCAAGGACACTTTGACATGTGGCACATTCCGCATGTGGCACATTGTGACAACCCGCTCTACCTACTGAGCCACAGTCACACAAGTGGTCACACAACTGATTAGCAACAACTTTTTCAAGAATTTTGGAAATAAAAGGAAGGTTGGAGATTGGTCTATAGGTGGCTCTAGAGTGGATCTAGAGTAGCTTTCTTAAGTAGGGGCTTAATTACAGCAATCTTAAAAGACTGAGGCACATATCCTGTTAATAAAGATAAATTTATCTGGTTCAATATGGAGGTGTTAATTAATGGGAGCAATTTAATTGGGATTGGATCTAGAAGACAGGTTAATGGTTTAGATCTTTTAATTATTGAAGATAGCTCGAGAAGATCTACTGGGGAGAAGGATTCCAGATGTTGATAAGGTCTAACAGAAATTTCTAAAGTCACTGTACTTACATCTTTGACAGGAAGGATGCCTTGAATGTTTTCTCTAAGGCCAACAATTTTATTGGTAAAGAGCTGATGAAGTCATTACTACTGAGGGCCAAAGGAATAGATGGCTCAACAGAGCTGTGGCTCATTGTCAGCCTGGCTACAGTGCTGAAAAGAAATCTGGGGTTGTTCTTGTTTTCTTCTATTAATGATGAATAGTATGCTGTTCTAATACTACGGAGAGCTTTTTTATAAGTCGTTAAACTATCTTTCCAGGCTATGTGAGCTTCTTCAGAGTTAGTGGAATGCCAAATTCTTTCTAGCTTTCGGGCTGCCCGTTTTAAACAGCTCAACTGCGAATTATACCAGGGAGCTAGCCTCCTCCGATTAATGACCTTCTTTTCGGAGGAGCAACTAAGTTTAGAGCTGAACTAAGCAATGCTGCAGTGCCATTCGCAAGATTCGCCACTCATGAATCCCGACAGATTCGCTACTCATGAGTCCCTGCGGATTTGCTACTCATGAATCCCGGCAAATTCAATACGCATGACAACTCATTCCTCACACAGGTGACAGGTCACAGCACTGTGATGATGACCAGACTTTGCATCATCAAAAAGTCCAGTAAATATTTCCCCGCCAGCTTTTTATTTCCTTCCTATTTGTATTTATTCTTGGATTATTTCTACACTTAAATAATAGCAAAATTCAGTTGAATCAACATTGAAATATGGTTTGGCAGAAATGCTGATACTGTTTAGTTGATTGTAAAGCATTTTTTCTGAGCTGTTGTTTACTACATATGTTGTAAAAATAGGATGATGGTGAAATTATTGATGTAAATGTGTGCTTGTGGAAATTGAAGAGGTAAATTTTTAGTGCAGTTTCTCACTGTTATCGGTGCAAGGGGAGACAATTAAGCACACTAGGCCTTAATGGCTCTTAAATTACCACGAGTTTCTCTGAATTTATTGCAGTTTTCTACCAAATTAAAGGTGCAGTAGGCAAGATTGTGAAGATCCAGGATTTAGCCATTTGAACATCGACATCTTCTCTGTCCCTCCCCCCTTTCCGCTAAAGCCCAAAACGGTCTCCCAAGCCCCTCCCCCCACAAGGGAGAGCTGTTCACGATAGAGCATGTGCAGACTGGCCCTGGAATACTGCGCACGAGCAGAGAACTGAGAGAGCGCGAGTAAACAAACTAGCATGGAACACACTGACGTAAGAAGCACAACGATACAGTTTTAGGTCAAAATATTTAGCAATAGTCAACTTTAATATACAAGCATTGGGTCGAGGGGGTCTGTTGGAGCCTATTCCAGCTGTCATTGGGTGAGAGGCAGGGGTACACCCTGGACAGGTCGCCAGTCCATCGAATCGCTAACACGAGAGACAGACAACCATGCACACTCACACCTACGGCCAATTTAGAATCACCTATTAACCTAATGAGCATGTCTTTGATGGTGGATAGGAACAGAAAGGTGGATTCCACTCAGAAAGGAACGGCCGGCCCATGGATTCGAACCGGTGACCTTCTTGCTGTGAGGTTGCTGTAAATCAGTGGTTCTCAAATAGTGGAGAACATGCTTTTTTGCCGTACTAGAAGTGTAATTGCACATTCACTAAAGTAGGTGACAGTGGCGCTCTCATTGCCAGTGTGCGCAGGGAGTATTGGCTCTCTATGGTGTACGTCAGGGGTGCTCATTATGTTGATTGTCGAAGGCAGTGCGGGTAGATCGCGTGCCATTGAAAAATATTTTTAGATGTTAGTCTAAAACAATTAAGTATCCGTTTCAAATCCAAAACGTTCATCCTTATTTATTTTTGCTTAATATTTGCAACATACACTCAGTTCAGCAGTACACATCCACAGCCACGCACAACTTCAACAACTCAAGACTACCATCTTTCTTAAAGAGACAGCGCTATTTTTCTGAAGGTGCAGTGCAACTATTTTTCTAAAGGTGCAGTGCAAGCTTTTAGCTGTAGCAGCAATTAATATGACATTTAATGTGTTTAATGTGCGGCTTCAAGTAAAGGCCTCCAGCACGGGCGTGTCAAAATGGCTCTGTAGAGCCATTTACAGACCAGCCCCTGAAGCCCATTGAGTCTAAAAAACTGGAAATATGTCACATATATGTAACATCCCAGGACGCACGAAAAAGTCAACTGGAGTCGTACTCTAAACCCAACAGGAAGTCTGTTATTTTGATAAAACTGTCAGAATTGGACAAAAGTCTTTTTTGTAAGGTTCTTAAATCAGGCATTAGATTGACTTCAAAATTTGGAATTAGGTTGTCAAAAGACAGGCGAAGGAACATGACTAAAGTTTTTAACTTTTTGTTCAAGTGGTGTGGGTGTTCTGGACCCTAAAAATGTCATGACGCGTCATGAAACAGGAAGTTGCATTAAACGTGCTTTAATTCAGTCCAAAGTGCATCAAACTTTACAGTATTGTTACTGCTCCATAACTGAACACATCCATATGTCAATATTCATTCAAATTGTGAGTTTTCATTAAACGTTCCTGTTGTGTTGTTGTGGTTGTGAAAGTGAAAGTGAAAATGTTCACAGCCTTATTGATTCCATCATCATTTCAAGTAGTGTGCTACTTTGTCCAGCATATGGAGCCATAGCATTGCTCTCTGGTATCTGGCTGCCAGTGTTTGTGTGTTGGTTAAACTTGTAATGACTGGTGATGTTGTTTTAACATACTTTGATGCCACATAGTGAATAATTATATAATTATTGTAGAGCTACCTATTGAGAACAGCAAATGTCATATTTTGTTGTGTGACCTGCTGTTACTGTCAGTGATTGGATTCACTTCAGATGTTGAGTAGTATTTCTCTCTGCTTTTGAATCGTGGAAGTTCACACATTATTTTTAATTCGCCAGCAAAGAGGACAAGAACAACATAACGGTAAAATGCACACTCTGCTGTATCCAAGAAGCACCATCCGGTCACCCTGGTATTGTTATCCTGCGGAGTTAATTTGGTTGGATGAATGACGTTATTCATTGTCAGGACTTCTCGGTGCATTTAAAGGAGGCTGTGTGTTGCTGAGTTGCAGAATGTGCTAGGCGCTGCAAACGGCTTTTAATTTTTGGTAAGGTATGTGCTCTAACACGTTACTTTTATTCGTAGGTAATGCTCAGAGCCGTTTCTTACTATAGGCGAACTAGGCGACTGCCTAGGGCCCCCATGCCACCAGGGGGCCCTAAGCTGGATGTTCAGCCTCAGGAACCCCTTAATTCTGAGGAGAATTCAAATGTCCTGTCTTTATCTGTAGCTGTCTTTGTTTATTGCGTCCTTTATATGCTTAAAAATAAACAACTTCAGTGATAAAATGTCCACAGTGAGCGACGTAGCGGGCCGCCGACAGGTATGATGGGAATGATTGACAACTACCCATCATTACCGTTAGTGAAAATATTAAGTAAAACAAATAGAGTGATGGCATCGAAACGAATTATGCCAGTGGCACGGAAAAACGCAAGAAAAAGAAAACGGAGGAAGAAAAACGATCGAAAGATAAAGGTAAGGCATTTGTCGGGCTGGATAGGTGGAGGTGAAATGCCGTTTTTTAGCAAGTTTGTTAATTGTCCTACTTGCCAGCTAGCTAGAACTGGATAAACGTTAGCTAGCTGGCTTGGATTTGTTCATCATGAACTCAGCTTTAGCGTTTTCTTCATGAAAGTCATTATAAAATGAATATGTCTCATATAAATGGACAGTTTGTCCAGCTGTGGAATAACAGACTGACTCCAGATCTGTTTATTCATATATTATTATTTTTGGTACAAGTTTTAACTCCTTGACGCCTAATTTGGTTTACAATTATATAAAAAAAATGATTTGTGTATTGTGTTTTTTATTTAAATTAAACATTTTTATAAACATTAAGAATCAGTTTTTATTGAAATATAGAGGATTGTTGTTTTCCTTGTATGGTCGTCTTTTTATCAGTTTAACTTGCCTGAGTGGCTCAACTTAAGATGTTTAATTTTTAGTGTTATAGATTGTTTCGTCTTAGTGGACCATCAAAGGGTTCGGAATCTCTTTATCATAGTTTGACAAACTAGGGGCCCCCAAACAGCATCTTGCCTAGGGCCCCCACAAAGCTAGAAACGGCCCTGGTAACGCTGTAACGTAACGGATTACTTTTAATTGATGGTAATGTAGTAACCTAACTAACTTCTTTCCACTAACTACTGATTATGACACAGTGTTTAAACAAAGTATGAAATATTTTTAATACATATCTGTAAGAAGAAAAAAATAAAAACACAATATACAGAGGTGCCAAAAGTACACATGATTGATTGATTGAAGTGTTTATTTCGAATATGCAAATTAAAAGAAAAGAAAAGTAAGGAAAACATTTAAACATAGAAACATACACAAGTTGATCTGAAAATTAAAAATTAAAGTTAAATCTTGCAACAGCGGACTTTCAACGGTCAGCCAGCTATCCACTTTTTTAAATTGATCTGCGACTCATGTAGCAGTCCAGGTGACTGATGCGACCGATGTCACTGTGGCCAGAGCTGATGGCAGCCCATGCACTCTGGTGTGAGGGAGAGACAGACAACAAAGATGTGATAAGTGAAATGCAGTTTTATGTTTGCGATAACGTTTATTTTTCGAGACAGTGCATTAGCAGTTGGAATGCAAAGACAATTTCTGTCTGTATAGCCTGAATGTTAACAAGGGGCACTAACATTTAGCTATGTGGTTATCGTGTAGTTATATGGCTAACGTGTAGCTACTTTTCAACCTTTTTGTGTTCCTTCTTCCTGATGTTGGTATCTGCTGGTATCGCCACATCTATCATCACCGCTACCACCACTATCTCTGGTTGGTTAGCAAGAACCTGTTTGTCAGTCTGGAATCTGACATCCCACAACACCTTGGCCCTTTTGTCTCAGGCACCTTCTGTGGTGCGGCCCACTGGTATTTGGGTACTTCAGTTCCATATTGGGTACAGATGTTCCTGTACACTATTCCAGCCACTTGGTTGGAATAGTGTCCAGGAACACCCTGTTACTATGTGCTGGACTGTCTCAGGAGCATCTTTGCATAGTCTGCACCTTGGGTGTGATCTACTCTTGTAGATATTGGCCTCTATGGCTCTTGTACCTAGGGCCAGTTCTTGTGCTGCCATGATCAGTGCCTCTGTGCGGTCTTCTCGACATCAGCCACTTCTTTAATTTGACAGTGATATGGGAGCTTGTCCCTCCAGGTTGTCTGCTCCTCTTCCTCTGCGCTCTTATCAGGTTTCTGTTGCCTGAAACATTCACTTAGGAGTTCATCCTTTGTGGCCATTTTTCTGATGTACTCTTGGAATTTTTGATGTTTCATCCTGGATGCTGGCCTTGATGCTCACTAGTCCTCGGCTTCCTCTTTCTGCTTAGTGTACAGTCTCAGGGTGCTGGATTTGGGGTAAAACCCTCCGTGCATGGTGAGAAGCTTTCTTGTCTTGATGTCTATCAGGGGTTTGTATTGGCAAGAATCTGGCGATACGATACGTATCACGATACAGTGGCAACGATACGATATATTGCGATATATTGCGATACTGTATGAACAACGATATATTGAGTTTCTTTTAAAGATTTAATTGTGAGAAAACTGTCATAGCATAGTAAACACACAATGCTGTTACATGCTTAACATAAGCTTACTGAATTCGAACACAGGGATCTATATTTGTGTTTCACAAGAGAAAAAATACAGGATTTGCTGGATTTTTTTGGATAAACAAATGAAAAAAAAAAATAAGTTAACAATTTCTTGACTCTGGTAAAAGGTTATCCCTTAACTGTAATAAGCAATAATAATAAGGTAAAGTAATAAGGTTCAAATTTCTGAAGTTGAAAAAGAAAATGCAAAGTCACTGCAACATCCGCTCTTTATGTGGAGGCTGAAGAAATTAATATCTGCCTTTCAGTAAAAGTCAAAAATACTTGCAAATATATGCAGTCCCTGTACAATCTAACATAAAAATACTTTTTCCTGCAATAGCAACAGTCATTAACATGTACATGCTTAACATGTAGAAAAAAACAATGTTACATGAAGGCTGTAGATATTTTAAGATATCTGCTTAGAGGTTCACAACCAATGAGGAGTTTTTGATTTCAAAGTAACTATCAAAAGAAAATATGGTCTCTATACCTTCAAACGTCACAACACTTTTTCTGGCTGTTACCACAAAGAAATTAGCATATACTCTTTCTATAATCAAATATGAAAGTGCTTGTAGGATTCTTAATATTAACAAAAAATGTAAACTCTTATTGACAAAATAAAGTACAAAGCCCTGCAATATCCACTTTTTCAGTGTAATCTCAATAAAGGAATTTACCATTCTGCCTAAATAAATAAAAACTTGCAGGACTCAACTAAATTAAATATGGTAAACAGTCTCAGATACTGGATTTTACATGTTGTTCCAGTTTGTATGTCAGTGCTTATTTTTTAATCTCAAGGTTTTGTGGAGGAATACAAGCTGGTCCACATGCCCAGCTTTCAGGACACTTCTCTGTGCATTCACAATGAGAAAACTCTCTCTGCACCATCGTTTTCTCTGACCACAATCCGCTCGTGTTCCTGACTCGGATGCAGAATAGCAATCAGCGCCTCATGCGCTGGTCCTTGCTGCTTCAGGATTTTAATGTTGACATTCGTTACAAAAAGGGTTTAGACAATGTGATGGCCGATGCACTGTCTAGGTCTTAGTGTATCAAACCTTTCTCCAAGGAGGAAATGTTTGTTCTTAGGTGAGGGGGTGTTATGACCCAGGGTCATAAGTTTGTATTTCTGTTGTTGTGTCATGATGTGATTGTTCTGCTGTTGTTCCTGTTCTGTGCAGTTGTTCCTCCCTGCCTGAGGGTGGTGCTACCACCATTGATGTCTCTCCAGGTGCTGACGATTGGATGATTGGATGAAGCAGCTATAAATGGCCGCCGCTCGAGACACTCTCTCTCTTCTCCTTGCCCTGCTACCCGTCTGCACCAGGCTCGGTTGTTTGTATGTGTGTGCCTCATAATGCCTGTGTATCTGTAATGTTTGAGATTTCACTTAAGCAGTCCAGGTAGTAGTAGGGGTGAGTAGCTTCTTGAATAGTTCGTTGACCAGGATCCACTCGTTTCTCGTTAGCCTGTAATGCTACATTGTCATGGTGTCTCGCCACATGTGATCGCAAATTTGTAGTATTGCCCGAGTACTTGACTCTGGCGTTGCAGAGTTTACAGATCGCATGGCTCTTGTCGAAGTCGCAACTGCCTTCCTTTGTTTTGAAACCAAAATATGCCCAAACATCCGCTTTAAAAGCTGCTGAAGCCGGCTGTATCCGCTCGTCCTCAGTCATCGCCGGTGAACTGTGCTAAATTAGCGGTTAGCATGCAGTTTGGCACAGACTGGCGCTCTCGCGGGATTTCATTATTTCTTTAGCGCGTAGGACATAATGACTGCTGCCCATGCTGCTCACCTAGCGGCTGGAGCTTTAATTGCAACACAAAAATGAACAAACACCGTGAATATTGCATGTTAATTGTTAATAAAAAAATCGATACAGTACTGTTGAATATCGATACGGTATCGTGAAAGAAAATATTGCGATATTTAAGTGTATCGATATTTTCTTACACCCCTAATGTCTATGGCTTCTATTTCCTCCTTTGGCCAGTTTATGATCCCAGCGGGGTATCTGATGACTGGTATTGCATACATGTCGATGGCTTGGATCTTGTTCCTGCCATTCAGCTGACTTTTCAGGACCTGCCTTGCTCTCTGGAGGTATTTGGTTGTGGTTGACTTCCTTGCGGCTTCCTCATGTTTTCCATTAGCCTGTGGAATACCAAGGAACTTGTCTTGGATATCACCTATGTTGCCCTCTGGTAGGTCTACCCCTTCAGTTCTGATCATCTTGCCTCTCTTTGAGACCATCCGGCCACACTTGTCCAGTCCGAATGACATCCCTATGTCATGGTGTGGATCCTGGTGATGAGGATCATTGAGTCGATTTTTTCGGTCATTCCTTGCGTATAGCTTGATGTCATCCATGTAGAGTAGGTGGCTAATTGTTGCTTCAGAATTGGTACCCGCAACCACTCTTTGTGATAATCTGATTGAGGGAGATCAAGCCTATGCAGAACAGCAGTGGTGATAGCGCATCTCCTTGGTATATGCCACATTTGATGTTGACTTAGGCAATTGGCTTTGAGTTGGCCTCTAGGGTTGTCTTCCACATTCCAATTCTGGATGAGGGCCCTGAGGTTCCTGTCGATCTTCTGCAGTTCCATACATTCCAGTATCCACATGTAGGGCATTGAGTCCTAAGCTTTCTTGTAGTCGATCCAGACGGTGCACACGTTAGTCTGTCTGCTCTTACAGTGTTGGGCCACTGCCCTGTCGACCAGTAGCTGGTACTCAGATCCTCAGGCATTGCTACCAAATCTCTTCTGAGCCCCGCTCATGTATTGAGCTATGTGCTTACACATCTTAGCCACGATGATGCCTGACAGGGCCTTCCGTGTTATGGAGAGACAGGTTATTGGTCGGTAGTTGGATGGGATGGGCCCCTTCTGAGGGTTCTTCAGGATTAGAACCATCCTGTCCTGTCACTCTGGGTGGGACCCATTCCAGATCTGGTTCAACTGTGCTGTTAGGTGTTCATGGAGTTTTGTTAGCTTCTTCAGCCAGTAGGCATGGATCATATCAGGGCCTGGTGCTGTCCAGTTCTTAAATCTTTGACATTCTTCCTTTGATGTCTGCTATTGAGATGCCTACTGGTTCTGGTTCTGGGAGGTTGGTGTACTTCCTGGGTGCCCCTTTCTGTAGTTAGCTGACTAACTTCTCCCCGTGCCCTTATCTTGGCCTCTCCATGGTGGATGCTGCCTATTATGGTTTTACCTTGTATTCGAGGATTTCTAGGATTACTGTTGCTGTCAGCTTATTAGTCTCACAGGTGAGTAGACTGAGGAGGTGGGTGTGGCTGGCAGGCTGTCTTGAGTGGGCGGGGTCTTCCTGGATTTTTGTGGCCCGTCGGAGGACCAATGATCCACTGAGCAGTCTTGATGACCCGCTGCAGTTGTTTCTTCTCAGATGCAGTGCAGCTGGCATACCACAGAGGTGGATGTTAGAGAATAATTTCTCTTCCCTACTGCTGGGGTCAGTTATCTGCCCTATTTCCTCTCTGAGGAACATGCCAAGGCCATGGTCCCTCTTTTGGCGTTGTTGTAGCCCATTTGAATGTTTTTTATTGAAATGTATTAAGTACTGTGATTTGTGAGGTTGCTATGACTACCAAGGTGTAGGCGGGGTTCAGTCAGGAAATCACAGGTTACTTCAGGGGGACTGGGGGCACAGGTGTCGAGTGTTGGCAATCACCAGGGTGGTTTTTGTTTGAGCACAGTTATTTGCGTTATTTATTGTTTATTTTCAGCCACTTTAGTATTTTGAGTAACAGCTAATTACCCGGCCTTTGTTAGGCACCCTGCAAAGTAAAATAAACATTTTAAAACGTACTCAAGGACCTGTTTGCTTTCAATTCTACTACACCACAAGTATGGAAAGAGCTTCACTGCCACATCCCTCACTGGCAAGTTTTTTGGAGGTTCGATTGCCTTTACAGGCGTCTTCAGTCTCATTGTCTGGCTGTCTACAGACACAGCTGTAGAGTTAGATGATAATGCCCTCCGTCACTGTCTGACACTTTGTATTTCCTAGTAGGTGTGAATGCTTGTCTTCATGTTTATGCACAATAGCCAATTAGATGTTGACACATCTCCCCCCTGCCTCGGTCCACCTTTTTAGTATAAGACTTTGTGTTTACTGTTTGTGCCTTAGAATTGAGGTGGAACTCATGCACTTATGTTGTGATGACGAAGCTTCTGTTCTCCTCGTACAAGCCTAAATAAACTCCTTCAAGCATAAGACATACAGGATTCTGAAACTTCTTCTTCTTCATCGGCATCACCATAAAATCCACCCTAACAATTGGTGTCACAAACAGGATCTCAATAGGACAACGACTCGGTAAGTGCAAATGTATAATGTCTTGTTTTATTTTGTGCCTTGCCCTGTCTGGATTTGACGAGATCACAAACTAAAAATGTAAAATGGGAGATGAACTTTTGATAAAGAACTCGTAACTTAGAGTGAGTTATCATTTTTTGCAAAGTGCTTGTATGGTTGTGAGGAAGAGCTGGATGAGCTTATCACTTTTCTGGGTGTGGTGAAAGTCCGTGCCCGGCACGGAGGGGCCCACTTGCGATCTCTGCTTCACCAGAGATCAAGATCGGGGATCACTCCTCTGTGTTCATCGGGAAACAGTCCTGGGTGCGGTGAAAGTCCGTGCCTGTCACAGAAGGGCCCACCTGAGACCTCTGGTCATAGAAAAGGATTTCGATTGAAAAAGGATCTGCTTCACCAGAGCTCAAGACCGGGGATCACCCATCTGTGTCTGTCGGGAACAAAGTTAAATGTGTAGCCACTGAGATTAAACATCTACCTTCACGTGAACAGCACTGAAAATTGCAACCACAATATTTACAGGGCGTGTTCTTCTCCAGAACACCAGCTGGTGTAGTTGGTCATCTAAAAGGTTGGAAATATGTGTGTCCATTCACCACTCTTATACAAGATTGGACACACGGAGGCCTATGGTTGGGTCATTTGAAACAGATAAAATGAGAGTGTCTAAAGCAAACATGGACCCCGCCATGGGTAATCCCGTGTGGAGTTATCCATATATGAAAATGTGTACAGGTATGGATGAGTGTGGCAAACCAGAGAAATGGAACAGATGTGTTTGTCAAGAGAAAATTTCATTTCGACCTGAGAGTTGCAATTGAGGAAGTAGCTGATCTTGTGAATGCATCTCTAATTCCTGGACTGGAAGTGAGTTTACAAACAAGAGCGGCTGAATGATTCAACTAAAAAGAGACAGAGAACAGGCAATAGCAGACAGGTCAGCAGAGAAACACACTAGTGCAGGCTGTTATGGCCCGGCTCTGAGACCATAACAAATGAGGGAAACACACAGGGAATTGCATCAAAAGTAACTATTTATTTTAACAAAGATAAAGCCAAAATAGAAATATTAGCCATGGCATTCAACAAAATGAAACTACCAACCTAGCTGAACCTAGGAAAAACGCAAACTAAACCATACAAGAAATTAGAAGAACTCAAATCAACGGCATGGTGTCCGGGACAGAGAAAGAAAGAGAATGAGAATGCAGGAGGGTGGGGTTTTATAGGTCTAGAGACAGTGGCCAGCTGCCTCCAATCCCACAATGGCCAACCAGCTACCAGCACCCTGACAGACAAAAACACAAACACCAACACCAAACCAGCAAAGTCCCCGGAATGTGCCACATGTCGAAGTGTCCTTGAGCAAGACACTAAACCCCCAGTTGCTCCCAGTGCGTGGCACTGGTGTGTGAATGTGTGCGTGCTTGTGTGAGTGAATGGGTAGATGTGTCTCTGACTGTAAAAGGGCTTTGAGTACCAATAGGTAGAAAAGCGCTATATAAAAGCAAGGCCATTCATGTCCTTCAAGATGTTGTTCCACATCCCATCTCAGCCACTGGTACCTTGAGGCAAATTAAGAGAGAGACAAGCAACGTGCAAAATGAAGTATAGAACAATCATCACTGGCATGGGGCTCTGGACAAACCATCTGCAATGATGTTATCTTTTCCTCTAATATGGCGTATATCTAAGGAATAAGACTGGAGAAACAAGGACCACCTAATCGGCCTCTGATTCGGACAGTGCAGCGAGTTCAAAAATGTCAAAGGGTTGTGGTATAAATGACCACAGGCCCTGAACCCACATACAATAATCACAGAGAATCGCCTTCACATTCTCAAAAGCCGTCTTACAAACTGGAGACCAGATAAACTTTACTTTTGCTTTTAACAAGTCTGTCAGTGGAGCAACAACAGTTGAAAAGTTTCGTCAGAAATCCCTATAGTACCCGACTTAACCCAAAAATTTCATTAATTCTTTCTTTGTTGCGGGTGGAGGGTACTGCTCTATTGCCTGCACTTTTGCCCGCAGGGGACGCACTTCACCCTGCCCAACTTGGTGACCGAGGTACGTCACTGTCGCCCGAGCAAACTCACACTTCGCCAAGTTAACCGTAAGGCGCGCCCCAGCCAAGCGGTCAAATGTGGCTAGACCAAGTATCCGAATACACAACAACGTCATCCAGGTATACAGCACAGCCTTCCAACTTACCAACTACTTTATTCATTAAACGTTGGAAGGTTGCCGGCGCATTGCGCAATCCAAAAGGCATGACGGAGTATGAATACAGTCCAGCTGGAGTAATAAACGCGGCAAATTTCCAGAGCCCTTCGCAATAAAGGGACCTGCCAATAACCTTTCAAGAGATCGAATTTGCTGATGAATTTAGCAGCACCAACCTGGTCGATACAATCGTCCATGCGCGGTAGAGGATATGAATCGGGCTTAGTAACACTATTGACTTTCCTAAAATCAGAACAAAACCAAGGAGTATTGTCCGATTTTGGCACAAGCAAACAAGGTGACGCCCAGCTTGATGACAATTGTTCAGCTATGCCATTTTGCAACATGTACTCAATCTCAGAATCTAACATTTTGCGTTTCTCTGGACTGACTCTGTAAAATCGTTGCTTTATTGGCTTAGCATCACCTACATCAATATCGTGCTCCAACAAGTGAGTGCGAGATGGAACATCCCCAAACACGAGATGCACGGGAATGATATTCTTTCAACAGATTTATGTGACAAAGTTGTTGATGTTTGTGACGCTCAGGAGTGGCTATGAGGTAGTTTTGATCCGACAGCCGTTTCACTACGGTATATGGACCCATGAATTTGGCCTGGAACGGTGAACTAACAATAGGCAACAACGGCAAGACTTGGTCACCTGGGGCCTCATGTACTAACGCTGCGTACGTACAAAAACGTTCCGTACGTACTCGCTCACGTAAAAGTTCAGATGTATCAAGAGAGAAATGTCTGTGAATTTTGTATGTGCCAACGGCAACGATGTGGCTGGCGTACGTATGATTCTACAGATGTGGATCGTTTGGCGACACTTAGAGGTCATGCCGGGAAACTGTCATCATAAAACTGTGAAAACTATTGTGATGTGCACATCAGAGAAACACGACAAATTTGCACTGATGAACAATTAACACACCCAGGTATCCGTAATTATATGAGTGGATATAAAAGCATGCGCAAAGAGGTGCAGAAAATGTCGTTAACAACAATGGCAGCATTAGCATTATTAGAAGATATCGCAAACGGTGCAATAAGAAGAGAGCGTGCATTCAGAGACAGAGATGATTTCCTGGCTAATAACGACAACTGGCTCATCAGCCGCTTTAGGTTCCCGAGGGCAATCCTTCTGGAATTGTGCGCAGAGCTTCGGCCGGCATTGGAGCACGACATGGCAAGGAGCCATGCGTTAACTGTGTCCGTACTGACCACACTGGGGTTCCTCACAACCGGGGCATTCCAGAGGGAGCTGGCCGACCGATCGGGGAGCCATACAAGCCGTGTGGGATGGAATTATACGCATGTCAGCAAGGTATATCAGATTCCCATACAATCTGAACAGGTCAACATTAAGAGCAATCTGCAGTGAGAGACGGTTTTCTGAATGTAATCGGAGCTATCGACTGCACACACATTGCTATAAAAGCGCCATCGCATGAATTTGTAAATGTCAACAGGAAATATTTTCACTCATCAGTGTACAGATCATAGCCTACACTGAGAAAAGTTTGACCCCTGTCTACTTAAAAAAATTGTGGCAACAAAGTGACACTTGATATAATTAAGTAGATTCTAATTACTATAACATTGATTAAAAATTATTGATTTAATTAAGCAAAATTACACAAAAGTTTTAAATACAAAATAATGAAATCATTGGTTGAAATATTTTGGATTTACTCATAATATGGCAAATGAGTAGTAAAGCCGAATCAATTTTACAGGGAAAATCTATTATATTTAATAAGTATTTGGAGAAAAAGTTATTTAGATTTACCAAATATGTGCAAAAAAGTAATTTATATTTATCAAACGTGTGCAAAAAAATTTGTTAGATTTACCAAATATATGCAAAAAAGTAATTTATATTTATCAAATGTATACAAATTTTTTTTTTAGATTTACCAAATATGTGCGCAAAAATTATTTAGATTTACCAAATATGTGCAAAAAAGTAATTCAGATTTACCAATTAGACCAGAGGAATTAAGGTATATTATATAATTACCAACACTAAATCGATTTCTATTTACTAAATATCTGGATGATATTGATTTATATTGAGAAATTTTATGTGTAAAATTAAGGCCATCTTCATACATTTCTGGATAAGAATGATTTGGATTCAATAAACAAAATGAGTTTAATCAACTTCTAATGGTACTACATGACTTAAAATCTATGTAATATTATTAATTGTCACTTTGTTGCCACAATTTTTTTAAGTAACATCTATGTAATATTATTAATTGTCACTTTGTTGCCACAATTTTTTTAAGTAACATCTATTTAATATGCATTCATGTCTATTTGCTTTGACACAATACAAACATACACGTTATACCAGCTACAAACATTTATAAAAACACTCATTTAAAAACACATTATATCGATGTTCAAAAATTGCAACATTTGTGAACACATTTAAGGTTTTTGTGCATAAACTTTGGGACTTTCTGCACAAACTTGAATATTTTTGGAACAAAGAGCTGGCCTCCATGAACACATTAGGCATTTAAACTGTAAATCAAACTGCATACTTTGGTAGACATATTTTTGTTTGCATCCAGCTCAATAAAGGTTTCCTTAAATACCTTGAAAGTGTACTTCAAGGGGCATGCATGAGGCCAATCAGTTATATGCACGCTGATGCAACATCATGGACGAAAAGGACCACCGCCCCCTCAATGGCCTGTTTGTTGTGACATCTTCGTCTCTGCTGAGATGTCCGGAACAGACTTCGAGATGGCCTTTTGGATGGTTTCAGCATCATTGTCACCAAATACCTGTGAAGTAGGGATAGTAAGAATGTGCTAATATAAAGTGTGCATATTTTGAGCATTGTAGCAATTGGGTCTACAGGTATCACTGTAATGGCATTTAGTCAGTGAAAAATCAAGGTAAAAGTTCAAAAGGTCAGCAGCCCTGCATCCTGGAAATTACAACGGATGACAGATTCTGAAACTTTGACTCACGATGTACAAATGATGCAAATTTGACACCTCTATTCCTCCCAGAAATGTGTTACAATCAGGGTCAAAGTTGTCCATGTAGCCAGGTCACTCAAATGGCGTTTTGGGCTGAAGCCTAGAAAAGACACAGAGAAACGGACAAATACAAAACTAACAGAATGCAAAGAACCTAAAACTAACTTTAACATGGACAGCTCACCTTGCATTGCTGTCTGCCTGGCCGCTCTTCTCGAGGTGTGCCGAGTTAAGTCAGTGGTATACCTCCTCTCCCGATAACTATGGTCATCTCGCTCCACTGGTGGAAGTAGTCCTTTCTCTCCCTTTTTTCAATGCCCTTTTTTTTTTACTGCACTCAAAAAAACTGAGTTCATCAGGTATATCAGGTATACATTTATTTGTAAACCTGGCTTACACTTAAAGTTTCAACATTTTTTGAAAACATTTGTGTAAATGCCAAAATATAAAGAATTACAAGGGAAGCTGTAATAGAGAAAAGAAGAATGAAAGAAGAAGAAACTAATGAAAAATGTGCAGAATGACCATTGACCTCTGCCCAATACTTGTGAACATTGAGGGACAGGTATGATTCAAAGTCTAGAGTTAACATAATGGTTTCCTGACTGCAAAACAAAAGGTGACACTCAAAGTGCAAATTCAAATTCCTCATGCAATATACATACATGCAAACATAGTATCCCTTGTGTACACAACAGAATGACAACCGCAAGTCCCTTAAAGGGGTGTATCATATTTTTCAACACCCTTGAAACAACCACAATCTAAGAATCATCAACTACACCAGATAAAACAAAGGCATTCACAAATTGAGGCGGGCCAATTTTACAGGCAAACGCCTCACAACTATCAGTGGAATAAAACTTGGGTAAAGACCATACAGAATATTGATTTCTTTTTTTTTCCAAATTGGAACTGAGAGGTGCAAGAACCAGAACAATCAGGGAAAAAAATGTGTGGTTTCAAAAAATGTTTTGGTTTGGATTTTGAAGGGGAAAGGCTCACTCTCTCTCACACAAACGCACACACCCCTGCTACATACATACACTTACACACATCACAAACCCACACCTATAAACACACACACACACACACACACACACACACACGGGTCATGCACACACACATTGGTCTCTCTCACACACACACGCATTGGTCTCTCGCACACACACACACACACACTGGTCTCTCGCACACACACACACACACTGGTCTCTCGCACACACACACACACTGGTCTCTCGCACACACACACACACACAGGTCTCTCGCACACACACACACACACACAGGTCTCTCGCACACACACACACACACACAGGTCTCTCGCACACACACACACACACACACTGGTCTCTCGCACACACACACACACACAGGTCTCTCGCACACACACACACACACAGGTCTCTCGCGCGCACACACACACACACACAGGTCTCTCGCACACACACACATTGGTCTCTCGCACACACACACACACACTGGTCTCTCGCACACACACACACACACTGGTCTCTCGCACACACACACACACACTGGTCTCTCGCACACACACACACACACAGGTCTCTCGCACACACACACACACACAGGTCTCTCGCACACACACACACACACAGGTCTCTCGCACACACACACACACACACACACACACACACAGGTCTCTCGCACACACACACACACACATTGGTCTCTCGCACACACACACACACACACACACATTGGTCTCTCGCACACACACGTCATGCGCACACACACAGGTCACACACACACCAAAAAATCCAGCTGACTGTGCCATCTATACATCCTAAACTGGTGGCTATGTGATTAGAAAACGGTGTTTTCAAAATACAACTATAAAATCAGTATGAAATCACAAACTTCAAAAGAGCATCCTATAAAAACTTTTTCAACACTTAACTGCCACACATATTTACTCAGCACTACAGTGTATCCAGAGCCCCTTTCTTAAGACAGTAACTTGGTCTTGAGGCTGTTCACTTTTGGGGACAGCTTGGAACTGTCAAGTTCAAGTAAAAGTTTTTGAAAGGCTTCAAATGTGTAACGGAGCTCTTTGGGATATGCAAGATTAAGTGCATAAACCAAACCCATGAGCATGGCACAGGCTCTAGGAAAATTACCCAAAGCTGTCAAGACCGGAGCTCCATCAATCACTATGCCGACGTCCTCTGTACCTTCTGATGGATACTTCTGGATGCTGTATATTTTCATTGGTTGTACAGCAAGGTCCTGTTCTACACTTTCATCTGCAACCTAAGATAACAACATTTTGTATTTTAGACTATACAGGTAAAGAACATGGTCCTTAAAGGCAAAGTTCATGGTTCTAGCATTGTGAAGAGGTACATTGACTTCTCTCCTCAGCGCCCGGTATTTGGAGAGTACGTGAGGGGCAGAGAGCGGGTGCGGAGCGCTTGAATGGAAGTGAATGGAACAGCCTCTAGCAATCTATCATACTAATCAAATACATCATATGACTCCAAAATACGTGTGTGGACAACTGGTAGGTTGCAAAGTCACCGCGCTAAGAAAGGATAATTTAATATTACAAGACAGCTGTTTTTAACCAGAAAATGCTCAGCACTACTTTCTTTTGCGGCGTAAATCACCCCGGCCAGTGCTTCCCGGCAGTCCATTCATCTTATAAACAACTGTCTTGTAATATTAATAAATCATCTTTTCTTAGCATGATGACTTCACAACCTACCACTTGTCCACACGAGTCATTTGATGGTGTATTTAATAAATTTGATAGATTACCAGAGGATGTAGCATTCACTTCCATTTAAAGCACTCCACACCTGCTCTCTCCCCCTCATACTTTCTAAAAACACCGGGAGCTGGAGAGAAGTCAAGGTACCTCCGTCAAAGTGCTAGGGGGATAACGGAGATTGGTCAGTTTTGAAAAGAGGGTGAAGTAAGCAAGAGAGAGATGGGGCTTTCAACTTACATCGTACTCTTTTAAAAGGTGGTCAGAAGATTCTCCAAGGTAGATCGACAGACATCGGATGATAATGTCTCTGGTAATGGTTATATTGGGACGGCTCGGAGCCTGAAACAACAGAAATGTATTACTCAAGGTCCTGGTTAGGTTTTTATGCTAGGAAGTTTAGACCTTAAGATAAAACGGTGTCAAGGATCATTTGTGCTGTTTGATAAACCAGTTTTATGAAACACTTCCTGTTTTAAATTAACTCCTATCATTAAATTAACTGCAATCATTTGTATAGCGCTCTTCTCATGTTTTTGTAGTTTATTTTGTCCTGCAGATTTAATGATAAATAAAATAAAAAAAACAATTTGGCAAAACTACGGATACCTTCTGTAGGACAGTCCTCAACTTTAATCCCATGGCCCCACCCTTTGTGTGGAACAGTTTCAGAAGCCTTGTAGTGTATTCGTCTAGCTTCGACATGAACTTCGATTCCAGGTGTACCGTGGTGATTCGTTGAAACTCATCCTGGATCTAAAAGACAAATTATAAAAATGGCAAAACATGTCATCTGGAAAATACCTGAGAACGTGATTAATGGGATGATACTAACTTTGCAAATCTTGTGTCAAATAGTTAACACCTCAAAACTGCAAAAGAATGTTTCTGACCATCATGATCTTGTAACTCACATTAGATTCCTCAAATAGAGCTGGCCACCTGGCTTTGATGTCCTCAGTGTTCAGGTTTTGGTTCACAACTTCATTTCTGCGGTGTGCAAAGGTTTCGGCCATCTTCTCTTTGATCAGTTTGTTGTTGTCTCGTTTCCTGACTTCAGTAAGTAATTCAATCCTTTTCTGCTCTTGACTGTCCTCATCCTTGTTAGATCAATAACTCCGACGACAACTGTCCGTTTTCACAACTTTACTTCCAACTCGTGCACGACAACAACAAAGACTGACCCCGCACTTCCTGACCCAGAACATACACAACATTTGCGCATGCGCAGAGGGAAAAGTAACACATAACAAACTCCCCTTTTTGGTTTTTTGTTTTTTTTAAAGAAAAACAGTGCAAAGAAAATATTTCTTTTTCCTTTTTAAATTGCCTTAACACATAACCAGGTTTAAAGTTTCAACTTTAATAACTAGAGTAGAACAGTAGAGAAAAAGTCTTTGTTGTTTAGTCCATTTAGCTCTTAAGCTGCCATACACCTTCGCTGAGAGCCCTCAGCAGAACGAGTGCAGACGCCCCCTTCTTGGTCAAGCAGTCAGCGAGTTGCTCCTTAGTTGCTGACCACATGATCTGCTGAATAGTCCCAGAGCTGATAAGTTCCTTGATACCACTGATCTCGAGTCTTAGTCTTTTCTCTGTGACTGATTTGGTGGATTTGATAGCATCAAAAAGAGAGTGGTTGTCTGTTACACACACAATAGACAAAGTGTTGCGTGTACAGTCACCTGTGTTGAGCTCTGAATAGAGTGTAGCTAAGAAGACTGCACTGTCGATGCCATCTCCTAGTGCCAAAGTCTCTCCAGCTAAAGTGCTTCGAACAACTCTTCTGATCCTCTTTGATTGCCAGCATATAGGTGAGAATCTTCCAGCCTCTCCCATGAGCATGATTAGATGTCCTCCTTGAGTGCCTCCATCTGGAAGATTTCCCATGGATGAATCGCTGAACACCACCAGCTTTAAGGAGCTGTCTTTTCCCAAGTACTGAAACCTCAAAGTCACTTCCTCTGACTTCAGTTTTCTGATCAGTTTATTTGCACAATGCAAAGTCTGAACAGTGGCGTGCTTTGTACTGGATGCTAGGATAGATATGTCACACAGTATGTCGGGTCTGCTTTGCCTCGCCACCCACAATATCTGGCCAATCTTTGACTTAAGCATATCATGTTCAGTGTCTGTTAGGGGGGCCTCTCGCTGTGTGGCTCTGGTGGGGTCCACAGGAATGGGCTGGAGATTTTTTATGTACCTCCATTGTTGCACCTGTATTTCATCCTCCACAGAGAGAACCTCCATTCCAATGTAGTTGAAGCTGTTGTGTTCTTCACGTCCAATTTGAAAAGCAGCTTTCAGGTAAGTGATGACTGCCATGGAGAACATTTCTGAACCCCCCCAGATAAAATCGTCCACATGACAAGCAAGGACTCCCATCACATTGCAAGAGTCATCCGGCCAGTAGAATACTGCAGGGTCCACTTTTGACACAGTACCTCCTGACTGCTGCATAATGTCCTTAACCCTATTATACCAATACAGAGAAGCGTCTGCCAGGCCATAAACACACTTCTTCAACTTCCACACAGTTCCTTTGCTCTGAGCTTCTTGGGGAGGCCTAATGTAGACATTTCGGGTTAACTCTTTACCTTGCAAAAAGGCTGCTTTAATGTCCATGGAGTTCAGCTGCCATTTCTTTTGACATATAACATGATCATTTTTAGAGACTCCGAGGCACAAGTAGGTGAGTCTTTTGGGAGCTCCTCAGTGTTCATTTCCTCAAAGCCTCTTGCAACTAATCTGGCTTTAGGTACAACCCCCTGTGGTGTTTCCTTAAGTGTGCACACCCACCTTGTAGTGATGCATTTCTGACCTTCATCTCTCACTTCTTCAAACACATTGTTCTGTTTCCAGTTGCTGAGTTCAGCGTGTTTGGCAGGCATGAAGGCATCATCATTCACAATCAGTACATCCTCTTCATGACAGTCTGCACATAACTCAGCATCCTCAGTTGGACCCAGCTGAAGATTGTCCACTTGTCCTAAGTCCACTGATCCAGTTGTGCCAGCAATTTCCTCGGGCTCTGTGTACTGTAAATTATACCAGTTTTTGTATGTTCCAGTGGACTTTCCTGCCCGGCTGAGGATTTTTCCAGTGTGTGCTTGGCCACTTCCACTGTCTGTGTATGTAACTACTTGTCCAGTTTTCAACTTAAGTCCTTCACAAGTAGTATTTGAGTGTGCTGATGTGTGAAGGGGCTCATTATTTATCCTGTTATCCTCAGTATCTTCATCATTTGAGGGTGCCTCTTCCTCACTTTCATTTACAGTGTCATTTTCATAGAGTCCTGTTTCTGATAATGTTGCATTTTCAGTTCTCATCAGCTGATTATCTCTTTCTCTCAACACACAGCCATCAACCTTTCGAAGTCTGGATTGATGTACACGAACATAAGTGCCCCCATGGCGAACAAATATCACCACACCATCTTGGCCGATGACCACACCTGGACCTTTCCACTCTGTAGAATCCACCCGTTTGTAGTAAACCTTATCCCCCGTTTCATATCGGTCATCAGTGGGTCGCAGTTGTTTACGAAGGGCTCTTCGGATCCGCTCAGAGCATTCTGCTTCAGTGAATGCTCTCCTTGTGGCATGTAATGCTGAGATATGCTGGGCTATCCAAGTGGACACGCTAGTCCCTTCTAGAGCTGGCGGCTTATCAGTGAGAACTGACGGTAGATTTGGGTTCTGCCCGAACACTAGCTGGTAGGGACTGTAGCCATGCACATTGTGCATAGAGTTTTTTGCCATCAGGGCCCAGTCTAGGGCTGTCTTCCAATCACATCCGTTGTCTTTCTTTACTTTCAACAGGATTTCAGTGAGAGTTTGATTGTGCCTTTCCAAGAGACCATTGCTCCATGGACTATAAGCTGCAGTCGTTTTCACTTCAATGTTAAAGTTTTCAGCCATGTCCCTCATTTCTTCGTTATTAAATTCACCCCCATTGTCAGTGAACAGTCTGCATGGAGGACCATGAACACTTATCCAGCAGTGAATAAAGTGCTTCACTATTTCTTTGGGTTTCTTGGTGGTAATAATGCTCCCTGCACTGAATCTTGTGAAGTGGTCAATGGCATGCAGATACCACACCCCTGGCTCTAGCTCATGTAAGTCCATAGCTACGGTTTCATTGTAGGTTGAGGCCATGGGTAAACCTACAGCTGGCTTCTGCTTTGGTTTACTGTATCTGATGCATGTTTCACAGTTCTTTACAATATCCTTCAGGATTATGATGCACTCATCATCAGTATTACCTGAGCAGGTCAGTAGTTTTTTCAATCTGTCGACTGAGGCATGTCCAAACTGCTTGTGCAGTTTCAATAGCACTTTTTGTTTTTCTTGTTTTGTCATGTTTTCCGTCACAATGAGGATGTCGTTTTCATTTTGGATGTCACTTCCATCTGGGGTATTCTTATCCCTCAAGTTCACACAATAATGTCCTGATGATGTCAGTTCAAGTTTCACAGGTTGCTTGAACATTATGGCTTTGTCATTCTCAATGTCCAAAACGGCACCTGCTCTTTTCAGTGAAGTTTTGCTTAAAAGCAAAGGGATATCGGCTGGAACAACTTCTGTCTCAATTTGACATTTAGTTTGTGCTATCACCGCTGGGATTTTCACTTTCTTTGTGGAATGGACAATTCTCCCATCACCAAACTTGAATGGTCTTGCACTTTTCATGTCCTTCATTTTCAGTAACTCATCCTGTGTTAGTTGACCGACATAATGATCAAGCCATTTTTCGCCACACACTGTTCTGGTGCAAGCTGTATCAATCACAGCAGATCCAAGAGACTCCACCATGAAAATCTCTGTGTCAGACAATGTGTCTTTAGACAATAAAGTGATGTTGCATTCTTCAACCTCTGTTTGTCTTTCATCTTCTGTTAGTTTAGCGTGTTCATTTTTGTGGGGGCAGTCCTTTGCCCAGTGATATAAGCTTTGGCAGACTGCACATCTCGTTCTCCTACCATATCTGTCAAGCGGATTGGTACCTTGAATAGCTGCTTGATGTTGCGGATTTGACCTACTTTCTCTCCTGCCGGTAAACTTTGTGTAGTATGCAGCTTCAGTTGTATCTCCGCTCACCTGTAGTGCACCAGCGCCGCCCTGTGGCGTAGTGTCGCCAAATATCCTCTTCAAGGCGGCTTTCATGTTGTCAAACGTGAGGCTTGGACAAGCGGTAAGTGCCAACTGTTTGTCTTTAATATGAAGTCCCGCAGTGTCTAGCAGCTTGAATGCTAACACCGCATCCGGTAGCTCCATCTTGAACTGGCGAATTCTGTTGTACCTCCGTTCAAACTCGATAATGTAATCGCCATCGAAACGCCATTGTCTTTCGTTATCCGGTCAAACTCCGTGTACGCCTCGTATTGCCGGTCCTTTTCTTCTTTCAAAAACACCGAGTCCAGTTTTATCAAAAGTGTAGTCATTCCATCATCTTTGTTCAAATCCACTGCGGCTATTTCCAGCGCGCTTGTCCCTCGCTCTTCCTGTTAGCGACAAGGCAACCGCCAAGGCTTGCTTCTTTTTATCCAAGTCAGTAACAAGTCTCCAGATTTCGACTTCATTTTTCCAACTTTCGTAGGACTTTTTCTCATCAAACGCCGGCGGAACTTTATAATTACCAGCAACCATCCTCTGCTACCAATGTTAGATCAATAACTCCGACGACAACTGTCCGTTTTCACAACTTTACTTCCAACTCGTGCACGACAACAACAAAGACTGACCCCGCACTTCCTGACCCAGAACATACACAACATTTGCGCATGCGCAGAGGGAAAAGTAACACATAACAATCCTCTCCAGCTGGGTAAGGTGGGAGGTAGTTTACTTCGGCCCTTCGAGGCCTTTTTACATTTTTGGCAGATTTCTGGTCCTCTGGGTTCTTGCGTTTCAAGGCATTGCACGTCACCTCTGGAATACCGAAGCCTCTGAGTTTGGTGCGATAATTCGCCATCTTGTATTTCAGGCTTTGTTGCCAGCCGTAGTGGCCTGAAAAGGAGCCAGGTTCCTTGAGACAGGGATATTTGCTGACAAGTGCCTCAGCCACATCACAAATTTGCATTTGTTGGATAAGCTGTATACATATATACACTTGCAGCCAGTTTATCCAGTATGTCGGTCTTGACCTTTGAGGCAGTCAAGTGTGTTCCATCCCTTTTGTGCTTTTCTGCAGCTCTTTCAAGGAAGATTTCAGTCTCGTAGGAAAACTGTGGGATGGGAAAATGCTTGGGCCATGGCTGACATCGTTCAGTTTTGTGTCGCTGTTTTGGGAGGATAATAGTATCCTGTGAGGATGAAGTTCCTGCAGAGGCTTCACTGGATGCGAAGGAATCTGATGAATTGAATGATGACTCTGTATTTGATACAGAGGACTCAGCACAAGAAACTGGCACGAGACTGTCCAAGTCTGACTGTTGTCCAAAAGATGTGTCAGAAGCTGGAATTTGTTCCAGGTTAAGAATAATTGGACCAGAGTAGATCACCTTTATAGTGTCTTTGTGTTTGATCTGGTCAGTGGTGTGCAAAGTAAAGAACTCTTCAAATTCTACATCCAGGTACTGAAAGGAGAAATCCTCTGAAATTTCAAAGTTTGTTTTCACAGTACTTTTCAGCTCATCCACAGTCTGTGGGATTCCTGATGCGAGGATCAACTTTTCAATTCTGTCATCAATCATTACTCTCAGCTTTGCCTCCATCTCTGCCTAGCCTGGTGACAATACAAACAGAAAGAAGATGTTTAGAACACACATAGTGAATAATGCAATGAAGAGCTGAGTGTGCCACTAAAAAACAAAAAAGATCCAAACCAAACCCTGAAAATGTTAATGATAATAACAGTAATTATGTTGTCCATACAAAATCAGTCTTTTTTTTTTTAATCAATGGAAATTTTGCGTCTTTTCATTACATCTTTAGGTGTATGGCTAATGTGTGTTGGACTATTTTGTTTTATAAACTAAACATGAAAAAAAGTGACTTTTCTAAAAGAAAAAAATCCAATACATTTTGACATTAAATAACCATTCATATGTGTAAATACATTTTTTTAAATATTACCTAATACTTTTATAGTGTACTGAGTTTTACATTCATGAATTTATGTATTTATTTATTATTTAAATATGGAGGAATCAACACAAAGAAATTGAATTGTTTTTAGTGGGAAGCTAGAATTACAGAATTCAGACACATGATCAGAGCACATTAAATGATGCAAGTACAGACAAAAAGTCAAGTGTATAATGTCATTTACCTAAATCTAACAACAGATGTGACGTTTGAGGGTAATCACCCGTTTTCCTCCCACACTGTATGCAGCCAAGGGATAGACATCACCAAGTTTCTTCTGGTCACAAAGGGCCATTTTCCCTGTGTCCTCCAACTGAAATGACCTTAGATGCTCTTGATACCAGGCACCAAGTAACTTCACAATGAAATGCACACAACTGTCCAAAATGGCAATTTGAATAATCTCAGCAAAATCAGGAAGTCCTCCTGTAGAGCCCAAGGATAGGATCATCCCAATGTTGTACTTTGTTCCATAACAGGTGACCGTGTTGGATAAAAGCACAGAAGACGAACGTGGTGAAGTTTCTCTTAAGGTTTCCTGTATGTCTGGATGCAGGACATTTATAGGCACCTCTGATATTTTAGAAACACACAGTGCCTTTTTGAAACCATGTGTTTGCAGGTGGTATCCCATCATCATTTGGTGTCGTGTTGAAAGGGTCAACAAGATATTCCTGAAATTGCTGGTGTGCCTCACAACTTGTTTGAAAAAGCTGTGTTTCGCTTCAAAGCGCATTGTCCATACACCAACCAGAGGCCCATATTTTTCGATCAGTCTAGGGTAGTGCTCCAAAAAATGGTGCTTAGGTATCAGTGTCTCTTCAGGAAAAGTTGCCAAAAATCTGTCACGATGCTCAGATATTTTAAAGGACAGGTATGCAACTGTCTCAGGTGTATGAACAGGGGCAACAACCAGTTCAACTATGTCTTTTAAAGTCAGAAGAACCTGCCAAGCAGAATCACCGTCAGGTATCAGTAAACCAACAATGAGTGGTAACATCCGTATTAGGGCCCAGTTTTCATGCGCGTTCCCCCCTACAGATTTGCGACTTGCATAATTTTGAGGAATTTCTTGAGGTCTGTTTCTTTTGTCTGAACCCTTATAGGGGAAACATGTAATTAATTCATTAAGTTGAGTTAAATTAAAGTACTTCTTCCTGGTGAAAACCTGAATACACAATGCCAGTTCCCTTGGAATGATACCTTCAAAGATATCATGTAGTACATCTGGTGGGTACCCAGAGACACAGTGAAAGTGAGCCAACTTGTCAGTCAGTGGACATGAGTGCTTTACACCAAAGGAATGTGTTAAACTGGGATTTTCTTTCACAGTTTGTACATGCAAACAATAGTCTTCTTTTGTACGAGGTGGAAATGCTCCACTTTGCACTTCATGTGTCTGGTACATGGAAGAATGTCCAAGACAAAACCTACAGGTGTATGGCCCTGTGAAACTTTCAACTAGTCCACTGATTGAATGAGCACCGAGATTATCAGCTGCAACACAGTGTACTGTCCCTTTAATATTTTTTCCAGCACTGGGAATGAAAACCCCTTCTTGCTCTAGAGTGCAAAGATCCTTCAGTAGTGGTTCCAAAATTTCTTTGTATCCAAACTGTTTGACATCAATAGTTTTACAAAGTAAAGCCAGGTGTATTGATGTTAATTCAGACAGTGACTCAGATCGCAAATTTGCCAAAACCCAATAAATGGCAGTAATTTTATGTTTTTTTCTTGAGGTTCCAAGTGGGTTACACACCTCAAAATCATCTACATAGAGGATTATTGAGAGTTGTGTGTCCTCTCCAGCATAGAAATCATTCTGCTGGTAGAATTTACCATCAAAAATTGACTTAATATAGCCAGTGCTGCTTAAGGACCTGGATAATATTCCCTCTGCAAGGTCTTTGTTGTTCAGAATTTCCTGCAACGTTTTGAGAATTGGCACATACTGAAAGGTCTTGTTTGTCTGAAAATCAAGAATGTATTCAACAGGTTCAACACACTGGAAATGCTCCTTATAATACCTTCTTCTCGTAAAAGCTGAACTAAGAGGACCACCTTCTCCTAGTGCTGTACTAATGGGATGAAAGTTGCACAGTTGTTCTGCCAAGTCAGTAATGATGGCCTGGTCTACAGTGCATTCATTTAATCTCAATGTTGAATCAAGTGTATTTCTCACAACATCCACAGACGCTGAAGATGAGATGAAGTGAAGATCTTCTACCAAAGCATCGATGCACCTCACAGATGCATTGCAGGTGCTTTCTAGCTTTAGCAAAAGCAAGCCAATTCTTTTCAGAACTATGTTTGATGCACAATCAGGATCACAATCTAAACTTGTTCCCTCATCAGCACTGCCCTCTGGTATATCAGGGGAGTCAGCTTTCTGGGACAAGTGTGATTCATACACATTTCGCTTAAAATCACTCAAAGAATAGGGTTGATGCCTTCTGCTTTTGTGTTTCAGAAATGTATTGTAAACATTTGTTCGAAAGTTGCACCCCTCAAACACACAAAAGACAGTTTCATGACGTTTAAGATGAGTTCCAATATGATGAAAAAGATCCCTGTCCGTTGAACAATGAGCATCACAAACTAAACACTTAAAATTTGGCTGTAGGCTTTCCTTATTGGTTGCATGATACCTGGACAAATGTGTCCGAAGCCCACCCTGTGTTTTGAACATGCAAGGGCAACTATCGTGCAGACATGGCTGAGGTTGCCCACGACTGAATGTGCCGTGCTGCAGTCTGTAATGTTTTAATAGATCACCTTTTGTTGCAGACAAAAATGTGCATATCTTACATTGCCACCCCATAGGCAAAAACCTAAAGTAAGGAGACAAAAGGTCCTATTAACTTGCTTATAAGTATAACCGCATAATAGTAACCAACTCAAACATATCCCACAGTAACAAAATTTGTGTTTGCTCTTTTTTAAATCTCAAACTGTAGTATAAAAGTAGTATAAAAGTGTGCATTGTTTGTGTAAGTGCAATGCATACCTGTGGTGTTGAAGTACTCATCGATGATGATTCACTAAAGTCCTAGAAAGAAAGGCACAGCTGTAAGTCATATCTTAAAAACAACCTAGTACCGTATTTTTCGGACTATAAGTCGCACTTTTTTTCATGGTTTGGCTGGCTCTGCGACTTATACTCAGGTGCGACTTATATATTAAAATATATAATTTAACGTGTTCGTTATTTTTACACTGACAGTCGCGAGAGGGCTCTCTAGGCTTGTGTGCCAGTATCTGCTACTCCTTTTACTCCTGCGTAATCGCGGCGGCGCACCGTCTACCTTTGAAGTTGGCGGAGTTACTTAGAAGTGACACAGAGGATGAATAATTAAATGGATTTAGTGATTTGGAGTGAGATCGAGAGTTTGGTAAACTTGTTATGTTATGGTTATGCTATAGTTATCTGAAAAACTGTTAATATGTCACGTTAACATACCAGACACCTATTCAGCCCGTTCTCTATTCTATTGCTATCCCACACAGCAAAAGGACTGCGCGGCGGACCTGCCGCGGATGTATGGCGGCTTCCGGATCGGACCCATGAAACGGACCCGTATCGGGGTCCAGATGCACTCAGGAATGCCGTGGCTCCGCGCTGCATCCGCGATTAAAGCCTCACCTCCTACAGCATTAACAGAAGGGATTTTGAAAATGAGATAAACGGGTCCAAAACGGACCCGGACCGGATGATACCTTTATGAGTCCGCTGCGGATCCGCGGCGGGTGTATGTATCAATTTGCGGGTCCCAAACGGCGGTCCACGATCCGCCTTCGTAGCGGATCCGTTCCTGAGTGCATCTGGACCCCGATACGAGTCCGTTTCGCGTCCGTTCTGAAAGCCGCCGTGCGGTTTTTCACCTCTGCCGCCGCCCCCCTCCCCCACGCTGCTGCCGCCGCCATTTTGGAGTCATTTGATGGCATACGAATTTAATTACATGAGTCCAGCACAGTTACCACCTGCCTGTTTCGGCGAAATGGTGGGTTCGGCCACCGCTCCCGTAACTCGGAACAGCAGAGCCGATATATGTGCGGTTTTCCACGGTTACGCCGTGACTCACCTCTCGGAAATCCTGCGTCTGCCTCACTGCAAGCTAGCTTGTTAGGGCGCTCCCGTCCAATTAACCACGATATAAACGTGCCAATAGCTCGTGCACTTTAACTTGCTAGACCATTAGGCAACGCAAAAACAATGGTCAACTGCTTTGGCAAAGTAAATGCAAAGTGTTGAAAATGCCTCTTACCTTGAGAAAACGGCAATCCACGACGACTTCGCAGAGAGATGAAATGGGTGTGGTGCAAAGTGGCCGGAAGTGTGCGACGATTAAAAAGGAAGAGTCCCAATCGAGTAAAATTCACTAATTTTCCTAGGCAGCTGACTTTACTGATAAAATTTAATTAAAGTATACTTATCAATTATGAGCTGATGTTATTCATACAAAATTGAGGAAAATTAAATTGACAGATCATTTAAATTTGACTAGTTCAACAAAATTACTTCCCAAACTGCACACAATCAATTTTTTCATGTAAACATTAATAGTAGGCTATTTATTAGGTAAATATTAATTGAGCCCAGTCACAGTTTTTACAGTGTACGTAATGCGCAAATGCAAGTAAACATTGTGGCTCATTCTTATGTTTTCGTTTTCTGATCGCGCAGACAAGGGTTATCTCAGGTGCAGGGTCAATTTGCATATTTAAAAGAGGCGTGGACACGGAGTTGCATATTTAAAAGGGGCGTGGACAGGGAGGAGTCGGGTATGCTCTATTGGGATGTACAAAGGAAATGTGCTTCGAAATGCTTGTAAATCTGAGCTTACGTCACGATTTAGAAGGAAATCTATGCAACTGTTAGTACATGAGGCCCCTGGTGCTTTGACATATCACAGTTAGTAAATACATCGCACCCGACTTTGAACGAGGAAGAGGACCTACACAATCTATTATCAAATGTTCAAATGGTTGTGCAACAGCCGGAATAGGACACAGCGGAGCCACCTTCATGGTTTGATTTGGCTTTCCTGTTAGCTGGCATGTGTGGCAGGTTTTAATGTATTCAGCGACACTTTTCTTAAGCCGAGGCCAAAAGAAATGTCTGAGTACACGATTTACGAGTACGCGTTTTGCCTACACCCATGTGCCCAGACTCGTCGTGAGAGATGCGCAACACCAACTCGCGGAATTTGGATGGCACAACAATCTGAAAAACAGGATCACCAACACCATCTTCGTCATATGGCACCCACTTCCTCACCAGTACCTCGTTTTGAATGAAGTAGCCCTGTGCCTGGCTTTTCAGATCATCTGCTGTTAAAACAGACAGCCGCAGGTCCTTCAGCGTGGGATCGGCTCTTTGCTCATTCACCAACTCACTGTGCAAGATGGACAAAGGAGTGTCAGACAGGGACAATATAGGAAAGTCTGTGTCACCATTCACCTGTACTGCATGCGCATTTTCGTTGTGACTGGTCATGGAACACCTCAGGAAACATCCTCTCGTTTTCATCTGGACCCTTGCTGCCCAGTGGCACAGGAACAACCACTGGCCGCGCTGGCTGATCAGCCCAGACACGGTCTCCAGCCACATCGTTCCCCAGTATCACGGTAATCCCCTCGATAGGTAGCTCTGGACGCACGACCATTTTCACCTCTCCGTTACACAAATCTGAATGTAATACAAGTTTATGTACCGGTACCGGGAAAATAGACATATCCATTCCTAACACAGGTATGAAAGCTCCCGTATCTGTATCTCCAGAAAAGGGCAGAGTGGACTGCAGAACAAACAAATCAAATGCTCCTGTATCACACAATATGACTACTGGCACTTTCTCCTCACTCCCAATGAGAGAAACATGTCCATATGACATGAATGGCAAATATGAACTCAAGTCCAACTTAGACATAACGACAGATGTCAACTCCTCACCCTGTTGGTCAGCAACCAGTACACGGGAAGGTGCAGCTAACGCAGCCGGCTTAGCCTGCGCCCCACACTGCTTGTTTCTCAACTTACGAGCAGCACAGTCTTTTTTACAATGACCTTTTTTGTTACAGAAATGACATACGTCATCTGACTCACGGACACCACGATCATTTCTTTGTCCTGTACTACATTTTCCAACAGCCTCCTGTGTGCGTCCCGTCAATACGCACTGCAGCAAGACCGTGAGGTCTTCATCATCCCAGCCCCTGGTGTCTGCAACCCGTTCAAACAATGTGAAAAAAGTGTCAACATCTTTTTCATTAAATTTCGGCACTACCCGTAAACTATTTAGAATATCCCGTGAGTGATCACTAGTCCGGGCGGACTCAATCATTGAAGTATCTGACAACCTTCCTTCTTTAAATAAATTCAGTTTTACAGCTTCCAATTCAAGTTTAGCCTTTTTCGTTTGCTGTCGTATTTGTTCTATTGCTATTGCTCTGTCAAACTGGCTGTCGTACTTTTTCCAATTCTAGTTCCTTCTCTTTCTCCAATTGCATGCGCAACGTCAACAATTGTTTGTGTTGCTCAAAATTGAACTCCAACTCAGGGCCCGACTCCAGGTGCGAGTCCTGAGCTGAACAGCCCCAGTCAGATCAGTAGTAGTAGGTGACTCCTGCAGAGGTGCTAAAACGTTTAATTCACACAAATTTGCCTTAATAATAGCCCTAACATTTTCTTTTAACCTTTTGTCACCAACAGATATTTTACAATGCTCAGATATCTTTAACAGTTGATCTCTGTTACATTGATCTAATAGCGTCTCCGACGGAGCGGTAAAGAAATCCTCTACCGATGCCATACTTTAATCAAACCCAAATCAGTCTTTTACCAACAAGCGAACTGCAAATGTGCTGACCTCTAGTGCGCAACCGCGGGCTACCGACCTCGTAAAGTTGAGTGTCCCCTCTAACGGCCTATCCCGATCTACATAACTCCACCCTAGTCTTCGGGGGCTACTGACGGCGGGTACTTACGCACTAAAAACCAGTAGTGCAGCCAAGGCGACCAGACAGCTGGCAACCCCGCCAACACTACGGATGTGCTCCCGAGACAACCGCTCTGACCACTTTCACCCCACACTACCATTACGCACAGGAATCCTAAAGGGGAAACGCGCTAAGCCAACAGGGGAATCACCGCAACCCCACAACAAGCATAACAGGGAAAGGTGTAGTATGAGGACGCAGACGTGCCTCTAGAGCACATTTAAGCGCCTCTAAAATAATGCTAGGTGATAACCCTATCTGTAAACCGTGGACCCTAAGTGAAATTTTGGATATGATCCACAAAGCCCCTAATCCAGTCACTCAACCTGGACCTTACCTGGCATGGTTAAAACGAGTATGTTGCAGATACGATTGTTTGATACCTGATGTTGAGCAGCTGTTGTCATATTCATATGGTGAAAATTGGCAAATGTGTTCTGATGAGTTTTTGTTCCCTAGTGCTGTTATTGGTGGTAGGTGGACTGAAGACAGGCCGCTGATAGACTGGCTAGAAGAAACTGCAAAAATTGCCATTAATAAATGTGCGCGTCAGAAAATTTAGTTCTCGGCCGTAGTCCACTGTATTCAGGGAGAGAAAGAAACAGTGTCAGACTTTATTCAGAGATTCACAAAATCATGGGATTTGAATTCTTCCATACCACGACAAGAGATGCAACAATTCTGTATCTCCACTTTCTTGGACAACATGATACCACAATTTGCTGCTTCTTTTACACATCCACTGGCACATCCACATTTGACTGGAAAACCCTTATTGGTAGTCTGATTGGAATGCAGAGAGGAATGGTGTGTTTGCTATGACGAAAACTCCTTCCAAACAGATGGTTCAGCAAACTCAGCGGAATGAAGAGAGGAGAGAAAGGAAGAAGAAGGGTAATTGCTGTAGATGTGGCAGGACAGGTCATTGGGCCTATGAATGTAGAAATAAATACCATAGATGGCAAAATCAAAATCAAGTTCAATTTCACAGACCCCCCACAGACAAATCTGCCAGCACTTCCTCCCCCACTCCCTCCCCCTTCTAACTTTCCTCCTGCTGACGGTGCATATGGTGCATATAGTGCCCCTTATCAACGTTCCTCTTTGGCAACGGTGCCAAAGAGGAACATGATCTGAACGGCTTTATATGTTGCAAGTGGCTACTATTCAAATTTCATCTAATCCACAAGATGACCCTTTCTTGCCTGTGGAGGTTCACGGTAGTACTGTTGAAATTCTGATTGACAGTGGTGCGGCCATTTCAACTGTGAAATCTGATGAACATGTATACTGCCACATAATTTTGTCACTACTGTTGGTGTTTCAGGTGTCCCGCAGAAAGAGCCACTGTCCAAATGCACAAATATTATGGTTGACAGTAAAAATGTAGCACATTCCTTTCTCATTTCAGAGACGAGCCCCATAAATCTCATGGGAAGAGACTTGCTTTGTAAGCTGCACGCATCCATCCAATGTACACCGGATGGTTTGTTTCTTCCGGTCAAGTCTTTCTGATGAAAGAGCTCCACATGTTTTTCAATTCCTTAAAACTGCAAGTGACTGCTTGTACTGTTGGGATTTGCCAAATTTCAATTTGCTTCCTATGTTCACAGTATCCAGTAGATTGCTAAAACCTCCCCTCCATGTGCTGCGTTAATGTCCGACATGAGGCCTCTGTTGCAGTGTCACTGTACAGCAGCCTTCAATCCCAGTATAAACAGGTAGCTGCCGCGGTAATCAATCAACAACAGGGTTTGGTGAGTGAGCAGTGTTTGTTTGTTGGTCCACAAGGATGTGCAATTCCAATTCAACTTTTTGATCATTAAAGTGTATTGGCGACGAGCAGGCTCAGTAGGTAGAGCGGGTTGTCCACGACCTGGAGGGTTAGCGGTTCGATCCCCGTAATGTGCCACATGTCGAAGTGTCCTTGAGCAAGACACTGAACCCCCAGTTGCTCCCAGTGCGTGGCACTGGTGTGTGAATTCAATTCAATTCAATTCAGCTTTATTTATATAGCGTCAAAAACAATACAAATCGTCTCAAGACGCTTTACAAGACCCGGCCTGAAACCCCCAGAGCAAGCCCGCAGGCGACGGTGGCAAGGAAAAACTCCCTTTTAACAGGAAGAAACCTTGAGCAGAACCCAGCTCATATGGAGGGACCCATCTGCCTAAGGCCAGCCAGGTACAGACAGAGAAAGAGAACAGCAAGATAAACATACATCTGTCATAGATACACACATCTGACTAAAGCATACAGGTGGGATGCTATGGTACAAACTAATGATGTTAATGATGGTTAGAAAATGTAAGGGGAATCATCAGCAGGTTGGAGAATCGTTCATTCTGGTAGGAGTGGATAACAGCAGGATTCCATGGAGACTGGGCAGAATGATGAGACCACGACAACAGATGTAGTATGGAGCTCCACAGGAAACACTCAACTCCAGGCCAGAGATACTCGGAAGAAGGGAGAGCAGCAGTAAACATTCTACATAGTAATAGCACAGAATTGCATGACTAGTAGCAGATAGGAATTTAGAGGGAGGAGCTCTGTGCCAGAGAAAAGAAAGTGGAGGACACAAGAGAGGAGAGAGAAGAAAGAAGGAGAACATGTGTTTGGTGCATTGTCCCCCAGCAGCCTAGGCCTATAGCAGCATAACTAAGGGATGGTTTAGTCCAGCCCTAACTATAAGCTTGATCAAAAAGGAAAGTCTTAAGCCTGACTTTAAAAATAGAGAGAGTGTCTGCTTCCCGAACCCAAACTGGGAGCTGGTTCCACAGGAGAGGAGCCTGATAGCTGAAAGCTCTACCTCCCATTCTACTTTTTAAAATTCTAGGAACCACAAGTAGGCCTGCACTTTCAGACCGAAGTGATCTGTTGGGATAATATGGTACAATGAGGTCTTTAAGATATGATGGAGCTAGGCCTTTAAGGGCCTTGTATGTAAGGAGGAGGATTTTAAATTCTATTCTAGACCTTAAGGGGAGCCAGTGAAGAGAAGCTAAAACTGGAGTAATATGATCTCTCTTGCTAATTCCTGTCAATGCTCTTGCTGCAGCATTTTGAATCAGTTGGAGGCTTTTTAAAGAGTTATTTGGGCAGCCAGACAGTAATGAATTACAATAATCCAGTCTGGAAGACACAAATGCATGAACTAGTTTCTCAGCATCACTCTGAGACAGGATGTTCCTAATTTTGATGATATTACGTAGCTGAATGTGTGCGTGCTTGTGTGAGTGAATGGGTAGATGTGTCTCTGACTGTAAAAGCGCTTTGAGTACCAATAGGTAGAAAAGCGCTATATAAAAGCAAGGCCATTTACCATATTGTTTGATGTCAGATTCTCTTCTCCCCATGTAACGGTTGCAGTATCTTCTGGCTGTGAGCCAAAACATCTCGGAGCCATGGTGGCGCGGTGTCAGGCCTTGAGGCTAGCCGTATCTTCTCCGCCTGTCCAAACAATCACATATCTGTGAGACGAAATGTACATGATAACACTGACCGAACATATTGACATGACACATGGTGTTTCTGCTTTACACCAGCCACCACCTCCACCATCCTATGGTCCTTCTTCAGGGCTTGCTGAGGCTCCATCCATTTTGTGGGCTAAGCATAAAAATCATGTTGGTCTTGTAGTCTCAGCTCCTCCACACCAGGTTACACTCAAAACAAATGCATCGTTGCCATTTATTAGACAGTACAAGTTACCACCACAGGCCATCACAGGTATTGTTATTCAGTCTCTTTTGGACCAGGATGTGTTAACTCCCACCACCAGTCCATGTAACACACCTATGTTGCCCATCCCAAAACATAACTGCCCAGGTGAGTGGCGTTTTGTGCAGGACCTTCAAGCCATTAATAACATAGTGATTCCTCCTGCAGCTGTAGTTCCTGACACAGTTTCCATTTTGACATCATTGCCATGTAATTCCACGGAATTTAGATCACGACCTATTATATTAAAATAATGTAATTATAACTTTACATGTTAAGTCTACAGTAGCGCACTGTTCTAAAGCCTTGAAATTCTGTGTATGTTTTCTAAAATAATTCCAGTTCAGTGGAAGTAATGGTGGCTTAGTATTTTGGCATAGAAAATGGTTTTATTGGAACTGATTTTACTGGACTGCTTGCTTGTTCACACACTAGCTCACCTGTTTCTTCCTCATTACTGGCTCCTAGCTTTGCCTCTGACACTAAATCATAAAAATGCTCATAAATCTCAACACAAATCTCCCCTTTTTCAAGTCAAAACTTCAAGTCAGTTTCATTATTGTAGTGCTATCATCATTATCTCAGGTTATTTATCATATAGAGCAAGTCTACACCATACTCTTCATTATATTAATTCTAATAATATTCACTCAATGAGCAATCCTACCTGCACACTCTGGACTTGTAGGCTCATGGCTGGTCCAAGACAAAGTTTGTGGCCAGTTATGTGGCATTGCATCACACTATTATTTAAATTATGTAACGCTCGGTTAGACAGGCTATATGTTACACTACCACGCAATTCATTGACTTGATAGGCTAATTAATTAACTTGAACAGTGCAGGTAAAGTTGCATTTTGTTCAACTTCTTGTCTTACCCGTTTCATCATCTTCATTGGTCATTTCAGAGCGCGATTTATTGAAAAAGCTGCAGATTTTTGCAGATTTGACTGCAATAATTTCCAATATTGCAAACACCCTTGCACTTCTGGTGTTAGAGCCAGGCTCCAAACACTGACAGTGTGTGGTGCGCACGGACGTGTCAGGCTGCGTCTGCAAAAAAAAAAAAAGAAAGAAAGAAAAAAAAAGAACGAAAAAGAGCTGCAAGTGGAGACGGCCCAGTGACAGCGGTAACAGCATAAACGTGATACCCACTCTGTGCCATCACTGAACACCAGCCTAAAATAAATACACAAATAAAAATAATAATTGAACACGGGCCCACCGGGAATTGTCCCAGTCCTCCCGATTAGCCACTCCGGGCCTGCCTCAGGGTTTTGTTTCAAGCTCGACAGTGTATGCGGTGGTGGTGAAAAGAGATCTAGATGACCTCACGCTGCCAGGAGGCTCTACACTTTTGCAGTATGCCGATGATCTTCTCGTTGCCTCACCATATGAGGAGGCGTTTAACACTGACTCCATTTTGCTTTTGAAAAGACTTAGTGAGTGTGGACATCGGGCCTGTTTGGCTAAATTGCAGTTTTGTAAACCTGAAGTCACATGACTGGGTCATATTTTGAGAAATGGAGAAAGACTTTTGTCACCTGAGCGTGTTAAGCTGTTGAGAAATATGTCTCCTCCCACCACAAAGAAAAAGATACTTTCTTTCCTAGGCATGACAAACTACTGCAGGCACTGGATTTTTGAGTATGCGTCTCTAGACTCTGTTTTGAGAGCTGCTACACTACACACTGCACCCACATCTGTTCAGTGGACTGACGAAATGCTACACGCCTTTGAAAGCCTGAAACAGGCCCTCATCACTGCTCCACCTTTGGGTTTGTCCGACTATCGGCAACCTTTCCACCTCCACGTGAACGAAAATGATGGCTACGCCACACAGCCACCCTCATGCAAAGTCATGGTTCGCGATTTTGCTTCCCTCTAAACTAACGATTGTAAATTGCGCTGCACACACTAACGGAAATGCGAGGGCTTATGCATCAGCTAAACAAGCCACACTTTAATCTTCCTCTTTGGTTCACCAATGTGTTTCCACCCAACCTTGCGACCCCATCACACTACCTCTTGTTAATGACGTTGTGGCCGTGCAAGGTCAGACCGATGAAAGGGAACGTAGTCTTTGGTTAGCTAAAGGTTGTTCTATTGACAAGGAGTCTAGCTTGTGGCTCTACCCTGATGGTTGACCTCATGCTCTCTTACATGTGCTTGCACGTGTTGCACACGGCCCAGTGCATGTGGGGAGAGGGGTGATGAATGAAGTCATTCGCTCACAGTGGTTCGCTCCAGGTATCACGCAGGTATCTCAGGCACTTGTAGATGGTTGTATGATATGCCAACAGAACAGAAAAATGAACAGCTCTGTGAGACACGACCATTTAGAACCTCCATCAGGCCCTTTTATAAATATGCAAATAGACTTTGTACATATGCCAAACTGTCAGGGTTACAGACATTTGCTTGTGATCACTGACCATTTTTCTAAATGGGTAGAATGCTATCCAGCACGAAAAGAAGATGTGAGAATTGTTGTGAAATGTTTGCTGAAAGAACTGATTCCAAGATTCGGAGTGCCACGAGCAATTGACAGTGACAGAGGTCCAGCATTTGTCTCAAAAATCACACAGGCTCTCTCAAAAGCTCTTGAGTTCACTTGACAATTACATGTTCCATATCATCCACAAAGTTCAGGTCAGGTATAAAGAATGAACTTGACCATCAAAGACAGGCTGACAGGTTTGAAATGGCCTGACGCAGTGCCATTGGTGTTCTACTCCATCGGGAGTGCACCAAATGCAACAACAGGACTAAGTCCACATGGAGTATTGATGGGCAGACCCATGTCCACAGGTGTAAGCCCTCCCTTAACACCAAACAAAACCACTCTGATTTGGACAGATGAGTACATGTTTGACTATGCAAAGAAACTAAATGAAATCTTACGAAAATATCACATACAGGTGGCAGTCACACTCCAGAGACCTTCGGATGAGCCCATTCACCCTTTCAAGGAGGGGAATTTTGTACTAATAAAATCTTTTGAAAAGGTGTTTTTGTTTCCTAGGTGGAAGGGTCCATATCAGGTGTTGCTGTGGACAGGAACAGCTCTGAAAGTCGGAGGCAAACCAGAATGGGTGCATGCGACAAGGTACAGATTCGCCCCGAAGACCGAGGTTGAGGTCACTCTGGTTCGTGATCGGAGGAGCTCTTCTCTTTGTTTTCTAACCATCAGAGTAAGGTGAAAGGCAGGGCCGTTTCTAGCTTTGTGGGGGCCCTAGGCAAGATGGTGTTTGTCAAACTATGATAAACTAGGGGTAAACTGATAAGAGATTCCTAACCCTTTGATGGTCCACTAAGACAAAACAATATATAACACTAAAAATTAAACATCTTAAGTTGAGGCACTCAGGCAAGTTAAACTGATAGAAAAACTACCATACAAGGAAAACAACAATCCTCTATATTTCAATAAAAAAAAGTTTATAAAAATGTTTAAGTTAAATAACAAAAATACAACAAACCCACATCTATTTTAAAGTGCAACAACGAAAAACAAAAACAACACTAAAAATAATGCTTATTTAACATCAGTCTCACACTTAAAGGATAAAACCTAATAGACTTAATCAAAGTAAGAATAGTTAATTCCCACATTGTTAATGTACACATTGGACTAGTTAAAGAAATAAAACTAAGGTCATGATCCACTGCCATAATAGTCTAAAATAATAAACACAATGCCTCATATTTATAAATCACTTAAAGAACAATCCTTTAAAATGTTGATTTAAATTATAAAACAGTAGCACACTTCTAATTAGAGGCATATAAAACACACACTAAACTTTGTAAATGAATCCTGAATAATACTAAAATAATGTTAAGTGTCAAATATCTGAGACACAACTTTCACTGAACACTTAAAAATAATAGTCAGTCCAGTCAGTCAGTCATTCCACAGTTGAACAAACTGTCCATTCACGTGAGACATATTCATTTTATAATAGGCAACTTTCATGAAGAAAACGTTAAAGCTGAATTCATGACGAACAAACATTTATCCAGAGCTAGCTAGCTGAATAGTAGGACAAATAAACAAACTTGCTAAAAAACCTTTATCTTTCGAGTTTTTCTTGCGTTTTTCCGCGCCACTGGCATAACTTCGTTTCAATGCCATCACATCAATCATCATTTGTTTGACTTAATATTTTCACGGTAATGATGGGTAGCTGTCAATCATTCCCATCATACCCGTCGGCGGCCCGCTACGTTGCTCACTGTGCGACAGTGCGGTCCAACGAATATGATGAAATAATGCCACAAAAACACCAGCCACAGCTTATCATTGAAGTTTATTTTATTTATATCCTACGCTTATTTTTAAGCATATAAAGGACGTAACAAACAGAGATAGCTACAGATAAAGACAGAACATTTTAATTCTCCTCAGAATTAAGGGGTTCCCGAGGCTGAGCATCCTGCTTTGGGGCCCCCTGGTGGCTTGGGGCCCTAGGCAGTCACCTAGTTCCCCCATAGCAAGAAACGGCTCTGGTGAAAGGTCATCCATCTCATGTGGTGAGATGAACCCTCCAGCACTTCACATTAACATGAGTGTGAAGATATGATGCTTTTGACACAAATGACCATGCTAAGACGTCCATGGATCACACAGAAAGAAGACTGTTGCTTATCCTCGATCCAGACGGTCTCCAGTTTCTGTTGTTTTTGAATGCTCAATTGATAGATGTGTTTTTGGTGATTGCTATATTGCCAAACTTGCAGTACTTGTCACAGGGAAAACCTTTTGGAACTTGCAGGATAAGAAGTGATATAAAATTGAAAAAGGTGAAGGTGAAACCATGACAGTCACTTACACAACTGCACCCACTGAAAGCTGATTTTTAGAATTATGGTGTTTCACTACACAGCAGCTGGGTGAGCCTCCTGATTATAACAGGTGGAAGGTGAGTTACCAGTCCAAACCTGGAACACTTCGTAGTTGCGATCGATGTAGTGATGGTTTCAGATGTGAAAAGAATAGTTTCTTCTCCTACACTGGCACCACGTGTTGAGAAAGTTGTCCAGGACCAACCTAGGCCAGCTAGGGCAAACACTGCCATAGGTGTTATAGTTAATTATGCGTGAGATCGTAATCTTAGTAATTGCTGGCTCTGTCAAAATATGCCAACCTCCATTCATTCTCCTATGTCGTCTCCAATCCCATTTTCAAAAGCTGATTATGAGCAGTATAATTGGAATGATTTACATACGCGACTCGAAGATTTACCTGACGAATGCGGCCGAGAATTCTAAATATGTGTTCGTGGCTCAGGACGTCACTCAGGCGATAAATGATAAGTATCTGCCTATTGGCTTCATGTCACTCCCCTTAAAGTAATACATGTGCAAAGGTATGTGGACCTTGGTTTCCAGTACCAGGTGCAGGTTGTGCTTCCTCAAACCCACTACACTGCAGGTTCTAGGGATCATAATTGTGTGCCCCAGCCTTATAGTAATCTTGCATTAGTCGAAGCGCTAGTGTTTGTCCAGCCGTGGATAGGCACTAAATACAGTGGTATGCAAAAGTTTGGGCACCCCTTAGGAAAATCATTGCATCAGTTTGTCACTTGCTGAGCTTTTGAAGCAGCAACTTTATTTTAACAAATGTTATACCTTATGGAAACAGAAACATCTCAGTAGTGAAATCATTTTCATTGGTCCAACAGAAACATTTTTATGTATATTTAAACAAAAACAGGCATCTGCATAAATTTGGGTACCCCAAAGAAATAATTCCATTAATATTTAATAGACCCTCCTTTTGCTGCAAGAACAGCCTGTAGACACCTCCTATAGCCACTGACAAGTTCCTGAAGTCTGGCAGGTGGTACTTTGGCCCATTCCTCCATACAAAACGCCTCTAGTTCAGTCAGGTTTCTTGGCTTCCGTGCGTAAACAGCCTGATTCAAACCAATCCATACATATTCAATGATGTTAAGGTCTGGGGACTGGGATGGCCATTCCAGAAGATTGTACTTGTGCTTCTGCATGAATTCCTTGGTGGATTTTGAACAGTGCTTCGGATCATTGTCCTGCTGAAAAATCCAAACCTGGCGTAGCTTCAACTTTGTGACAGATTCTTGAACATTCTTGTCAAGAATCTGACACTGACACTGCTGATACTAAGAGGAATTCATATGGCCCTCAACTTTAACAAGTTTTCCAGTCCCTGTGCTAGCCACACAGCCCCATAACATGATGGACCCTCTACCATATTTCACAGTAGGCAATAAGTTCTTCTCATGGAATTCAGTGTGTTTTTTTCGCCATGCATACCTACACTTGTTCTGACCAAATAACTCCATCTTAGTGTCATCTGACCACAGTATTTTTTTCCAAAATGCTTCTGGCTTGTCCAGATGTGCTTTTGCATACCTCATGCGACTCTTCTTGTGACGAACACTCAGGAAAGGCTTTTTGCGCATCAGCCTTCCAAAGAGCTTTTCCTGGTGCAAAGTGCGCTGGATTGTGGAACGATGAACAAGTACACCATCAGTAGCCAGATGTTCTTGTAGTTCTCTGGAGGTGGTCTGTGGCTTGCCTGTGACCAGTCTAACCATCCTTCGTCTGTGTCTTTCCAGTATTTTTTTTGGCCTACCACATCTTTCCTTCACAAGGACTGTTCTTCTGGCCTTCCATTTCTGCACCACATTTCTGACTGTGGAAATAGACATCCCAAACCTTCTTGATAATTTATTGTACCCTTCTCCTAATTCATGATAATGAATTATCTTAGTTTTTTGGTCAGTGGAAAGTTGTTTCGATGCTCCCATGTTGCCAGGAGCCTAGGTCCAGCACAGCCAGCAATTGCCTCTGTTAAATAGCCTTTTTCATGATTGGTTTTACCTGTCTTGAATTTTGGTCTGGTAAACACTCAAATGTCTACATCTCTGTAGGAAATAAAATCTTGTTGCTGTGATCGTCTTTTATAAAGTTAGAGCAAATTATTATGAAATCTTAGAGGGGTGCCCAAACTTTTGCATACCACTGTATGTTGATTCGGTTAAGTTACAGGTTCGGAATTGCTCAGAGCCGTTGCAAACAGAACCAAAACCTCTGAGAGATTGCTCTGGAGGGGTGCAGTGGTAGTGAGTAGTGACTCATGAACTGCATAATGTCTCTCTCTGTTTGAGATTGACTGGTCGTGGACGTAAAAATTTAGGTGAGAGTCTCTGTAACACTGTAAAGAATGTCACCCTAAAACAACTTGGCGTGCCTGAAAAAGTGTATCTGGTATGTAAGGATCAGGCCTATCACTGTGTTCCCTCAGGTACCACTCATTCGTAAGGTTGATTCTGCCGAGATTGCGTCTATGTATCTCTCTGTGCGGTCACGTCAGAAAAGAAAGATTGCACTAGGCCAGAAAATAGCGAGTATTCTCCTTTCTTGGTATGGTGTATACACTGACCAGGAGGAGCTTAAATCCTTGACCAATGTGATGGAGAAACAAAACAAAACAACAGGAGATCAAAACGGTCATTTTAGGAAAGCGCATGGCTGTTGATTTGATTCTGGCTGCCAAAGGTGGAGTATGTAAAGCCGTGATCCTCACTGATTTTTTCACATGAGCCACATCGGCAGTGCAAAGTCAAAAGGCGAGCCACTTTTTATGTTGCATTAGGATCTCTGATGCTACAGCTGATGTCATGGATCTGGTACATACCACTAAGCAAGGTATCGAAGAACTGCACAAAGCGCATAGTTTCACCCATGGTGATTTCACTAGCATATTTGGACATTGGGGTACAGGAATTGTCAGATTTTTGATCCTTCTTGTTGTTATTATTGTTCTCCTAGCTGTTTTGTGTTCCTGTCTCAGAGTAGTGATTAAGTTGTGCTGCACAAGGGCTGCTGGTGTGGTGACGCAGGCCCCTAAACTTTCACCACGGGATGCAGGTATTTCTGGTCTTGCTGCACAGACCCTCCTGAGCTGTTTGGGGACTGGATGCAGCTTTACAGTATGTATGGTGATGAAGCTGCTGATGGCACCGAGGCACGCTCTGACACTCTGATTTAGGCATAGAAGGAGAGAGCAGCAGTAGGAAAGTTATCAAAATGAGTTTACTTATTTGATACACTACATATACCATATTCTCATTTAGTTACACTTAAGTTTAAATCACATAGTAATTGTAAAGTAAAAGAGTAGTTCAAATTATTTATACTCTCCTATGATTAGAATATCCTTGCGAGACACAATATTTGGCTTCCTGTAAGTAGGTTCATGTGGCTGTGATTTCCAGCGCGAGCCCTTCTGACACTTAGGTGTTTCAGGTTTTTTTTTATCCCACTGAGGGTTTGCCTCCAGCGGTTCTTGTTGACGGGAAGGTCACATGTTAGTCATGGTCACATGTTAGATAAGCTGTCATGCTATAAGGGGTGTGAATATTACTGAATGATATTATTTGACTTACGTGATTCTGTGTTTAATTGTGTTTTTATTTTACAACACCATCTTTATCAATGTCGATGCATTTATTTGTTTGTTTATTACATTTTACATTTGATCTCATTGGGTTCTTGTATTGCATGATGGTCTTTGATTCTGATGGCTTGACATTAATTCACCCTTAAGGTGCTAAATTATAGTGTATTGATCTTATGATCAATAAGAGGGGATTGTTAGAGAATAATTTCTCTTGCCAACATGCCAAGGCCATGGTCCCTCTTATGGCGACTGTCTGGCTGTCAACAGACACAGCTGTAGAGTTAGATGATAATGTCCTCTGTCACTGTCTGACAGTTTGTATTTCCTAGTTGGTGTGAATTCTTATTTTCACGTTTATGTACAATAACCAGTGGGATACTGACACATCTCCCCCTGCCTCGGTCCACCCTCTTAGTATAAGACTTTGAGTTTACTGTTGGTCCCTTATAATTGAGGTGGACTCATGCACTTATATTGTGATGACAAATCTTCTGTTCTCCTCGTACGAGCCTAAATAAACTCCTTCAAGCCTAAGACATACAGGACTCTGGTACTTCTTCTTCTTCATCGGCATCACCACAAATTCCTCCCTAACAGTTGCAAATTGTTACAAGGATTTTATTAAGTAAGCTATCCTGAGGAGTACGATCCTAAGTCTGAGATACTAACACAAGCCCAAACCTAGATGCCATACTTTGCCCAGGGTCAGTGTCATAGTTTTTCTGTTAGAAGAGGTTACATTCACAGGTTACACAATAGCTAGATGCATCAAAGGATGATAAGATAATCATTTTATTTATTCCACAGTGGTGACATTTACAATGTTACAGCAGCATACAGTTTAAAGGGCATTGCACAGGACAAAAGAGCTAATTCAAAATAATAGATGTTATACAGAGTGGTCTACTGGGAGCATAGTTGTTAGTTAACGCTTAGTTGTAGACCCTCTTAGCAGCAGGGGGAGGACCAGTGGTAATGTGTGCGACTGTGGCTTAGTAGGTAGAGCGGGTTGTCCACGAACCAGAGGGTTAGCCGTTCGATCCCCGGAATGTGCCACATGTCGAAGTGTCCTTGAGCAAGACACTGAACCCCCAGTTGTGAGTGAATGGGTAGATGTGTCTCTGACTGTAAAAGCGCTTTTGAGTACCAATAGGTAGAAAAGCGCTATATAAAAGCAAGGACATTTACCATTTACCATAATGTGCCATCGCAAAGTACGGGTGAAGCAGTCGGCTGCTGAAGGAGACCATAGAGTCATAGAAGGACCCCAGGAGTGCTCTATGCACTCCAAATGACCTATGTGTCCTTAGCAGGTACAGTCTGCTCTGGCCTTACTTTCAAAGCACCCTAGTGTGGCCAGCCCAGTTCAGTTTTTTTTGGGTGAACACCCAGGTACTTATTATATTCCACTATCTCTGTGTCCATTCCTTCGATGTTCTGCAGCGTGTGTAGCTGTTTGCTGTTTCTGAATGCATCAGTCTTCATTTACCTTTCTTCTACAAAATAAATTATTTTGTACATCAACAAAAAAGCAGCAACCTCACTGAGCAAAAGGCAAACTTTGCCTGATAGGAAAACTCACAGACAGGGGCCTGGTCACTGGTGTTTCCACCTTGTGGCTTGGTCAATTTGACTAAAAGAAACAAAAGTATTCAGGTGTGGTGTCCCACCACTAATAACCTTGTTCGTTGTAGACATTATGCAAGATGTAGAGGGGTTTGAGTCTCATCGCAAGCTGGAAATCCTGAGGAGCTCTGACATAGTAACTTTAGTGTAGAACTGCTGCTGAGGTATTCCTGGGAGGAATTCCTGCCACTGTTTTCTTTCTTATGCATCCAGCTGAGAAAAAAACACGGAACAAACCAAGACTTAGGCCTGAGGTTTATTAAGAACCTATCCTTTGTTCCCCGTCTATCTAGATGACTTTTCCTTGGCTGTTGCCTCCGATGAACAGATTCCAGATAAGTGGCAATTAGTACTGACATGATACTAACTGGCTTAGGCTGACCGTTCACCAGGTTAAATCTGATGATGAATGTCTACTGTAGATGCCCTCACACTTGTCATTATGTTGGTTGAAAACATTATTAAATTACAGAAATCATATTTGGATTAGACAAAAATACACACCAAGAAGAAAACTAAGCATGCAGTTGGACCATTCAAATAAACTCATTATGATCACATTCTATCTGTAACCAAAAAAAAAAAAAACACTTGGTCTCGGGTGAGTATTTCAAACCACTTTCCACAATTATTACACTGAAAGGTTACCGTTGCATGCAAAATCTGGTTGGTCTTTGAGGAAAAAAAAAGCAATAAAGATAATCCTAATGCAAACAATTTTTTTTTTTTTTTAAATATGACATTGTAACTCATACACATTCACACAACGCTGATTATGTTCCTGTCTTTTGCAGAATGAAAGATGATTGTGTTGCAAAATAAGAAAGAAGAAGAAAGCGAGAAAGTAACTGAGCATTTCATGTCAGTCATATGTACCTGTGACCATGTGCAGTACCTGTGATGCAGTAAGTATAAAACAGAGAGGAAAATAAGAAATTGTCCAAACTGCTGTCCCATCAGTATGATTTCGATATGATATCAGAGAATTTGTGTAAATCCGTTGAGAAAGGCAACAAAAGATTATTGATGGCAGATACAGATGCATCCGTGTTACAGAGTACATGTGAAATCAAGAACCATTGGCAATCAGACTGAGTTTAAAGTTTAAATTTACTGGCTCCAGGAGTGCCAGAGCCTAAAGTCAGAGGAGAGTGGGAAAGCCCTTCTTCTGGTGGTCAAGAGAGCATGTAATGTACTGCAACTTAACAAAAATTACAAAACCGTTTTCATCAGTTAGACAACACATGTGTTGCACATACTCAAAACATATCAAACTAAATGCAGATAATCAAAACGGCAAATACTCACAACCTCAGCAAATACAGAAACACAATACAAGTAGCAATTAAAAATATTTCTAGGGGACCCCTAAAAATTATGAAAAGGGTCAAAATACATATTTAAATTATTATTATTAATGCAGCGGCCAATTAGCAAATAAATTGTGTATTTGGTCATATCATTTGAATGTACAAGTTGACAATAAGGCTCATAAGTAAAAGAAAACAAACTAATTACAAAAACTACTGTTGAGTAGGGATGTGCGATATGGACTAAAAAAATTATCACTGTAACGGTAAAAATGAGGATAAATAAACACCGTTTTAGCCTAATCCTTTTGACTGTAGAGCATTGGCAAATTTTGTCTGTTTTTTTTTTTACCGGAGGCTGACAATGCTTCTTGTGCATTTTCTTCATATTCTGGTTTGAAATGTGTTTTAGTGGCGTTACTGTCCTTTGTATGCACTATTTGTTTGTAAACCTTGCATGTTGTAAATTGCTGCTCTGCATCAGACTTTTAAAACCCAACCAGCTGAAGATGATGTAGGTGGAGCCTCATCTAGGAAGGAGCTCCTCATTCCCCGGCTTATCTGCTCTGCCATCCATCGTTGTCAGTTTGTCAATATATTCCACACGTGTTGGGCTGCGAGCGTGCCGCGCACATACCTCATCAATCTAAATTTAACGTTTTCATCGCGGGATAACATAGCCTTTCCATGGTTTACGATATATCGTAAGTGACTGCGTTTACATGGTCTTTAGTATCCCGATTTTGAGGCTTATCCCAGCTTTGAGCATATTCGGGATATGGTGTTTACATGGCCACAGAGAAACCCGGTTATTCATATCCCCGTATACATGATAAATAACAGTATCCCGTTTTCCGATCGCTGCATCCTATCTGCGCATGCGTGTTTTACGTCTTTTTGAATGTTTTCCAACGGGACCTAACTTGTTAAGCGGAGCGAGGTGGAAAACCAGCGTCACGTAGCTTTTCCGCAACAGATTTTAAGCATTTTCTGCGATCTAAACACGTCGTTATGTTTAGTTCTTTCATTACTTTAAGGGAAAATTCAGTCTCTCAGTCGCTCCAAAAGTGAGAAGTTCTCGTTGCCGCCATGTTGTTTGTATTTCTTAGCGTCACTCGCGCATGCGCAGACAGTGGGCAGCCGTCAGAAATCGTGATAAGGTGTAGGTGTATACATGCTCCAGTATCCCGGCTTCTATCGGAGTACTCCAGGTAGCAAAGCCGGGTTTCTTGAAATCGGGATATGGGCATACCGATTTCTGAATTCGGGATATGGTGTTTACATGGACAAACACAAAACCGGGATACTTCAATATCCCGATCAAAATCAGGATACTAAAGACCATGTAAACGCAGTCAATGATAAAATATCGCACATCCCTACTGTTGAGTAACAAATGTCAGAACAGTCAAATTTGCTGGTGTTGTATTCCGTTGTGTTGCATTTGCTGTGCTTATCTTGTAAAATGGTAAAAAAAAAAAAAAAAAAAATGGTAAAATGCCTTGCTTTTATATAGCGCTTTTCTACCTATTGGTACTCAAAGCGCTTTTACAGTCAGAGACACATCTACCCATTCACTCACACAAGCACGCACATTCACACACCAGTGCCACGCACTGGGAGCAACTGGGGGTTCAGTGTCTTGCTGAAGGACACTTCGACATGTGGCACATTCCGCGGATCAAACCGCTAACCCTTTGGTTCGTGGACAACCCGCTCTACCTACTGAGCCACAGTCGCCCCAAAAATCTTTTGTATAGACACATACAGTGCTATGAAAAAGTTTGAGCACCCCTTAGGAAAATCATTGCATCAGTTTGTCACTTGCTGAGCTTTTGAAGCAGCAACTTTATTTTAACAAATGTTATACCTTATGGAAACAGAAACATCTCAGTAGAGAAATCATTTTCATTGGTCCAACAGAAACATTTTTATGTATATTTAAACAAAAATAGGCATGTGCATAAATTTAGGTACCCCAAAGAAATAATTCCATTAATATTTAATAGAACCTCCTTTTGCTGCAAGAACAGCCTGTAGACACCTCCTATAGCCACTGACAAGTCCCTGAAGTCTGGCAGGTGGTACTTTGGCCCATTCCTCCACACAAAACGCCTCTAGTTCAGTCAGGTTTCTTGGCTTCTGTGCGTAAACAGCCTGCTTCAAATCAATCCGTACATTTTCAATGATGTTAAGGTCTGGGGACTGGGATGGCCATTCCAGAAGATTGTACTTGTGCTTCTGCATGAATTCCTTGGTGGATTTTGAACAGTGCTTGGGATCATTGTCCTGCTGAAAAATCCAACCCCGGCGTAGCTTCAACTCTGTGACAGATTCTTGAACATTCTTGTCAATAATCTGCTGATACTAAGAGGAATTCATATGGCCCTCAACTTTAACAAGTTTTCCAGTCCCTGTGCTAGCCACACAGCCCCATAACATGATGGACCCTCCACCATATTTCACAGTAGGCAATAAGTTCTTCTCATGGGATTCAGTGTGTTTTTTTCACCATGCATACCTCCTCTTGTTCTGACCAAATAACTCCATCTTAGTGTCATCTGACCACAGTATTTTTTTCCAAAATGCTTCTGGCTTGTCCAGATGTGCGCTTGCATACCTCATGCGACTCTTCTTGTGACAAAAACTCAGGAAAGGCTTTTTGCGCATCAGCCTTCCAAAGAGCTTTTCCTGGTGCAAAGTGCGCTGGATTGTGGAACGATGAACAAGTACACCATCAGTAGCCAGATGTTCTTGTAGTTCTCTGGAGGTGGTCTGTGGCTTGTCTGTGACCATTCTAACCATCCTTTGCCTGTGTCTTTCCAGTATTTTTTTTGGCCTACCACATCTTTCCTTCACAATGACTGTTCTTCTGGCCTTCCATTTCTGCACCACATTTCTGACTGTAGAAATAGACATCCCAAACCTTCTTGATCATTTCTTGTACCCTTCTCCTAATTCATGATAATGAATTATCTTAGTTTCTTGGTCAGTGGAGAGCGGTTTCGATGCCCCCATGTTGCCAAGAGCATAGGACAAGCACAGCCAGCAATTGCCTCTGTTAAATAGCCTTTTTCATGATTGGTTTTACCTGTCTTTGTAATTGAAGGTCTCACAAGCTAATCAAAGCAGTTTTGGGCTGCAACATGTCAGCTACAAATCCCTACAGGTCTTGAAATCAATGTGATTAAAAAGGGTGCCCAAACTTTTGCACATACCATTTTTTACATTTTATTTATTATAATAAAACTTTGTAATTATACTCTAAGAATTTTGGTCTGGTAAACACTCAAATGTCTACATCTCTGTAGGAAATAAAATCTTGTTGCTGTGATAGTCTTTTATAAAGTTAGAGCAAATTATTATGAAATCTCACCACTGTAATTTACCTGTGTTTTGTCTATTGGCATGCATTTTCTGAAGTTGCGGTACCTTGACCTCTGTCTGCCACCATGTGCTCTTGATTACAAGAATACCACAGACTTTAGTCTGTATACATTTAGTGGCTCTATCCACTGTTGTATATGTCTTACAGTTTTGGTGTGAAATGTGTTGAAGTTTATAGCATAGGGTCAAACACTTCATGGCACAAACTTTATTTATTTTTTTAGTTCCAATTGTTAGTTCCAATTTGTTTTTGCCACTCTGCATAGCTCATAGAATAATGAAAATCTAAACAAACCAAAAAAAAACGACTCATTATATCATGTCATCTACTCAAAAGCAAAGAAGCTAAATACTCAGACTTAAGAAAAGCATTTTAACTACAAGAAGTACAACATTTTCTTATTGTAATCAATTAATGTGTGTATATTTAGGTCAAAAACACACTATGAAACTATGCCAAGGATCAGATCTTCTCTGGAGTATCTTGATCTGAAAATGAGATAAACAATTATAAATTCAGTCCTGTTCCTGGAAAAATATAGGGAAATAGCATTTCAGTAGTATCCCATGTTAAGCACTGTGTCTTCCTTTTTCAGTTTCATACAACTGTCACAACTTAGAACATAGGATTCTGTTACATCATCATGCAGGACAAAAATTGTTAAAATGCAATATTACCTGTACAGATGTTTCATGTTTCATTCAAAAGTCTCTTATTCGCTAAATACTATGGAAATATATACTGCTGAGCCTGCGATGGACTGGCGACCTGTCCAGGGTGTACCCCTGCCTCTCGCCCAGTGACAGCTGGGATAGGCTCCAGCAGACCCCCGTGACCCCTAACAGGACTAAACGGGTATAGAAAATGACTGACTGACTGACAGTGCTGAGCCAAAACAAAAGTCGCTGGATTTAACTAAGCAAATAGGTACAAGCCTCCTATTGGATAATTACTGCATGGGCGATTATCTTTCAGCTGGTAACAAGTTATTTAACCCCAACTAATGCAGTGAGTGGCTTAAACAACCACATCAAAAGACAGATGCCGTGGTCGTGGAAAAGATGTTAATCTGTTTGAGAAAGGTCAAATCACTGGCATGCATCAAGCAGAGAAAATATCTAAGGAGATTGTAGAAACTTCTAAAACTGGGTTAAGAACCATCACATTATTAAAAACTAGAAGTATAGTGGGGAGCTATCGTCTTCAAGGAAGAAATGTGGAAAAATCCTGATTGATCATGTTTAATAGTGAAAATAAGAGCATTTCCACACGAACAATGTGAAGGGAACTCAAGGGATGTGGACTGAACAGTTGTGTAGCCTTAAGAAAACGACTAATCAGTGAGGCAGATTTATCCTGTTCCAGAGTGATGGGCACATCAGGGTAAGAAGAGAGGCAAGGTTCAGCGACATTATATGCCCAGAGAATGAGGTCAGGTGACTACCTGAATATACTAAATGACCAGGTTATTATAGTCCGTTAACCCTTTTTTAAAATTATTTATGATTGTGATATTAAAATATTATATATGAAAAATTGTGTTTTTCTGTATACTCAGATGAAAAACACAAAATACTGATGCTGGGCCCAGAGAAAAATGTATGCATGATATTTCATTTTCCTGCTTTTTGCAACCTGGAAGTCAGTCAGGAGTCTTCACATCACCAAATTATATGTTTGACCAGAGCCTTTTTACTTGAGAGTTATGGAGAGTGTCATCTTGTTCCAGGGATATAACATGTGTGAGTATATGAGATGTCTATCGTGTAATTTGGCAGAATCATTCAGTCAGTGTAACTTTGTGGAAATTGCACAATATCTATTTGTTGAAATTGCCCACATCTCCAGTGAAATAGACAGACAAGCAACTTCAAGCAAGTTCAGCTCTGAAGTACAAACACTGGAGCGAGGATGGGGGTTACTCTGTGGGGGTGGGGGTGCAGGACGATTATTGTGTGACAGGAACAGCTGCACAGTTGATGACACCACTGCTGCAGCTTATAATAATAATACTAATAATACATTTAATTTATAAGCGCCTTCCAAGACACACAAGGACAACATACAAAAACAATAAAACTTATCTTGGAAAGAGAATAAACGACAAAACATTGTTACTGTTTTCATTTTAGAACTTAGATATTTTCAATATTTGAAGATCTGCCTAATGCAGGTTAATGTTAGACAAATCACCTACTCTTAAACTCAGACAAGACAGAGATCATTGTATTTGGTCCTAAGCATCTCAGAGATTTACTAATCATGTGGTTTCTTTGGATGGCATTACCTTGGCCTCCAGTACTACTGTGAAAAACTTTGGTGTTATATTTGACGAGGTTATCTCCGACCGGTAGAAGTGGGATGCCATGGATTTGTAGCAAAATCAGCGATTGCTCTTTTGAGTTAGCTGGGCATACGGGGAAAAAGCCAGAGGACTGCGGTATGAAACATGTCTTGGGCAGCAGAGAAAGCGAGTGAGTGGCTATGGGTACGTAGGAAGCATGCTAGCTGGGGAGCTAGCTAATGGTAAGGATGGCTGCGTGACGTTAGTGTGCTTGCAAATCATTATAAATGTGGTCGATTGGTTCATGTTTCATTTGATTGTTTGGTCCGTGGTTAAGTCCGCATTAATGGGGCGAGCCATGGTTGATTTGTTTGTTTCGTGATTCATAAAAGAACTAGGCTAATTATTGAAATATTAGTTGTTGTCTAATAATAATGTTGAGAAATGGTGAGAAAAATGGGTTTTCCAGTGACAGTGTGGAGGGGGGGTGACTCCAGGACACTGGAATTCACTGTTAAGCCTTCTTGAGGTGTCGTGGGCCTAACTTAACAAAACATCGGTGAAGGGAGGTGCCTACTTGAAAACCCCAATGACATGCTGCATACTGCTATTGTTTAGGCCAGGTTCCTGATGTTTTCATATTGCTTGGTAGCTATGGTTAGCTGCTGAGTGGGACATACAAGCCAGCAGCATTAGGTTAGCTTATGTTTCACAATGTTTGAATTATCCTCTGCTGCTCTGTGGGCCTACAAGCCAGCAGCATTTACTTAGTTTACTTAGATTTTAGGTTAAGCTAGCCAGTAGCATTTGGTAAGCTTATTGTTCACAAGGTTTGAGTTAGCATCAGCTGCTGAGTGGGTCATACAAGCCAGCAGCATTTACTTTTATTTAGACTGTAGGTTAAGCGTCATATCACATGACTGAAGATTTGTTAGGATTTCTCAGCTTTACAGGGCCTCTAAATGTGTTTTGCCTGGTATTTTGGCACAAGGGATCGTTACATCTAATCCTGTGTATTAATGAATGTCCTTTAAATTGCACATAAAACAAGTAACCAGGACTGCCTTCTTTCACCGGCGTAATATCGTCAAAATTAGGAACATCCTATCTCAGAGTGGTGCTGAAAAACTAGTTCATGCATTTGTGTCGTCCAGACTGGATTACTGTAATTCATTACTGTCTGGCTGTCCAAATAGCCCTTTAAAAAGACTCCAGTTGATTCAAAATACCACGGCAAGAGTATTGACAGGAATTAGCAAGAGAGATCATAGTACTCCAGTTTTAGCTTCTCTTCACTGGCTCAAACAGGCAACGTGCACCAGGAGATACACACTCTTTAACATCCTGCTGGGTGTGTGCTTGGGGGTTTTCACTAATCATGTTAGCATTTATCAAAAGTCTGGTCTAGTATTACCATCTAGATCAAATGATTTGGTTCAGGCTATCTTTCATCGTTTCGTCAGCCTGATCAGAAAACATCATGGCTGCCAGTGGTGGAGCACCTGCTTCCTTTGGGGTAGGTAATTTTATATTAGTCATACTTATTTTCAATAAAACAACAATATAAATTCCTAAAATTAATTAGGACATTTGTCTAAACAGTCTGATGAAGAAAAAAATGTCCCAACTGTGTTTGTGGTGTTACTTAGCAGCTTTTTAAATATATGTATCCCCTGAGATACGTTGCCAGATTAGGGTATAGAAATTTGGTCAATGTGCATTATTCAAAAAATTGTTTCAAACTGGAGGGCATGTTAATAATTACTGCAATACCAGATATTATCATGCACAGCTGTGCCTGTTACAACAGTATAACTGTATTTTACTTTAATTTTCAAGCAGGGCATCTCGACTAAGTCCTTTTATGGGAAAAGAAAGGAAAGCACAGAAATGAGAGTGATAGAGGAGATCCCTGCAAGTTCTTCTGACTCTGAGTCAGACAGTGATTAAGATCAGGAAGTAATTTTCAGCCAGCATGAGATAGAGGCAGTGAATGAAGGCAGTTCGGATGAGGAGGATGAAAGTTATGATGAGGAGGATGAAGATGGATCGCAGTACAGAGTCCAAACGAGCCAAGGGATTCAGGTGACAGTAGTTCTATTTAGGGACACTTATATGTGCAATCCATACAAATGTATGTATGTAGTGGTTGATGTAAGGTGGAAAAACACAAAAATTCTGTATGGTTGTGATATTTACTGAATGTAGAATGCCACTAACCAGCTAAATTCAGTCCATACTTGCTAATAATACCACTTAACACAGTTAAGTAAATACATAACACAGTTATGTATATATATATATATATATATATATATATATTTTTTTTTGTTGTTGTTGTTGTTGTTGTTGTTGTTGTTTTTTACAGCTGGCGTAAGAAACGGTTTGAGCACCAGTCAACAGCAGCTGCCAGTGAGTTCAGTGCACCTGATGAACTGTCTTCTCCACATAGCTACTTTGCCCAATTCTTTGATGACGATCTCTTTGAAAATATTGCTGAACAGACAAATCTGTACAGCTGTCAAGTAATTGGAGCCAGCATTAACACCACTGTGGATGAAATAAAGTCATTTGTTGGCATGAAGTTAATCATGGGAGTGGTGAGAATGCCATCTATGGATGATTACTGGGCAGGAGACACACGTTATGCCAAAATAGCCGATGTGATGTCAGTAAAAAGATTTAAATGCCTATCACGATTCATCCACTTTCAAGACAATCAGACATCAGACCCAACCCAAGATCGGCTCTGCAAAGTGACACCAGTACTGGAGCACGTAAGAAAGAAGTGTCTGGAAATTGAGAGTGAGAACAAGTTCTCAATAGATGAAATGATGGTCCCTTACAAGGGAAAGAAGGCTGGGTCTCTCCGACAGTATCTCCCGAGCAAACCTCATCCTTGGGGCTTCAAGATCTTCGTTCGAGCAGGCGTTTCTGGGATAGTGTATGACTTCTTGACATACACCGGAAGGAGCACATTTGGCACAGGCCAGGGTCCAGAAAAAGAACTGGGAGTTGAAGTCAATGTTGTCATTCAACTCTGCAAAACCATCAAGAACCCTTCAGAGTGTATTGTCTTCTTTGACAACTTTTTCACCTCGCTCCCACTCATTGTGCATCTGAAGGAGTCCCTTGGTTTGCAAAGTCTGGGAACCATCCATAAGACCAGGCTTAAAGGATGCACACTTGAGGATGACCGTGCTCTGCAGAGGCAAGGAAAGGGCAGCTATGACTACAGGGTTGATAATGAGGCAGAAGTGGCTGTTGTAAAATGGTCTGACAACAAAGTTGTCACTCTAGCTAGCTCCTGTGCTGCAGTCAGCCCTCTCAAGGAAGTCAGGCGTTTCTCCAGAGAGGAGAAAAGAAGAGTTGCTGTTCCCTGTCCAAATATTGTATCACAGTACAATGTCCACATGGGAGGAGTTGACCCCCGCAAAGTCCCACCGGTGGTACCTGTGCCTCTTTTGGCAAATGGCTGATGTAGCCATCAACAACGGATGGCTGCTGTACCGCCGAGATGCCAAAACCATTGGTGTGCAAAAGCACAGAAAACTCAAGGAATTCAGGCTGGAAGTTGCAGATGCTCTAATCCACAGTGGAAAGAAGAAGGGAAGGCCTTCCAAGGGAGGGGAGGAGAATGCACACGGCCCCACCAGATGCATACAAAGGCCAACAACCCCAAGACCCATGGTTGATGTCCGCCATGATCAAGTGGATCACTTCCCAGCTTTCACAGACAAGGGAAGGTGCAGGCTTTGCCCAGAAGGACAGACGACAATCTACTGCACAAAATGTGGTGTTCGTCTTTGCATTGTCACCGGGAAAAACCCACGCAACTGCTTTTAAGCGTTTCATAAAAAATGAAAAATAGACAGGAAATGAGGGGTATTGTTCAGAGTTCTGGACCCATAAAACTTTCACCAGTGTTCAGCTGTATATGTGTAATTTGAGAAAATGAAATTGCTGTGTTGTTTTGTTTTGATGTGATCTTCAGTGCACAGAAAGTTCAATATGTTCATCATGAGATGTTCCGTTTTTGTGTTTTATGAGATTGCTTTGTTATGAGATTACTATACTGGATTGGTGAAAATGAATAAAATCAACTTTAAAAGTGCTATGTGTAATGTAAATGACACAAGAATACAACACTGTTTAATTTATCTTCATAAAATTGAACATTAATATGATTATCATTTGGGCTCTGTTTATACCTTAATAGGGCAACGTATCCAGGGAGATAATAAGAATTCATAAAATCCAAAATATTGAATATATATATTTTTTGACTGTGGAAATATTTTTCTTAGGGCCTAAAGAGATGAGTGATAACATTAAATGATTTTTTGCAAGTCATTTTCCACTCCTGCCTGTTTTAGGGTTTTAAAGTCTTGAATAGAATTTAAACTCCTCCTCCTTACATACAAGGCCCTTAGGGGCCTAGCTCCATCATATCTTAAAGACCTCATTGTACCATATCATCCCAACATATCACTTCGGTCTGAAAGTGTAGGCCTACTTATGGTTCCTAGAATTTTAAAAAGTAGAATGGGAGGTAGAGCTTTCAGCTATCAGGCTCCTCTCCTGTGGAACCAGCTCCCAGTTTGAGTCCGGGAGGCAGACACCCTCTCTATTTTTAAGGTCAGGCTTAAGACTTTACTTTTTGGTTTTCCTTTCCCTTTTTCAAGCTTATAGTTAGGGCTAGACTAAACCATCCCTTAGTTATGCTGCTATTGGCCTAGGCTGCTGGGGACGGTCCTCCGTCTTTCTTCTCTCTCCTCTCTCGCATCCTCCACTTTCTTTTCTCTGGCACAGAGCTCTTGTCCTAGTCATGCAATTCTCTGCTATTACTGTATAGAATGTTGACTGCTGTGTGTCCCTTCTGCCTGTTTTTAAGTGGTTATGGATCTTGCTTGTATTTATATAGTGCTTCTACCTACTGGTACTGAAAGTGCTTTTGCAGGCACAATGATACATGTGTCCATTCATTCAGTCAAGCATGCACACATCAGTGCCAAGCACCGGAAATAACTCAGTGTCTCGCTGTACTCTTTGGCATGTGGTACAGGGGATCAAACTGCACACTCTGGTTTGTGGACGACCCACTCTACCTAATGAGGCACAACCTCCCCAATTTTGGTGAATGTTTGTTTTTCTGTGTCACATTCACACACGTGGATTTTCCGTTTTTTGATTATGGATTCTCAGTGTAATATCAAATGAATGAATGATACATTTCTGCCACTGTGTTTAGTTTACATGTCTACAGTTATAACAATATTGAATGGCTCATGGTAGGACAGAACTGAAGTTACTGAAATGCAGAAAAGACAATAAACTTCTGAAGATATGGTATGTACAACCATTGAAGTAATCTGGACATAAGCCTCTCCTGACCCTGAGACAATTGATAATGTAACTATATAGAGGCTTATCCAAACCATTTAGCTGCAAAGGACATTCTGCCAGATTGACTAAATTTAGAAATGTGAGATTTGAAAGCTATTCTCATAATGCGCCAATTTGCCAAACCTCAAAGCAGCCAGTCATTTTATGTTCTTACAACTAACCTTTGGAGTTTTCAGATGCAATGCCATCATTATCATCATCATCATCTGAAGTAACTTCTGCATCTAGATCACTGCCTTCCCAAGGGCCATCCGATTGACAGACATTTTCCAGACTGGCGTGTGTGGAATCATGTCCGATCCTCCCTGCCTGCAGTATTAAAGCCTGAACCTGCAAAAGAGTGATGAAACACGGATAGCATGTACTTTACTGTAATCCTGGTGAAGGAGTTAGCCTCCTCCTATTGTGCTATTATTAGCCCCAATGACATTATTAGGGTTCTCTCAAATTTCAAGCTGAGCCTAAAGCAATTGTCTTTGTTAGACAATAGTGTTTTTAGACAGGGCACGTCAAAGGAAAACTGCATGATGTAATTCTAAGAACCAATGTCAAAAACTTCACTTGAAATGTGACACTAGATGCTCAAGAACAGAGGATATTTTAGACTATTGATGTTAACCAGTTTTAAAATCATTTTTTGATGGTTATGTACTCTTTATGGTTTTATAATTAAATGATTCTTACGTCAGAGGCCTCCTTCCCCTGTGACTGGGTAGAAAGTGCAAGCCCACTGCAGCCCTTTATGTATTGAACTCGTTTTTCCAGCTTAGCCCGGGCCCTCTCACTGTACTTGAACCGACTCTCAGCATCCCGCAGCCTCAGCAGTTCCTCCTGCAGCAAGCTGTGTTGTCTTTGTAAAAGAGCCAGTTCTCCAACTGTTGACCCCGCAGTAGTATCATGATTTCCAGCATCTCGGCACAAGGGGTGCAACACTCTTGCTGGAGCTGGTGCCACAGTATTTTGTGGCTGTAATAGCAGTTCCAGGATTGAGTCTTGTTTGATTACTGCTCCCTATAGGACACAAAAACATAATGCACTTTCAAAGATTTGGTAAAACTTTATCTGCACACTATGGAGCATTAGTAGAGTAAGGCATTACTCCTACATTAATAGATATTAGTAAGCAGGTCATAAATGCAATTATAAATGCTTTATTCTTATGCATTTTATAATGTGTCTAATGTGTTCATACTTTACTAATGATCAGTTTATTAATTAAATATTAAAGTATTTACAATCTAGTTATCAGTGGTTCATAAGATAATTAGGAATGTGTAAGGAAATGATTAATAAACTTATTTTTTTATACATGTACAAAGAGTTAAGTAATTTAAGCATCCCCGCCACATGATACTGCCACCACCATGCTCCACATAGGGATGGTGTGTTTGTGGGACTCTGGCTGGGCTTTCTTCAACAGAAGCTTTCTCTTTGGCATTCTCCTCTAATGCTTTGACTGGTGAAGACTCTGCAACAGTTTGTATGCAGTTTCTCCCATCTCAGCTGCTGATTTTAACTGCTTTAGAGAAGTCATAGATATCTTGGAGATCTTCCTCCCGAATCTCCTTCATGCTTCTTCTGCAGTTATGAGGAAGAGAGGAAGCGTCCAGCCACTGAAGACACATTCACTGCACTCAGGGGATTTCTATTTTACTAAATTAGTGCCGAGTGCCTATGACACGAGGCCCCTCCTCCCATAGCACTCTTGATCTTCTGCGTGTTTCTTTGCAGTTTTTAGTGCCGAGTGCCTATGACACGAGGCCACTATTGATCTTCTGCGTGTTTCTTTGCAGTTTTATATATTATTCATTTTCCGCCCTTTTTCGCCGATTAATGCGGCCCGAACCGGCCAGAGGACCCCAACACATGATATATCAAAACCTGTGTTTTGATCCCGAATCCCGTGCTATTACTTGTATAAGGGATCGGTGAGTTTTTCGCGAATTTATTTGCGAAAAAACGTGAAAAATTTCCCATTTAAATGAATGGGAGACCCCGAAAAAAATAAAAAATAAACAGGCATTTTCTACAATCAACTTCTCTGGCATACTTTCACCCAGAGACTTCATTGGAACTTTAAAACGTAGGCACTCTTGTCTTCTCTTCAGAGATTCCCTTCACTTATCGACACCTTTTACCGTTTTTAAACCACCTTTTTTACCGTTTTTAAAAACCTTCAAATTTGTGAAGGTTTTTACTCAAATTTCGGGGTTTATAATGGGTGTGTATTGCGCGGAATGTTCGCCCTAGAGTGGATGACATCATCAGCTAGAGTGTGGAGAAGAGAAGAACATTAGGCAAAAAATTAAATATAAACTGCTCCCGTGGCCACAAATTTCACACTACAGACATAATTTATACATATAAACGTAGGAAAATGTGTCTTCTCGCTCACAATTCGTCTGCTAAAGCTGTAAGCAAAGATGCGCCAGCAAACCCCTTCCTCGCTCCATAGACTGCAATGTTAAATTTGTGGAGGAAAGCAGAAGCAATCCTTTCTTTTAAATCGCTTTAAATAGCTCACATTTCTTCATTTTACCCACAAACTGCATATCTAGATGTTCAGGAAAGCCTCAAGATGCCCAAAGTGAAGTCGGTTCAACGATTGGACACACGGTTTGGCCACAAGGCCTTCCTGTTCGAGGACGTGGTTTCAGCATTTTTTCTCACTCTGCCTGTCTTCGTAACTGGAATTCAAACTGGTAACCGTGACAACGGGCTCACACGCAGCAGAAGAGGAGGGGCTCTACAGAAAGAGGCAGGAAAGTTTGTGGGACGGCCATTTTGGGGCAATGTTAATGGCAACAGCACACTCGGGAAACTTCTAACTGAAGTAACTGGCCATTTTGGCTTTTTGCACCCAAGTTGAACAATGACAGGTGGCTGTCTGTCATTGGCTAGCGCGTCATGCTAATTGCTAACATTAGCAGCTAATGCTAATTGTTAGTGGGTAGAAATTGGTGGTAGCATTAGTGGCAGCATTAGCATGTTAGCGAATAGCATATTAGCAATTAGCATGTTAGCATTAGCATGCTAACAATTAGCATGTATTTAATTTTTAGTGTCTAAAGAGACATGCTAACACTAAACCCATGCTAAAATTAGTGGCTAGCGCGTCATGCTAATTGCTAACATTAGCAGCTAATGGCAACAGCCCACTCGGCACTTCAAAAATTTCCGCGGGAATTTTCTAGTTTTACATTTTATGTTTTAATTAATTGGCTTTCTTGTCTCTTGTAAATATGATTCAGTTAATAAAAGCGGATTTCTTTAAGACTGTACCTTGTTCTGATAGGCAGCAGGTTTCACCCACACTGTCACTCACTCTGTTCAGTGACTGCATATTGTGAAGCATGTGGTGTGGCTAGTGGTGTTAAATATCATTTAAGCATATTAAAGACATCCAGAAACCTGCTTACCTGGAGTGCATGGAGACAAATATTGAGATTCACCAGCCCCTGATAGATTTCCTGTGAAACACAAACTTCACTTATTACTGTTGTTTGTCTCAAACACAGACACAGGTATACAAGTGAAAAATCTTTAACGTTGCTAACTGTGTGAATCGCCTTTTCTGGGTTCCTCTTGTAATCCTATAGAACATGAACAATCAGTTATATCCCTATGATGTAACTTCCCTGTTCATGTGCATCACCTTCAGAGAAGTCACAAAAGTAGTATGGGAAAGATTCCGAAAGGATGACACCTTGGCTGGCAGAACCAAAGATTCTACAGGCAAAAACATCGCTATGCGATAGGTTCACCAGTGTCACCTGTGTACATGGAGGTAGAGACCAGAGCCCTGAACTTTTTCACAGGAACTACTTCAACCCACTGGTTCAGGTACATGGGCGACACTTGGGTTAAAATCAAGACACAGGAGATGGAATCTTTCACACAGCACATCAATGCAGTGGACACATCAAGTTCATTTGGGAAGACATAGCTGCAATAGTCTGGCCTTCTCTGACTGTCTAGTGAATATGGAAGGAGACCGAAACCTCAACATCGGCGTATAAGAAACCCACTCATACTGATCAGCATTTATTATTTCAGATGGAGGTGGGAAGAAGCAGCAGGTTTGTTTGTGTGTGTGGCTGGCAAAGCGTAACAACAGTAAAGGGCCTCAGAATCCATCAAGGGAAGAAAAAGTGTTTGGCAGAGGGAACACAGGGACCCCGTGTTGACAGCTACTTCCTGAGAAGTTCATTAAAGGGGAACTACTGTTATTAATATCATTATTAGGGCTTCCAAATGGGTGGTAGGTGGTGTCAGTGATAAGATGCAGTTTAAGGCAGGAAATGATTCAAGGCATTTCAAGCATAGACCAGTCAGGATTCCCAGGAAAGTCAAAGTTATGGTGCTTGCAATTTGGTATACTGCCCTGGCTAATGTTGCTGCTGACAGTGTATGAGGTTCCCCTTTCAAAAGTAGGAGTTAGCCAGGAGAACGGTGCTTGTCTAACTGTATTGTGCCAAGGGTGAAGTTTGGTGGAGGGGAGGATTATGATGTGGGGTTGTTTTTCAGGAGCTGGGCTTCGACCCTTAGTTCCAGTGAAAGAAACTCTGAATGCTTCAGCATACCAAGAGATTTTGGACAATTTCATGCTCCTAACTTTGTGGGAACAGTTTGGGGATGGCCCCTTGCTGTTCCAACAAGACAGCGTACCAGTGCACAAAGCAGGGTCCATAAAGACATGGATGAGCAAATTTGGTGTGGTAGAACATGACTGGCCTGCACAGAGTCCTGACCTCAACCCAATAGAGCAACTTTGGGATGAATTAGAGTGAAGACTGTGAACCAGGCCTTCTCATCAGCATCAGTGTTTGAACTAACAAATGCGCTTCTAATCCCAATATTGCAACAGAATCTACAATTAAGAAACAAAGTACAGCTAGTGGCGGACAGACTGTACATTAATGAACGCTTGTACACAGACGAAAGTACAACGTGGATAAAACCAGGAAAGGGCTCGAAGAAGAGCTGAGGATGTCGTTTTAGGTGGGACGTGTTTACTGATCTGCCGTCTAGTATTAGAACAGAACAATCACTCTGACTACAGCAACAAATAGGCAAACCAAGACTGTGTTCAAAGTCATTTCTTTTTCTCTTTTTGTCAGATATATAGTATATATACTCTCTCTCCTTTAATGATGACGATTAATATTATTATTTACATTATGTTATTATTGTTACTTGTATTATTATTATTATTATTATTATTATCATCATTATTATTTATTTTATTTCCTTGTTGTTATTATTATACAACCAGCACTTAAATGCATATCCCGGTAGGCTCCATTAGGCAAGCATAATCGATCTGGGCATTACTAGTTCCAGAAGCATGATATTGAACGTGCTTCACCCTTATAAGTAAGTCAGTCATTTTCTATACCCGTTTAGTCCTGTTAGGGGTCACGGGGGTCTGCTTAAGCCTATCCCAGCTGTCATCGGGCGAGAGGCAGGGGTACACCCTGGACAGATCGCCAGTCCATCACAGGGCCAACATTCACACTCACATGCACACCTACGGGCAATTTAGAATCACCAATTAACCTAATGAGCATGTCTTTGGATGGTGGGAGGAAGCCGGAGTACTCGGAGAGAACCCACGCAGACACAGGGAGAACATGCAAACTCCACACAGAAAGGGCAGCCGGCCCATGGATTCGAACCGGTGACCTTCTTGTTGTGAGGCAACCACTTCTCCACTGTGCCGCCCTGGGTACTAAGTAAGGTTTTTGGGAATTAGATTGTTTTTTTTTTTTTTGTTTGTTTTTTTTACTTAAAAATACTACATGTCTAACCTGAATGTGTTTTCTTGCAATCTTCAGGGACTGAATATATTGAACAAGAGAGTGGCCTGTCTGGGTTTATTGGAAAGACACAAAATTGATATAGCTATGATACAAGAATCACATATTCTTAAGAACGATATATACAAATTGGAAAACCATATGTACAAGATGAGTGCTTTTTCAGATGTTATAATTTTAGTACAAAAAACACTCCAGATGACTATTATTGAGAAAAGAGAAGATGAGGGTCCTTTCTTTAGTCAAGTCAGTAAGGTTTAGTAGTGGGCACAGACATGAATAGTATATTAGATAAAAGGCTACATAAATCAGGTGGTCCATGCTACAATAGGCAGTCTACCAGAGCATTAACTCTCTTGTTATCAGACTTTAATTTGAGAGATGTCTGGAGAGTAAGAAATCCAAAATCAAAGGAATATACATTTTTCTCCAATAGACATACTGTAAATCATATACAAGAATAGACTTTGTATTGATATATGAACATCTCATGCCATTAGTCCGAACTATTGAAATTATATTACAGACACGTCTTTCATTCAGTGTCTCCTTATTATTATTTAATATTTAGGGGCAGCCGTGGCCTACTGGTTAGTGCTTTGGGCTTGTGGCTGAAGGGTTGCCGGTTCGAACCCCCGACCAGTAGAAAGCGGCTGAAGTGCCCTTGAGCAAGGCACCTAACCCCTCACTGCTCCCCGAGCGCCGCTGTAGCATGGCAGCTCACTGCTCCGGGTTAGTGTGTGCTTCACGTCACTGTGTGTTCACTAATTTCACGGATGGGTTAAATGCAGAAATCACATTCCATGTATACACAAGTATACATGGCCAATACCACTAATACCACTAATTAGAAATAAAACATATGACTATGACTGATCAGCACGCCTATGCCAGTTGTCATTGACAGACCGACCAAGAATCCCCACTAGATGGCGTTTAAACCATACCCTTTTAGAAAATGAGGATTTTTGTAAACAATTTGAAAAGGAAATATTCACATTTATAAAAATCAATGCTGAAAGATGTTAGATGTCTATGGGATGCAATAAAAGTATTCATTAGACTTAGAGTGCAAACATTTACATCACAGATGAGAAACAACAACCCTAAGTAAAATAAACGATTTGGAGGAATCAATATTGAAGATGGAGCTCTATCAACAAACAAATTATGCAGAAGAAATGGCAAAATCTCTCTTAAATTCAAACATGGAGTTGAACTTATTATTAACACATGGCTGAAGCTAAGATACATAGAACCAATGTGAATCAATATACACATGGGGAGCGTCCAAGTCGCATCTTAGCGAACAAATTAAAATCAGATAATCATACCACAAATATAACTTACATTGTTTCAGAAACAGGGGATATAATAACAGACCCAGAGTTAATTAATCAAAGATTCTCTGATTTTTATAAAGAACTATATACTTTGGATGACAATTCTACTGACTTAGATAAGGACACTTATCTGGATAAATTAAACCTGACAACATTGTCAAATGAGGAGTCTACAGCGCTGGGGGTGCCCCTTACTCTGGAGGAACTTAGAAAAGCTCTAAATAAAAAATCAATACAGGCAAGTCACCCGGGAGTGATGGCATTCAGCCGGAGGTCTATTTGAAATTCTGGCACATTTTAGGACCACTGATGCTAGAAATGTTTAATACTGCAATACAAAGAGGATCGTTCAGTAGAGATGTGAATACAGCCATCATAACTCTAATCTTGAAGAAAGATAAGGACCCATCCATATGTAACAACTACCGTCCCATATCCCTGCTAAATGCAGACGTTAAACTTTTCTCTAAATCACTTGTGTACTGTGTAAAAATATATGCCAAAATGAATCCACTCAGACCAAAGTGGTTTTGTTAAAGGGCGTTTAACCTCAGATAACTTAAGTTGGCTGCTACATGTACTTGACGCCTCTAGTGATATCCCACCATCGGCTATCAGAGAGAAAGGAAAGATACCTTCTGTCAAAAAAAGATGATGGATGACCGAAGGTCAAGAGGTCACGGGGGGAGGGGGTAATGACCGTGAGAAAGAGCACGGAGGGAGTGAGGGTTGTATTGCTAATACCGTATGATGAGAGGAGGAAGTGGGGGCTGTATTGATAATGCCTTATTGATAAGGACAGACACGTCTTTCATTCAGTGTCTCCTTATAACGGCTTCTTTATGCCTATGGGAATACTTAGAGTATTGTGTAAAACTGGTGAGAAACTTGGGTAATAATCGATAAGGTGAAAGGTGGCAAAGTGTCTCGTTATAACGGCGTCTTTCAACTTGCATTTCTCACTTCGGCCCCTCTGGGAGCGGCTTTATGCCTATGGGGATACTTAGAGCATTGTGTGAAACTGGTGAGAAACTGATAATAATTGATATGGTGAGGAAGCGGTTGAGCGTATGAGTACTTTGATAAAGTTGTGAGTGTTTTCATTGATTCTCAGAAACAGATGCGCACACACACACACACACACACACACGGACACACACGCAGGCAGACACCCCTGGATAAGTCCGGACATGTTGAATGGAGAGTTTGTGAGCATGCGCAGACATACACACGCGTGTTGAGCGGGGAGTTTATGAGCATGCGCAGACATGGTTCTGTGCGCTCACGTGATGCCGACCGATCCCTCCCATGTTCTGAGCGCGGTGAAAAGCTAGCGTTAGCTAAAGAGAGAGTTTCAGTCGATGAGGTTGTTTCGTTGCTTCAGTCCGATTTAAAAAATAGAAATGAGCAAGAGAGCGTACACGTCCACGATCATCAGTGAGACGCCTGTGAGCGTCATACAGGAAGCCTCAGGGTGGAAGGCTCCGAGAAAACTGATGGTGTTTAAGTGCAGATTTCAGCAGCCTCCGACGGAACCGCTCCTGGAAGAGTGGGTTTTGGAGAAGGTGGAAGGCTCAAAGGGTCAAAGGTCACGTTTAGAAGCATATAGTCCCCGGGCAAAATACCCCCTGCTACAGAAGAGTCACTCCCACCACCAATACTGGTATAAATGCTGGTATAAAGTGAGGGCCACCGAGCGTCAGGCGTGCATTTCATTTTGCTGCGGTGTGAAGCTATCATCTATCTGAAAATCTCCCAAGAACCATAGGCTGTTCAGACTCTTGCGGTGTATCATCTATTTGAAAGCCTCCAAAGAAGTGCGTCAAAGGGTAAGTCACGTCTTTCGAATTATTATTATCGTTTCTATTTTGTTTATTAGAGCTTACATAGCTCCCCAAATTTGTTTTTCTGACAGAGAAATATTTTTTGAAAGCGGCGATAATGGATTCTTGTACGTAGCCCCTTTAAAACCTAGATGATTAAATACACGTTTTATTGATACGGTAAAGGGTTAACATCAAGCCCTTTCTTCCAGACGCTGCAAATAGAGCTATCTTTTTTGGTGATATTGATGACAGCCAGAGCCTCTTAAGTAAGACAGCTATTTGATTCGACTATATGTCTATATATATATAGATATTTTTATTTATTTATTTATTTATTTTAAAACTGCTGCATGACAAATTTCTTTTTATTTAATGCAAGGCACCCCTGATGTAATACCCGCTACAACCTCCATATCGGTGCGGAATGGTTAGTTAATCTTATCTTATCCTACTTTAGAATTAGTTAGAAATAGCTGCTTTAGTTATAATCACCTTATTTCTCTGCTTGTAGCATTTCCTGCTCAGACCATAGGCTGGTCAGTGCCTCAGACTGCTGAAGGTAGCTGACTCTTTACCAGACACACTCATACAGAATTTATACGTGTATTGTATTTTGTCGGTATTATACTTTTATGTGAATTATACTTTGACAGAGGCTGAACCGCCATTAGATCGCGAGCAGGGACTTCATGATCAGGACCCATTTTACCCAATCATAGTTATACTGGACACTCCGGAGAATAGTGAAGTGATCGGCGGTAAGAAGATCTCATCAATGATGTACCGATAAAATGTGAAAATAAGTTTAACATATTTTCTGTCCGTCTGATTTTCAGACCTTACCTAGTAAACCCCAGACCGTCGGAGGAGCAAGGGGGTGATCTGACCGTCGGTAAGAACATTTTATCTGAAAATTTTAAACAGCGTTCGTTTATATTTAAATTCCGTTTCTCACCATTCAGAAGACTCCAGGCCCCACCCGCTCCGAATTGTGATACGACCGGTTAGAAGGACAAGAAGGACGAGGACAAGGAGAGGACTTCAGCGCCGAGCAAGGAGAAGAGTCCTCAGAGAATTCTGGAACATCGTTTCTTTGATCTGGAATCTGGTCTCAGCATCGCTCGGGTAGACTTGTTGTATGTTTTAACAATGAATGACAATAACCAAGGGGAAAATTCGGTTTCGCAGTCAGTTCTTCAGTTATTTCAAGCAGAAATTAAAACCTTAAGAGTACTCCCTCAACCACATCTTGATCAGCCTCTTTTACAAAATGTACCTCCGTTAAACGATTTACAACATTTAGAGAATTTAAACGAGGCCCTTGCTCGCCTTGAACCTTCCGATTTACAGCATCTTGACAACGTGAACGGAGCTCTCGCGATTTTAAGAGAACCTCCTACTAATCATCCGTCCCACGAGCATGTACCTCCCTCCTCCGAAGCGCGTGCCGAATGTCCATCAGATGAGCCGTCACCCGGACCGTCTACAACCAGTCATCCGTCCCGCGAGCATGTATCTCCTCCCTCCGAAGCGCGGGCCGATAGTCCAGAGCCTCTACCCGGACCGTCTACTAGCCGCCTAGCTGCAACACCTGCCGCTCAGAGGGGTGTGGGACAAAATCCTGAACCCCCCAGGGTGATCTCTAGAGACAAATTTAACAACGTTGAAATACGTCTAAATTTTCACTCTCCCGGTCCCGTGCCTGATTATGCAGAGTATTACTGTAACGTGATGGGTTCTGTCCAAGATTCGGTAGATAGAGCTCTATCATATGCCAGACAGGGGGATGTGGTGCAGTTAGAGCTAAGGGGGGAAAGACTTCAAAACAATGTCTCTGTCATCGCCGCACACGACACTCCTGTGACGTTTAATGACGTTATTAAATTTGAGCAGGCTTTAGATTGTAAAATCGTCGTCTTTTTCAGAGCAGAAGGTGAGCGAGTCCTCTCTAAGTTTCAAACGTGTGAAGGAATGCATCCTAAAACCCTCTATCTCTTCCTCCACCAAAACCACTACTACGGCATCACCAAGTTGAAAACATTTCTGGGTATCCCTCATGTCTGCAATTATTGTCACACAGGTTATTCTCAGTTATGGAGCCACCGCTGCTCAGGTCACTGTTCCATATGCTTTACATCAGACTGTACAAAAAACAAAGTAAAACAAATTAAATGTTCTGACTGTAATATCACGTGCCGATCCAACGCCTGTTATGTAAAACTTAAAGAGCCTTACCATCGCCCTACGGCGGGTAAAGCCGTCAGCAATTGTCAGACGATTAAAAAGTGTAACGCGTGCAAAGCAGTGTATTACAACGCAATCAGCGGCACCACCCAGCACAGATGTAGACCTAAAACATGCCCCGTGTGCTCCGTAAAGGAGCCGGGCAAAGACCATCTGTGTTACATGACACCTTTGAAAGTTGAGACTGACCATTCCAAACAGGTAGTGTTTTATGACTTTGAAACATTCGTAGATGCGTCGGGCGAACACAAACCCTTTTACATCAGTACACAAACGCTGCTGGGTGAGAAGTGGGGTTCCTGGGGTTTAACATGCGCAGGAAGTTTCTTTAGGCGTTTCAGAAAAAAAGAGTACAAGGGTTACATCTTCATCGCTCACAACGCTAAGGGTTTTGACAGCTACCTTCTTCTCAACCATTTAATTTCCCAAGGTATGGCACCCCGCATAATTATGCAAGGCAGTAAGGTGTTGCAGATGGTGGATGAGGCATTCCATCAAACATACATCGACTCCCTCTCATTCTTAACCATGCGCTTAGCAGACATGCCTGCAGCCATGGGTCTGGATGCAACGGCGGGGCCTAAAAGTTACGCCTATCAGCCTATATTTTGTTGAGGCACCGTGATGACAGCTCCGTGGTCAGGATTTTGAATGTACCCCTCCACCAAATGTTTAATGCTGTCAAAATTGATTTCTTTACAGCTTTCTCGAGTCAGCGTGATTCCCTTAACACGTAAGGATACTTTACCCCCTCTGGTCTGATAGGCGTAACTTTTAGGCCCCGCCGCTGCAAACTCTTGGATGCTATCCCCACCCAGCTCGTCGGTCAGCTGTCCCAGGTAGTTACCCGTCTCTCCCTCTCTGACGATGTAGATTAAGCTATCCGTGTCGTAGTACAGAATCCTCTCAGGATCATGTACCTTCTCCATAAAACTGCACAGAGTTAAACGAGCATAGGCAGTGGTAAGTGCAGCGATAAAAATGTTGTTGCTTTTCCCGGCGGGGAGAATGTAACGCTCACCGTACTGCCACTGCACCATCACCACCTCGTCGTTCAGAAAGGTGAAATGCTTGACGACGTGCTGCTCTGAAAATAGAAACTTGAAAAACTCTTCAGGTTTTCTGACTAGGCTGGTCTGATCCAGCTCGGTTCCCTGGGCAAACTTACCCCAAAAGCTGTTGAGACATAATTTGGCAATCTGTCTTTTGGCGGGGTTAGGATGAATTTTAGCCGGATCTAGCCGGATACCCTGGTTAGCCTCGTAGTCTCTGACATACCTGTCCCTGCTAGCCTCATCCGATGCTTCAGAGGGGTAGCCTGAAGCCTCCTGCTTCCCTTTCAAAAAGGTGTTGATGTAACCCCTAAAGATATAGTCACTCTTTTTGTCGAAATGTCAAACTTCAGTTATTTCACCGACGCGATAGCCAGCGTCTAGGGCTTTGGTGAATTCGGGGGTGCCTGGTAAAGCTCTCTCATTCTCGCTGTGCATGCATGATCCGGTTTGACTGTTTGTTTCAGCGCACACGCGACAGAGAATAAACACCAGTTTACCTCGCTCGGTCTTGTATGGCAGAATCGGCAGAAATAACCCTCGAGGAGGATGCACGAAGGCTTTGATCAAACCAAAGTACATGCGCGGATCTTTAAAATCCCGACGGATGATTTCAGGGTGACCGAGAGGATACTCAAAGTGCGCGTTGACATAGGGGTACAAGGATGTGACGTCCACGTAACGAACCTGCTCGGTATCGCTCGCCGTGTACCTCAGACGGATGGGACAAGTTCTACCTCCAAACAGCGCATCACGAGGGTTTAAAGGCTGCGGAGCGGGATGATGACTCAGAAACTGTTTCAGTCGATCGTCAGATTTTGTCATGCGGGTCCACTCATGCTCCCATATGAACTGTACCGAAACCTTTAGCTTAGACCGCAGGTTTAACAGCTTTTCTTGCCAGGCCCAGTGGAGCTGCTCAAAGGGAATATTTGTCAGGGGGTTAACTCCATGGGGAGAGAAACATTTGGGACACCCGTGAAAGAAACACCAGAGAAACTCCCACAGCTTTTTCACACCGTCAATTTCTGCGTAGCCGTCTACAACATATTTCCCCACCCTCTTCTCACCTCCGTTGAGAGCGTGTTGAATAGCGATGTTTTCGCTGTGTGAAATCCACTCTAACCATTGAATCCCCGCATTCGAGTAGTTTTTGAATTGGCGGTTGTAGTTATCGGTGGGCGGAAGGGCCAGAGTGTGGGGAGGAAGAAAGTTTGTTTTAAAAACTTTCATGCACGCGGAGGCGATCGTGATGCAGTTGAAAGGGTCAACGCGTGTCTCTTTAATGAATTCTTTGCGAAACTTTAAACAAGACGCGGCTAGAATCTCAGTGTCTTTATCGCAATAAAGCACGGCCTCTTTTCTGAAATCAAATGTACAACCATCCTTGGTGGCGTACCAGACTGTGAATTTTTGCATCATCTACTCCGACATTCTGTCTATGCCATAAGCGTTCGGAGGGGGGTAAGGGTCACATAATCCAAGTGAGTCTCTGAACTGAAGAGGTGTGGGAAGAAACCTTTGCTTAATTCGTCCTCGTCCGGACTGGTCTCAGCATCCAGACCCATGGCTGCAGGCATGTCTGCTAAGCGCATGGTTAAGAATGAGAGGGAGTCGATGTATGTTTGATGGAACGCCTCATCCACCATCTGCAACACCTTACTGCCTTGCATAATTATGCGGGGTGCCATACCTTGGGAAATTAAATGGTTGAGAAGAAGGTAGCTGTCAAAACCCTTAGCGTTGTGAGCGATGAAGATATAACCCTTGTACTCTTTTTTTCTGAAACGCCTAAAGAAGCTTCCTGCGCATGTTAAACCCCAGGAACCCCACTTCTCACCCAGCAGCGTTTGTGTACTGATGTAAAAGGGTTTGTGTTCGCCCGACGCATCTACGAATGTTTCAAAGTCATAAAACACTACCTGTTTGGAATGGTCAGTCTCAACTTTCAAAGGTGTCATGTAACACAGATGGTCTTTGCCCGGCTCCTTTACGGAGCACACGGGGCATGTTTTAGGTCTACATCTGTGCTGGGTGGTGCCGCTGATTGCGTTGTAATACACTGCTTTGCACGCGTTACACTTTTTAATCGTCTGACAATTGCTGACGGCTTTACCCGCCGTAGGGCGATGGTAAGGCTCTTTAAGTTTTACATAACAGGCGTTGGATCGGCACGTGATATTACAGTCAGAACATTTGTTTTACTTTGTTTTTTGTACAGTCTGATGTAAAGCATATGGAACAGTGACCTGAGCAGCGGTGGCTCCATAACTGAGAATAACCTGTGTGACAATAATTGCAGACATGAGGGATACCCAGAATGTTTTCAACTTGGTGATGCCGTAGTAGTGGTTTTGGTGGAGGAAGAGATAGAGGGTTTTAGGATGCATTCCTTCACACGTTTGAAACTTAGAGAGGACTCGCTCACCTTCTGCTCTGAAAAAGACGACGATTTTACAATCTAAAGCCTGCTCAAATTTAATAACGTCATTAAACGTCACAGGAGTGTCGTGTGATAACCCCGCCTGATTCTGTAACACCCTAGCTTGCACGGTGGCCTCGACTGTGGTTAAGTCCCGATTTAACAGGAGTGCGAGGTTAATGGCAAAGCATAATTGATCGGTAGGGTTAATGACTATATGCAAGCAGTGGGCTTTTTTCCTGCAGATTTCATCGTTGAGAATGGTATGCATCTTTCTTTTACCACTCCCTCGAGGACTATGTACCACCTGCACGACTAATTCCAACGTCTCATCCGTCATAAGGGACATGTTTGATTGTACTAATCTGTCAAGAAGATTTTGAAATTCATTTAGATCTACAGCGATGACAGAGACATTGTTTTGAAGTCTTTCCCCCCTTAGCTCTAACTGCACCACATCCCCCTGTCTGGCATATGATAGAGCTCTATCTACCGAATCTTGGACAGAACCCATCACGTTACAGTAATACTCTGCATAATCAGGCACGGGACCGGGAGAGTGAAAATTTAGAAATTGACGTATTTCAACGTTGTTAAATTTGTCTCTGGAGATCACCCTGGGGGGTTCAGGATTTTGTCCCGCACCCCTCTGAGCGGCAGGTGTTGCAGCTAGGCGGCTAGTAGACGGTCCGGGTAGAGGCTCTGGACTATCGGCGCGCGCTTCGGAGGGAGGAGATACATGCTCGCGGGACGGATGACTGGTTGTAGACGGTCCGGGTGACGGCTCATCTGATGGACATTCGGCACACGCTTCGGAGGAGGGAGGTACATGCTCGTGGGACGGATGATTAGTAGGAGGTTCTCTTAAAATCGCGAGAGCTCCGTTCACGTTGTCAAGATGCTGTAAATCGGAAGGTTCAAGGCGAGCAAGGGCCTCGTTTAAATTCTCTAAATGTTTAACGGAGGTACATTTTGTAAAAGAGGCTGATCAAGATGTGGTTGAGGGAGTACTCTTAAGGCTTCAATTTCTGGTTGAAATAACTGAAGAACTGACTGCGAAACCGAATTTTCCCCTTGGTTATTGTCATTCATTGTTAAAACATACAACAAGTCTACCCGAGCGATGCTGAGACCAGATTCCAGATCGAAGAAACGATGTTCCAGAATTCTCTGAGGACTCTTCTCCTTGCTCGGCGCTGAAGTCCTCTCCTTGTCCTCGTCCTTCTTGTCCTTCTAACCGGTCGTATCACAATTCGGAGCGGGTGGGGCCTGGAGTCTTCTGAATGGTGAGAGACGGAATTTAAATATAAACGAACGCTGTTTAAAATTTTCAGATAAAATGTTCTTACCGACGGTCAGATCACCCCGTTGCTCCTCCGACGGTCTGGGGTTTACTAGGTAAAGCAGATCCTCGGTGCTGGAGCTGTCACGCCCTTCTTCACCTTTCCGAATCAGATAAAATATCATAAAGAGTCACATCGATTACTTTTTTTTTTTTTTTTATCAACGCCTCAATGATGAAAACCTTCTTACCGACAGTCGCCTCACTGTTCTCCGGTATGAGGTCTTAGGCCTTAGACAAATCTCTAACGCCGGACAAATTATGGCCTTCTTCTTCTTCTTTTAAAATCAGACGGTCAGAAAATATGTTAAACTTATTTTCACATTTTATCGGTACATCATTGATGAGATCTTCTTACCGCCGATCACCTCACTCTTCTCCGGAGTGTCCGGTATAACTATGATTGGGTAAAATGTGTCCTGATCATCAAGTTCCTGTTCGCGATCTAACGGCGGCTCAGCCTCTGTCAAAGTATAATTCACATAAAAGTATAATACCGACAAAATACAATACACGTAAAAATTCTGTGTGAGTGTGTGTGGTAAAGAGTCAGCTACCTTCAGCAGTCTGAGGCACTGACCAGCCTATGGTCTGAGGAGGAAATGCTACAAGCAGAGAAATAAGGTGATTATAACTAAAGCAGCTATTTCTAACTAATTCTAAAGTAGGATAAGATAGGATTAACTAACCATTCCGCACCGATATGGAGGGTGTAGCGGGTATTACATCAGGGGTGCCTTGCATTAAATAAAAAGAAATTTGTCATGCAGCAGTTTTAAAATAAATAAATAAAAATATCTATATATATATATAGACATATAGTCGAATCAAATAGCTGTCTTACTTAAGAGGCTCTGGCTGTCATCAATATCACCAAAAAAGATAGCTCTATTTGCAGCGTCTGGAAGAAAGGGCCTGATGTTAACCCTTTACCGTATCAATAAAACGTGTATTTAATCATCTAGGTTTTAAAGGGGCTACGTACAAGAATCCATTATCGCCGCTTTCAAAAAAATATTTCTCTGTGTCAGAAAAACAAATTTGGGGAGCTATGTTAGCTCTAATAAACAAAATAGAAACGATAATAATAATTCGAAAGACGCGACTTACCCTTTGACACACTTCTTTGGAGGCTTTCAAATAGATGATACACCGCAAGAGTCTGAACAGCCTATGGTTCTTGGGAGATTTTCAGATAGATGATAGCTTCACACCGCAGCAAAATGAAATGCACGCCTGACGCTCGGTGGCCCTCACTTTATACCAGCATTTATACCAGTATTGGTGGTGGGAGTGACTCTTCTGTAGCAGGGGGTATTTTGCCCGGGGACTATATGCTTCTAAACGTGACCTTTGACCCTTTGAGCCTTCCACCCTCTCCGAAACCCACTCTTCCAGGAGCGGTTCCGTCGGAGGCTGCTGAAATCTGCACTTAAACACCATCAGTTTTCTCGGAGCCTTCCACACTGAGGCTTCCTGTATGACGCTCACAGGAGTCTCACTGATGATCGTGGACGTGTACGCTCTTGCTCATTTCTATTTTTTAAATCGGACTGAAGCAACGAAACAACCTCATCGACTGAAACTCTCTCTTTAGCTAACGCTAGCTTTTCACCGCGCTCAGAACATGGGAGGGATCGGTCGGCATCACGTGAGCGCACAGAACCATGTCTGCGCATGCTCATAAACTCCCCGCTCAACACGCGTGTGTATGTCTGCGCATGCTCACAAACTCTCCATTCAACATGTCCGGACTTATCCAGGGGTGTCTGCCTGCGTGTGTGTCCGTGTGTGTGTGTGTGTGCGCATCTGTTTCTGAGAATCAATGAAAACACTCACAACTTTATCAAAGCACTCATACGCTCAACCGCTTCCTCACCATATCAATTATTATCAGTTTCTCACCAGTTTCACACAATGTTCTAAGTATCCCCATAGGCATAAAGCCGCTCCCAGAGGGGCCGAAGTGAGAAATGCAAGTTGAAAGACGCCGTTATAACGAGACACTTTGCCACCTTTCACCTTATCGATTATTACCCAAGTTTCTCACCAGTTTCACACAATACTCTAAGTATTCCCATAGGCATAAAGAAGCCGTTTTAAGGAGACACTGAATGAAAGACGTGTTTGTCCTTATCAATACAGCCCCCACTTCCTCCTCTCATCATACGGTATTAGCTATACAACCACCACTTCCTCCGTGCTCCTTCTCACGGTCATTATGTAAACAAAAATATGGACAAATCATAACTAGTGCAATTGAAAATTTAAGGAAGATAGAAAGTATGTTTAAATGGAAATCACAATGGCATACTAAGACACCTTCATTCTAAAATGATTTACTGAAACACACTTCTTCTCACAGGAGTGGCGAAGAGTAGGAATACACACTTTGGGAGACATCGTGAATGAGGGTTAAGTGTAAGGGGAGGGTTGGAGCTCTCTGAGCAGTTCTTGGGTCTCATGATGTTGTAGGTTGTTTTGTGTGTTTTTATTATTATTATTATTATTATTCGTCTGTTTTGTTTGTTTGCTGTTTTGTTTGCCTCTTTGTCTGTTCTATGTTATTTTTGCTGTTTCCTACAGGATGTCTAGTTTTTCCATTGTGTTTGTTGGTATGGTATGCCTTAGTGTTAATTTAGGTTATGGAATATGTATACATTTTGTGTGAATGTGTATTATTGTGTATTGTTTAATCTGTATTATTGAAAATTAATATAAAAATAAAGGGGGGAAAAAACAAAAAACAAATATGCTTCTGGTAGAACGGTCAAAAATACCCTTAAACACACTCCTAAACATTGTGGAATGCCTTCCCACAAGAGTTGAAGCTGTTATAGCTGCAAGGGTGGGCCGACGTCATATTAAAACCTATGGATTAAGAATGGGATGTCATTTAAGTTCATATGTGTGTAAAGGCAGATGAGCAAAGACTTTTGGCAATATAGTGTATCATAGGCCAGGTAGAGCAAGAGCGTGGAGGCCTAGGGCTGTGCGCAGGGAAACCTCTGTGGAGTAAGGCATCAGTAGTAGAAAGGGGAAACATGGTAGTGGAACAGAAACAAGACTAAGCAGTAAGATGAACTAGGGCAGTGTCACGGGCTAAGCAAGGTCAATGAGTGAACTGGAACAGTGTAGAGAAAGGAAGATGAAGTGGAGAGAGCTGTGGTGCATGGAGGCCAGCAGCATTATATTTATGATAGGGGCCACTTATGATGTGCTGCCAACTCCCCAGAACCCAAACCAGTGGGTAGGTGAAGATGCTGCCTGTCCACTGTGCACTTGTGCATGCACCCTTAGCCATATTCTGGCAGTTTGTAAAGCTAGTCTTTCCCTAGGACTATAAACCTGGTGTCACAACCAGGTACTGTAGCGGTTGCAATTGAGGAAAAACATATTCAGTCTGTACGGGAGGAAGAAAAGGCTAGACTAGCAAGCATCAGACATAATACGGGACAGCTAAGTGTAGGAGGAGCCTGGGAGATGAGGGCAGACTTAAATGAGCAGCTAGTTATTCCAACCAAGATAGCTAAGCCATGGATTTGTGGCAAAATCGGCAATAGCTCTTCTGAATGAGCTGGGCATACACAGAAAAAAACACTGCGTGTGTTTATCAAGAGCCTTTTTACATATTAGTATACAAAGTGCTTTACATACACAATGACCATGACACATCTAGTCACTCATTCACACAAACACACACAAATAAATTGATTTTTGGAAGACCTGATAGTATAGCAAGTCAAAGACTGACAAAAAATGAGAAAACATTTGGACATCATCAGTAAACAGCCAGTGACATTCTACCAGGCATTGACTATTTTATATCATAAAAACAGACCCACTCAAAGATATACGTAAATATATAGAGCAATTCAAATATTAAATCTTTATCAATCGAAAAACACTTCTAACTTCTTAAACCCCAGTTAACAATGGATATTTCCACAGGATTAACACATAAGGGAAGCATATCTTGTATCTACATACAGTACAACCATTTTCTGAAAACATCCTTTGATGGCTATTATGTAAGTTTCTTACACTAACTGACTAACATTATGTGGAACAGTGCGAACACATTATGGTATAATTTGTCAGCCTCCTAGCGTGAAGGTTACACGACAGAAAACTAGACCAACACTTTCACACTTTAGAGTTCAGGGAGATTCTGATAATTTTCAACTTTGAGAAAGCATTCATCCCCAGATCTGTCAGCAGTGCCCCTCTAAAAACCCTTTGCTGGCATCTGAACCTTGGCCTCCAGCTCACCTTGTCGGAGAAATTACTGGCTCCATTCAACAGCAGATCTTGGTCACCTGAGGAAAGACAAAGCAGTCTTTAAATACTAATTCATACAAAAGTTATTTTAATAAATGTTTGCATATTTTTAGCAGAGACTTTTGTCTTTATTAAATGTGGACTTCACAGTGCATCTGGAAATTATTGGCAGCATTTATTTTTTTTTCCACATTTTGTTATTTATTCATTCATTCATTCATTTTGCATCTCTGCATCAAAAATAAAAGAAGAAATCACATGTACATTAGGGTTGATCCAACTAATGGCCTAATCAACTGCCGACGTGCCATGACGCTTAATTAATTACTTAGCCGATCATGTGAAATTAACAGTACGGATCATCGGGAGGTCTGACTTTTGGGCCGCGAGGGCCGGTGTTTAATTATTATTTTTGTTTATTTATTTATTTTGGGCCGGTGTTCAGTCATGGCACTGAGTGGGTATCACGTTTATGCTGTTACCGCTGTCGCTGGGCCGTCTCCACTTACTTTTTTTGCAGACGCAGTCTGACGTAACACGTCCGTGCACACCGCACACTGTCAGTGGTGTTTGGAGCCTGGCTCCACCCCCAGAAGTGCAAGGGTGTTTGCAAAATGGAAAACAAAAAAAGCAAGGGTGTCGTAGAAAAAGCGAGAATTAAAAAGAAAAAAGCACTGGAGACAGATGCAGCCAAATGTGCAAAAATCCGCAGCTTTTTCAATAAAACGTGCTCGCGGTCTGAAACGACCAATGAAGATAATGAAACGGGTAAGACAAGATGTTGAACAAAACGCAACTTTACCTGCACCCTTCAAGTTAAATAATTAGCCTATCAAGTCAATGAATTACGTGGCGTTGTAACATCTAGCCTGCCTAACCTAATAATTTAAATAATGGTGCGATGCCACGCCACATAATTGGCCACAAACTTTGCCTTGTAGCCCCTTAGATGCAATATGCATCACAAAGCACCAGATTATAATGTTATTACAGAATGCAACCCTTTTTTCTTTTTTTTCCAAATTTAATATTTTATTTATTCTTTTTTTAATCTGCTGAAAAGGATTGTGTTGCAAAGAACAATGGTGGAGATGTGCACTCATGTTGAAATAAATCCACATTGTGAAGCAACTATTATTTCCACTGAATTGGAAAATATTTTAGAAAACATACACGGAATTACAGTGCTTTAGAGAACAGTGCGCTACTGTAGGCTTAACAACAAGTTATAATTACATTATTTCAATATAATAGGTCGTGATCTAAAGTGGGCTGAGGTCTGAGGCATGAAACTCCAGGGCCCAACAACCCATCCATAAACGCATATGCCAACACAGGAGAGCCAGCTCATCAGAAAAGGATTCAGCAGCCCACCTACACCTCACCATTGCAATACTGATGAATACCTGACCAATGTAATGTTGATTACAGTGGCATTGGAACAATGTTGATCTATAGTTAGGCTTATACGCCCCCCCGCCCATCGGTTTACCTGGTGATGACAGATGTTAAAAAAGCATCGATATAGGGTTGACTGGGAACTGGATTGTTGAAAAACCATTGATTTATAGTTGACCGGGAAATATGATCGAAAAATCATCGAATTGTAGCTGACCGGGAGACCATCGATGTGGTGGAACGTTACCGCACCACACACATCTCATTTCTGAGTCCATATCAGGTAAGCATGCATTTTCTCTCATATTTGCTCAATTGTACTTAATATTCGTGTTTATTTACATGGTGCATTTTTCATCGTTTATTTTGTGGTCAGATGTAAGATGTAGGATGTTGCTGTCAAAGTTGTGGACAACGCTTATCTTACTGTTACCTTACTTAACGGGAAACTAGGATCGGAGGCGTAACATCTGATCCGGTATGGGACATTATGTTATGATTGATTTCCTATCCGGTTGTGTTTTTACCAGAAGATGTCAGTTCATGGGCATAGCCTATTTTATTAGACTATTGTGGTTTGATTGGATGTTTAGGACAGTGGTGTCAAACTCAGTCAGTGGAGCTAACCACGGGGCTAAGTTAGCATGCTAATGCCGTGTTAAACATAGACATGTTGCCGTTATTTTACTGTTATGTGTACTGTTTTCGTGCTATGTCCTGCTCCTAGTGCTTGGCGATAAAGCTTGCTTGAACAAAGCATTGACTAAATCACAGCACTTTTGCTTGTGTTCTATTTTAGATGCCTTGACTCAACAACTGAAAACGGCAAACAGCTATGACTTCGCTCAAGTTGTGCAGAAGTGGCTGCGCTACGCCCCAGACCGAGCAGGAGGATGTGGACGACAGACGCAGCAGAGTTAGCACGTTAAAAGAAAAAAAAAATGAAATAATACAATAAAAACAGTTGTTTAATTTTTAAAGAATGTGTGGGGTATCATTTATGCTAGTCTAGGTTATAGCCTAAAGGTATAGTTTCTATTTTCTATATTTTGCAAGCATCCTTGCTGTCGATAAAGCAGGATTATAATAGCTTAATAATAATGTTATATTTATATTAAAATGATAGACCTTCAGATTAAACCTGTGGTATACTGACATACCATTGAAGTTTCATTGATATGCTGGGATTTCAACATTGTTTCAATATCCATTGTAATCGAAATACCATTGAAATTCTGTTGATCTCTAGGTATGATTTTAACGTTGTTTCAATGATAATAGAGGGTGCAAAATGATGTTGAATCAACGTCGGAGTTCGACGTTGATTCAATTACTTCATCGTTGACAGCGGGATGTTGATTTAACATCATTTCAATGACTATTTGCTATCTGGGGAAGGACAGAGGACACTCCTTTGATGATAACAACGTCCAAATCTTAGCCAGAGAAGACCGATGGTTTGAAAGAGGAGTTAAGGAAGCCATCTATGTCAGACTGGAAAACCTTGACTAAAGAGAGGAGGTGGACTGAGATTTAATCTGCCATCTATATCTATAGAGAACCCACATACACACAGGGAAAAACTCCACATAGAAAGACTCAAGTCGGCCTAGAACACAGGTGTCAAACTGATATGTGAAAGGGCAATGTGGCTGCAGGTTTTCATTCCAACCATGCAGCAACACACCTGACTTGGCTCAATCAATCAACTGAGCTGCCTTCACATAGTCATTTCAGGCGCCCTCTTGCTTGATTGGAACAAAAACTTGCCAGCCACACCCGCTGCATGGGTGCTGCATGGTTGGAATGAAAACCTGCAGCCACATGGCCCTTTCACAGATCAGTTTGACACCCCTGGCCTAGAATGTTGAGGGAAAAAAAGAATGAATTTAATCCATTTTGGGATAAGGCTGTAACATAACAAAATGTGGAAAAGGCGCTGTGAATACTTTCTGAATGCACTGTATGTTCAGTTAAGTTTGAAATCAATTTAAGATGGTTCCTCGGTAACTCAGTATCTCAGTCAGCATTTTATTGCATTGCTCAATATTACAGAGACCTTGATGGTACCAATACCATGTCTATCTGTAGCTTCTTCTGCTGCCCTACTCAGCTTTCATGTTCTTTTGTTCACATAGATAAATTAGGATCAAATGCGTATCTATTTTTCAACACATCTAATAGGATCTTATGTAAGAGAATTATGAGTTTTCACTGACTCACTGGATTCAACTATGTTCATGTAGCTGTGATGGCACAACTTAGGGATATCGAGACTTGTACCCAGGAGGAGCTCAGTCAACCTCTCCACTGTGGAAACACAGAAATGTTTTCTGATCAGTCAATTCCTTATTCAGTTTCAGTGTCTTTTATACAATATATCAATATGTCAATAATAATGTCAATTGTCTCACAACGCTTTACAAAACTCCACCTGAAACCTGGCCTGAGACCACAGAACAAGTGGGCCTGTTCAGAACTTGTATTAAGATTCGATGTGGCCCAATCGATTGGCTTTAGATATGCGTGTTCAGACCCGGCATTAACATGCCTCTCCAAATATGTCTCCAGATCCAATCTCAGTTTCGTGCTCTGTATACAAATAAACCCCAAAATCATATGGGGCGCAGTTGCATATTGTAACATTAGTTGTGTGTGCAACATGACTTTGGCATACACGTTAAGTTATTATTTATTGATCTTCCCTTTAATGTTAGTTAGACCTCCACAAAACTCAGGTTATAACTCCAACCTAACTTCTATGCACAATGTGATCTCTGGCAATAAAGGTAAACAATGACATCTGTAAATGAGGAAATACTTAACTCAATGCGGGTCAATATACATCAACATGACCACATCAATAATTAACGCAGAGACACACTTCATGTGCTCATGGATACTTCATTCATTTCATTCATTTTCTGTAACTGCTTGTCCTGTGAAGGGTTGTGGGGAGTGCTGGAGTCTATCCCAGCTGTCGAGAGGCATGGTACACCCTGGACACGTTGCCAGTCTATCACAGGGCTAACACAGAGAGACAGACAACATTCACACTCACATGTAAAGCAACGAACAATTTAGAATTACCAATTAACCTAACGAACATGTCTTTTGTACATGGATTTGAACCAGGAACCATCTTGCTGTGAGGCATCATTGCTAAACACCATGCCACTGTGCTGCCCCTTATTACATACTTTTGTTTGTAAATTCTTACTTAGATTTGTTTATTAATTATTTAGTTAACAAGGAGAGAATTTTTTAAAACGGCTCATATTAGTAATGAACAGATATCACTTACATTGTGTCATCCTTTTTAGGCGATCGTTTATAATGGCAGTTTTGTGTGTGTAAGACTCTCTGCTGATGCAGGAGTGACCCTGTCAAGTATATGCAGTCTTTAATGCAACTCAGGATGCATTGCATTCACACTACCAAAGGAATGCCCACACACCCAAATACATGCATGCAAGACCACCTTCAAACGTGGTCAGAGGTCAAATCTCAAATGCGATCTCAATCCATCCTGGGACTGTTCACACCTGTCTTTTATGTGATTGGAGTGCTCAGATTGGATCTTAATGCAAGGTCTAAACAGGAGCAGAGAAAAAGGAAGAGGAGAGGAGGAGAAGAGGGCAGCAGGATGAACCAGATAAACATAGTACATAAACATACATGCGGGGGCAGAACCCCCTGCAAGGCCGCTGGACCAGACGCTGTGTCTCCATCCACCTTGAAGCACTGCGCTGATCAACTGTCTTCAGTGTTCACGGATATATTCAACATCTCACTGAAGTCATGTCACGTGCCAGCTTGCTTCAAGGCCTCCACCATCATCCCAGTCCCCAAAAAGCCAAGGACTACCGGACTCCATGACTACCGCCCTGTTGCCCTGACATCGGCTGTGATGAAGTCCTTTGAATGCCTTGTGCTTTCGCACCTCAAGGACTTAACAGACCCATTCCTGGACCCCCTGCAGTTCGCCTACAGATCAAACAGATCTGTGGATGACGCCGTCAACCTGTCCCTCCACCTCATCCTCCAGCACCTGGACTCCCCCAGAGCATATGCCAGGATCCTGTTTGTGGATTTTAGCTCGGCCTTCAACACTGTCGTTCCGTCTCTACTACAGGACAAACTCTCCCAGCTGACCGTGCCTGAATCCATCTGCAGGTGGATCACAGATTTCCTGTCTGACAGGAGGCAGCATGTGAGGCTGGGAAAACACATCTCAGACTCCCATACCATCAGCATGGGTTCCCCTCAAGGCTGTGTCCTTTCTCCTCTGCTCTTCTCCCTGTATACCAACAGCTGCACCTCCAGCAGCGTGCAGCTAAGATTGTGGCTGATCCCTCTCATCCTGGACATGGACTATTCAACAGACTCCTCTCTGGCAGAAGGCTGCGATCCATCGAGTTTAGGACCACTTGCATGGCGAACCCTTTTTTTCCATCCGCAGTCCGTCTGCTGAACAATACCAAGCCCCCCCCCATGAACACATCAAACCCACAACCATCCGACAGTAAATGTTCTGGTGGAATATACATACCATGGTATGAAAAAGTTTGGGCACCCCTTAGGAAAATCATTGCATCAGTTTGTCACTTGCTGAGCTTTTGAAGCAGCAACTTAATTTAACAAATGTTATACCTTATGGAAACAGAAACATCTCAGTAGTGAAATCATTTTCATTGGTCCAACAGAAACATTTTTATGAATATTTAAACAAAAATAGGCATGTGCATAAATTTGGGTACCCCAAAGAAATAATTCCATTAATATTTAATAGACCCTCCTTTTGGTGCAAGAACAGCCTGTAGACACCTCCTATAGCCACTGACAAGTCCCTGAAGTCTGGCAGGTGGTACTTTGGCCCATTCCTCCATACAAAACGCCTCCAGTTCAGTTAGGTTTCTTGGCTTCCGTGTGTAAACAGCCTGCTTCAAATCAATCCATACATTTTCAATGATGTTAAGGTCTGGGGACTGGGATGGCAATTCCAGAAGATTGTACTTGTGCTTCTGCATGAATTCCTTGGTGGATTTTGAAGAGTGCTTGGGATCATTGTCCTGCTGAAAAATCCAACCCCGGCGTAGCTTCAACTTTGTGACAGATTCTTGAACATTCTTGTCAAGAATCTGCTGATACTGAGAGGAATTCATGTAGCCCTAAACTTTAACAAGGTTTCCAGTCCCTGTGCTAGCCACACAGCCCCATAACATGATGGACCCTCCACCATATTTCACAGTAGGCAATAAGTTCTTCTCATAGAATTCAGTGTGTTTTTTTCACCATGCATACCTCCTCTTGTTTTGACCAAATAACTTCATCTTAGTCTCATCTGACCACAGTATTTTTTTCCAAAATGCTTCTGGCTTGTCCAGATGTGCTTTTGCATACCTCATGCGACTCTTCTTGTGACGAACACTCAGGAAAGGCTTTTTGCGCATCAGTCTTCCAAAGAGCTTTTCCTGGTGCAAAGTGCGCTGGATTGTGGAACGATGAACAACTACACCATCAGTAGCCAGATGTTCTTGTGTCTTTCCAGTATTTTGGCCTACCACATCTTTCCTTCACAAGGACTGTTCTTCTGGCCTTCCATTTCTGCACCACATTTCTGACTGTGGAAATAGACATCCCAAACCTTCTTGATAATTTCTTAGGAATTCTTCTAATTCATGATAATGAATTATCTTAGTTTCTTGGTCAGTGGAGAGTTGTTTCGATGCCCCCATGTTGCCAGGAGCCTAGGACAAGCACAGCCAGCAATTGCCTCTGTTAAATAGCCTTTTTCATGATTGGTTTTACCTGTCTTTGTAATTGAAGGTCTCACAAGCTAATCAAAGCAGTTTTGGGCTGCAACATGTCAGCTACAAATCCCTACAGGTCTTGAAATCAATGTGATTAAAACTGTGCCCAAACTTTTGCACATACCATTTTTTACATTTTAATTCATTATAATACAACTTTGTAATGATACTCTAAGAATTTTGGTCTGGAAAACACTCAAATGTCTACATCTCTGTAGGAAAATAAAATCTTGTTGCTGTGATCGTCTTTTATAAAGTTAGAGCAAATTATTATGAAATCTTAGAGGGGTGCCCAAACTTTTGCATACCACTGTATTCATGTCCCTGGTGAGACATGTCATGTGCTGTCTATATTTAGGCATTTCAAGTTTGAGATTTGCTCTGTTAAAATCCCAGAGAATGATTAGCAGAGAGTCCGGGTGTGTATTCTCCACTTCTGTAATCTGGATGGCGAGATGATGTAACGCCTCCATTACGCACGCCTGCAGTGGAATGTACACACCGACCAGCACAAACAAGGCGAACTCCCACGGTGAATAAAATGGTCTGCAGCTTATGAAGAAAGATTCCGAGTGGGGGCTGCATGTTTTCTTTAACAGTGACATCTGTACACCAACCTTCGTTAATGTAGAAGCAAGCTTCTCCAAGTCTCTAACAGCTCTGCTCACTCCATCAATCAAGTCGGACAGCTTCATGGGGCTTTGGACTGCTGACACCGAATTACAAATTTGTGTGAACACCAGGGCAATGCCTAATCCAATCAGCAGATAGCCTGTTATCATGGTTCAGAATACACTCCTGATAAAAATTTTAGGACCACTTGAAAATTTGAAAGAATTTACATTTTGCACTGTTGGATCTTAAGAAGGTTCTAAGTTGTGCTTCAAAATGCAAAAAGAAGAAATGGGAGTGAGACAAGGAACAAAAATTGAGTAAGCAATTTACTGCAAACAACCATGAAACTGAAATAGGCTGTTCATCAGCTGAGCGAAAGTTTGACACATCTCAAAAAGAACCCCAAACCCTCTAAACAGAAATAAAATTTTCATGTTCAATTTTCATGTTGCAGGGATGCCCTGCAACTTGTCCCCTACAACATGTCTGCATTTTCTCGTTAGTGTCTGCATTTTCTTGTTAGTATAGTGGACAGTATCTCCGCCTGTCGCGCAGGGGCTAGTTGCGGATAGGTGTTACGGAAAACCAGCCAATAGGATTGCAGCTCTTCTCGGGACTCCTCCCATTTAATTATTTATTTATATTCCTCAAAAGACGCAGTTCGAATCCCCCCTGGGACAAACATGAGACGCGCTAGTATCGAAAACACTTGTGTTTAAAAGTGAATAAGTGTAAATGTAAAGTTTACCTGTATAATGACAAAGACATTCTACAGGGTACCTGCATAATGACAAAGACATTCTATTCTATTTCTATCCTCCACACAGTCATGGGCATTTTCTAAAATACAGTAACAGTGATATAACTGTACAACGGTAAGTGTGTGCTGCTGTGTGTTTATGGGCCCTTCTCTCAAAAAACGGCAGAACAGCGCCACAAAGTCGTAGTGGTCAAAAGTATATTATATCCGTAGTGGTTTAGCACTACCATAGAGAATGAATGGGAATCAGTTTAGGGGCGTTTAGCTAAAGAATTCCCGCCTGCCGTGCGGGAGACTGGGGTTCGATTACCCAACGGGAAGTTTCAATGTTTTTTTGAATTTCCCCCAGGATTAATAAAATATCTAGCTATCTATCTAGCCAGCTGCCGTTTGACGCCTTTGCACAACCTGAAGCTCCATTGTTCCACTGAAGGAAAAAGACCCCAGACCCCTTTACTGTGCCGTGTAGAAAACATCTTAGGTGGGATGTCCTTGTCATGCCAGTAATGTTGCAAGCCATCAGGATGATCAAGGTTAAATTTTTCTCATCAGAGAATAAAACTTTCTTTCACTTTCCAATGTCCCATGTTTGGTGCTCTCGTGCATACTCCAAACAGGCAATTTTGTGGAGACGTTTTTGTTCTTAAAACCCTTCTCTCACAGATGCTGTCTAATGGTAAATGGCCTTGCTTTTATATAGCACTTTTCTACCTATTGGTACTCAAAGCGCTTTTACAGTCAGAGACACATCTACCCATTCACTCACACAGTGTCTTGCTGTGACACTTCCGACATGTGGCACATTCCCACATTCCGGGGATCGAACCGCTAACCCTCTGGTTCGTGGACAACCCGCTCTACCTACTGAGCCAGAGTCGCCCATGGTTATGGGCCTGCAGTTGGTACCAGTGAGAAGCTTAATTTGGGCCGAGGATTGTCCCATGTCTTGACGGACAGCCAATTGGATCCTCCGGGTCAGGGCCGGTAAAAAATTTTTGGGTCTACCACTTGACTTTTTTTCCCATAACCCTCAGGATCTTTTAAGAAGTTTAAAATGACTGTCTTACTGCATCCAACTTCAGCAGCAATGGCACGCTGCTAGAGGCCTTGCTAATGCAGCTCAACAATCCGACCGCGTTCAAAGAGAGAAAGATTTTTTGTGTGGGTACCTGTCAGAAAATTACACTGAATCCACATTTTTGCAAAGATAGAGGCTGTGGTCTTAAACGTTTTTGATCAGCTGATGAACAGTCTATTTCAGTTTAATTGTTGTTTGCAATAAATTGCTTACTCAAATGTTTTTTTTTTGTCTCACTCCCATTTTTGCATTCTGAAGCACTACTTACAACCTTCTTAAGATCCAACAGTGCAAAATGTAAATTCTTTTCAACCTGATCAATTTTGATCAGGAGTGTATGTAAAGATCCTCAATGTCTTCTACGGAAAGAATCACCAGGCACACGACCCTCCCAGGAGTCCATCAAAACACTAGCACAAAATAAAATACTATATGATTATGGTCCAAAACAACATCGAATACAGTTTTTTCAGCAAGGTACATGAATCTTGTGTTGCCGGCTGACTGGCTGGCTCACCATGCCATGCATGAAATGGGCTGGTCTGTCAATTACTCCCGGGCCACTTCCCTCCCCCAGTCCGCCCCTGCATCTGAAGAAAGCCTACATTTAGAATCTAGTAGTAATACAAACACTAGGTAGCTGGTGATGTAACATGAAAGACTGAAAAAGAATGTATATATATATTGTACATGATTATTTTGCTTGCAAGAACTGTTGTGGTTTATTGTCTCTACCTCCATCAGGAGATTGGGCAAGTTGTGTTTTTTTCATCGTAACTGGTAGTGTGTTGTACATTCTACTCAAACCAAGCACGGCCCCTTTAAGTGTCGTTTGATGTTTTGCTGCTGTAAGCCTGTGGAGCTGAAATGTTGTTAAAAAAAAACATTTGTGACACTCATCTTGTTGAGTTAAACAGTGTTCAGGTTTTACTTTCTTCAAAATTTTACATCAACATTTTTAGATGAAACTTACCTTCAGCTGTGGCATCCAAAAGGAGTTTTTCTGCACGGGAAGCCTGAGGTGTGTCTGCCCTGAACAAGTAACGACTGATGGGAGGCTGTGGGCACTTCTGACCACTTTTCACCTCTGCCATTTCACAGAATAAAGTCACCCTCTCCTGCAGGAGCTCCATCATTTCATGGTCCTTCTGCTGGAGATCAGCTGTGGATGGTAGCTGAAGATTAATCAGTCATGCAACAAAATACCATACAGGAGACAAGTCCTGCCTACATTTCCTCATACACATATGAATATGTAACACACTAGACACTGAATCTAGGTCTAGGTCTCACATTCTTTCAAATGAATATACAGTATTTCAGTAACACTTTATCATAACTGCACACTATGAAGATTAGAAAGTTAGAAAATACTTACTAGTGTTCAGTTGAAATAAACAGGTCTGTTTTGTATCACTCTCCATTGTGTGTGTGTATATATATATATATCGCAAAATTTAAATTCATTTAAATGATCTCCTTTGTAAATGCTTTACAAGGCATAGCTCACTTTAGATGAGCTCAAAAAAAATCAAAAAACATTTTATAACCATTGGAATCAATCATTAGAGAAAAACATAAAAGTGTATGTATTTACTGTTACGTGTTTTAACAATATAATGCAGAACATTTATACAGTTCACATCATTACTTACACTTTCTAAATGATTTCATGAACACAGATTATTCCCTAATAACTAGTTTGAAAATACCTTAATGTTTAATTTATAAATGACAAACTGATTATTAGTAAGGTGTGTAAAATACAGTTCATAAGCAGCTTATGATGATTAAGTTAAGAATGAAGCATTCATGGCTGCATTTATGAACTGTTTACTAATGTCTTTAAGTAGGAGAAATGCTTTAGAAGTATTTACTAATGCTTTACTAATATTTCATAGTGTGCAGTCATTTTGAAGCGTTACCAGGGTGTCCTCAGTTGACAGTACATTCGAAGTAAGTCTAACTATTGACAATAGATGTTCTCAAACTCCTCCAGGGAAATTGATGTGGCTAATATTGCTAGTGACTGACTCACTTCAAAGGTGTTAACGTCAATTAAAATATCCTCCTACAGTTGTGTCATTAATGCATATGTCCTGACCTTTGAGTCTCCTCAAATGGGCCTTGTGTTCACTCTCTATGAGGGGGAACTCCTCTCTTGATGGGCACCTGAGCACACAAAAGTACGAACCACACAAATTATACTGTACTATCGGTATAGAATTTTGATAGATATCCACAATAACTTACAAAACACAACAACAGAACCCAGTTTTACTCAGTTTATTTTAGCAGTTCATTTAGCAATCATTCTTTTAGTAAAATCTTTATTAGCAAAACTAAAATAACTTGACACTGCAAGCGAGTGCTAAGGATAAAATGGCACAAGACTGTTACAATTTAGGCCCCGTCCACACGTACGAAAACGATCTTTTTCCTATCCGTTTTCGCTCTACGGTTTCAAAAAAATCCACATCCACACCTGATCCGTCTTTACACGACTGAAAACGCTACTTCATATCCCAGGTCAATAGGCGGCGCTGTTTCAGTTTCAGAAATTCACCAAAAACGGAGAGGAAGAGGAGGCGCATGCGCATGAAGCTTGAGCGCTGTTTACAAATCGGCTTTCGAAGAAACCAAAAATTCGATTTTGGCCTAGTAACCATAACAGGCTCAATATGTTCTCCAGTAGTAACGCAAGCATGTAGTCCGCCATTGTTGTTGATGTTGTTATGAAACGTTTCGCGAGATATACGACGTGGAAGACTGCTCGAGGGGTGTGGCCATGGTGGCTATGGTGGCGATGACGTCATAGTTTTCAGAAATCTCCGGATTCAACCGTCCACACCGATACGCGAGAAGTGCGTTTTCGAATTTATCCACCCTGGGACCCGGTTTCAAAAAAGTGCGTTTTCGGGCTATGCGTTTACGGGATTCGTGTGGACGATAGGCCAAAACGAATAGAAACATGTGCGTTTACGAAAAAATGCGTTTTCGTGTGGATAGGGCCTTAGTTTATCCGCTCCCATAACATCCCAGCCGACATCGCTAGAAGCCCTGGCGCCCTGTTGTTTGTCATCCCAGAGAAGAGAAGACTGAAGGGACGCTGTGAAAGGAAGAAAAGACGGACCTGGAATTTATGACTGTGAAATGCAGGCCCTTTTAACTACCTTGTGAGTTTACTGCTGTCCTCAGCACTGCTGTTTATATGCCACCAAAGGTTAATGCTAACTCAGCCCTGGAAATGTTTCATGACACTGTCAGCAGTCAGCAGAACGTGTATCTTGGAGCTGTCCACATCATGGCTGGGGATCTGAACCATGTTGAGTCAAAGACAGTGCTTCAAAATTACATCAGCATGTTAAATGCGCCAAAATTCTGACATCAAGCTGGGTTTTAGGGCCAAGACTCTTCCACACCTGGGTCAGTCAGACTACATAATGCTAATACCAGCATACACTATACTCCTATCACATCCAGAACTGTTAAGACTAGGCCCAAAGGGGCGTCTCATCAACTGCAGGACTGCTTTAAGAAAACAAACTGGAATGTATTTGAACATCAGGACCTAGATCAGTATACGTCAACAGTTTTGGATTACATAAAGTTCTGCACTGACATCAGTACAGTGGACAGGCACACCCCAACAGAAAGCCCTGGATGACAAAAGAGGTACTGCATCTGCTCAGAGACAGGAACACCACCATGTCTGGGGACAGGGAGCTGTACAGCACTATCTAACCTGAAGAGAAGAATCAGGGAGGCTAAAGGAGGATAGAGGACTGCTTCAAGACCAACAAATCCATACAGGTGTGGCAAGGGGTCCAGCACATAACCAACTACAGACCCAGCAGCCTGTCAGCTGACGATAGTACCCCGACTTTCTACACTAAGCGGAAAGAAAGAGACAGAGGACTACTGAGCCTGGTGAAACGACAAAGACGCATGAGTTGTTGTGATAAGTGAACCCGAATGACATTATAACTTTAAGTTATGTGCACAAGTAAACGCAGACAAACTGTACTGAAAGTATACACCCAGCGATGCATCTGCTGTGTAATAAACTTCTGCAGTTTAGGGCTAGCTCATGACAGAGCAGGACACACTTTGTCCCGTATTACCGTGAGAACCAAACATGGTGTGTTAAATGTCAATGGAGTTAATGTATAACTTTTATAGATATTTATGAAGTTATTCCCAGGCCAGCTCCTACTCTGTGACCAATAAGCTGACAGTGGGAGTCCGGCTCATCTGGTCGAGGTACTGTCGCTTGCGAAGAGAATACCGGAAGACAACAAAGCAACAACTTTTCCTCACACTTTATGTTGTTTGTTTTATATAGATTTCTACAGTTTGAAGTGAAGCTGGACAGGTTTTTGTTTAAGAAAGATATTTATTTTATTCTGTTAATTTTGTTATTTTTTTATTAAACATAAATTGTTTAATTATAATTTGTTTCCTATTTGTTCATATCACTCCAAAATATGCATCTAATTCAAATCAGGTTTGAGTCATATAGTTAAAACGATGGCAGAAAGAGGAGGGGCCACTGATTTAATTGCATAACTCTAAATTGTTTCTTCTGGTGATTAAATAAATTATATTTATGTATATTTTTATTATTGCCATTTTATTGTGTCAGCATTGATGCTACTGGATTTGAATGTGTATGTTGTCTCACCTGCTGATAGCGTGCTGGATGTGTTGTATCCAGACATTCTTGTCTTCCTTGCTGGCAGCATGGAACTCATACATCTCAGGAGGGGAGGAGTTGTTGATGAGGAACATGCCGCGTTCCTTATTGGCTATATCCCTCACCATCAGGTTCTGAAGTGACAGTACCGGGGGCTTGTCCTGAATGTAAAAATGAAAATGTGAAAAAGCAAACAGAAGAATAATTAACTTAATTAAACAATTTAATTTTTACTTTTGTGTGACTGTATTTTCTTACCAGACATGGAAAGATATATCTCTGGTCTTTCTCCTGCAGAAACACCAGGATGTCTGTCATCAATAAGACCTGTATATCTACACACACACGTTAGGAAATAAACAAAGATACATTATACAAACACACACAAAAAAATACAGTCAAGTTGTTGTTGAGCTCCTACAGACTGTTCTGCTGTATCAAAGCTCCAGACATCGCACCCCCAGGCCCTGCTATATCAACGGAGACTTCAACAATGACTCTCCCACATAATATGTTAAATGCAACACCAGAGACAATAGGACACTGGATTTGCTGTAGCAAACATCATGGATGTGGTTCCAGCCTGCATAACCAATGAAAAGAAGAGGGTTTTTAAAAGTGGGGACACAGAGGAGTTGAAGAGGGTGCACAACAGGGCTGGGTGATATATCGATATAAAAAAATGTATCGATATATTTTTTAATGTGATATGAAATTAGACCATATCACATATATCGATATAGTTCAAATTTGCGCTCTGATCCTTGTTCCGGGCAAGCTGTGATCCTGAGGTCGCTGCAAACTGTGATTAGAGACAAGAGCCATTTAATAATGTCACTCGCCACCAAGTGGTTGAAATGGGTTGAAATGGTCGAAATCTCTCCCCATCCCCACCCCCAGAACATCTCTTTCACCAAAAACACACCACTCTCTCCCCCCACTACTCTCTGCCAGGGTGATCCATTCACCTCAACCCCCACCTAACCCAACAGTGGTCTCTTCACATCACCCCTCCAACTTCTCCATAACCACAGACAAGATGAGGAGGGAGCTAAGGAGGATTAAAACAAGGAAAGCTACTGGCCCTGATCATCAGCTCCAGACTTCTCAAGGACTGTGCAGATCAACTGTGGGGTTTTTCTGCATATCTTCAACTTGAGCATCAGTCTGGAGAGAGTTCCGCTCCTGTGGAAAACATCTCTCATTCTCGCTGAACCACTCTTTCACAATTTGAGCCCGATGAATCCCAGCATTGCCATCTTTGAATATACCATCATGTAAGAAAAATATCCATTGATGGAATGAGGTGGTCATTCAGTATATGCAGGTAGTCAGCTGACCTCATTCTTTCAGCATAATGTTGCTGAACCTAGACCCCTAGTTTGTCAAACTATGATAAAGAGATTCCTAACCCTTTGATGGTCCACTAAGACAAAACAATCTATAACACTAAAAATTAAACATCTTAAGTTGAGGCACTCAGGCAAGTTAAACTGATAAAAAAAAAACTACCATACAAGGAAAACACCAATCACACCAATTTATTTCAATAAAAAAAGGTTTATAAAAATGTTTAATTTAAGTAACAAAAATACAACAAACCCAGATCTATTTTAAAGTGCAACAACGAAAAACAAAAACAACGCTAAAAATAATGCTTATTTAACATCAGTCTCACACTTAAAGGATAAAACCTAATAGACTTAATCAAAGTAAGAATAATTAATTCTCACATTGTTAATTTACACATTGGACTAGTTAAAGAAATAAAACTAAGGTAATGATCTACTGCCATAATAGTCTAAAATAATAAACACAATGCCTCATATTTATAAATCACTTAAAGAACAATCCTTTAAAATGTTGATTTAAATTATAAAACAGTAGCACACTTCTAATTAGAGGCATATAAAACACACACTAAACTAGGGCTGAAACGATTCGTCAAGTTACTCGATTAACTCGATTAGAAAAATTGCTCGAGGCAAAAACTCTACGCGCACTATACGCGCGGGGATCTGACTTTTACACACGAACCGTTTTACACACGGAAGCACCTATGTGAAGCACACCACCAGCGCGTGATACATTTTGAATTTATTTGGCGCGATGGCGGAGAGTAAAGATGCCCATAAACGGCAAAAAATGTCTAAAGTTCATTCATAAGTTGTAATACATTTCACGCAGCTGAATCACGGAAAGCGCGAATGAAACTGGCCATGTGGCATTGTTTACAAAACTTGACTGCATGGCACATTTGCAGGCAGGCGACATATGCTCCGCTAGCTAGCGTAAAACACAAAATGGACCGGGTTTTAATAAAATAAAAAAAGGGACAGAAACGAGCTCAAAAACCAGACGTAGAAATGCACATTTGCAAAGGTGACGTAGTATGTTGTCGTAAAAGTGGCTCGCCTTTTGAGTTTGCACTGCCAATGTGGCTATTGTGAAAAATGCACCCTCATCAACTCAATTCAATTCAATTCAATTCAAAGTGGGCTTTATTGGCATGAAAGTTTCTTAACAAAACAATATTGCCAAAGCAAATCAAAATACAACACAATGAATTAGATATATGCATTATGAACATTCTATTAATTATATACAGTGTGTGTGTGTGTGTGTGTGTGTGTGTGTGTGTGTGTGTGTGCCTTGATCACTCACTGTCCCTCAGGGTGTGGCATGTTAACACATACTGGTCAGCAAGGTGTGCCCGCTCTCCTTCTCCGAGGAGTATTTTTAGTTTGGAGAGGTCGTCCAGCTCTTTGAAACCTGGAACCAAAGAGCTGAACTTGTTCCAGTGAATTTCTCTTGTGTCATTTAATTTTGTACATTGTAGGAGAAAGTGCATCTACGTCTCAACCTCACCTGTCGAGTGACCACATGTTCGGTTTTCTTTTGGTTGCCATGATTTTTTGTGTCTTCCTGTTTGGATTGCCAATTTGTGGTCACTGAGCCTGTACTTGGTTAGGATCTGTCTCTGCTTTCTATCGCTGACAGTAGAGAGATATTCTGCTAACTAGAAAATTCCCGCGGAAATTTTTGAAGTGCTGAGTGGGCTGTTGCCATTAGCTGCTAATGTTAGCAATTAGCATGACGCGCTAGCCACTAATTTTAGCATTGGTTTAGTGTTAGCATGTCTCTTTAGACACTAAAAATTAAATGCATGCTAATTGTTAGCATGCGAATGCTAACATGCTAATATGCTATTCGCTAACATGCTAATGCTGCCACTAATGCTACCACCAATTTCTACCACTAAAAATTAGCATTAGCCGCTAATGTTAGCAATTAGCATGATGCGCTAGCCACTTATTTTAGCATTGGTTTAGTGTTAGCATGACTTTTAAGCCACTAAAAATTAAGCAGATGCTAATTGCTAACATGCTAATGCTAACATGCTAATTGCTAATATGCTATTCGCTAACATGCTAATGCTGCCACTAATGCTACCACAAATTTCTACCCACTAAAAATTAGCATTAGCCGCTAATGTTAGCAATTAGCATGACACGCTAGCCAATGACAGACAGACACCTGTCATTGTTCAACTTGGGTGCCAAAAGCCAAAATGGCCGCCCCACAGACCAGTTACTTCAGTTAGAAGTTTCCTGAGTGGGCTGTTGCCATTAACATTGCCCCAAAATGGCCGCCCCACAGGCCAGTTACTTATGTCAGTTTGAAGTTTCCCGCCTCTTTCTATGAAGCCCCTCCTCCTCTGCTGCGTGTGTGAGCGTATGTAAGCCCTAGGGCCTGGTTGTCACGGTTACCAGTTTGAATTTCAGTTAGAAGACAGAGAAAATGCTGAAACGAACCTCCTCGAACAGGAAGACCTTGTGGCCAAACCGTGTTTCCAATCGTTGAACCGACTTCACTTTGGGCATCTCGAGGCTTTCCTGAACGTCTAGATGTGCAGTTTGTGGGTAAAATGAAGAAATGTGAGCTATTTAAAGCGATTCAAAGAAAGGATTGCTTCTGCTTTGCTCCAGAAATTTAACATGGCAGTCTATGGAGCTGTGGATGGGTGCTGCTGGCACATCTTTGCGTCTCACGCCAAAACTATAAGACTTACAGCTTTAGCAGACGAAATTTGAGCGAGAAGACAAATTTTCCTACGTTTCTATGTATAAATTATGTCTGTGGTGTGAAATTTGTGGCCACCGGAGCAGTTTCTGTTTTACTTTTTTCCTAATTTTCATCGCTCCTCTTCACTCTGGCTGATGATGTCATCCACTTATCGCGAACATTCCGCGCAATACACACCCATTATAAACCCCGAAATTTGAGTAAAAACCTTGACAACTTTGAGGCTTAATGGTTTAAAAACGGTAAAAGATGTCGATAAATGAAGGGAATCTCTGAAGAGAAGACAAGAGTGTCTACGTTTTAAAGTTTAAATGAAGTCTCTGGGTGAATAAATTCGCGAAAAACTCACCAATCGCTTATAAAAGTAATAGCACGGGATTTGGGATCAAAACATACGTTTCGATATATCATGTGTTGGGGTCCTCTTGCCGGTTCGGGCCGCATTAATCAGCGAAAAAGGGTGGAAAATGAAAAATAAAACTGCAAAGAAACACGCATTAGATCAATAGTGGGCTCGTGTCATAGGCACTCGGCACTAATTAGGCAAAAAATGAAACAGAAACTGCTCCGGTAGCCACAAATTTCACACCACAGACATAATTTATACATAGAAACGTAGGAAAAGTTGTCTTCTCGCTCAAATTTCGTCTGCTAAAGCTGTAAGTCTTATAGTTTTGGCGTGAGACGCAAAGATAAGCCAGCAGCACCCATCCACAGCTCCATAGACTGCCATGTTAAATTTCTGGAGCAAAGCAGAAGCAATCCTTTCTTTGAATCGCTTTAAATAGCTCACATTTCTTAATTTTCCCCACAAACTGCACATCTAGACGTTCAGGAAAGTCTCGAGATGCCCAAAGTGAAGTCGGTTCAACGACTGGAAACACGGTTTGGCCACAAGGCCTTCCTGTTCGAGGAGGTTCGTTTCAGCATTTTCTCTGTCTTCTAACTGAAATTCAAACTGGTAACCGTGACAACCAGGCCCCAGGGCTTACATACGCGTAGCAGAGGAGGAGGGGCTTCACAGAAAGAGGCGGGAAACTTCAAACTGACATAAGTAACTGGTCTGTAGGGCGGCCATTTTGGCTTTTGGCACCTAAGTTGAACAATGACAGGTGTCTGTCTGTCATTGGCTAGCGCGTCATGTTAATTGCTAACATTAGCGGCTAATGCTAATTTTTAGTGGGTAGCATTAGTGGCAGCATTAGCATGTTAGCGAATAGCATATTATCAATTAGCATGTTAGCATTAGCATGTTAGCAATTAGCATCTATTTAATTTTTAGTGTCTAAAAAGACATGCTAACACTAAACCAATGCTAAAATTTGTGGCTAGCGCCTCATGCTAATTGCTAACATTAGCGGCTAATGCTAATTTTTAGTGGCTAGAAATTGGTGGTTGCATTAGTGGCAGCATTAGCATGTTAGCGAATAGCAAATTAGCAATTAGCATGTTAGCATTAGCATGCTAACAATTAGCATGTATTTAATTTTTAGTGTCTTAAGAGACATGCTAACACTAAACCAATGCTAAAATTAGTGGCTAGCGCGTCATGCTAATTGCTAACATTAGCAGCTAATGGCAACAGCCCACTCGACACATTTCCGCGGGAATTTTCTAGTTCATAATCTCTTTGAAGGGCAAGATAACATTCCAATGTACTTTGGCTTTAAGTTGTTTCTTCCCAATGGTCCAGATAGCTTTTTTTACATTGTGCTATAATTTGCTTTACCCTGATTTCTGTTTGTAGAGCAGTGTTGTTGTGAGGCTGGTCAGAGTTTGTCTGAGAGGGGGCAGTTAGCCTCAGTACCAACTGACATAGGGGACTCTTTTCTGGGCTCAGCTCTTGGGTTTGGAGGGCTTTGGAGTGGAGGGTGTCTCTGGGACTGGATTTCAGGTGGTTAAAAAAGCTGAGCGTTCTCTTCGAACGACTGGTGCTGGCCCATCTGAAGGACATCACGGACCCCCTGCTAGACCCCCTGCAGTTTGCCTACAGGGCAAATCGGTCAGTGGATGATGCAATCAACATGGCTCTCCACTACATCCTGCACCACCTAGACTCTGCAGGGACCTACGCTCGGGTCCTATTTGTGGACTTCAGCTCTGCGTTCAACACCATCGTCCCGGAGCTCCTCCACCATAAACTGTCCCAGCTCACCGTGCCCCCCTCCACCTGTCAGTGGATTACCAGTTTCCTGACCGACAGGAGGCAGCAGGTGAAACTGGGAAACTTCACCTCCAGCACCCGGTCCCTCAGCACTGGCGCCCCCCAAGGATGTGTTCTCTCCCCACTGCTCTTCTCCCTTTACACCACTGACTGCACCTCAAGGGACCCTTCTGTGAAACTCCTGAAGTTTGCAGACGACACCACCATCATTGGACTAATCCGGGACGGCGACGAGTCTGCTTACAGAAGGGAAGTGGAACAGCTGGTCCTCTGGTGCAGTCAGAACCACCTGGAGCTGAACCCACTCAAAACTGTGGAGATGACAGTGGACTTCAGGAAGAGACCCCCATCACCCACTCCTCTCATAATACTCAACAGGACAGTCCCAACAGTGGACTCATTCAGGTTCCTAGGGTCCACAATTTCACGGAACCTGAAGTGGTCCGCCCACACAGACTCCGTGAGGAAGAAGGCCCAGCAGAGGCTGTACTTTCCGCGTCAGCTCAGAAAGTTCAACCTGCCTCAGGAGCTGCTGATCATATTCTACACTGCAATAGTCCAGTCTGTCCTGACCACGTCCATCACTGTCTGGTTTGGATCCTCCACCAGGCATGACAGGGACAGACTGCAGAGAACAGTCAGGTCTGCAGAGAGGATCATTGGCACCGATCTTCCCTCCATCCAGGACCTGTACCGGTCCCGGGTCAGGAAGCGGGCCAGGAAAATCTCCACAGACCCCTCACACCCTGGTCACAAACTGTTCAGTCTCCTCCCCTCAGGCTGGCGTTACAGAGCACTGTACGCCAAAACCACCCGCCACAAGGACAGTTTCTTCCCCCGGGCTGTCGCTCTGATGAACTCTGAGCAGTCACAGAGTGCAAGCCCACCCACATGAACAATAGATGAACATGAACAATGACTCTGCCTTGTAAATATTCACTGTACAATAACCCCGGTGTATATATTACCTATATTTTATATTTACAGATTGAGATTTATTTTATTGTGTTTATTTTATTCTTATTTCGCTATTTAAGTTTGTACTAGAGAGTAAAGTTACTGGAGTCAAATTCCTTGTATGTGCACATACTTGGCCAATAAAGCTGATTCTGATTCTGATTCTGATTCTAAATCTGAACGTTGATTGTCAGTGGGTATCTGCCTAATTCTGCTCTACATGCATTTGTTGGTGTGTTTCTGTGTACGTGTAAAATGTATCTGCAGAATTCTGCATGTAGAGATTCTGTTGGATGTTTGTCCCAACGGGTAAAGCTCTGATGACTGAGTGGACCCCATACTTCACTACCGTACAGCGCAATGGGCTGGATGACACTATCAAATATTTTCAGCCAAAATTTTCTCTTAATTGCGTAGAGAGCTCTTCAAGCTTTTTCTTTTAGTGCATTCACTGCCATGTAGAAACTCCCTGATGCTGTTATGGTTATACCAAGGTAGGTATTAGGGATGAGCGAGTACAGCATTATCTGTATCTGTATCTGTATCTGTTAACCATATGAATTATCTGTATCTGTATCTGTACTCGGAGTGGGCGGGGCCTGACCCGGAAGTGGGCGGGATTTAACCCGGAAGTGGGTCTGGTTGTCTTGAAATGAGCGAGGTTTTAACTGGTATGTTATTTTAAGCATGCAATTGATATGGGCTGATCAGAAATAGTTATTTATTGCTGATTAGAAAACTGTTTACAGGACAGCATCAGCATTGAGCTTCAGAGATCAATGGTTTTGATCACGATAGCAAACGAACTATTTACAGAACAAGTTTTGCAACAATGCGGTTGCAATTATCAAGTAAAATGTTATGAACAAGAGTTTTCATGCTCAACAATAACTTTCTTATTTTAACTTTAATTTTTTTTTATGATCAGTGTGATCTTTTTTTTATATATATATATATATTTTTGGGTTTTTTGTTTTTCTTTTTTTCCCACACCAGGTGTGTGTGTGTGTGTGTAGCTTGATTTCCAATATTTATACCACTACTAGCTTTGTTTTTTCACGAAATACAGCAAGAAAGTGTTAGAGCCAGGCAGCCAGATGACGGTTAAAAAAAGAAAAAGAAAAAAAAAATCTCCGACAGGCAGAGACGCAACGCGAGTCGGCACCACGTCTGAACGAAGTACCAGAACTCTACTAGTTCATAAGTAAGTACCAACCTAAGTAATATAACCTGAAGCTGAAGAAAGAAACCCTAAACATTAACAGAAAACGTCCCGCGAACCCGACTGACTGAGGGAGAGACAGAGAGCTGTTCTGTGTGTGAGTGATCAGAGCGGACACAACAACACATCTGCGAGTGTGTAGGGGAGGGGCTGTAGTCTATCACAGAACGCAGACACAGTCAGCTACCCAATGAGGATTTTTATTTAATCCGAGCACAGATATTGACTCGTATTACTCGTATAATACTCGTACTCGGCAAAAGTGCTTTATCCGTACCGGATACTCGTTTCAGCCGAGTATCCGGCTCAACTCTAGTAGGTATAGCTCATGCTGTGTTCAATGACATGATTATTGATGGTAAACTGGTGTTTGTTCTCATGACACCTGGGGCGTTTTTGAAAAATCATGACATTGGTTTTCTTCATGTTTACTGCCAGGGCCCAGTTCTGACAGTACTTTTCTACTACGTCCAGCTGTAGCTGTAGTCCTTGTTCAGTATTAGACATTAGAACAAGGTCATCAGCATAGAACAGAGACTTCACCTCTCTATCCAGGAGGGAGAGGCCCGGAGCGGCACATTTATCCAACTCAACAGCCAGTTCATTTATATACACATTAAATAAAGTCGGACTTAGATTGCAACCCTGCCGAACACCTCTTCTCTGGGGGAAGAAATCAGTTAATTTGTCTCCAATTTTAACAGCACACATGTTTTCCGAATACATTGATTTAACCAGATCATACATTTTGCCACCTATGCCACATTTTAAAAGTCTGTAATAGAGCCCTTCATGCAATCGATAAAGCAGGCGAATATTTTTCCATTCTTAGTTTGTTGTACATGTTTGTTGATTAAAGTGTGAAGGGTATATATATGGTCGGTGGTGTGGTGTTTTGGGGGGAAGCCAATCTGACTTTTACTTAAGATTGACTGTTCCTCAAGGAAATCTAGTATTCTTGTATTAAGAATACTACAGAATAGTTTACCCAGACAGCTGCTGACACAGATGCCACGGTAGTTATTAGGGTCTGATTTGTCCCCACTCTTATGAATGGGGGAAATGATCCCTTTGCACCAGATGTTGGGAAAACAACCTGCCTGTAGTATAAGGTTGAACAAGTGTAACACTGCACCCTGCATTTCTGGGCTGCTGCTTTTGAGCATTTCATTTCTAATGTTGTCTGGAGTTTTTCTTTCATAATACACTGATCTGAAGTGATTTGATGTCTTTGTATAGATTTTCAAAATGTGATCTCCAGATGTCACCGTTTTGGATGGGTAATGTCTGCTGTTGCTTTGTGTTAAACTTGTTCCACATATCCCAGAATTGATTTTGGTTAATGGCATTCTCAATATCTTCAAGTTTCAATTGGGTATCATTTTGTTTTTTGATCCTAATTGTGTGTTTATATGTGTTTAAAATGTCATTGTATCGGATGCGCAGGGCTGGGTTGTTCGGTTGGCAATGTTTCCCATTGGCTATTTTTCTCAGCTCTTTTCTGATTTCTTTGCATTCTTGATCAAACCATTTGTCACTATTTTGCCTTTTAACAGGTCTCCGTCTTTGCTTTATGAGGTCAGCCCTAATAGCTGCCTCATGAAATATCATATTGATATCATCAGTGGCCTTGTTTACTCCATCTCTGGTAGGGGCATATTGCTGCTGAGTATATATTGATATGTAGTTCATCAGATCAGGGGAGTTTAAAGCCTTGGTGAATTTACTCCACTGTCTGGGGCCCATCTGTAAGAAGGATTTAATTTGTACAGCTTACTGGGCTTCCTTTTTGTGTCCCTAATTTGGCCTGATAATTTAAAGAAGAAGGTCTGAGAGGGCGGATTGCTGTCTGACAGTGAATGCACTGATAGTTGAGGGGTCCATGTCAGTGATTGCATAGTCTACGACACTAGAACCAAGAGCTGAGGAGAATGTGAACCTCCCTAAAGAGTCCCCTTTGAACCTACCATTAACTATGTACAGGCCTAAGGCCTGTACCACTTTGATTTAATATTGAGTCCAGGTTGTTCCGATGGGTGATGTTTGGTGTGGTAAACAGGGGGGCCTGACCAAATACATGGTTGTTGCCCTGTGTGTCAATGATGTCAGGTTCAGTTCCTGTACGTCCATTCAGATCTCCAGTAAGAAGAATGTTTCCCTGGGCCTGGAAATAGGCGATTTCTGAGATTAGGGTGTCAAAAATGTCCTCTTCAAAATAAGGAGAATCCACTGGGGGTATGTAAATTGCACAGAGGTATAGATCCCTATCGGTTATGCCTAGGCTTTGATCTAATCTCAACCAAATGTGCGATTTACCCTGTTTTACTGGTGAGATCTGATTGCAAAGATCTCCTTTATACCACACCAAAATACCCCCGATGTTCTGCCCTTGCGTATGTTTTTTAGTTTTATGGAGGGAACCATAACTTCATTATATCCTGGGGGACAGTGAGTGAGTAAATAATTTTGGCACCATGTTTCCGTCAATATGATGATATCAACATCTTTGATAGATTTCATGAACTCGGGGTCTCCACTCTTCAGCTCAAAGGTCGAGGAGTGGAGACCCTGAATATTCAAACAACTTATATGAAATGAACGCATCAAAAAAGAAAACAATCAAAACGAACCTGTACAGTGAGACAAAAACAAAACAATTATTATATTAATAATAATAATTTGCTATTAATTCTATTGTACTATTTTCAATACTATTATCATTGTTCTGACTACTACTATTGCTATTACCATTACTAACTAACAAATATATGTCCATGTTGTTTTGTGACTCATATGGGAATCATCATATCTTAGGTGGACAGAAGCCGGCTGCACAGCATCTCCCTGATGTCTCTCAGCTCACAGGTATCAGGGGGAGGGGCTGTGACAGCAGGCCAGGTTACAGCTGCAGCATAGCTCTGCTGCTGTGGGTGGGGAGGGGGACGTGCCGCTCCATGGCTCTGCTGCCTATGCTGTATAAGGGGTTGTTGGGCAGGGACTGAGGAGGGGGAAAGTGGTCTCAGCTGGTTCTGTTTCCCAGTGGTGAGGTGGTAGGCACGTGGGTAGTGTGGGGTCCGGGCAGAACTGGTGTGTCTCCTTTCAGCAGGGGGGGGTGATCCGGGGCTGGAGATAGGGGGGAGGAGGTCTGTGATGGTTTCTGAAGCTTCTGGTAGAAGAGAGGGTGGAAGGGCTAGGGATGTCCGATATTATCGAAGGGCCGATATTATCGGCCGATTTTCAATTCAATTCAGTTTTATTTATATAGCGTCAATAACAATACAAATCGTCTCAAGACGCTTTACAAGACCCGGCCTGAAACCCCCAGAGCAAGCCTGAAGGCGACGGTGGCAAGGAAAAACTCCCTTTTAACAGGAAGAAACCTTGAGCAGAACCCAGCTCATATGGAGGGACCCATCTGCCTAAGGCCAGCCGGGTACAGACAGAGAAAGAGAACAGCAAGATAAACATACATCTGTCATAAATACACATATCTGACTAAAGCATACAAGTTGGATGCTATGATTGAAACTAATGATGTTACATGACAGTTTGAAAATGTAAGAGGAATCATAGGCAGGTTGGAGAATTGTTCATTCAGGTAGGAGTGGATAACAGCAGGATTCCATGGAGACTGGGCAGAATGATGAGACCACGATAACAGATGTAGTATGGCGCTCCACAGGAAACACTCAACTCCAGGCCAGAGATACTCGGAAGAATGGTAAATGGTAAATGGCCTTGCTTTTATATAGCGCTTTTCTACCTATTGGTACTCAAAGCGCTTTTACAGTCAGAGACACATCTACCCATTCACTCACACAAGCACGCACACATTCACACACCAGTGCCACGCACTGGGAGCAACTGGGGGTTCAGTGTCTTGCTCAAGGACACTTCGACATGTGGCACATTCCGGGGATCGAACCGCTAACCCTCTGGTTCGTGGACAACCCGCTCTACCTACTGAGCCACAGTCGCCCCCTCACAGAAGGGAGAGCAGCAGTAAACATTCTACATAGTAATAGCACAGAATTGCATGACTAGTAGCAGATAGGAATTTAGAGGGCAGGAGCTCTGTGCCAGAGAAAAAGAAAGTGTAGGACACGAGAGTGGAGAGAGAAGAACGAAGGAGAACATGTGTTCGGTGCATTGTCCCCCAGCAGCCTAGGCCTATAGCAGCATAACTAAGGGATGGTTTAGTCCAGCCCTAACTATAAGCTTGATCAAAAAGGAAAGTCTTAAGCCTGACCTTAAAAATAGGAGCTGGTTCCACAGGAGAGGAGCCTGATAGCTGAAAGCTCTACCTCCCATTCTACTTTTTGAAATTCTAAGAACCACAAGTAGGCCTGCACTTTCAGACCGAAGTGATCTGTTGGGATGATATGGTACAATGAGGTCTTTAAGATATGATGGAGCTAGGCCTTTGAGGGCCTTGTATGTAAGGAGGAGGATTTTAAATTCTATTCTAGACTTTAAGGGGAGCCAGTGAAGAGAAGCTAAAACCGGAGTAATATGATCTCTCTTGCTAATTCCTGTCAATGCTCTTGCTGCAGCATTTTGAATCAGTTGGAGGCTTTTAAAAGAGTTATTTGGGAAGCCAGACAGTAATGAATTACAATAATCCAGTCTGGAAGACACAAATGCATGAACTAGTTTCTCAGCATCATTCTGAGACAGGATGTTCCTAATTTTGATGATATTACGTAGATGAAAGAAGGCAGTCCTGGTTACTTGCTTAATGTGACATTTAAAGGACATATCCTCATCAAATATAACACCAAGGTTTTTCACAGTAGTGCTGGAGGCCAAGGTAATGCCATCCAAAGAAACCACGTGATTAGATAATGAATCTCTGAGATGCTTAGGACCAAATACAATAACTTCTGTTTTGTCTGAGTTCAAGAGTAAGAAATTACAGGTCATCCAAGCCTTTATGTCTTTAAGGCATGCTTGGGAGTTTAACCAGCTGATTAGTTTAATCTGGTTTCATAGATAAATATAGCTGGGTGTCATCTGCGTAACAATGGAAGTTTATGCCATGTTTTCTAATAATCTTCCCTAATGGCAACATGTATAAAGTAAAGAGAATTGGTCCTAGCACAGAACCCTGAGGAACTCCATAACTTACTTTTGTATAAGTAGAGGAATCATGGTTGATATGAACAAACTGGAATCTGTCAGGCAGATAGGATTCAAACCAATCTAATGCAGTTCCTTTAATCTGGATCTCACTTTCAAGTCTCTGTAGTAAAATATTATGATCAATAGTGTCAAATGCAGCACTAAGATCTAGCAGAACCAGTATAGAGACAAGTCCACTATCTGAAGCCATGAGGAGATCATTGGTAACTTTAACCAGAGCTGTTTCTGTACTATGATGAACTCTAAAACCTGACTGAAACTCTTCAAACAGACCATTCCTGTTTAAGTGGTCACACAACTGATTAGCAACAACTTTTTCTAGAATTTTGGAAATAAAAGGAAGGTTGGAGGTTGGTCTATAGTTGGCTAAAACATTTGGATCTAGAGTGGCTTTCTTAAGTAGGGGCTTAATTACAACAATCTTAAAAGACTGAGGCACATATCCTGTTAATAAAGATAAATTTATCTGGTTCAATATGGAGGTGTTAATTAATGGAAGAACATCTTTGAGCAATTTAATTGGGATTGGATCTAGAAGACAGGTTTTGAATTAAAAATGTAATATCGGGAAATATCGGTATCGGGGTTTCATAACCGATATTTGTTCTGTGGCATCAGCATTTCCGAGTGTGCATGAATACAGCATGGGACGTTAACAGGCGCGTGCTTGATGACGTATAACAACAACACGCTAGTCTCTAGGTCGCTAACCGTGGCTAACAAGCTAGCTCGCCCGGTGTATGAGATGTCCGTGGTTTAGAAATATTTCCAAGTGTCACCTACTAACAGTAAATTTGCGATTTGTAATGACTGCAAAGCAAAGGTGGTTATGAGAGGAGGAAACAAGGCGTCTTCTTTTAATACAGTGATCCTCACTATTTTTTTCACAAGAGACACATTGGCAGTGCAAAATCAAAAGGCAAGACACTTTTACGACAACATACAAAATAGACATATCACAAAAAAATAACACGGCCAATACATTTTCATTTAAGACCAGATTTACTTTAATGAGCTCATTTCTGTCTCTTTTTTATTAAAAACCAGTCCGTTTTGTGTTTTACGCTAGCTAGCGGAGCTTACGTCGCCTGCAAACGTGCGTTGCGGTCAAGTTTTGTAAACAATGCCACATGGCCACCTTTGGCATTGCCGGTAAACAGTGGATTGCAATTGAAGGCAAGTGGCAGTGTGATACTATAAGCTACCATGCGAGCCGCCAACTATAGCTTGACGAGCTGCATGTGGCTCGCGAGCTGTGCAATGAGTAACTGTGCTTTAATACATCAAATTTGTTCACCCACCTCAAGAAGAACCATGTGGAGTTATACGCTACATTTGTCTTCCTTGTTTTGATATTGTCTGTAGTGTTTGAGGCAAAATATTCTCTCTAAAAACAAAAAATTAATAAATGGCACTTTTTGCTGTAACTTATTTTGCACAGACAGTGTTTACATTTGAAAAGCCATGTTGCATTTATGTTTGCATCCAGTGGGACGTCGCAATAAAATTAGGCATAATGTGTTAATTACATAATAGGTGATATGTTATGTTGTTACCTAACAATGTTGGTGTAAAATGACTGCATATATCGGTATCGGGTGATATCGGTATTAGAAATTAAGAGTTAGACAATATCGGAATATCGGATATCGACAGAAAAGCCAATATCGAGCATCCCTAGCTGCGTCCTAGAGCCGCGTCTTTGAGGGTCTTTGCAAAGATATTCACCCTCTCTCTGTGTAGATGGAGTCCATTGTAGAGGTCCCGGGTGCCAATGGTTGGATGGAGGGCCAGGTGGACGTTGGGTAAGGTGGCACAACCTCTTCTGATCTCCATATTGATGTCATAGATGACATGAGGAGGAGTGTCTGTCCTAGGCAGCAGGGTGGAGATCACGATGCGGGTGTCAGGGAATTCCGTGGTGGCCTGTTCCGCCATCTTCCTTACTGCCTCAGCAGTGTTCCATCGGAGGTTGTGCAGGTCGTTTGTTCCTGTGTGGATCACCAGGCATTGAGGGTTCCCGAGGGTCTCCTTTCTCAACAGCTTCATTGCTTGGCCTGTGGTGCTACAACGTTTAGACAGCACTTTCTTAGAAGGAAAAAGCTTGTTAGTGTCCAGAAATTTCCCGTTTGAGTCAGCCAGCAGGACCACTTGTGGGGCTTGTTCTTCAGGCTGAGTGGAGGGCAGCAGGGATGGACAGGGTTGGCTGATCTCTCTCACTCTTCCTCACGCACAGCACGCGTTCACAAACACATAGGTTGCTAGGTTACCATAGAGCTCACCCCAGAAATTATGTATTATTTGTTAGTAGCCTAATGGTAAATGCTGCAGGTGTAGAAATCTACATAAAACATGTTATACATGTTTTACAGTAAGTTCGCTTAACTGTATTGTTATTTAATCGTTGTCACTGGCACTTTTAATGGTTTAAAAACGTAAAAAAATGTTTTATCCGATTAATCGATAGAGTGCTAGATTAATCGATTACAAAAAGAATCGATAGCTGCAGCCCTACACTAAACTTTATAAATGAATCCTGAAAAAACTAAAATAATGTTAAGTGTCAAATATCTGAGACACTTAAAAATAATAAACGGATCTGGAGTCAGTCATTCCACAGTTGAACAAACTGTCCATTCACGTGAGACATATTCATTTTATAATAGGCAACTTTCCTGAAGAAAACGCTAAAGCTGAATTCATGACGAACAAATCCGAGCCAGCTAACATTTATCCAGGGCTAGCTAGCTGGCTAGTAGGACAAATAAACAAACTTGCTAAAAAAACAGCGTTTCACCTCCACCTATCCAGCCCGACATCAACAAATGCCTTACCTTTATCTTTCGATAGTTTTTCCGCGCCACTGGCATAACTTCGTTTCAATACCATTACTCTATTTGTTTGACTTAATATTTTCACTAACGGTAATGATGGGTAGCTGTCAATCATTCCCACCATACCCGTCGGCGGGTATGATGAAATAATGCCACAAAAACACCAGCCAACCCCAGATCATAGTATTGCCCCCAGTGGCTTGTACAGGCACTTGGCATGATGGTGCATCACTTCATCTGCTTCTCTTCTTACCCTGATGCACCTATCACTCTGGAACTGGATCAGCCTGGACTCATCAGACCACATGACCTTCTTCTATTGCTCCAGAGTCCAATCTTTATACTTTTTTTGTTAGCCTCACTGATTAATGGTTTTCTTGATGCTACACAGCTGTTCAGTCACAGTCCCTTGAGTTCCCTTCACACTGTATGTGTGAAATAAATGAATAACTATATATATATATATATATATATATATATATATATATTTATTTTTAAGTATATATATATAATATCTGTAAATTATATGGGGTGTAAATAGAGTTGTGGGAATGTGTGGGAAAATAAATAAAAAAAAAAAAATTGTGGAGGAGACTCTCTCACCAGGAAGCCGCTTCAGCATATTCAAACGAATAGTTGAACAACAATGGCGTGTGACAACCGTGGACGTGGAGTAAAACAGAAAGGAATATTGGATTTTTTCATGCTCAGCCTGAGCACCAAGGACAGCGCTTATAGCGTTTCAATGTATCTAATTTTGTTGAGGCCTTTTGTGAGGTTCGGTTCAGCACCACGGACAGTCGCAGTGTCACTGCGTTAAAACTAATTTTGTGTCTGTCATGTCATGAGTTGATTACTGTACTTTGCATATAGACAAAAATTTAATAAAATTTGCATTTCATCTAAGAATTCATGTATGTTTTATTTGTGTGTAAATGCTCTTGCCTGTTCTATTGTCTTTTCTATATTTCACTATTTAAGCCAGGAACTACCACACAAAATTTTGTTATGTTCTCACATAATGACAGTTAAGGATTTTTGATTCTTGTTTTTTGATTTTTGACTTTTCTTTTGGCCAGGCAGTGTATTTTGTGTAGTGCTACATACAGTCAGGTCCATAAATATTGGGACATCGACACAATTCTAATCTTTTTGGCTCTATGCACCACCACAGTGGATTTGAAATTAAACAAACAAGATGTGCTTTAACTGCAGACGTTAAGCTTTAATTTGAGGGTATTTACATCCAAATCAGGTGCCTTGATCTGGCCAACTGTTGTAAAGGGTGTTTTCTTCACCAGGGGAAGAATTATTTGGTCATCCACCACAGTTGTTTTCTGTGGTCTTCCGGGTCTTTTGGTGTTGCTGAGCTCACTGGCGCGCGGTTTCTTTTTAAGACCTAGACCTTATCTGCTCCTTGTAAATGGGATAATGAGGGAATAACACACACCTGGCCATTGAACAGCTCAGCAGCCAGTTGTCCCATTACTTTTGGTCTCTAAAAAGTGGGAGGCACATATACAGACTGTTTTAATTCCTACACCATTACACAAAAGTACACCTACACTAAAGTCCGCAGTTAAAGCACATCTTGTTTGTTTCATTCCAAATCCATTGTGGTGGTGAATAGAGCCAAAAAGATTAGAACTGTGTCGTCGATGTCCCCATATTTATGGACCTGACTGTACTTGAGGTCACTTACTTTACAGCCAATCTTTTCATGTTATGTACCTTTAAGTCGGGATCCTGGGGTTTTCCAGAACAGGATCCCATCATGGATGAGTCTCCTGCGGAGCAACTCTCCAGGCTTAAAGAGACGTCCATCCCTTACTCTGGCCTTAGCTCGTGGGTCCAGTTTGGCCTGGATCTCTTGCAGTCGCTGTGTTTTCTTCAGTTCCTCCATCTGCCAAATTCAGTTAAGTTTTATTTATATACCATCAATGACAATTCAAATGGTCTCAAAACGCTTTACAAACTCTGATCTAAAACCCAGCCTTGAAAAAACCCCAGAGAAAGCCTAAAGGCAATAGTGGCAAGGGAAAAACACCCTTTTAACAGGCAGAAAGCTGAATCCTAATCATATAGAGCACAGTTACTCATGCGCGGCTCGCGAGTGAGCCACATGCGGCTCGTCAAGCTATAACTAGCGGCTCGCATGGTAGCTTACAGTAACACAATGCCACTTGACTTTAATTAGTGCCGAGTGCCTATGACACGAGCCCACTACTCCCATAGCAAGCTATGGGAGTAGTGGGCTCGTGCCATAGGCATGATGCCACTCTTGATCTTCTGCGTGTTTCTTTGCAGTTTTCTTACTTATTATTCATTTTCCGCCCTTTTTCGCCGATTAATGTGGCCCGAACCCCCAACACATGATATATCGAAACGTGTGTTTTGATCCCGAATCCTGTGCTATTACTTGTACAGTATAAGCGATCGGTGAGTTTTTCGTGAATTTATTCGCGAAAAACCGCGAAAAATTTCCCATTCAAATGAATGGGAGACCCCGAAAAATCCACAGGCATTTTCTACAATCAACTTCTCTGGCATACTTTCACCCAGAGACTTCATTTAAACTTTAAAACGTAGGCACTCTTGTCTTCTCTTCAGAGATTCCTCACTTATCGACACCTTTTACCATTTTTAAACTATGAAGCCTCAAAGCGGTGTAGGTTTTTACTCAAATTTTGGGGTTTATAATGGGTGTGTATTGCGTGGAATGTTCGCCCTAGAGTGGATGACATCATCAGCTAGAGTGTGGAGAAGAGAAGAACATTAGGCAAAAAATAAAATAGAAACTGCTCCCGTGGCCACAAATTTCACACCACAGACATAATTTATACATAGAAACGTAGGAAAATTTGTCTTCTCACTCACAATTCGTCTGCTAAAGCTGTAAGTCTTATAGTTTTGGCGTGAGACGCAAAGATGCGCCAGCAAACCCCTTCCTCGCTCCATAGACTGCAATGTTAAATTTCTGGAGCAAAGCAGAAGCAATCCTTTCTTTTAAATCACTTTAAATAGCTCACATTTCTTCATTTTACCCACAAACTGCATATCTAGACGTTCAGGAAACCCTCAAGATGCCCAAAGTGAAGTCGGTTCAACGATTGGACACACGGTTTGGCCACAAGGCCTTCCTGTTCGAGGCCGTGGTTTCAGCATTTTCGCTCACTCTAGCCGTTTTCTACCGGAAATTCAAACTGGTAACCGTGACAACCAGGGGCTCCACAGAAAGAAACATATAACTGGTGTGTAGGGCGGCCATTTTGGGGCAATGTTAATGGAAACAGCCCACTCGGGAAACTTCTAACTGAAGTAACTGGTCTGTGGGCGGCCATTTTGGCTTTTGGCACCCAAGTTGAACAATGACAGGTGTCTGTCTGTCATTGGCTAGCGCGTCATGCTAATTGCTAACATTAGCGGCTAATGCTAATTTTTAGTAGCTAGAAATTGGTGGTAGCATTAGTGGCAGCATTAGCATGTTAGCCAATAGCATATTAGCAATTGGCATGTTAGCATTAGCATGTTAGCAATTAGCATCTACTTAATTTTTAGTGGCTTAAAAGTCATGCTAACACTAAACCAATGTTAAAATAATTGGCTAGCGCATCATGCTAATTGCTAACATTAGCAGCTAATGCAAATTTTTAGTGGTAGAAATTGGTGGTAGCATTAGTGGCAGCATTAGCATGTTAGCGAATAGCATATTAGCAATTAGCATGTTAGCATTAGCATGTTAGCAATTTGCATGATATAGAGGGACCTGTCTGCCTAAGGCCGGCCGGGTACAGACAGAAAAGAGAGAACATACATATATCTGACTAAAGCAGTGATCCTCACTACTTTTTTCACAAAAGCCACATTGGCAGTGCAAAATCAAAAGGCGAGCCACCCCGCCTCTATTTTCTTCTTCTCTGTTTTCGGACTTGTGCTAACCGGACATTTTGAGCGTACCTTCCAATCAAAGTGACCAAACCATTTTTGTGTTGGGGATGGGGGGTTCTTGACCACTATTTCAAGAACAATTAGGAAGAAAACAAATTAAAAGTTTTTATGTAACTCAAATATTACATTTTTTTTCACAAATATTCCTATTTTATTATCATTTTTTTAATTATTCCATAATTTAATGAGGGCCCAGTTCTGGGGCCCCCCTCTATCCTGGGCCCGGGACATCAGACCCGTTTGTCCCCCCCTATCGGCGGGCGTGAGGTCACCTTTGTGCATTTCTACATATAAATTCATCCCACAAAAAATAACACGGCCAATACATTTTCATTTAAGACCAGATTTACTTTAATGAGTTCGTTTCTGTCTCTTTTTTATTAAAACCCCGTCCACCGGTGTTTTACGCTAGCTAGCGGAGCTTACGTCGCCTGCCTGCAAACATGCGTTGCGGTCAAATTTGTAAACAATGCCACATGGCCACATTCATTCGTGCTTTCCATGATTCAGCTGCGTGAAATGTATTACAACTTATCGCCACGAGATGGCAGTTTAAGTAGCATTGCCGGTAAGTAGTGGATTGCAATTTGCAATTAAAGTCAAGTGGCAGTGTGTTACTGTAAGCTACCATACGAGCCGCCAGTTATAGCTTGACGAGCCGCATAATGAGTAACTGTGGACTAAAGCATAAATGTAGAATATGATGATGATACAAATACAAGATATAGCTGATGATATCACATGACATGTTACATGTGATAATATAAGAAGTATCAAGAGGTCTAGAGAAGAAATAAGATAAGACAGGAGCTTGGTGCCAGAGAGAAAAAAAGAGCATATGAGCTTGGTGCGAAAGGCAAGACAGTAAAGAACATGTGCTGCTAAGCACATCAACTCCCAGCTGCCAAGGCCTACTGCAGCATAACTAATAAATGCTGTGCAATTAGATGCTCTTTTAAAGAGCAATTTGACGATATTACACATGTGAAAGCAGGTAGCCCTGCTTACTTGCATTATGTGCAAATTAAAAGACAAATCACACCAAGCTTTTTCACAGTAGTACCAGAGGCAATGGCAATGCCATCCAAAGAAACAAGGTGATAAGATAATGAATCTCTGAGATGTTTAGGGCCAAATACAATGACTTCTGTGTTGTTGAGTTTAAAAGTAGAAAATGACAAGTCATCCTTCATATCTTTAAGACATGCTTGGAGTTTAATCAGCTGTTTTCTTTAATCTGGTTTCATAGATAAATATAGCAATGGATGGCATAGCAATGGAAGTTTATGCTGGGTTTCCTAATAATATTGCCAAAGGGAAGCATCTGAAGAGTACTGGTCCTAGCACAGAACTCTGAGGAACTTCTATAATTCATAATTTATTTTTGTATAAATACAAGAGTGTAAATCCTGTCAAACCATCAGTTTCTATGCCTTATGTTAGTACAATTCACAAAGGTGTGATTAAAACAATGAGTTGATCTGGTTACATTTTGAGACAAGCCAACTGACTCTAATAATAAATGAAGAGCTAAGGTGATCACTGATAATGTTAACAATGACTTAATCTGTTCTAAGCGCTAAATCACATAAAAACATAATTATTGCTATGCATAATCATTGCTATGACTGGTGCAGCCACATTTCAGTCAAACTAAAAAGATCAATCTGATGACCAGGTATCAGATCATTCACTAAAATAGATTCAGACTAGAGAGATCTGACATTGTCAAGGTTTCGGGGGGCTGTGGCTCAGTAGTTAGAGTGGGATTATACCACATGCATCCTTGAGCAAGGCACTGAACCCCCAGTTGCTCCCAGTCACTGTAAAGCACTTTGAGTAATAGGTACTACTACCTATATAAAAGAAGGCCATTAACCATTTAATACAGGGGTGTCAAACTGATCCGTGAAAGGTTGCAATGGTTGCAATAAAAAACCTGCAGCCACAGTGGCCCTTTCACGGATGAGTTTGACACCTGTGGCTTATAGTATTCAGAAGATTTCATACCTTTTGATCTATTGAACTAAGAAGCTCTTTGACCATTGAGAGAGCCTGTGCCAGAGAGGCGGCTTCTTCTTGATCATCTAGATGAAAAACAACATTCAGGGTTATAGTGGATTTACATATCCAATAAAACAGTATTATTAAAAAAGTATTATTCAACCACCATTAACCATTTGTTTTTCAACCAATTTATAGAAAAACAGTTCCTCAAGCTTTATGTGTCCTGCTGCACAAAAATGTGCTATTCACATTTAAAAAAGGTGAGAGTTACTCATATGTAAACTATCATAAATTTTAACTTTAGTAAAATGTAGATGGGTTTTAAAAGTTTAAAAGTGAATGTTCTTTAAACACACTAAATAAGATAGTAGCCGAATGTGCAAACCATGACTCGACTTGATTTTATTTTGCAGATACTATAGCCATTATGACTGCCATGATCTACCAGTGGTGTTGTTCAGAATTCGCTCAATAAGGACAGGATACTTAGAGATCCGCTGAGTCACCAGCAACATGCATTCCTGAACACCATGGCAACGGAGAAAGGGTCCTCGACTCACCCGCTGTCCAGAGACAAAAATATGAAATGTGTCACATTTGTTTTCAATGGCATTGGAAAGGTTGTATTTTTAAATAAAGGTTCTAAGTCCTGTGATTTGTGAGACTGTGTGATGTGATTTTTTTTTATACTCCATAAAGTGCTCTGATTCCTGCTCATCTCTAATCTCTAACCACAGCATGACAGAGTTGGGAACAGGTTGTGTTATTCAGAGTTATTCTAAATAATTGAGGTATACAAAATTAACATAATAGGGAAAAATATAAATACAGTCTCCTTGGCGCTTTTGTGTCACTACCTGCCTACAGAATCAAGAGTGGGCTCCCTAGGTGCGCATTGGTCATAATGTTGTGTCTGATCAGTGTATATGCAATTGAAAGAGAGAAGTTGAACAGAAAACACTTTTAAGGTCAATGGAGCTTCAAGGAAAAACAAAACACCTTGAAGCTAAATAAGCAAAGCAGATAGACAGACAGACAGACAGACAACTTTCCCACAGCGAAATTGACCGTAGAGATTCCCAGTGAGGTTCTTGCCCCACTAAGCAGCTCCAAGTAAGGAGAAGGGTGACTTCACTGTCTTACAGTTAAGGGTGGAGAAAGCACTCTTTTATGTTAAATCAAAGACACAACAGTCAGAGACTTCCTACCAGATCCGTAGACACAGTCCTTAAGACTGCGACATTCCTTAATCCAAGATCTAAAGATGAGTTTGTAACGACTGAGGAAAGGGTGAATGGAATACTTTTGCAGAAATAATATAATACAAAATAAAAAAAACAGTGAAAGAAACAACAAGAAGATCAAGAAGGGGCAAAAATGAGAGAATTTATTTAAAAAAACTGACAATCCCACCTCAAAGTGTCACTTCTAGTCACCAACATCTAGTAATCCCATTTTATTTCCTTTGGCACTATACAATCAAAACATTTCTTATTTTGACTACAGTTTTGCAAGGTGCAAGGGAAAAATTATATTTTGGCTTTTATAAACTCACTTATTCTCCTGTACCATGAACTCAGTATTGAATTGTATAGTGTCTCTCACCTTTATGAAGAACTGGAACCGCTTGTCTTTGGCCAGCAGTTCCTTGTATAATTTTATAGCCTTCAAGTGGCAGCTACAGAACTCAGCATAAGTCTTCTGCAAGTCATCTGCACACTGGCCTGAGAACTGGCAAAAGAAGATACAAACAAGTTACTCGTAAGAATATCAGTGATAACGATTTCTTGCATACATAGAAAGGAAAGACCTTTCTTCGTGGAAAAGAAATATCCAACTTCAGACCTGATTATGAACTGAATTGAATAAATCAAAAACACAATAGCTGATTGCAAAGTCATAGAAATCCTCACTAAAAAAATATGACTAGTCACCTGCTTTAGTAATATTTCCCCCAACTTATGAATGATGTAATTACAGCTGGATCCAGACTCCAAGCTGTTGTTGCGCCGCAGAATAAGTTGTTCCAGAAAATGGGAATGTAATCTGATCAGCTGGTCCAGGCAAGGAAACATGGTATGCACAATACTGAGTTCAAACTGGAGCTCCTCCAGCATGCCTTGCCGGAACACCCTTTCCATGATGTGCAATGTGCGCACATGGTGCAACTCTGTTTGAATCAGCTCTATGGAAGACAGAGACGCATCATGCTTTTCAGTCATTAACAGTTATGAGCAGTTATATAAAAAATGTAATGAGAGGAACCAGAGCTTTCAATTCTGTCTTAGTCTGCATTCACTGAACTTAATGAGAACATCAGATATGGCTGAAACTCTGACGCTAGTAAGTTGGTAGTAGGCATCAGCAATAGCAACTATATGTAGATATGTGTTAAAGCCATATGTGTTTTAACACTACTGCTGTGTAATGTTTTCTCACCATAGATGATCTCCTGCCGCTTAATGACATTTTTGCTGTGTGTGTGCAAGTAACTGTTGTCCACAGCTATGCTCCATGAGTCAGCCTTGAAGTCCTGGGCCTCAAGCTCCATCTCTTCCAATACTGAAGTCAAGTACATGTCTCCTTAGGTAAGAAAAACACCAGCATGAAGCATTAAACACAGTCTTTTTTATTCATATTCACTTAGGTTGGAACAGACTACTGGATGTTTCTCTTTGTTAAATAATTAGTTGTAAGGATAAAAATCAGAAGATTAAGCTTAAAAACGAACTTAAAAGTAATCATATCCTTTTACAATTGTGAGAATATGAAATATATTTCATTCTTGTTATTGAAAGAACACTAAAGTACTGGACATCCATTAGAAGTACTACTTCAGTAGGCCAATACCATGTTGATGATTTAGTATGGGTATAGGGATGCAAAATGTAACTTTAAGAGAGCAGAGTTATAGACCGATATGTGGGGGATCCTGTCGACCTAGCTAAATTTAAGAGATTGCCCTGCAGAAGAACCCTTCTAATGGACCGACCTTTGTCTCTTTTAGCCATAAAGCTGCCAGGTCCAGGTGCTGGACAGACCCATGCTAAGGGGCCCTTAAGGGGCCTCTCTGAATGCTGAGGATGTCAACTAAGCCAAAAAGTAAAATAAGCTGGTAATTCTTAAAAACATTTTCTTTTTAAACCATTGTTAAAATTTAAGTATGTATATGTTCTTATATAAGTAGCAATTAGCAAAATATCCTGGAGAACCTGATGTTATTAATTCACTGATGCTTTTGCGCTATTTTGATTTTGTCATTCAGATATGTCATCTTGTCATGTTGAAATGTTGAATGTTGCTGCCATTGTTGGGCAAGATACTTCAAAAATGTAATACATTATTACTTGTTACTGTCATTTCAAAGTAATTTGTTACATTATAATATTACTGTCTCTGAATTGTAAGGCATTACACTACTACTGTATTACCTTTAAGTTACTGTACTTTCACCAAAATAACTGGAAATATATATATACTTATTCTAAATGTATCTTATTATGCTCCTAGGCTTAAGGCTAACAACAGAAGGGTTAGGTTGGGGAAGAAGACGCAGTGCTCAGAATGACCGCTGCGAAGGGCACGGGCACAGGGGAGTAAAATGTATAAAATACCTTCTTTTTGCTCCTTTTAATGAACCAGGTTTGAAAAAGATTCATATAAAACAATAATAAAATTGCTGCAGAAAATCAAGACTGGGTATACTGCTCAAGCCAGGACGAGGGAGCTTCATTTATAGCAACATGCCTCCCGTCCCCCAGGATCCCTCTCCCTGTTTATGTAAAAAAAAAAAACACATACAATCTACCTGTTATGTATAAATCCATAAAATAATAAGAACAATAAAATTCATAAAATTAATAAATAAATAAAAAGTTGATAAAAATGAAATAAATAGATAAATATATTAATGGTTCTGAAAGCACCAGGGCTGTTGCAGTGAGCTTTATTCAATAAAATTCCTTGGTAGGGGATCCTCTCCGTGAGTCCATCCCCGGAAATAATTCATAAATAATGAATAAATAAATGAACTTATGGGGTTAGTTACAAGTTTAAATGTTAATTTAAAAAAAACACACCAAACCCACATGCATTTGAAATAAGTCATAAAACATTCAATTAAATATCACACGATAACTACATAAAAGTTCATGTATCACACAGAGAGGAATATCTGACATATCTGGGTGGGGGATTTTCTCTTAGGTTCCAGTTTTGTTTTCGTTTTTTTTGTTTGTTTTGTTTTGGGGCGGCGGCTAAGGTTAGGGTAATAGGCGCAGTTTCAAAAAATAAAGATAAGAAATTGCATTCAAATGAGAAGAGGAGGTAGGAACAAAAAAGTGCAAAACTAACTTAAGGTCAATAAACGTCAAAAAATCAACCCCTAGCAAGCTGCATTTCCCTGTTTAGATATTATTTTTAAACCACACACTTTTTTCGTGCTATCTTGTGCTATTTTTCAAACCCTTTTAAAATAAAACAACTATTGTTTTTTAACTCTTATTTTTAAGGGTGCTGGGACAAAGTTTAGGGGTGCCTGAGGATCCCTTTAAACGGGCTACTGTTCGATGTCAAGCCTGCTTCAGCCCTAGGAACAAAAGTTTTACAATTTGCGCAGAATTATACTCCTCTCTGTTATTGGCGATAGTATAAAAACAAAACACCACTTTGGGTTAAAATGCATTGTAACGCGCGTTACTGACCTTTGTACCTAGTAAAATATTACCCACTTTTTTTTTTGGAATGCTTTACATTAGAGCCGTTTCTTGCTATAGGCGAACTAGGTGACTGCCTAGGGCCCTCAAGCCACCAGGGGACCCCAAAGCAGGATGCTCAGCCTCGGGAACCCCTAATTCAGGGTCGTTTCTAGCTTTGTAATAATAATGCTTATTTAACATCAGTCTCACACTTAAAGGATAAAACCTAATAGACTTAATCAAAGTAAGAATAGTTAATTCTCACATTGTTAATTTACACAGTGGACTAGTTAAAGAAATAAAACTAAGGTAATGATCCACTGCCATAATAGTCTAAAATAATAAACACAATGCCTCATATTTATAAATCACTTAAAGAACAAGCCTTTAAAATGTTGATTTAAATTATAAAACAGTAGCACACTTCTAATTAGAGGCATATAAAACACACACTAAACTTTGTAAATTAATCCTGAATAATACTAAAATAATGTTAAGTGTCACATATCTGAGACACAACTTTCACTGAACACTTAATAATAATAATTCACTGAATAATAAACGGATCTGGAGTCAGTCAGTCATTCCACAGTTGAACAAACATTATGTTTGAGGATTGTTGTTTTCGTTGTATAAGAACAACTTGGATATTGTTCCGTGGCAATTTCCGAGCTCTGTTTCTTGTCGGACCTTCTTCCCGACGCACAATTTTTGTAGTGATTTAAATATTTTTCTAGCTTTACTTATTTTCCTACTCTATGCACCTATGCAGTGACGTGCAGTCAGGGGAGGCAGGTGAGGCTGTGCCTCACCTGTCATTATGGAAAAAAAAATTAAATGACTATATTTATTCAGTAATTTGTGCTTTACAGTCATTTTCCATTTAAATTTACCATTTTTGGGTGTTTTATTTCCAAAATCGCTCAATTTCCACAATTGCCGTTCAGATACTACGGAGAGATGTGCGGTGAGGCAGCAGCGCGCTGAGCCTCACCTTGGATTGCGCAATGACTATGCAATCAGACGGTATTGCTGTCTCTCTGTATGTCGGTATTAAAATGTTCAACCACTTGTACTATATGAGCTGAGTTAACATAGTTTAGCTGATGTATATGATGTACAGTGTTTGTTTGTGTTAAGAACTGTATGTGAGCGACGTGTTTCTTGTGCTGAGCAATCATAAAACGCCTGCAAAAAGGCACTGGGTGAGGCACGCAGTTCTCCTGCCTCATGTTAGGGGGCGCTGGTGGCGATTATGACGCCCCGGCTAAAGAATAATAGAATAAGTCAATTGCCGCCTTCCAGTTATCCTTTTGTATTGTTTACCGTCATTTTCAATATGGAGGATTACATCTCGAAACTGAAGAATTTTTCTAAATTGGACTTTCAATCAAAGCAGGAGATAATTCTTAAAGGAAGACCAACGCCGGAGTTATGTATGCTACAGACAACGGGTCCAGCACAGAAGAATAGGTCATTTCAGACGGAGTGGTACAAACGGAAAGACTGGCTTTGTGGATGTCCAGCAAGAAACCGCCTTTTCTGCTTTTCCTGCCTTCTGTTTTCCACTTCTAACAATGTCTGGACTCAGATGGGATACTGTGACCTGAAAAATTTGCAAAGAAGCCTCATCAAACATGAGCGGTCGACTACGCACATCCAGAGTCAAATCGCGCTAAAAACATTCGGGATGTCCAGGATAGACTTGGCTTTGGACGAACAGCGAAGAGTCAACATCAGCATCCACAATGCTAAGGTGAAGGAGAACAGAGAGATTTTAAAAGATCTCATCAATGCCACCTGCTTCCTCGCCAAACAACAGTTAGCATTTCGTGGAAATGACGAAAGTGCAGGCTCAGCTAATCGTGGTAACTACGTTGAATTATTACATGCTTTTGCTGAGAAAGATGACAGGCTAGCTCGACATCTGGAGACATCTACTGTATTTTCTGGCTTGTCAAACAGAATACAGAACGATTTAATCGAAGCAGTTGGTGATGTCATAAGGAATGACATTAAAAAGGAGATCGGTGCAGCCCCATTTGTTGCTGTGGAAGTAGACGAGACCACAGATGTCACAAACCACGCTCAGATTTCTGTCATATTACGGTACGTGGCTACATCTGAAGCAGGCTGTGAGGTGAAGGAGGCGTTTTTGGGGTTTGATGATGTGAGTGGGGACAGACGCGCTCCTGCCATTGCCAAGTACGTCCTGGGAGTGTTGGACAAATATGACTGTACTGACAAGCTTGTCGCTCAGACGTATGATGGTGCTGCTGTAATGGCCTCGGAGCTTAATGGAGTGCAAGCTAAAGTTAAAGAAAAAGTGCCGGAAGCCATGTTTACACACTGCTACGCACACAAGCTGAACTTGGTGCTCATGCATTCAGCAAAATGCATGCCGGAATGTCGCACGTTTTTTAAAACAGCTGAGGGACTAGCATCATTTTTCAGCAAGTCCACAAAGCGCACTCATTTACTGGATGACGTTGTCAAGCGCCGTTTACCCAGAGCAGCACCTACGCGATGGAGCTCTAACTCTAGGCTGGTCCAGACAATAAGCATGCACCAAAATGATCTGCGCAACTTATTCCATGTAATTATGGAAAATGCCGACAACTGGGACAATGACACACTGATGATGGCAGCAGGATACGATAGGTGGCTCTCAAAAGCATCAACCTGCTTTCTCCTCACGATGTATGAAGACATCTTCAATGAAACTGACGCACTTTTTAGAGTGCTGCAAAACAAAGTAATGGACATTGAATACTGTCGTGCACGCATCCGAGACACCGTTGCAGCTCTTGAGCGCATGAGACTGAAGTTTGACAGTTTGTGTGACCGATTTGAGCAGAAATGCAGCGCACTGGGCTTGAAAGAGAGTGGAGACAGACAGTCGGTTAGATGTGAACGAAAACGATTGTTCTGTAACATTCTGGATAACGTCAGCTGTCAAATGAAGGCACGGTTTGATCATTTTGGTGAGCTGGCTTTCCTTGGTTTGGTAGACTGCGCAAAAATCAATGAAATGTCGCAACATTTTGATGACGCGAAACTTCAGAGCCTGTCAAAATACGCCAAATTCTTTGACTTTGTGAAACTAAAGGCGGATCTCGTTGGGCTGTATGGATCACAAACAGTGAGGGATGAATGTAAATCTGCTGGACAGCTTCTCAGCTTTTTGGCCCAGAAGGATCTTATCCCAACTGTTCCTGAGGCAGCAAAGTTGCTCCAGCTGGTGCTCACTGTTCCCGCTACTACAGCATCGGTGGAGCGGTCATTCTCTGCGCTGAAAAGACTGAAAACATACAGTCGGAACAGGACTGATCAAGCACGACTTTCTTCCCTGGCAGTGATTTCCGTTGAGACAGAGAGACTTTTAAAACTGAAGAAAGAAAAGGAACACTTCTACAAACAAGTAATCGATGCTTTTCTTCAGAAGGAGCGGCGCATGGACTTTATTTATAAGTAAAGGTAAGACGAAAATAACGTTTGTGCTTTTTTCTATGCTGCAGTTTGTATATGGAAAAACATGTTGAAATGTTGAAATGACATTTTAAACAGAGCACGTCAACTGTTGCCAATCAAATGGTGAATAAGCTACTCTGTACAGTCCTCATCCTCTGTGTCCGAATTAAAAAGCTGCGTTAGATCGCCAGCGGGTAGGACGATTTGGTACAAATCACGCCCACACTTTACGCCCCCTTTAACGTACCGGGACTCATGGTGTCCTCTATTACGTCCGCCGTACAACAGCCACCGCAACAAAAACAACCGCCCTATAGGGCGCGCCGTACATTTTGGAGAAAATTTAATACTTTTAAGTGGCCTTATAGGTGTGAAAATACGGTATGTTTGTAAATCTGACTGATGACGTCAGTGCCTCACCAGCCATGGACCTCACCGCACGTCACTGCACCTATGTAGTAATTAAGAAAACAACCTAGTTAGCGTAGTCAGAGCAAGACCCAGTCTCTTCCACGGATCAAGATAGATCGCCATAGCAACGAGCCGAGAAGTCGTGACAATCAGCCTTCCTTCTTCGAATACAAAGACATCGTAAAGTTGCAATCTACTGCTGAACACCTACAACGCTCTCAAGCGAAGCTGGGTGTTGGAGTTGCAGACCAAGCAACAAGTACCTGTCTACAGGTCCCAGAGCGATCTCCATCGGCTTTGCCGTTTCGTCACCACTTCGTCACGCCGAGCACGCCGACACTTCACCGAGACTCGGGAAAGTAGGCTCAATCGTTCCTATCGCTTAAGATAAAGAGACGGTGTACTTCGATACTCCCTATTAACATCTTTTAGAGAAGCTTGATTAGATTAGGTATCAAATCCATTCCCGTTAGTTTAAGCCATAATACAGCTTTATCTCTCTATCACTATCGCTCCGGAAATTTCAGATCTTATCATCCATTTCATTTGATTACACACCTGCATTCTATTAGTGCCTCGTATTTTCATATTTTTCACTTCAATAAATAGATATTTATTCACGCTTAAGAAGTTGTTTGTGACCTTACGACAGAGAATGAACGGTAATTGTGGAAAATAATGAATTCCCTCAGATATAAAAATTATTTAATCGAGACTGATAAATTGATTTAAATCGTGTTCTCCCTACGATAAAAGGAGGAGGTGACCTAACTAGATTTTAAAACTTACCTTCCATCTTCATCAAACGCTCTCACATTCAACTCAGTTAAATTAAATGTTATTTAAACAGCATCAGTAGATGGGCTGAGAGCCACGCAGCTATTAAGATACTATAGTAGTAGCATACAAATACAAGAGTGGTAATACAGAAGAAACTACATAAGACAAAGAGAGGGCCGGATATGTGATAGTTCTACCTTTATTCTACTTTTACACACTCTAGGAACCACATACGCCTGCACTTTGAGATTGAAGTGATCTATTGGGATAATACAATGCAATGACGTCTTCTAGATATAATGGAGCTAGGCTTTTAGGGTCTTGTATATAAGGAGAATTTCAACTTATATTCTTTTGATTCAGTATTTATTCCTCTAACAGTAAATTTATGCTAGATCTAGACATTCCTTTATCTTTTGCTCTTGCTTGTATTGTTGTATTGTATTTGTTTTCATGCCACTTGTACTTTTTCTGCTCCGCTCTTATCTTCTCTCTTTTTGTGTTACAACCCAGAACCATTCCAAAATATGTCCACCTGTACAAACATTTTAAGCCTGTTACAATTAATAGATGGCCCAAGAATACTCCAAAAGTACCAAAAGTCTGATATCAAGTTACCCATAATACTGACTTTTTACTTTTTTTACTCACTATTTGCACCGGGAGAAACCGGAACTCACTTTTTTATGTATGCAAATTCCCCCAGCCATTTTACTATTAGTTATAGTTTATATGTTACCATCATCATTGAGTGACTCCACTGACATAGCTCTGGTCCTGAAGCTAAGGGAGTCTGTGGACTGGGATAGACTTTTGCTGAGCCCCAGGGAAGGGTCATCATGTAGACTCCTGCAACACACATTAGTACAAAGGTATTGGTAATGATTGTTCATAGCAGACTGCAGGATTACAGTTCGAAACATATTGCTGTATGGTAGTAATACTCTGATCGGGGATAACATTATGACCACCTTCCTATATTGTGGGTCTCCCTTGTGCCTCCAAAACAGTTCTGACTCATCAGAGAACAGACATGGGATTTCTGAGGTTGTCCTGTGGTGTCTGACAACAGAATGTTGTTAGTGACCCCCACTTTGGGTCTTATAGGTTGAGGGGAGGGGCCTATGAGGTTCAGTTTTGTTCCTGTGCATTCCACAGATACTCAATCAATATGAAATCTTGTGAATTTGGAGGCTAAGTCAATACCTTGTGCTGTTTTTTATGTGTCTGTGTCAGGCTGCATCCTACTGGGGATGGCTGATGCCATTAAGGAGTGCTTGGGTTGGGGGTGTCCGGTCTAGGTGGGTGGTACATGTCTAAGTAACATCCACATGAAAGCCAGGTCCAAACATTTCCCAGCAGAACATTGCATTGTCACAAAATGGTCGGTGTTATTTACTTCCCTTGTCACACACTAATCCAGTCCTAATGACATTCCGATGTCATTCCTGTGGGAGGTTTAGATCTATGCAGAACAGCAGCGGGGACAAAACAGCTTTTTGGTATATGCCATATTTGCTGGTGACTTGCACAGTTGGTTTGAATTTGGCCTATGAGAACAGGAGGAGGACCAGATGAAAGAAGTAGGAGAGTGCTCAGTCATACTCCCATCTCATTTTTAAGTATGAACTGTAAGTTGAATTATTTGTTGTTCAAGTCCAACATATACTGCAAACAAAAACAGGTGAGATACTATACAGTAGTGTATTGCTCTTGGTGGCCAGTGAAAGTGACATTTACCCTGCAATGTTGTTGGTAGAGACACTCTTGGACAGGGATAGGCTGGAGCGAACACGGCGGGATCCCAGCAGAGACTGACGAAAGCTATTGCAAGGGTAGATGGCTGAAGTTGGACGTTGGACATGCATTCCTGGAGCTGATAAAGGAAAAAGTTTGAAGGGAAGTTGAGATAGAGTGTAGAATGAATATATCTAACTATAATTAAAAAAATGTCTTACGTTTTGTGCGCAGGGTGACGTTATTCCTCAGTAGGGCCATCTTTTGCTGTTGTGTTAATAAACGACATAAATTCAATTTACTGTAGCTTTATAGACTTACAAACACATACAAATACTTTTATACTTTAAGATACTTAAAGGCACTGATTTCCCATTTACTGAACTTGTCAGAATTTAAAAGCAGCGTCATAGTATATGGTGATATTAAAAAAAACAAAAATGCTGTAAATTTGAGTTAGTGAGATGAAATATCACAGTGTATTACAGTATTAATAATATACTGTATATAAGCTATATAAGCTTGGCCCTGCACAGTCCACCTTATTGGGAGTTTACCACTCCCACTCGCAACCCCACAGTGTTATGGATTCTGGCCTCTGCTTATGGAATACCAATCCCTGTGTTTAAGAGTGGCTGAGAAAGTGATTTTGCTCTGTTGAAAGTGGTCTTAGAGCCTCCTTGACAACCACCCCCATCTTACTGAGCAATATAAAAACTAGATCCTCTTAGAACATCTTCAACATCCAGGAGTTCACAAATTGGCCAGATCATGCATGCATGACACAAGGCCATATTCCACTGCCCTCCAAATGCTGCAGGAGAAGTATGGTCAACCAAGGCTGTTAGTTCAGGTTTTCGATGTTTTCTCTCTCACTATCCATGCTCTAATGGGAATGCTACTGTCACTACAGGGTCTGAATTAAAATGTGGCTTTCATGTGGATAAACTTCTCAGTAAACTCCCTGTACAGTACAGAGATGGATTTGTTGAACACTGCATTAACCGAGGTATTCTAACTGGACAGGCAAGCAAAATGTCAACCCTTCGACCTGGCTACAGTTGAAATCAAGAGCCAAAGTCTCCTCTGTCTACTTGTCAACCTCTGATGAAAATGGCACATCGAGAGTACACTTCAGTGAGAAAGGGAGATGCACTAAATGTGGGAGAACACATTGAAGAGGCCATGTAACGTTTGTAAGGAGATTCACTTTACCATTCTTCATGATCTCCATATAACTAAATCGGCTGTGATGCTTGCATCTACTCCATTATTTAGATCCCCTAATATGCCTGTCTTTAGAGCTCCAAAGAAAGCTGTCCTGCCCCGTCTCGGTGCCACAGAAAGACCAAGGATCCCAAACTGTCTGAAAGGTATCAAGAAGAACTGGATAAACTGGTGTAGTCTGGTTATGTTCAGCAAATTCCTACTGAACAGAAAGACCAACCTAAAGAAATCTGATATTTCCCACATCATATTGTGAACACAGCAACAAGCACAGAGTTGAATGGTAAGTCTTACCATTTGGAACAACCTGTAGCCCATGCTGCGCCATCTATGCAGTCAACAAACATGTCCAAGACCATTGTGATGGAAATGAGGAGGTTCTTCAATCTGTCAAACAATGTTTTTACGTTGATAACTGCCTCTAAAGTTTTCCATCCTCTCACCAAGCCAAGTCATGTGACCTCTGCTGGCTAAGGGTGGCTTTGACATTACACAATGGGCTAGCAATGATCCAGCTGTCATACACCACCTTCCACCAGATGCAAAATCCAAGACAAAAGAATTGTGACTCTAAAGGAGACCCTAAAGAACTGACATTAGGTCTCCAATGCAATTGTCTGATAGACATACTGAGCTACAACACTAAATCTATCACCTACCATCAACCTACAATGAGGAACATATACAGAGTGCTGGCACTCTGTATATGTTCTAGCCCTGACATCGGTTGTGATGAAGTCTTTTGAGCGCCTTGTGCTTTCTCACCTCAAGGATTTAATAGACCCATTCCTGGAACCCCTGCAGTTCGCCTACAGATCAAACAGATCTGTGGATGATGCCGTCAACCTGTCCCTCCGCCTCATCCTCCAGCACCTGGACTCCCCTAGATCATATGCCAGGGTCCTGTTTGTGGATTTCAGCTCAGCCATCAACACGGTTGTTCCAACTCTACTACAGGGCAAACTCTCCCACCTGACTGTGTCTGACTCATTCTGCAGGTGGATCACAGACTTCCTGTCTGACAGGAGGCAGCATGTGAGGCTGGGAAAACACATCTCAAACTCCTGTACCTCAAGGCTGTGTCCTTTCTCCTCTGCTCTTCTCTCTGTTCACCAACAGCTGCACCTCCAGTCACGAGTCTGTCAAGCTCCTGAAGTTTGTGGATGACACCACCCTTATCGGGCTCATCTCAGGTGAAGATGAGAGTGCCTACAGATTGGAGACTGACCGCTTGGTGACTTGGTGCAGCCGCCAGAACCTGGAGCTGAACGCCTCCAAGACAGCGGAGATCATCGTGGACTACAGGAAGAACACAGCCCCACTCATCCCCATCATCCTGTGTGACTCTACAGTCAACACTGTGGACTCCTTCCATTTCCTGGGCACCATCATCTCCCAGGACCTCAAATGTGGATGCTGAACATCAGTGCCCTAATTAAAAAAGCACAGCAAATGATGTACTTCCTGCGGCAGCTGAAGAAATTCAACCTGCCAAAGACAATGATGGTTCACTTCTACACTGCCATCACTGAGTCCATCCTCACCAACTCCATCACCACCTGGTATGCTGCAGCCTCTGCTAAGGACAGGAGCAGACTGCAGCGTGTCATTCGCTCTGCAGAGAAGGTGATTGGCTGCAGTCTGAAGTCTCTCGACGAGCTGTACGCTTCCAGGACTCTGAAGCATGCAGCTAAGATTGTGGTGAACACATCAAACTCACTACCATCCCACAGTTCTGGTGGAATATATATACTGTGTATATGTTTTTGTATTTTTGTATTTTTGTATTTGTTGCCGCCTTGAAAGTGTTTCTATCCCTCGTCTTGAACTGTGTGCAGCTCTAGCAGGTGCTCAGCTGTCTCATCTTCTCAGTTCTAAGCTCACTATTCCCCAACAGTCTGTGACATTATGGACTTGTCATGGTTGACCTCTGACTCCTGCCGTTACAAGTTGTTTGTTGGAACCAGAATAGCAGAGATTCAGACCCTGACTAACATAAGGAGCTGGAGGTACGTTGACTTAAATGCTAATTGCTGGCCGATCAGTCCACTTGTACCAGCTGAAGCAAAACCAGTCGATGAAATCAGGAAGTCGATGTTCTGTGGAACAGTGATGTCAATGGCCTGATCTGAGGAAGTACAGCAGCTGGGATGACTTAATAAAGGAAACAAAGACTATGATTTATGGGGCGGCAGATCACAGTTCAAACATAGTCTTAGAGTGTTTTCCCGAGGAGACTAAACCAGTGATTCCCAAAATGGTAGACCTTCCTCCACCTCGTCTTCGATTGTCAAAGCCCCCATTCTGGTCCATAGGCATGAACTGTTTTGGACCTTTCACAGTGAAAATTGGACGCTGCACCGAGAAAAGGTCGGGCATACTCTTTAAATGCTTAACAACATGCTTTGTACATCTTGAACTGCTTAAAAGTATGGATGCAGATAAATTTGTGATGGCCTTCAGAAGATTTGTCTCACTCAGAGAAAACCCTTTGAACTTCTCTCTAATTGTGGAACAAATTTCAGAGCAGGAGAGGCAGAGCTAAAAAAAAAAGAAAAAAAAAACACTTTCCAGGCTATTGCATGGGACTTGAAGCAGAAATTAGATTTCAGTTCAATCCTCCATCTGCCCCACATTTTGGTGGAAGGTGGGAACATGAAATAAAATCAATTAAAATGACACTTCACGTTGCATTGGGAAAACAAAAAACAACAGACACAGTCTTGCACACAGTACTGGTTGAAGCTGAAGGCATCCTTAATTCAGAGCCCCTTGGATATGTCTCTTTGGACCTTGCGTATTAGAGGTCGACCGATTAATCGGTTTGGCCGATTAATCGGCGCCGATAGGACGTTTTTAAAAACTATCGGCATCGGCCGAATTTGGCGCCGATTGTTGCCGATAGATCACCGAGGGGCGGAGCTGCTCTTCACACACAGCGAGAGAGAGAGAGAGAGAGGAGTTAAGTGATCTGTGGAGAAGACAAGTCGACTGGACAACAACACGTGTCATTGTAAGTGAAATAAAACCTTCACAAGTTGAAAGTCAACAAACATAACCTCCTTCGCAGAGGCAATAAGTACCACTCGTTCAACAAGCATAAACGTGCATCATATTTCAGCATAAACAGCCACATCTCCACCGGCATGATTTAGCCTACATGAGCTTGTTAAGCTAACAACAGTTAGCTTGTTAACAGGCTAAAATGAAAGCTGTCTGTGTGTCGTCTCTTTATCTTAGTTTGCCATGAATCTAAAAATTTGGGAATTTCATGTAAATTCTTGTTGTGTTGATTTTTTTTTTTTTTTTTTGGGGGGGGGGGGGGGGTTATCGGCCGATTAATCGGTTATCGGTTTTTTCCTGCTCCAAACTATCGGTATAATATCGGCATTCAAAAATCCACTATCGGTCGACCTGTATTGCGTATCCAGATCCCGTAACACCAAATTCGTTGCTGATGGGGCGGCTTGACTCCTCACTTCCTCAGGCCATCTACTGCTCAAGTGAACTCCTTGGCAGAAGGACATGGTGTCGCAGTCAGATCTTGGCAGACCATTTCTGGACAGCATTCATTCGCCATTATCTCCTAACTCTTCAAACCTGACGAGGAAAATTTGAATTCAGTTCAGGTTGTAATGACTGTTGACTCCCAGTATACACGAGCATCATGGCCTATTGGAATGATAACCAAGGTATACCCAGGGAAGGATGGAAATGTTTGTAGTGCTAAGGTCAGTATTCAGGGACGAGAATACATACGACCTGTTGCCAGACTAATCCCACTTCCTGACATCACAGATTAACATAAATAAACATATTTGCTGCACAAATCTGGAGGCGGCTGCTACAAACTGCAACCTTAGTCTTCCTGTCTGGAAGAGAACCAGGTGGGATGGAGATGTGGGCTCACTGATCGCCCACTTTATAAATATCGGCCTGGATGAAGCTTGCATTCCGTTTCTCCCTTTGTCTCCAGACTCTGTTTGAGACAAATAAACTAAAAGAAAAGCAGCCTCTGTTTCCTGGTGGTTTGTGTGGTTCCAGTTGAACTGTGATATCCACAACAAAAGTCAACTAGTTGATCATTTGGTACAGCTCCCAAAACCCGCTACAGTCTTAAAGCACCAGATGGAGGATAAAGGCTTCAGGGCAGCTAATCAGCATGGGTGATAAACAGTCAAGTAAGATCAAGTAAGGAGACTTCAGAGAATTAACATCACATAGCTTCCAGGATATTGTCTTAGAGTATCTACACACTCAGTGTCCATCAGGAAACTCTTTGTTTTGCCAAGATAACAATTCAGCTGTCCTCCAGGACCACCTGCCTCTCAGGACACATCCAGGTGTTTATTCCATACACAATGATTCCAGTCTGTCAGCTACAAAATAACCTGGTCACACAGTTAATGTGCCATGAGATGGGAAAGCTCTGGACTCTTAAAGTTTTATGTCTGTCCTGAACACTACTGGGCCTGTAAGACTGAAGACTTAAATAAACAGCACCAGAAGAGTTCGATCTGTGGATAGCTTGGGCCTATATCTGAGCATGAATAAGAGAATAGTAGCAGTCCACATTCATGATGCAACAACAGGTTTAAATAGTATTTAGCATGTGCCGATGTGTATTTGTTCGCTTTATTCTTTATTATCTCACTTTTTACCGTCCAAAAACAATATTACGCTATAGTAAACAGAGACTCGACAAGCACTAGGACCAAGCGAGGAACGACCGCTCAAGATGAAGCCTGTTTCCTTTAGTTTAGACCAGTGCCATAGAGTGAGATGGCACTGGTTTAGACCGCCCAGAAGCTCCTCGATTGGCTCTGCCTTTTCTTGTGTGATTGGCCGTCCCCGCTGTCACTCCACCTTGCTGTCATCGGTCTGCGGTCAGGAATCCTTGTTAATCTGCTACTGTAAATTGGGCGTTTGTTCTGCCTGGGTCAGGTAGAAGTACTGTAATATCAGAGGTTTCATTTAGATTAACTTTTGAATCGGTGTCCGCGTAGAAGTGTAAGTTACTCGAAGAAATGCATTACACTGCAACACCTTCACTGGCTCTCAATAAAGCAGCATATCCTCATCATTTACAAAGCTCTCAATAATATTATAAAGTGTATTTGTTTTATTGAACGTGCTGATAAATAAAATGTTTTGTTATTATTTTTATTATAGGGAAATGTTATTATTATGGGGAAAAATACAGTATATACGAATGCATATATGTACAAACACACTGAACTGAAATATTACAGTTTTATTAAAAATACTCCCAATCCTTGGGTCTAAGTATTTCTAGGCAACGCGTAACTTTTTCAAGACTCAGCTGAAGAGTTTCAGAATTATCACATATATCTTTATACATCACCATCGAATACATATGGCCCTGTATTATGAATTTCATTAAAATTATCAAAGTTGAGCAAGCGGCTCGGACACCAACCACTTTAAAGCCATTACATTATAGTGACTCCACACTGCTTTGTGTAAAATGTGAAATGCAAAAGGTTTGAAAAGGTTTAATATATAATAATGTAACTCCTTACTGAACTGATCTTTCTAAATATATATGCTAAATTGAAATAATACACCACAAAAGAAGCCCTTAACACTTTTCAATAGTAGGAAAATTATGATTTTTGGTGTAAACTGTATCTTACCCTCTGTTTCATTTTGGCGCAGTTTGGTAAAGTGTCTCGACATCGGTTGTGGATAGTAACATTGCATGCTGGAAAAATATAGACACAAAGGTAAAATTAAATGATTAAACTGTACTCTGTTCAGTTTTTCCAAAACAACTGATAACTTCAGCCCAATAACCTCATGTACACATACACAGTCATTTCTGTAAGACATTTCACTGGAAACTGACTTGAAACAACTTCCGGCAGACCAACTGACTTTTGCAAACAAAATGAGTATGATTCATCTATACGATACAAATTGTCTCAAGACTCTTTTAAAACCTGGTCTTAAACATCGAGAACAAGTACTAAGGCCTGAAAACAAGACTGAAAACGTTACTTCATATTCCAGCCCTATAGGTGGCACTGTTTCAGAAATTCACCAAAAACGGACAGGAAGAGGAGGAGCATGCGCATAAAAGCTTGAGTGCTGTTTACAAAACGGCTTTAGAAGAAAACAAACTCAAGGAGAAATTATATTTTGCCCTAGTAACCCAATAGGCTCAATATCTTCTCCAGCAGGAACACGAGCATGTAGTCCGCCATTGTTTTTGATGTTGTTATGAGACGTCTCACAGGAGGTGGAAGGCTGCTCGAGGGGTGTGGCGATGGTGGCGATGACATCATCGAAATGCTCGTTTGCGTTTCTCTCCATTTGCAACGTTGCATTTTTTTGGCCTGTCCCCAAGAGTATAACACACAGAAGACATTGACCGTGTATGTACTCACCATGTTCGGATCAACACACACATGTAAAGCTGCTTTCTCCAAAAGTAACAATATAAAAACGAATGAGAGGAACTGTATGGGGCAAATCTAGTTAAACACACACGGATTGAAATACACATTAGCAGTTTTGCTACAATATGGCCCCGTAGGACCAGCTGTTAAACCGTATTTGGAAGACTGGTTTAACAGTCTGACAGCTGTCCATCCCGTTAAAAAAATTGTGTCAGAGGGTAAATGTAACTTCTGCCATTAATCTAACAGGAGTATTTCAGTGATGTGATTTCCTTGGTTTTACTTTAGTTCACTGGTTTGATGTAACACAAATAAAAGCAACAGGCCTTAGTTATAATAATTAATTCTACTAAGGCCTGTCACTTTTATTTATTATTAATATCTGTTTGCTGATGTTCCATGCTTGCACGTACCATGCTCTTCTCTGTTATGTTAACGGTTGTTACTGAGAGAACTGTGCGCCATTGTGTGGGGAAAAAGCCCATGGTTTATTGTGTTGTACTGACACGTATTGTGTTGTACTTACACATGTTTCTATTATTTTGACAACCCAGTTTCAGTTAGGGTAGACTAAATAACAAAAACAAAGAGGTTTAAGTGCAGGACTTTCGTTTTAGAATGGCTTTGTAATGCTCAAAGCTTGTAAAATCAAGTTAAAATTAGGAGTTATCTCCCAATTTACACACAGTATTAATCCTCCAGTAAGGGTTTTGGCTGGCACTTGAGGAAGCATCATGCCAAAAACAAAAGAAATCATTTTAGGCCTCGTCCACACGTACGAAAACGATCTTTTTCCTATCCGTTTTCGCTGGCTGGCACAGTTTCAAAAATATCCGCGTCCAGACGGATCCGTCTTTACACGACTCAAAACGCTACTTCATATCCCAGGTCTATAGGCGGCGCTGTTTCAGTTTCAGAAATTCACCAAAAACGGAGAGGAAGAGGTGGCGCATGCGCATGAAGCTTGAGCGCTGTTTACAAATCGGCTTTAGAAGAAACCAAACTCAAGGAAAAATTAGATTTTGCACTAGTAACCATAATAGGCTCAATATCTTCACCAGTAGTAACGGAAGCATGTAGTCCGCCATTGATGTTGATGTTGTTATGAGACGTTTCGTGGGACATAAGCGGTGGAAGACTGTTCAAGGGGTGTGGCGATGGTGGCAATGACATCATCGTTTTCCAAAATCTCTGGTTTCCCCTGTCCAGACGGATCCACAAGAAGTGCGTTTTCGAATTTATCCACCCTGGGATCCGGTTTAAAAAAAGTGCGTTTTAGGGCTATGCGTTTACGGGATTCGTCTGGACGATAGGCCAAAACGATTTAAAACATCTGCGTTTACGCAAAAATGCGGTTTCGTGTGGACGGGGCCTTAGACTTGCGAAAGAGAATTGTTGATGCTCACAAAACAGGGGAAGGATACACAAAGTTATCACAGCGTTTCCAGGTGTCAAGAAATGGGAGTGAGAGCCATCATCAAGAAATTAAAAGAGAGCCACATTGTACGGAACAAGCCTGGCAGAGGTAGGAAGTGAAGTATTTCAAAGACCCTGGAAAGAAATCTATTCAGTTTGACTGAAACGTGGCTGCAGGATGATGAATACGTTAGTTTAAATGAGTCTACGCCACTCAGTCATAGTAATTATCACATTCCTAGAAGCACAGGTAGAGGAGGAGGAGTGGCAGCAATCTTCCACTCTGACTTATCTATTAATCCTAGACCTAAGGAGAGCTTTAATTCATTTGAAAGTCTTACCCTTAGTCTTGCTCATCCAGACCGGAAGACACAAAAAACTATTCTTTTTGTGGTATATCGCCCACCTGCTCCTATTCTGAGTTTTTAGCTGAATTCTCTGAGTTTCTATGTAATTTAGTTCTTAGAACAGATAAAGTCATTATAGTAGGTGACTTTAACATCCATGTTGATGTTGTCAGTGACAGCCTTAGCTCCTCATTTACATCATTATTAGATTCAATTGGCTTTTCTCAGAATATAAATGGATCAACTCAGTTTTAATCACACCTTAGATCTTGTCCTAACATACGGCATTTAAACTGAAGGTTTAACAATATTTAGCCATAACCCTCTTTTGTCTGACCATTTTCTCATAACCTTTGAATTTACTATAATGGATTACGATTAAGACATATCATTACAGTAGATGTTTATCTGATGATGCTGTAACTAGATATAAAGAATTAATTCCTTCTTTATATATCCCAGTGCCATGTGTCAATGATGTGGAGGACAGCAACCACAATTTAACTCCTGCACTATTAGATGATTTTGTCGATGGCACTGCAGCATAGCTTAGTTCAGCTCTAAACTTAGTTGCTCCTCTGAAAAAGAAGGTCAGGAATGGGAAGAGGCTAGCTCCCTGGTATAATTCGCAGTTGGGGACGAGCCGGCATTGTTCACCCCATACCTGAGGAGCTGAGGAGGAGGCGACAAGGCCGCAGAGCCGGGACAAAGGTGAAGGCTAGGCTATCGGCTAAGCGGTGGAAGTACAGGCCATCGGTTCCTTCGATTATTATGGGGAATGTTAACTGTCTCACCAACAAGGCGGACGAGCTGGCGGCCCTTGTGAGGACCGATAGGACATTCAGGGAGAGCAGTTTACTGTGTCTCTCTGAAACTTGGCTCACCCAAAACACACTGGACGCTAACGTGGATGTACCTGGATTCACGACGGTGAGAGCGGACAGGGACTGCAGACGCAGCGGCAAACGCAAAGGCGGCGGACTCGCACTGTTTATTAACATCAGATGGTGCAACCCGGGGCATGTTACGGTGAAGGAGATTGTGTGCAACAGAGACATCGAGTTGCTGGCGGTAGGTCTCAGACCGTATTACATGCCCAGAGAGTTCTCCCACGGCATTGTTGTTTGTGTTTACATCCCTCCGCATGCACACGCCGAGACTGCGTGTGACGTCATCCACTCCACCGTAGCGGGACTACAAACACAACACCCAGACGCCTTCATCGCCATCTCTGGGGAATTTAATCACGTCACACTGGACTCCACGCTACCAGACTTTCACCAGTTTGTAAGCTGCCCCACCAGGAAGAACAGGACGTTAGACCTCCTGTACGCCAACGTGAAGGAAGCTTACACTGCCACTCCTCTGCCCCCACTGGGAAAGTCTAAACCATAACCTGGTCCTGCTCACACCACACTACAAAACAATGATCCAGAGACAGTCTACAACCACACGCTCCTTCAGGAAGTGGTCTCCTGAGGCAGTGGAGGCTCTGAGGGACTGCTTTGAATCTACTGACTGGAACGTCCTGCAGGATGCACATGGTGAGGACATCGAGGGGGTCACCCACTGCACTACTGACTACCTGAACTTCTGTATGGATGTTGTGGTCCCCATTAGGGCTGTACGCTGCTTCCCGAACAACAAGCCCTGGATCACCAGCGACGTCAAGGACATCCTTAACAGGAAGAAGAGGGCATTCAAGGATGGTGACCGAGACAAGCTGAAGCGTGTACAGGGGGAACTCAAGGTCCAGCTGAGAGAGGCAAAGGTGGAGTACAGAAGGAAGGTGGAACATAAGCTGCAGCACAACAGCATGAGGGAGGTCTGGGATGGCATGAAAACCATCACAGGCTGCAAGAAGAAGGGCGGCAGCACAGAGGAGGGGGATGCTGAGAGAACAGGTTTGATACTGCAGCTCCTACAGACAACAACTCGGACTGCAGAGCTCCACCACCCACCACACCCATGGACAGTGCAACCCACCTCTATCCCTCCCACCCCCTCCCCACCACCACCAAGGACAGTTCAACCCCCCTCCCCATCCCTACCACAACCACAGACAGTTCAACCACCCTCCCCTTCACCATCACCAAGGATCAGGTGAGCAGAGAGCTGAGGAGGCTGCGCCCAAGGAAAGCAGTGGGCCCGGACAAAGTGTGTCCAAGGATGCTCAAGGCCTGCTCTGCTGAATTGGGGGAACCGATTCAGCATGTCTTCAACCTGAGCCTGCAGCTTGGGAGGATCCCCGTGCTCTGGAAGACTTCATGTCTCATCCCGGTTCCCAAAACAAAACACCCCAGGGAGCCGGGTGACTTCAGACCAGTTGCATCAACATCCCACATCATGAAGACTTGAACGGCTGCTGCTCCATCTCCTCAGACCCCAGGTCCACCACGCACAGGATCCACTGCAGTTTGGATACCATGAGAAGGTGGGCGTGGAGGATGCCATACTCTATCTGTTACACAGGGCTTATTCTCATCTGGACAAGGAGAGCGGTGCTGTGAGAATCATGTTTTTTGATTTTTCCAGCGCCTTCAACACCATCCAGCCCCTCCTGCTGAGAGACAAGCTGACAGAGATGAGGGTGGACTCACACCTGGTGAGATGGATTACAGACTACCTCACAGAGAGACCACAGTACGTCAGACTGAAGGACTGCACCGGAGCACCACAGGGGACCGTGCTCTCTCCTGTCCTCTTCACCTTGTACACATCTGACTTCCAGTACAACTCGGAGCTCTGCCACATGCAGAAATACTCAGATGACACTGTGATAGTCGGCTGTATCAAGGATGGACGGGAGGAGGAGTACAGGAGCCTGGTCGCGGACTTCATGGGGTGGTGCAGGTCCAACCATCTGCAGCTGAACACCTCCAAGACCAAGGAGATGGTGGTGGACTTCAGAAGGAAGAAATCACATCTCCAACCTGTGTCCATCAACGGGGTCAATGTGGAGGTGGTCAGGACCTATAAATATCTGGGGCTGCAACTGGACGACAGGCTGGACTGGACTACTTGCATGGACACACTCCACAGGAAAGGACAGAGCCGTCTGTACTTCCTGAGAAGTCTGGGGTCCTTCAACGTCTGCAAAAAAGTGCTGCAGATGTTTAACCAGTCTGTGGTGGCCAGCGTCCTCTTCGATGCTGGGGTTTGCTGGGGAGGAAGCAGCAAGAAGAGGGACGTCGCTCGACTGGACAGACTGGTGAGGAGGGCTGGCTCAGTGGTGGGCACAGAGCTGGACTCTCTGGTGACAGTGGCAGAGAGAAGGACCCCGGACAAACTGCTGTCCATACTGGACAACGCCCACCACCCTCTGCACAACACCTTCATCAGGCAGAGGAGTGTGTTCAGTGGCAGGCTGCTACTGGATGCTTTGAATTTCCCCTGGGATTAATAAAGTATCTATCTATCTATCTATCTATCTATCTATCTATCTATCTATCTATCTATCTATCTATCTATCTATCTATCTATCTATCTATCTATCTATCTATCTATCTATCTATCTAACCTCCAGTATACTTACAGTATTAACCAATGAAAAATCAAGGTATGTTTTTCCATTGTGTTCTTGATGCATTTTCCATAGGTGACAGGAGCCAAAGAATTTGAGAGGCTTGCTGGCGTTGGACACAGATCATAGACAAGGACAGCTTCTGATCTGCATCTGATACTGATTATGCCTCATTTTATGTAGTACATTCATCTGTTTTATTGCGTGAAAAAGTTGTACTGTTTAAGCACTTTATTTGTCTCTGATGGACCATGTGGTGGGAGACTTTGAATGATGAATAATGTCCCTCCCTAAATAATCTTGTGTCGTTTTTGGCTGAACATAAATCATTAAGTGCTCTTCAGAATACAAATATTCACAACATAGGTTAGGTTTTAGTTAAGAATTAATTTAATACCATTTTAATCAAAATATCAATCAACCTACCTAGGTCAAATCTTAAACACTGATCAATGAATAAGGCTTTGTCATTTAGGCACACCAATAGTTTTCTGGTTGAATGTTCAGCCTACAGACTAAGACCTACCAGTCATGATGCCGAACATGAATCAGAATAAGTTCAGGTATTGCACATCTTTAGCAGACCGCCCAAAAATCAGAATGCTGGAAACCACATCTACTTAATCCAAAATCTCCTGGGGGTGGACCTTTAGCTATGTCTGCTTCACAGAATGTAACCAATATTGTCCTTCTCCAGTGGGCTGCCCCTATCAACAACTTTGGACCTCCCCACAAACCACCAGAATGCAGGATACAACATGGGTACAACATCAAATTAATTCCAATTAACTTATATCTGAGCCACCAATTTGCGTGACTGCGTGCACGGCATAATTTTGGTAACCCACTGTGGATTTAGACGGCGACACCGGCACAGGAAACGAGCTGGAGCGCTCGTCAAGCTGTGGCAGCGGGGATTACACACCACTCTCCCATCCATACACATGGGGAACGTCTGCTCTCTGGTTAACAAAATGGATGAATTGCTCCTTCTTCTAACCAAGAACTCAGGCATGCGTAACGGAGACGTTACAACACCTCGCCAACCAGATTACAGACATGGAGAAAACACACCCGGACTGACTGCTAATCATTCTCGGGGATTTTAACAGAGCAAATCTCAAACTCGAAATGCCAAAATATAGACAGCACGTGATGTGTCCCACCAGGGACATGAACACATAAATATCGCTGTCCCCCGCGCTGCTTTGGGACTTTCTGACCACTGCCTGGTCCACCTCATCCCATCCTACAGGCAAAAGCTGAAATCTGCTAAGGCTGCAGTGAAAACTGTGAGGAGTTATAGACCTGCTTTGACTGCACTGATTGGAGCGTTTTTGAAGCAGCAGGCTCAGACCTGGATGAACTGACTGAGACTGTGACATCTTACATCAGCTTTTGTGAGGACATGTGCGCGCAGACCAAAACCTTCTGCACGTTCAACAACAACAAACCATGGTTCACTGCAGAACTGAGACGGCTACGCCAGGACAAGGAGGAGGCCTACAGGAGCGGGGATCGTGACCTGTACAAGCAGGCCAGGAACAACCACACTAAAAAGCTGAAGGACAAACAGTGAACAGGATGACGAGTCTGCATACAGAAGGGAAGTGGAACAGCTGGTCCTCTGGCACAATCAGAACCATCTGGAGCTAAACCCGCTCAAAACTGTGGAGATGACAGTTGACTTCAGGAAGAGACACCCATCACTCCCTCCTTTCACTATCCTCAACAGGCCAGTCCCAACAGTTGACTCATTTCACAGGACCTGAAGTGGACCTCCTGTGCCTCCAGGCTTGACAGGGACAGACTGCAGAGAGGATCATTGGCACTGGTACATAAGAAAATATGCACACCCTCACCGCATTGAAGCATTATTTTTTAATGTAATCTCCGGCTCCGTCCTCCTTTCCGGTCCTGCCCGCTCCCGTTGATTATTTGCTTTACTAACAGTGACACTGACTCCCACGGGACTCCCGTGAGTCACTTTATTCCTGCGGTAAAATTGTGACCCTCTAATTCAATCAATGCATAGTAACGCACCGCATTTAACGTACAGTAACGTTAACGACAACGGGAAAAGTAATTAGTTAGATTACCCCGTTACTGAAAAAATAACATCATTACCTAACACCGTTCTTTTAAACGGCGTTATTCCAAACACTGACTACAGATATGAACATTATTTAGGCCAGTAGAAAAGCTGAGGAAAGACTGCCTCTCTTCAGTCATCATCTGTTGCTGATGAGTGGCTCTTGCTTGCAAGCAATAAAGGTTTCCTAGAAACTAATATTGTGTCGTAACTACTAGCCATGTTGGAAGCTAATTTTATTTTATTTTATTCCTTTGGACTCCCATTTGTTGTATTTCAGAAGCTGAGAGCTTGGTAGTGGCTGGACCTTTGTGGTGGCATCTCATTCACTGTGTCCCCTCTATTAGCATGTTCACATGTATGTGTGTTGGCTTTAAGTGTGTTTGGGGTAGCCCTTCCCAGAGATACCTCCTCTCCTCCTCCTGTTATGTTAACCGTTTACATAACAGAAGAACATGGTAAGAAGAAGCATGGCACTTCAGCAAACTGATATACACTACTCACAATAAGTTAGGCATATTGTTATTTACATGAGTGCTCCTATTTGGTCTGAATTTTAATGAAATAAGTAAAAGTTCCCTGTGATATCACTAATAATGAATGAGTAGAAACACCATTTTCATTAGTTTTATATTTATAACCCCAAAATAACTAGGACAGCCCCAAAAAACAAAAACTGACAATGTCGGTAGCGAGTGTTTCCACCATTTGCCCAATGACAGCTTGACAGCGACGGCTTATGCTCCTCACTAGCCTTATGATGTTGTTCTGCCAATGTGTTCCACTTCCACAAGTGCTACACGCAGTTCTGCCAGGTCACGTGGGGGTGGGGTATGATCATCCGTCTCTGCTTCAGCTGGTCGCAGACATGCTCTATGGGGTTCATGTCAGGGGACATTGCTGGCCATACCATATGAGGCACTCCGACTTCCTGAAGTTGAGCTGTGACAATTCTGGCCTAATGTGGTGGAGTATTATCAACCATGAACAGAAAGTTGGGGGTGTGCTGCTGGAATTGGGGGATGATAATGGGTTCTATGATGTCTCTGTGGTAAGAATGCAGTGACTCTGAGGTAAGAATACAATAACCAAATCTGTTTTGCGTTGACTGGTGATGCCGGCCCAGACTGTTGCACCTCCTCTACCAAAGCGAACCCTGGCGACCATGTTGACCTCGGCGTATCGCTCACCTCACCTTCTCAACCAACACTGACGACCATCATTTCTGTGCAATGTGAACCGACACTCATCAGTGAACAGGACGGTAGACCACTGCTGCATTGTCCAGGCCACATGGTCTTGTGCCCACTGCAAAAGTTCACGGTGGAGTCTTGGTGTCAGTGGAATCAACTGCAATGGTCGTCTGGCATTCAAGCCAAAGCATTGGAATCGGTTGCGAATGGTTTGTCTGGAAACCCTAGTACCCCTAGTAAACGGGCGTGCAGCTGTGTGGCAGTTGCATAACAATGTCTGAGTGTATAGGTCCTTAGGTACTTGTCATCGTTGTGGTCTGTCACTCGTGGGGCTCCACGCCTGGGTCTGTCACAAACTCTGCCAGTAGTTCTGTGTCTTGATGCAAATCTGCTTGTATGATGAACTTCGAATGACGTACTGACAATACCCGCTTTTTATGTTGAAATTGATGCCACATTGAAAAGGGTTGTTTTTTTAGTAGTTTTTGGTATTGGCCCCAATATGTAAGGCACACTCAGTGAGACCATTATGGGGAAAAAACACACCATGTGGTGTATCTATCACCCCAATACAATTGCCTGCCTATCCCAAAAATCTCAAAACAAGCGAAACAAACACTGAGTCTCTCACAGTATCCTAACTTACTGTGAGTAGTGTAAATGACAAAAGGCAAAGGCCTATATAAATGTTATTCTTTACATCAAATAAGTAGTCTGTAAACATATACAAATAAAGTAGAACCAAGAAAATTATATCACTGAAATACTTACGTTAGGTTTATGGGAGAACTTACACTATATTACCAAAAGTATTCGCTCACCCATTCAAATGATCAGAATCAGGTGTTCTAATCACTTGGCCTGGCCCCAGGTGTATAAATTCAAGCACTCAGGCATGCAGACTGTGAAACAAGACATTTGTGAAAGAATGGGCCGCTCTCAGGAGCTCAGTGAATTCCAGCGTGGAACTGTCATAGGATGCCACTTGTGCAACAAATCCAGTCGTGAAATTTCCTCGCTCCTAAATATTCCACAGTCAACTGTCAGCTCTATTATAACAAAATGGAAGCGTTTGGGAACAACAGCAACTCAGCCACGAAGTGGTAGGCCACGTAAAGTGACGGAGAGGGGTCAGCGGATGCTGAAGCGCATAGTGCAAAGAGGTCGCCGACTTTCTGCACAGTCAATTGCTACAGAGCTACAAACTTCATGTGACCTTCAGATTAGCCCAAGTACAGTACGCAGAGAGCTTCATGGAATGGGTTTCCATGGCCGAGCAGCTGCAGCCAAGCCACACATCACCAAGTGCAATGCAAGGCGTCGGATGCAATGGTGTAAAGCACGCCGCCACTGGCCTCTAGAGCAGTGGAGACGCGTTCTCTGGAGTGATGAATCACGCTTTTCCATCTGGCAATCTGATGGACGAGTCTGGGTTTGGAGGTTGCCAGGAGAACGGTACATTTCAGATTGCATTGTGCCAACTGTGAAATTTGGTGGAGGAGGAATTATGGTATGGGGTTGTTTTTCAGGAGCTGGGCTTGGCCCCTTAGTTCCAGTGAAAGGAACATTGAATGCTTCAGGATACCAAAACATTTTGGACAATTCCATGCTCCCAACCTTGTGGGAACAGTTTGGAGCGGGCCCCTTCCTCTTCCAACATGACTGTGCACCAGTGCACAAAGCAAGGTCCATAAAGACGTGGATGACAGAGTCTGGTGTGGATGAACTTCACTGGCCTGCACAGAGTCCTGACCTGAACCCGATAGAACACCTTTGGGATGAATTAGAGCGGAGACTGAGAGCCAGGCCTTCTCGACCAACATCAGTGGGTGACCTCACCAATGCGCTTTTGGAAGAATGGTCAAAACTTCCTATAAACACTCTCCTCAACCTTGTGGACAGTCTTCCCAGAAGAGTTGAAGCTGTAATAGCTGCAACAGGTGGACCGACATCATATTGAATTCTATGAGTTAGGAATGGGATGGCACTTCAGTTCATAGAATGAGTAAAGGCAGGTGAGCGAATACTTTTGGTAATATAGTGTATATTCACCCTCTGATTTTTTTTTATTTTTTTTTTAAATAAAGCATGTGTTGCATCGCCCACTTTTCCAGATGTCTTTTAACTATACAGCATGCTTGTAGAATGGGAAGTCTCCACCAAGTTCTGCTTGAGGGGTTAGTTGGTTGAGCTTGTCAGCAGTATATGTTTATCATATCAGTTCATCATAAGGTTCCAACAAGAAAGAATTTTTGGAATGTTTTGGTACTCAGCCCTCAACCCACCCCTCATTTTTTGTATGTAACTGTGGATGTGTTACTTACTTGGGCAGCTGAGGGCTTCCATTGCTGTAATACTCTTGTTGCATGCTGAACAGAGTGTAGTTCCTGACACTGCAAGTGAAGCGAAGAGGTGACCATTTCTGTAACATGCTTCCCTGTCCCTTGCTACTTTTTCTTGCTCCCTCATACGTTCTCTGTCTTTATTCTGAAAAAGAAACAGAAATAAAACATTTTTTGTATATCTGTAAATGGTAAATGGCCTTGCTTTTATATAGCACTTTTCTGCCTATTGGTACTCAAAGCACTTTACTGTCACAGAAACATCTACCCATTCACTCACACAAGCACTCACACATTCACACACTGGTGCCATGCACTGGGAGCAACTGGAGGTTCAGTGTCTTGCTCAAGGGCACCTCAGCATGTGACACATTCCAGGGATCAAACCGCTAACCCTCTGGTTTGTGGACAACCTGCTCTACCTACTGAGCCACAGCCACCCCAAAGTTACCTAAATGTTACGTATCCTATATGATATAATATACCAAGTAAAACTAGAGATGCTGAGTGTTGATGGCATTTGCACAGTGGCGAGGTGGTTAGCACTGATGCCTCACAGCAAGAAGGTCACCGGTTCGAATCCATGGGCCGGCTGGCCTTTCTGTGTGGAGTTTGCATGTTCTCCCTGTGCCTGCGTGGGTTCTCTCCGGGTACTCCGGCTTCCACCCACCATCCAAAGACATGCTTATTAGGTTAATTGGTGATTCTAAATTGCCCGTAGGTGTGCATGTGAGTGTGAGTGTGGCCCTGCGATGGACTGGCGACCTGTCCGGGGTGTACCCCTGCCTCTCGCCCGATGACAGCTGGGATAGGCTCCAGCAGACCCCCGTGACCCCTAACAGGATTAAACGGATATAGAAGATGACTGACTGACCATTATTGCTACATTCATTATTGTGCGTATGGTATTTATGAGTATAATATATTATTAAAAAATTGAATAATCAAAAACAGCACATATTTAAGTTGTTGCAGGGTACATTCTTGTGGGGACAACCACACAACCTGTCATTCAATTGTTATCATTTTTATTATTTTCTACATCATAGATTAATACTGAATACATCAAACATAAGAAAGAACACCTAAGATGATGTGGTAAACTAGAAGGTGTTATAAAACAGAATATGCTTCATATTTTAGATTCTTCAGAGTATCCACCTTTTGATATGATGACAGCTTTGCACATTGCAAAGAGGAGGAGGATGGATGGAAAGCTCTGGTTTCTAGAGTGTTCATACATCTTTCACCACAGTGACTTAAACATGAACACCTAAACCACTAACCCCCAGGTTTCATTAGATTTAAGATACATGTCTAGGACAATTTAAAGCTGGTCTTTATTTCAGTCAGTTTAACGAGGTAGCCATCTGGAATTCTTTTCCAACAGTCATAGCCTCAGGGTGTGTTTTCTGGTTATTGTCCTGTTGAGAAACAAATGATCCTCCTGCTAAGTGCAAGAAACGACCTGTCCACCATCACACCTCCTCCTCCATGCTTCACAGAGAAAAACACATGTAGAAAACAAAAGGAAAGGATCCAAACAGTCATCTGAAGAGTCTGGGAAGAAGAGCAGAGAGGGACTGATTAGACAGGTACGCCTTTTTGTAACCTGGGCACACTCAGCACCACAGGTGCACACAATCAGCTCCCTGCAGGTGAGACAAACAGTGGTTACTCCCAGAGATGACACCAGGGGTCATCACACTGAAAAAATCGACATGTCTTTGGAATTATTTCTCTTTACTCTTTACTTAGTTGAGTGGCCCAGAAAATGGATTCGAACAGCAGTCAAATAGGGCAGTAATTAACTCTTGACAATGTACAGTGTTAAATGATAACCATTCCAAGTGACTACCTCATGAAGCTGATTGAGAAAATGACAAGAGTGTGCAAAGCCATCATTAAAGCAAAAGTGGCTATTTTCAATGTAAGATCTGCTAGTGAACCAATAAGCTGATAATACAGTACTGGAACAGTGATCCTAGAAATGCTTGGATACAAGATGGGCTCAAACCATAACAGGCAGCACACACCATAGAACACAGGTGTCAAACTGATCCGTGAAAGGGCAATGTGGCTGCAGATTTTCATTCCAACTATGCAGCAGCACACCTGACTTGGCTCAATCAATCAAATGAACTGTCTTCACGTAGTCATTTCAGGCGTCCTCTTGCTTGATTGGAACAAAAACCTCCCAGCCACACCCATGTATGGGTGCTGCATGGTTGGAATGAAAACCTGGAGCCACATGGCCCTTTCATGGATCAGTTTGACACCAATGCCATAGAGGATATGGTTAGAAGCCAAGATAAGGGCAACATGGAAAAAGGTTAGCCAGCTAGCAGGGCTACAGAAAGGCAACATGGTGAATAAAGGGGCACCCAGAAAGTACAACAAGCTCTCCATACCTGATGCACTCGAAACTGCTAAACAGAGACTAACTGCACTGGCCGGTAGTCTCTGTTCAGCATTGAAGAGATACACCAAGGAGGCAGAGGCCAGGAGAACAAAATAAGCTGTTCTACACCAAGAGCTGATCTGGAAGAACACTGGAATGCCATATGGGAAAAAGAGGAATCACACAACCTAGATGCCCAATGGCTACTCGACAAGAGCTGACAGAGCAACCTCCTAGAACAAGAACAAGTAACCATCTCAATGGCAGACATCCAAGAAAGAGTGTCAGAGATGTCAGATGAGTAAGCATGTAGCCCAATACATAAGTGGGGCTAAGAAGGAAATTGGTAGCAACACCAGAAGAGCACTAGCTACTGGTCAATAGAGCAGTCGTTCGAGACTGTGAGAGCAGACAGACCAAATCCAGCATTCTGAGACTGTACACTACGCAGAAAGAAGGAGGCTGAGGACTGGTGAACATCAAGGCCACGATCCAGAATGAATCAGCAAAAATCCAAGAGTACATCAGAATAATGGCCACATGAACTGCTAAGTGAGTGCCTGAGGTAACAGAAACCAAATTAGAGTACAGAGGAAGAGGAGCAGATAACTTGCAAGGACAAGCCCCTACATGGCATGTACCACCGTCAAATTGAAGAAGTGGCTGATATCGAGAACACCTACCAGTGGCTGGAAAAGGCTGGACTCAGAGACAGCACAGAGGCACTAATCATGGCAGCACAAGAACAGGACCTAAGTACAAGAGCGATAGAGGCCAAGATCCACAAGAATAGATCCCCAGGTTAAGAGTCTGGGTGTCATCTTTGACAGCTCACTATCATTTCAGTCTCACATCAATTACGTTACCCGGTCTGCATATTTCCACCTACGCAATATAAACCTCTCTCAGCCCCCATACCACTTCCATCCTTGTTCACAGCCTTGTCACCTCCCGCCTTGACTACTGTAATTCTCTCCTTTTCGGCCTCCTCCACAAATCCCTCCATAAGCTTCAAATGGTCCAGAACTCAGCGGCTCGCATTATCACCAAAACCCCCTCATTTCACCACATCACCCCCGTATTGCAGCATCTCCACTGGCTCCCAGTCAAATTCCGCATCGACATCCAAGATTCTTCTCCACACCTTCTACCCTCTACATCATTAAATGTATGTCTGTGCTCAGCCTCACTCATCCAGGTCATGGTAATCCAAAAAGTTTCAAAAAAGGCAACTGGACTTGTAAATTTTTCGAGAAGACGTTTCGCCACTCATCCGAGCTTGTCACGTGCCGATCGAGGTTGATTTGGACGGGGTCTGAGCCGGTCGGCCACGATGATAGGAGACGCTATCGGTTGCCAGGGGCAACGCCCTCAGAATTTAACGGAGGAGCGACGAAACATTAATTTTTGCGCGTTTATTATTTCGGCGGGACAGATACAAGAAAAGTAAGAAAGTAAAGCAATGGAGAAAGTTAAGGGGAAAGAAAATGGACCTTACAGGGACAAGCTTACATAAAATAGCAAAACAGCGGTATTTGGAGAAGCTGTAGCATGACGACAACTCCTCACTCTCTATAGTCTTAAAGCGCTGTCAATCACGACGAGTTCCAGCCACGTTAACAGTTCATCCAATCATCATAGAGAAGCTCGGCGTCCAGGTACATCCCACTGCCCATTGACTCCCAGAGACGCCCGGCTTCCCTGGAAGTGACGATTTTGGAGCGTTTATCCAATAAACGTCTAGCTTTTTTGCCCTGAGATCGGCCCATTCTGAAGCCCCATTGAAAGTCCATTGAAGCCGAGCCTCAGTGGGTTTTTAAACGGACCGTGCCATTACAGCAATGTGAGAAAAAAATCACGATAGACGAACGGCTAAAACTTATTAATGATTGTGTTATTATAAGAAGTAGCCATGAAGTCGATCATGTTCTAGCACATTTTAGTTTGAGTAGTAATGTAAATTTGTAGTATTTGACGAAATTGCCAGCGATATTTTAGGGGAGGCTGAGCTTCCCCTGTAGTCTTAGAGCAATCGCCTCTGGTGGGTTGTATTTACAGTATATAGCACTTTTCTACCTCTTGGTCCTCAAACTGCTTTGCAGTTGCAGTGCCACATTTACACAGGGCCATTTCTAGCTTTGTGGGGGCCCTAGGCAAGATGGTGTTTGGGGACCCCTAGTTTGTCAAACTATGATAAAGAGATTCCTAACCCTTTGATGGTCCACTAAGACAAAACAATCTATAACACTAAAAATTAAACATCTTAAGTTGAGGCACTCAGGCAAGTCAAACTGATTTAAAAAAAAACTACCATACAAGGAAAACAACAATCCTCTATATTTCAATAAAAAAAATGTGTATAAAAATGTTTAATTTAAATAACAAAAATACAACAAACCCACATCTATTTTAAAGTGCAACAATGAAAAACAAAAACAACATTATATTGTACATGTATTGTATGCTTCTTATTGCCTTTTTTACATCAAGGCCAGGGGACTACAGATGAAAACTACCCTTCTGGCTAATTCTGGCTTTTTTAACCATGGGTAATCATGTGTTCTATGAAATTGCACTGTCCCTTTCTTAAATAAACAGTAAACACTAAAAATAATTAATTATTTAACATCAGTCTCACACTTGAAGGATAAAACCTAATAGACTTAATCAAAGTAAGAATAGTTAATTCTCACATTGTTAATTTACACATTGGACTAGTTAAAGAAATAAAACTAAGGTAATGATCCACTGCCATAATAGTCTAAAATAATAAACACAATGCCTCATATTTATAAATCACTTAAAGAACAATCCTTTAAAATGTTGATGTGTGTGAAGTTTCAAATATCTGAGACACAACTTTCACTGAACACTTAAAAATAATAAATGGATCTGGAGTCAGTCAGTCATTCCACAGTTGAACAAACTGCCCATTCACGTGAGACATATTCATTTTATATAAGTTGCCTATTATTTTATTTTTAATAGGCAACTTTCATGAAGAAAACGCTAAAGCTGAATTCATGACGAACAAATCCGAGCCAGCTAACATTTATCCAGTTCTAGCTAGCTGGCTAGTAGGACAAATAAACAAACTTGCTAAAAAACGGCGTTTAACCTCCACCTATCCAGCCCGACATCAACAAATGCCTTACCTTTATCTTTCGATAGTTTTTCTTGCGTTTTTTCGCGCCACTGGCATAACTTCGTTTCAGTGCCATCACTCTGTTAGTGCCGAGTGCCTATGTCAAGAGGCCTCGTGCCATAGGCACGAGGCCACTCTTGATCTTCTGCGTGTTTCTTTGCAGTTTTATTATTAGTGCCGAGTGCCTATGTCAAGAGGCCCCTCCTCCCTATGCCATAGGCACGAGGCCACTCTTGATCTTCTGCGTGTTTCTTTGCAGTTTTATTACTTATTATTCATTTTCCGCCCTTTTTCGGCAATTAATGCGGCCCGAACCGGTGAGAGGACCCCAACACATGATATATCGAAACGTGTGTTTTGATCCCGAATCCTATGCTATTACTTGGATAAGCGATCGGTGACTTTTTTGCGAATTTATTCGCGAAAAAGCGCGAAATATTTCCCATTCAAATGAATGGGAGACCCCGAAAAATCAACAGGCATTTTCAACAATCAACTGCTCTCGCATACTTTCACCCAGAGACTTAATTTAAACTTTAAAACGTAGACACTCTTGTCTTCTCTTCAGAGATTCCCTCCACTTATCGACACCTTTTACCGTTTTTAAACTATGAAGCCTCAAAGCGGTGTAGGTTTTTACTCAAATTTCGGGGTTTATTATGGGTGTGTATTGCGCGGAATGTTCGCGCTAGAGGGACAGCTAGAGTGAGAAGAGAGAAGAAAATTAGGCAAAAAAGAAAATAGAAACTGCTCCTGTGGCCACAAATTTCACACCACAGACATAATTTATACATGGAAACGTAGGAAAATTTGTCCTCTCGCTCACAATTTGTCTGCTAAAGCTGTAAGTCTTATAGTTTTGGCGTGAGACGCAAAGCTGCGCCAGCAGTGCCCATCCACAGCTCCATTGACTGCAATGTTAAATTTGTGGAGGAAAGCAGAAGCGATTTTTTCTTTTAAATCGCTTTAAATAGCTCACATTTCTTCATTTTACCCACAAACTGCATATCTAGACGTTCAGGAAAGCCTCAAGATGCCCAAAGTGAAGTCGGTTCAACGATTGGACACACGGTTTGGCCACAAGGCCTTCCTGTTTGAGGCCGTAGTTTCAGCATTTTTTCTCTCTCTCCCTGTCTTCGTAACTGAAATTCAAACTGGTAACCGTGGCAACCAGGGGCTCCACAGAAATAGGCGGGAAAACATAAGCAACTGGTCTGTAGGGCGGCCATTTTGGGGCAATGTTAATGGAAACAGCTCACTCGGGAAACTTCTACCTGAAGTAACTGGTCCGTGGGGCGGCCATTTTGGCTTTGACAGATGACAGGTGTCTGTCTGTCATTGGCTAGCGCGTCATGCTAATTGCTAACATTAGCGGCTAATGCTAATTTTTAGTAGCTAGAAATTGGTGGTAGCATTAGTGGCAGCATTAGCATGTTAGCGAATAGCATATTAGCAATTAGCATGTTAGCATTAGCATGTTAGCAATTAGCATCTACTTAATTTTTAGTGGCTTAAAAGTCATGCTAACACTAAACCAATGTTAAAATAATTGGCTAGCGCGTCATGCTAATTGCTAACATTAGCGGCTAATGCTAATTTTTAGTGGGTAGAAATTGGTGGTTGCATTAGTGGCAGCATTAGCATGTTGGCGAATAGCATATTAGCATGTTAGCATTAGCATGCTAACAATTAGCATGTATTTAATTTTTAGTGTCTAAAGAGACATGCTAACACTAAACTAATGCTAAAGTTAGTGGCTAGCGCGTCATGCTAATTGCTAATATTAGCAGCTAATGGCAACAGCCCACTCGGCACTTCAAAAATTTCCGCGGGAATTTTCTAGTTAGTGCCGAGTGCCTATGTCAAGAGGCCCCTCCTCCCATAGGGAGGAGGGGCCTCGTGCCATAGGCACGAGGCAACTCTTGATCTTCTGCGTGTTTCTTTGCAGTTTTTTTACTTAATATTATTCATTTTCCGCCCTTTTTCGGCAATTAATGCGGCCCGAACCGGCCAGAGGACCCCAACACATGATATATCGAAACGTGTGTTTTGATCCCGAATCCTATGCTATTACTTGGATAAGCGATTGACGAGTTTTTCGCGAATTTATTCGCGAAAAAGCGCGAAAAATTTCCCATTCAAATGAATGGGAGACCCCGAAAAATCAACAGGCATTTTCAACGATCAACTGCTCTGGCATACTTTTACCCAGAGACTTCATTTAAACTTTAAAATGTAGGCACTCTTGTCTTCTCTTCAGAGATTCCTCCACTTATCGACACCTTTTACTGTTTTTAAACTATGAAGCCTCAAAGCGGTGTAGGTTTTTACTCAAATTTCGGGGTTTATAATGGGTGTGTATTGCGCGGAATGTTCGCGCTAGAGGGACAGCTAGAGTGAGAAGAGAGAAGAAAATTAGGCAAAAAATAAAACAGAAACTGCTCCCGTGGCCACAAATTTCACACCACAGACATAATTTATACATAGAAACGTAGGAAAATTTGTCTTCTCGCTCACAATTTGTCTGCTAAAGCTGTAAGTCTTATAGTTTTGGCGTGAGACGCAAAGCTGCGCCAGCAAACCCCTTCCTCGCTCCATAGACTGCAATGTTAAATTTGTGGAGCAAAGCAGAAGCAATCCTTTGTTTTAAATCGCTTTAAATAGCTCACATTTCTACATTTTACCCACAAACTGCATATCTAGACGTTCAGGAAAGCCTCAAGATGCCCAAAGTGAAGTCGGTTCAACGATTGGACACACGGTTTGGCCACAAGGCCTTCCTGTTCGAGGCCGTGGTTTCAGCATTTTCGCCCACTCGAGTCCTTTTCTAACTGATATTCAAACTGGTAACCGTGGCAACCAGGGGCTCCACAGAAAGAGGCGGGAAAACATAAGCAACTGGTCTGTAGGGCGGCCATTTTGGGGCAATGTTAATGGAAACAGCCCACTCGGGAAACTTCTACCTGAAGTAACTGGTCCGTGGGGCGGCCATTTTGGCTTTTGGCACCCAAGTTGAACAATGACAGGTGTCTGTCTGTCATTGGCTAGCGCGTCATGCTAATTGCTAACATTAGCGGCTAATGCTAATTTTTAGTAGCTAGAAATTGGTGGTAGCATTAGTGGCAGCATTAGCATGTTAGCGAATAGCATATTAGCAATTAGCATGTTAGCATTAGCATGTTAGCAATTAGCATCTACTTAATTTTTAGTGGCTTAAAAGTCATGCTAACACTAAACCAGTGTTAAACTATTTGGCTAGCGCATCATGCTAATTGCTAACATTAGCGGCTAATGCTCATTTTTAGTGGTAGAAATTGGTGGTTGCATTAGTGGCAGCATTAGCATGTTAGCGAATAGCATATTAGCAATTAGCATGTTAGCATTAGCATGCTAACAATTAGCATGTATTCAATTTTTAGTGTCTAAAAAGACATGCTAACACTAAACCAATGCTAAAATTAGTGGCTAGCGCGTCATGCTAATTGCGAACATTAGCAGCTAATGGCAACAGCCCACTCGGCACTTCAAAAATTTCCGCGGGAATTTTCTAGTTATTATTCATTTTCCGCCCTTTTTCGCCGATTAATGCGGTCCGAACCGGCAAGAGGACCCCAACACATGATATATCGAAACGTGTGTTTTGATCCCGAATCCTATGCTATTACTTGGATAAGCGATCGGTGATTTTTTCGCCAATTTATTCGTGAAAAAAGGCGAAAAATTTCCCATTGAAATGAATGGGAGACCCCGAAAAATCAACAGGCATTTTCTACAATTTATTGCTCTGGCATACTTTCGCCCAGACACTTCATTTAAACTTTAAAACGTAGACACTCTTGTCTTCTCTTCAGAGATTCCCTTCACTTATCGACACCTTTTACCGTTTTTAAACCATTAAGCCTCAAAGTTGTGAAGGTTTTTACTCAAATTTTGGGGTTTATAATGGGTGTGTATTGCGCGGAATGTTCGCGCTAGAGTGGATGACATCATCTGCCAGAGTGAAGAGGAGAGATGAAAATTAGGCAAAAAATAAAACAGAAACTGCTCCGGTGGCCACAAATTTCACACCACAGACATAATTTATACATAGAAAAGTAGGAAAATTTGTCTTCTCGCTCACAATTGGTCTGCTAAAGCTGTAAGTCTTATAGTTTTGGCGTGAGACGCAAAGCTGCGCCAGCAAACCCCTTCCTCGCTCCATAGACTGTAATGTTAAATTTGTGGAGGAAAGCAGAAGCAATCCTTTGTTTTAAATCGCTTTAAATAGCTCACATTTCTTCATTTTACCCACAAACTGCATATCTAGACGTTCAGGAAAGCCTCAAGATGCCCAAAGTGAAGTCGGTTCAACGATTGGACACACGGTTTGGCCACAGGGCCTTCCTGTTCGAGGCCGTGGTTTCAGCATTTTCGCCCACTCTAGTCGTTTTCTAACTGATATTCAAACTGGTAACCGTGGCAACCAGGGGCTCCACAGAAAGAGGCGGGAAAACATAAGTAACTGGTCTGTAGGGCGGCCATTTTGGGGCAATGTTAATGGAAACAGCCCACTCGGGAAACTTCTAACTGAAGTAACTGGTCTGTGGGGCGGCCATTTTGGTTTTTGGCACCCAAGTTGAACAATGACAGGTGTCTGTCTGTCATTGGCTAGCGCGTCATGCTAATTGCTAACATTAGTGGCTAATGCTAATTTTTAGTAGCTAGAAATTGGTGGTAGCATTAGTGGCAGCATTAGCATGTTAGCGAATAGCATATTAGCAATTAGCATGTTAGCATTAGCATGTTAGCAATTAGCATCTGCTTAATTTTTAGTGGCTTAAAAGTCATGCTAACACTAAACCAATGCTAAAATTAGTGGCTAGAGCGTCATGCTAATTGCTAACATTAGCGGCTAATGCTAATTTTTAGTGGGTAGAAATTGGTGGTTGCATTAGTGGCAGCATTAGCATGTTAGCGAATAGCATATTAGCAATTAGCATGTTAGCATTAGCATGCTAACAATTAGCATGTATTCAATTTTTAGTGTCTAAAGAGACATGCTAACACTAAACCAATGCTAAAATTAGTGGCTAGCGCGTCATGCTAATTGCTAACATTAGCAGCTAATGGCAACAGCCCACTCGGCACTTCAAAAATTTCCACGGGAATTTTCTAGTTTGACTTAATATTTTCACTAACGGTAAAGATGGGTAACTGTCAATCATTCCCATCATACCCTTCGGCGGCCCATTACGTCGCTCACTGTGCGACAGTGCGGTCCAACGAATATGATGAAATAATGCCACAAAAACACCAGCCACAGTTTATCATTGAAGTTTATTTTATTTATATCCTACGTTTATTTTTAAGCATATAAAGGACGTAACAAACAGAGATAGCTACAGATAAAGACAGAACATTTTAATTCTCCTCAGAATAAAGGGGTTCTCGAGGCTGAGCATCCTGCTTTGGGGCCCCCTAGTGGCTTGGGACCCTAGGCAGTCGCCTAGTTCGCCTATAGCAAGAAACGGCTCTGCATTTACACCCATACATTTCAAGATATTCAACATTTCAAGCACCGGTGTGTGAAAGTGTGTGTGCTTGTGGCCATTACTGTCATTACTTCTATTGTAAAATAATAGATATCAAAACCATGTTTTCTTTTCTCAAAACTGATTCTTTCCAAAAATCCTCACAGCTATCATGTGTGTATCTCATCTCCCGCAGAGCATAATAAAAGGTGTTTTGGTTTTATGAGGCCACGCTAGATATTCAAATACACTGAGGTGCATGGAAAATGAACCAGTAAAGACCAATAAAGATCACACCAAACACAACATTAATAAGAGTCAGAGAAGTCACATAGGAACCCAGGGTAATCAGGGTGGTCTTAAGCAACTAATAGCCTCTCTCACTCTGACTAATGTTAATGTTTATGAATCATCATCATCATCGTCGTCATCATCATCATCATCATCATCATCAGGGGTGGACAGTAATGGAGTAAATTTACTTAAGTACTGTACTTAAGTACAGATTCTGAGGATTTGTACTTTACTCAAATACTAGAATTCTTTGATACTTATTACTCTTACTCGAATACATTTCCAAGGCAAAGATTTTTACTTTTACTCGAGTTAATTTCTGAGAAGGCTCATGAATACTCGTTACTTTTAGGTTTGCCTGTTTTTTTGGTTTTGTTTCCCCCCTAAAATGCGATTGGCCACACGCAGTGTCGGCCAAAGAAGGAAACCTATCACAGTATACCTTCTCAACTGGGATTTACGTCAAAGCGGAAATACGTCATCCCCTACCCAAGCAGCTCAAAACAAGACCGCGGTGGCAATGGCGACTGCCGAAGAAATCTCAGATAAATCCAAGTCTGAACATGATGAGCCAGAGTTTTATGAGACGGAGGAAGAAAACCCATGGCCTTATCTTAAAGCTATGTTCGACTTTGTCGGAGTGAAAAAGACATTTTTTTTTGCTCCGCCCTAACTTTTACTGTTGTTGTTCTTGTTCAGTAGGAGTTTACTAGCTGACTTTTTTTTTTTTATAGCTAATAGTGCAGGTTGTCAATCAACCACTGTCAACAGTTTTATTAAACTGTTGGTTTGTGCATATACTGTATATGTTGATGTTAAAGCTAAACTTTAAGACTGACACTGCCTAAGATTGTTCCTACCTCATCTCATTTAAATGCAATTGCTTTTTTTTATTTTTTAAACCAAATGATAGCTTTGTGACACAGTAGTTTGACATTAGAGGACAATGTCATTTATTGTTGTCTTTCCAGTCTTTGGTGGGGGGTGCTCAGCACCCCTAAAGCTCTGACTCTAGAATCGCCCCTGCATGGTACAGTATAACAGAATGGTTCTACAGGCAAGCACATCAGTGCAGGTGTTCCAAAGAGTATATAAAATTGTAAAATGACTAATTCAGTCAGGTCCATTCTCGTCAAAGATTAAAAAAAAATAGGAAAATATGAATTTACTCTTACTCTTACTTTTACTCTAAGTACATTTAAAAGCATTTACTCTTGAATACTTAAGTACATTTAAAAGCAAGTACTTTCTTACTCTTACTCAAGTAATGTATTGACTGGGCTACTCTTACTTGTAGCGGAGTAAATTTTGACCAAGAGTATTTGTACTCTTACTCAAGTACTGGGATCCAGTACTCTGTCCATCTCTGATCATCATCGTCAGCATCAGGAGAACACTGAACGACCATGTTGTGCATGGCACAGGTGGCAAGGACAAAGCCACTGCTCTCCAAAAAGAACGTTTCTGCCCATCTTCAGTTTGCTAACCATCATGTGAACAAGTGAGATGATTATTGGGAACAGAGGAGACCAAAGTAAAATTATTTGGCTTAAATGAGAGTCTCATGTTTGGAGACAAAACAGCACTAATCCTGTCCATAAAACAGGGTTGGTAATGTCCTTGTTTGGGCCCGTTTTGCAACTCTGAATATACAGTATGTGTCAGCGCATAATATTGATACCAACGTTGGTATCGATATTGATCAGTACCAATGTAATGAGATCAATACGTAAGTTTCAGTTTCTCTCTTGTACGACTGCAGCGGTGTCATTAAAGATACTGCATGGTCTGCCACCAATATGGACGAGGTTCTCTAGTGTATGGTTGATATCAGAGGCAGGTTGCAAAGTGATATTTAAACTGTAAAAGGTATTGCAATCTGACAACTGACTTCTCAGTGTAATTAGGAGAAGTTAAGTTTTGCGATATAATGCATAATAAAAATTGTGTCGCTTATACATGTATAAATGTTATTTTGGGGACAGACAAAATTTATTTCCACAAACTTGTGTGCATATACAGTATGACATGGGCTCATAAAGCCAAAATATACTGTACATGAACACTTTTGATGCAGTATTTTGAGTTGATCACGTCACTGTTTATTTGGTACCTTGTAAGACATAAGCATTTGATAGCTGAGTGTGTTGTTTGTTCATTTTGCAAGCGATTCGGGAATTATGACAAACCAGTTAACTTTTACCGACTTTGTGTCATATGTTTTGGCTGTTTTTCTTCTCAAAAGAAGAACCTATTATGATCACATGCAGGAACACAACTATAAAAGCGGAAGTGAGAGTAGACAGACTGCTACAGGATTTTCACATAGCAGCTATGGTTGAATACTTGATTTTTCATAGGTAGTGCATCATAGACCCCGATAAACCTTAACTAGATTTTCACTGAGAGTATAATAGTTTAGTAATGATGTTGTATACATCATTTCATAACATACAGTATAGCTTAAATGAAAAAAGAACGCATGGTCATATGCATGGTATACATAAATAAGGCCGTCACGGATCAGTAACTTTGATGATGGAAAACTGGTCTAAAATAAATTGAATTCTAGTACAGTGCTGGATAATCAACCTGTAAAACTTGAGTTTGCAAGCTTTTATTTCATAACATTCAAGCTAATGACAATGTATTTGTGGTTGCTAAAGATATCACACTAAAGGAACAAAGGAATGAGGATCTATAAAGTCAGTGTGAAAAGGAAATGCTGATCTTAAAAAAAATTAACTCAGCAGAAAAATAAAAAATCCTGATTAAGCTTAATGAAAGGTTTAAAAAGTTACTTTCTTTTGCAGAAAAATTGATTGTGACTGTGAAATATGTATTATGTTTATTTCAGTTATATATTATTTACATAACACCAATAGCATAATAATGATATGAATGCAATGAAAACAACAAAACAAGCACTGCGGCAGTTGTGGCAAAGAAAATGTGCCTTCCTCAGGGAGCATCTGAATTAATTTAAAATTTAAGGAGGGCAGGTTGAGACTGTTGATTTCTTTTGCAGTTCTAACAGTCCACTGCAGTGCATTTGTTGGCTGATCCAATCCAGACAGTGATGGACAGTAACTGGATCAACTGCAACCCAAGGGAGGTTGAGCTTCCAGAGCTGTATGCAGGAAATACATCTTCTGGATCAAAAAGGTTAAAAATGCTCTTGATGATAGAATGTATAATGAAAACAGAATAGGGCTAACAATAGAACCTTGTGGTACTCCACAGGAGAGAGAAGCGCAAGAAGAAGACAAGTCACCAATCATCACCGAAAAGGTTCTGTTGGACAGGTATGACGTAAACCACCTGAGTAAAGTGCCATGGATGCCAACACAGTACTCCAGGCATGACAGGAGGACTGTATGGTCCACTGTGTCAAAGGCTGCTGTGATATCCAGCAGCAATAAGGCAACAGGACACTTGGAGTCAACAGACAGCACAATATCATTATGCTGTGACGAGGAAATTTCTCAAGAACTTGAGAAGAAGAGTTGTTTTCCATAAAAGATTGTAACTATATAAAACTTTCTAAAACTAAAGGGCAGATGGAAAACGGGTCTAAAATTAGATAACACTGGACGGTTACTAGACTAAAACAGATATTGATAAAAACCAGGCCCCACAGTGTTACAAAAACATTTTCAGCACTCTAGCAGAAACAACATCCGGTGGACAATGTGTAGGCATCAAAGATTTCGCTATGTCACCGAGGGAGGAGAGAGAAACAACTCAAATTCTTCCAACACAGCAGAATGAGCAGAATGAGTACTTCCTGGTACTCTGTCTGACAAAAACAACTTTGTCAACAAAGAAGTGATGCAGGAGAGGCGCCATCTTCCTGCTGCTGTAAGAGATGTTCAGAGTCTGTAGGAGAGTCACTGCAGGTTCAGCATCTTTAGTGACACAGATTGGAGGCTGTTCCGTCTCAGTGATCCTATTTGCTCTGACATTGAACATGTTGTTGAAGGTGCCTGAACCAGAATGCAGAGGTCCCAAGTCCAAGGCTCAGATCCACCTTCATGCCTTCATGGATGACCTGACACGGACCACCATTTCAGTTCCTGGAGGCAGATGGATCTTGGCGGCGCTGGAAAGGCTGATGGGATGGGCCAGGATCTCATTCAAACCAACAAAACAAGAGTGTTCTTGAAGATGGGCTGATTGGCAGACAGGTTCTGTTTCTCAAATAACAAACCCTGGGTGACCCCTGAGCTGAAAGCCCTACTCAACGAGAAAAAGAGGGTCTTCAGATCTGGAGACAAGGAGGAACTCAAGAGAATTCAGAGCGAACTCAAAAAGAAAATAAATGAAGGCAAGGACATCTACAGGAGGAAAGTGGAGGACCAACTACAGAAGAAAAACACCAGGGAGGTCTGGAAAGGGCTGAAGACGATTTCAGGCTCAAACAGGGTTAGTGGGAACGGCTCAGAACCTGGAGACAGAGGGTGGGCAAACAAACTTAATCTGTTCTTCAACAGATTTGACTCTAGATCGCTGTTTACAAATCAGCTTTAGAAGAACCCAAACTCAAGGAAAAATTAGATTTTGCCCTAGTAACCATAATAGGCTCAATATCTTCTCCAGTAGTAACGCAAGTATGTAGTCCGCCATTGTTGTTGATGTTGTTATGAGACGTTTCGCGAGATATAAGAGGTGGAAGGCTGCTCGAGGGGTGTGGCAATGTTGGCGATGACATCATCGTTTTCCAAAATCTCCGGTTTCAACTGTCCAGACGGATTCACAAGAAGTGCGTTTTCGAATTTATCCACCCTGGGACCCAGTTTCAAAAAAGTGCGTTTTAGGGCTATGCGTTTACGGGATTCGTCTGGACGATAGGCCAAAACGATTAAAAACATCTGCGTTTAAGCAAAAATGTGTTTTCGTGTGGATGGCCCCTTAGTCTGAAGAAAGTTAACCCGTCTGCATTTTTTTGAAGCAAAGTCATCAATGAGGTCATCGTATGACAGCTGCTGTGCCAGTTCAGAGTTTATGCCCCCCGGCGGGGGAGTGTGACGGGTTTCCATAGGTGTCTGGCAACTTCGTGGTTTGGGCTGTTTTTATTGGATTGGGAGGACCAGCGGAGCGCTCGCGCTCGTCTCTCCGCCGCCGGAGCGCTGCGCGTCCTTTGCGCATTTTTAGAAAATGCGTCATCTTGTGCGACGCGGGGCCCCCCATGGATCGCGGGGCCCCACGCGCTGCGCGTGTTCTGCGTATAGGGCGGGGCGGCTCTGCTCTCCATAGTCTTCATCAGGTGAGATGTTAAAGCCACAGGTCTGAAGTGGTTGGGCTCCCTGGCGTGTGTGTTTTTTTTTTTTACCCCAAATGAAGGTTGTAAACCTAAATGGCATTTTGTGCTCGTCATTTCTTTACAGGTGTGTGTGTGCGCGTGTGTGTGCGCGTGTCTGGTGGGGGGGCCCCAAAAGACATTTCTGCTTAGGGCCCCAGTTTGGCCAGGGGCGGCCCTGATGGAGAGGCTGATCCTGAATCACCTCCGACCCCTTGTGAGCCCGAAGCTGGACCCCCTGCAATTTGCCTACAAACCAAGCATTGGGGTGGATGACGCTGTCATCTACTTGCTGCACAGATCCCTTTTGCACCTTGAGGAGCCCAGAGGTACTGTGAGAGTCATGTTTTTTTACTTCTCCAGTGCCTTTAACATAATACAACCGTCGCGGCTCAAGGGGAAACTAGAGGGAGCAGGGGTAAACCGCCAGCTGACTGCATGGACGATCGACTACCTCACCAACAGACCTCAGTATGTGAGGCTTCATGGCTGTGTGTCTGATGAGGTGCTCTGCAGCACAGGAGCTCCACAAGGAACAGTACTCTCTCCATTCCTCTTCTCCATCTACACCTCAGACTTCCGCTACAACACGGACAGCTGCCACATCCAGAAGTTCTCGGACGATACAGCCATCGTTGGACAGGTAACAGACGGGAACTACCTGGAATACAGGAAGGTGATCGAGGACTTTGTCGACTGGTGTGAACGCAGTCACCTTCTATCAATGCCACCAAGACAAAGGAGATGGTGATTAACTTCCAGGGGAGGGCAGCACACACAACACCGGTGAACATCAAGGGTTTGGATATCGACATCGTGGATGGCTATAAATACCTGAGTGTTCACCTGAACAATAAACTGGACTGGTCAGACAACACCAGTGTCCTCTACAAGAAGGGACAAAGTCGCCTCCACCTGCTGAGGAGACTGAGGTCCTTCGGTGTGTGTAGGACGCTGCTCAGGACCTTTTATGACACTGTGGTTGCATCAGCAACCTTTTACGCTGTGGTCTGCTGGTGTAGTGGAGTCACAGAGAGGGACAAGAACAGACTGGGCAAACTGATCAAGAGGGCCAGTTCTATCCTGGGCTGTCCTCTGGATTCAGTGGAGCAGGTGGGGGAAAGGAGGATGTTGGCTAAACTGTCCAATATCAGGAACAACCCCTCTCATCCCCTGTATGAGACAGTTGGGACTCTGGGAAGCTCCTTCAGCCAAAGACTGCTGCATCCACAGTGCAGGAAGGAACGCTTCCGCAGGTCTTTTGTCCCCTCAGCAGTCAGTCAGACTCTTTAACATCAGCATTTCCTAACTCTTCTGCTGCTGAGCTCCTTCTCATTGACTTATGCACAGTGTACAGTATATATATAACCATCATCTCACACCTTCTAGTTGCAGTACATGGTAATTTAACTCATATTGGAGTGTGTTGCTGTTTTATTCATGATATTCATGAATGTCAATATATATATATATTTAAGCCATCAGAAGCCTCAGTCCAGAAGAGCGCAGTCCTAGGAACAGCTAAGATACTGCGCAGAACCCTCAAACTCCCAGGCCTCTGGTAGAGGACCCGAGCTTGAGGATGACACAGATACCACCCGAGGAGGGGGAGAGGGACGGTTTTAAAAATCGGCTGTTTCAACTCAGATTAGACACTGTGAATCTCTCTGATGCAATATGTAAATATTTTATGTACATAACATATTTGTCTGCCATATTCTATTTTTTATTTTTTACTTTTTTATTCTATTGTATTTCTTGTATCTTCTGCATCTTGCACTGTTGTTTCCTGCAGCTGTAACGCCCTGATTTCCCCACGGGGATGAACAAAGTCTTATCGTATCTTATCTTAACACCAATACCAACCATCTGTGAGAAGCCAATCAAGAGCCTGGAGAAGACAGCAGCCTTGGGAACACAGCTTCCATCAAGAACATCCCTGGAGGGATGACGGAAGGTTGTCGACAAGTCTGGCCTTCCAGGAAAATTCAAGGCATGGATTTATCAGCATGGGATTCTGCGAAGAACTGTGACTACTGCTTCTCTATGACTTTCCCATCACCACCATCGCGGATCTGGAAAGGAGAGTTGGGCGCAGTCTTATGAGTAGTGATGTTACGAGACGTGCCGAGGCTTCAAAGCGTGTGTCGAGTAATGAGGCGGGGTTTCCGCGAAGCGCGTATCGAAGCTTGCTTCATTTAGGGGAGGAGACAAAAATAATGACGTCCGAAGCCTCGCTGTCCGGCTGTACCACGTGACTGGTTCGAGAAGCGGTTCAGATTTTCCGCGAGGTTTGATGTTTATTGTGTTCCAAGGAGTTGGGGTACAGTAACACCTAATCCATGCTAAGGCATTATCATACCTTTCATGAGAATAAGGATGCAACTGGAGCAAAAGAAAAAATAAACATTAATGCAAGTTAGCGGCAGGCCATAGAGTGTAGTAGTGACGTAATCAAAATGGTCCAACGAGGACAAAGTGACCCAAATGCGTTTAGTGGTACACCATAGAATCACCGGTCTTTCCTTAGTGAAGTATTGGTTCGATTCCCCTTGGTTCTCATTTTATTTATTGTTATATGTATATAATTCTCTTATAATCAGCTTTAAACCACATATTCATGTAGCGTAGTTGAATAGGAATGTGCATGGCAAATCAAGTCCCATACAAGCATGAAACAGTAAGACACGTTTCCATTGCACTACATATTGTCCATTAGATGCAGAAGAAAAAAAAAAAACAGAGAACTGTGTCACTGAAGCTTTGAGTACTAATTAACCTTTTTTTGAATCACGTCATCTGCCCATCACTTACTACAGACACAAAAAAACTGCCAACTCCCCAGAACCTGAACCAGTGGGTAGGTGAGGATGCTGCCTGTCCACTGTGCACTTGTGTCTGCACGCTTAGTCATATTCTGACAGGTTGTAAGGTTAGTCTCTCCCAAGGACGTTATACCTGGCGTCACAATCAGGTATTGAAATGTTTAGCAGCTGCAATAGAGGAAAAACGGGTGAATGTAAATTCCGTGGCCGTTAACAGAGAGAATAGAGGTATTAAGTTTGTACGGGAGGGAGAAAAGGCTAGAGGAGCAGGCTTCAGGCATAACACGGGACAGCTAAGGGTAGGAGGAGCCTGGGAGATGAGGGCGGACTTAAATAGCCAACTGGTTGTCCCAGGTGAGATAGCTAGCACTCGACTACGGCCAGATCTGCTGTTGTGGTCTGAGCCAGAGAAAGTAGTCTATTTCATAGAGCTGACTGTCCCGTGGGAGGATAGAGTTGAGGAGGCTAACGAGAGAAAAAGAGCTAAGTATGCAGAGTTAGCAGAGCAAAATGGATGGAAAGTCGGTCATTGCTCTGCTGAGTGAGCTGGGCATACGAGGAAGAAGCCAGAGGACTGCGGTTAGCAATATGTCCCGGGCAGCAGAGAGAGCCAGTGACTGGTTATGGGTGCGCAGGAAGCATGCTAGCTGGGGAGCTAACTAAGGTAAGGATGTAGGCCGCATGTAGGCCGCATGTAGGCCCCAGTTGATTTGTTTGTTGCTTGTCACAGATTTGGTGGTTACGTGCTTCAGCTTGCATCAACGGAGCGGAGCATGGTAGATTTGTTTGTTTGTTATGGATTTGTTTGTTTGTTATGTGCTTCAGCTCGCATCAACGGAGCGGAGCATGGTAGATTTGTTTGTTTGGCTTGTGGTAATTAGTTTCCATACTAGTTGTTGATAGACATCGAATGGTGAGGAAGAGAGGGTTGTGTAGTGGCGGTGTGGAGGGGGGTGATTCCAGGACGCTGGAAATCACTGTTAAGCCTTCTTGAGGTGTAGTGGGCCTAACTTAACGAAACATCGGTGAAGGTTGTTCCCAAACGCTTCCATTTTGTTATAATAGAGCTGACAGTTGACTGTGGAATATTTAGGAGCGAGGAAATTTCACGACTGGATTTGTTGCACAAGTGGCATCCTATGACATTTCCACGCTGGAATTCACTGAGCTCCTGAGAGCGGCCCATTCTTTCACAAATGTCTTGTTTCACAGTCTGCATGCCTGAGTGCTTGAATTTATACACCTGGGGCCAGGCCAAGTGATTAGAACACCTGATTCTGATCATTTGAATGGGTGAGCGAATACTTTTGGTAATATAGTGTATTTGGTAGCCATGGTTTGCTGCTGAGCGGGCCATACAAGCCAGCAGCGTTTAGTTAGGTATGTTTTACAATGTTTGAGGTATCCTCTGCTGCTCAATGGGCTTACAAGCCAGCAGCCTCTAGTTAGCCTAGGTAGAATATAGGTTATTGGTCATATTACATGACTGTAGGCTTGGTAGGGCCTCTTAGTCGAACAGGGCCTCTAAACGTGTTTTGCCTGGGATTTCGGCACAAGGGATTGTAACATCTTGTCCTGTGTATTTCTAAATAAAAGAGTGTACAGGGCCCAGCATTTGGTGCTGCACCCCAGGCTGGTGGGAACAACGGCCAGAAAAAGGATGGAGCAGAGCAAGCCACCTACTTCATCAGAGGTGGGGAGAAGCCAAAAACAACACCTAGAGCAACATTTGGGCTTCTTCACACTGCACAGGACTGGCAGGTGAGAGGAGGAGGATGACCATTTATAACTGCGCAGCCTCTAGGTGTCTCTGGATAAAGAGGGAAGATTTGTGGCCAAGCACTGCTAGGACACAAGCTGAGGCCTAATAAATCTCAGTTGGGTCGCCTGAGCGAGGGTGTCTGATGTTCGAAAGACCCAGAACACTCAATGACCTCAGGCAACATCGCTGATTTGCATTAGAAGATGTATCACGGCTGCAGCTTTTTAGCAATGTAGTAGGGTTTTTGATATTCTTTATTCTCCGGAAAAGTCACAATCAGCAGAGGTCTTGCTCTCCCTTGATGCACACAAAGCATTCGACCGGACTGAGTATGTATATCTATTTGCAGCCTTGGGGAGGTTCAGTTTTGGACCAGCTTTTTGTTCCTGGATAAGGGTACTATATGCTACACCGCTGGCCTTGGTCCGTACTAATAAGACCATCTCTAATTATTTTTCTGTACGTAGGGGGACCAGACAGGGCTGCCCACTGAGCCTGCTCTTATTCGACCTGGCCATTGAACCGCTAGCAGTTGCACTAAGGAGTACTGGGGAGCTCAGGGGTATTGGGTGGGCCAAACGCACAAGCTGTCTCTATATGCGAATGACCTGATACTTTATCTGTCCAACCCTTCTATCTCTGTTCCTAAGGCTTTAGAAATTATTTCTAGCTTTGGGAAGATTTCAGACTACAAAATCAACCTCACTAAGAGTTTGCTCTTCCCTATTAACTGTCAGGCTTGACAGATGTCTTTTGACATATTTCCACTAATAGACATTCATGACACTTTTACATAACTTGGCGTATCAGTAACCCGTAAATACAATGATTTATTCAAACAAAATTTTAAACCAGTCCTAGAGAGGGCCAAGCATGACCTTGTCTGTTGGTCAGCATTGCCTATTTCACTTACCAGCAGGGTCAGTTCTGTCAAGATGACAATTATGCCCAGGTTCTTATTCTTGTTTCATACAGTGCCTGTTTTGTCATATTGGGTCGCATTTTATGAGGGGGTGGACCTGCATGGGTTGAAATGGAACAACATTCCACTCATCCTGTGTCCCTAACTTCTTTGGTATGTGCGCCACTGCCACTTAGTAAACAGCGTCTTACAAACAATCCTATGGTGAGTGGCTCACTACGAAAATGGTCTCAATTCAGGACCCACTTCAAAAAAAGACAGGTTATGCCTTCTCTTCCAGTCTTGCCTAATGAACTCTTTCCACCTTCACTGATGGATACAGTGTTTAAATTATGGTTCGGGAATGGTCTGAAATGGGTGAAAGATCTTTTTAAGGATGGGGTGTTCATGTCTTTTAGCAGCTTGTAAGAGGGTACAGTATTCCCAGCTCACATTCATTAAGATATTGGCAGGTACGTGCCTTTGTTTAGAAGCATTTTCCTTCTTTTCTGTCGCCCCCACCAAACGACTGGACACATGAGCGGTTGGGTGGAGATCTGGACCAAAGAGGGGGAGTAAGTAGGTTGTATGAAAGTATCCAAATGATCTCCTCCCCATCACTTAATAATATCAAGGCAGCGTGGGAGGATGAACTTGCGATTGAAATTTCGGATAAGTTCTGGTGAAGTGCAATTAGAAGAGCACACCCAAGTTCAAACTGTATCAGACATGGTTTGCTCCACTTTGAAGTGCTCCACAGGCTCCATTTGTCCAAAAGTCTCTGTAATGGGTATGAACATTTTTTATTTCTTTATTTATTTTTACTTTTATTTATTTATTTATTTATTTATATGTATGTCTATCTGTATATATTTCATATATTTTGTGACTGCTGTCTGTGGCCTTATTGACTATATAGTTTTTGCAAAGTGTTTGCAGTATAAAAAAGCCAATTAAAAAAAAAAGTCTACATTCATCTGCTCCATTTTGAGGGTGTTCAGTTCCAGGTTGTTTTGGCTAGTCGTATCTATTTGAAGACAAGAGCTTCCTTGAAGTCCCCCTTGCCTGTGTCCAAGACAAGCCAGGGCCCCCAAGCCCGCACTAAAAGAATAAAGTGATTCATTCCAAACTTTTATTTGCAAAAATAAAAAAAAAGGTCTATAGCAACAGGGCAAAGTGCTTTGCCGACAGTGTAAAGTAATACACAGTAAAGCTGTAATTTCAGCTACAGTTAAACTACACCTAAATATAGATGGGCTGGCAGCTGGGACATGAAAATAGTGTGCAGTTAATAGGTCAAAGGCACTTCAAAATATGACTTTAGCAGATTACATAATCAGTTTTCTCCACCTATTTTTGGGGTGCATCATACAAATGCATTTTTGCGAATACCTCAAACCTAAAAATTGCAAAGTCTTTTGTATATCTTGCTCTGTGTGCGTTTTTATATACTCCTCAATGCGTATTTTGAGTCCTATAACATACTCACAGGAAATCAAGAAATTAATTATAAACACACACACACAGACAGCCATTTCTATGGCAACAGTTGCTATACTTGTATATCCAGTATTCAAGACCACTGCATACAAGGACATATGCACACCACCTACATTCATAAATGCATGCACTTATCCTCTAGCATGTATCTAGATTAAAAATTATGTGCAACCAATCTCACTACACATAAAAGAGTAGCAGTACTCCTGCCTTAATGAGCAGGGTTAGGGTTAGTCTAATAAGTGAAGTCACACACATGTTAGTTAGCCAGATTTTAATGTCATACTGAAAGAGGAAAACAATGCACTCACCCGAAGACTGATCTCCCTCATACGCTCTTGCCGTAGTTTTGATAGATTGGTAACTCTGGACATTTTTTTTTTCACAGTAAATTTGAAATGCAGTCTACAAGTGAATAAAATTAAAAGATCCAATTTTACTCGTTGTTTTTACAAAACCAAAAGAAAATCTTCCTTATTGACCAACCGAAATGTGGTTCTGCTTCTAGTGAAGTGACTGTTCCTGTGAGAAAGCTCACTTCTCTCTGAATCATCACCACCCCCTCAATCACACACGCACCCACACACACACACATGCACACAAGCACACACATATGTATTGCTATCTTTATGAGGAGATTCATTGACATAATAAATCCCCAGCCCCTTATTCTAACCCTAACCATCTCAACTGAGTGCCTAACCCTTAACCAAAACCTAAGTATAATATTTACCCTAAAACCAAGTCTTAACCCTCAAACTGTCTTGTAAAAAAGTGAGGACCGGACAAATGTCCTCACTTTACATAAATGTCCTCACTCTGATAGTACAAAACTCAAACTGATCCTCACAAAGATAGCTGTACATGTGCACACATACATACACACACATACACACAAGCTGGGCCTGTGGTTAGTACTGATGCCTCACAACAACGGTGCCTTCAAACCTTCTTGTATTTTCTTGTCTCAATACATTTTCATGCCACACTGAGACGAGGTAGAAACATTAAAGCTGTAGTTTTCTGCTCAAAACTTTCTATTATGTGTTTAATGCTGCCAACTCCCCAGAACCTGAACCAGTGGGTAGGTGAGGATGCTGCCTGTCCACTGTGCACTTGTGTCTGCATGCTTAGTCATATTCTGACAGGTTGTAAGGTTAGTCCCTCCCAAGGACGTTATACCTGGCGTCACAATCAGGTATTGAAATGTTTAGCAGCTGCAATAGAGGAAAAACGGGTGAATGTAAATTCCGTGGCCGTTAACAGAGAGAATAGATGTATTAAGTTTGTACGGGAGGGAGAAAAGGCTGGAGTAGCAGGCTTCAAGCATAACACAGGACAGCTAAGGGTAGGAGGAGCCTGGGAGATGAGGGCGGACTTAAATAGCCAACTGGTTGTCCCAGGTGAGATAGCTAGCACTGGACTACGGCCGGATCTGCTGTTGTGGTCTGAGCCAGAGAAAGTAGTCTATTTCATAGAGCTGACTGTTCCGTGGGAAGATAGAGTTGAGGAGGCTAACGAGCGAAACAGAGCTAAGTATGCAAGCAGCAGATGCAGAGCAAAATGGATGGAAGGCTATTGTCCGCCCGGTAGAAGTGGGCTGCCGTGGATTTGTGGCAAAGTCTGTCATTGCTCTGTTGAGTGAGCTGGGCATACGAGGAAGAAGCCAGAGGAATGCGGTTAGCAATATGTCCCAGGCAGCAGAGAGAGCCAGTGACTGGTTATGGGTGCGCAGGAAGAATGCTAGCTGGGGAGCTAACTAAGGTAAGGATGTAGGCCGCATGTAGGCCGCATATAGGCCACAGTTGATTTTTTTGTTGCTTCAGCTTGCATCAACGGAGCGAAGCATGGCAGATTTGTTTGCTTGTTACAGATTTGTTTGTTACGTGCTTCAGCTTGCATCAACGGAGCGGAGCATGGTAGAGTTGTTTGTTTGTTACGGATTTGTTTGTTTGTTACGTGCTTCAGCTCGCATCAACGGAGCGGAGCATGGTAGATTTGTTTGTTTGGCTCGTGATTATTAGTTTCCATACTAGTTGTTGATAGACATTGAATGGTGAGGAAGAGAGGGTTGTGTAGTGGCGGTGTGGAGGGGGGTGATTCCAGGACGCTGGAAATCACTGTTAAGCCTTCTTGAGGTGTCGTGGGCCTAACGAAACATCGGTGAAGGGAGGTGCCCACTTGAAAACCCCAATGATATGCTGCATTCTGCTGTTTTTCAGATCATGTTCTCATGTTACTTGGTAGCCATGGTTTGCTGCTGAGCGGGCCATACAAGCCAGCAGCGTTTAGTTAGTTATGTTTTACAATGTTTGAGGTATCCTCTGCTGCTCAATGGGCTTACAAGCCAGCAGCTTCTAGTTAGCCTAGGTAGAATATAGGTTATTGGTCATATTATATGACTGTAGGCTTGGTAGGGCCTCTTAGTCGAACAGGGCCTCTAAACGTGTTTTGCCTGGGATTTCGGCACAAGGGATTGTAACATCTTGTCCTGTGTATTTCTAAATGTAATGTGCTATAGCCATGACAGAAACAAGCATCAGGAATTGTATACCAGTTGACCAGGTTAATAAAAGGTGGACCACTCAAGGCCAGTCCTCCTACTGCTTTTCTTCATTGGAGGTATGACTGTTTGGGTTAGGGTTAGGGTTTGGCTGTGATGAATAGGTAGTCCTCTGAGGTTGTCTTACCGTCAGTCAAAGTATTCTGTTATTTGGCACTTCGAAAGTTTCTTTCATTGTCTTTGTGCTGCTATATTAATACAACTTTGCTTGAATATTGAGTAAAATGTCTAATGTTGAGTCCAATACTGCCACTTACTGGACAAATGTCAGCACCATTTCATGTGACTCATTTGTAAGAATCACATCTTGCAGAGCATGATATATATTTCAGTTTGTGTTGGAATATGGGTTCATGTAGATCTTTTTAAAAAAAAAAAAAAAAAAAGCTTCCGAGAGTGCTAGGAAGTTGGATGTCCATGTGCCTTGTAACTCACAGTTCAAATGGTTCAGTGATATCACTTAATAATGCAATGTCAAGTATTCACCCAGGGTCTTCTGCATCTTCCCCTTTGGATTGCATGCTGATTTTGATTTCATGGATCTTGTATGTTTATGATCTTCATGACAGGAGTCTGCACGCGATCAAAGCCAGTATGTTTTGCACATATTGCCTGCTGGGGAATGATACAGTGGTAATGTACACCAGCTTTTCCAGTGGAATTTATTTCTCCACAAAGAATCTCGTCATCCCTTAGGTAAGCATTTCTCATACTTTTATTTCATAGTCCTGTCATAGTAAAAATAAGAATAAGAAAATCTTTAATAGTCCCACAATGGGGAAATTGCAGTTGCAATAGCATACAGAAATGACAGAGATAGAACAGATAATATTGCAAATATTAGGAGTGCTTGCCATGGAGCCTAACAGCAGCAGGAAGGAAAGACCTTCTGTATCTTTCCTTCACAAGTCGAAGGTGAAGCAGTCTGTCACTGAAGCTGCTCCTCAGTCCCTTCAGTTCACCATGGAGAGGGGCCGGACTCATCGTCCAGCATGGAGGACAGTTCAGTCAGAACTCCCAGAGCCGTTTCTTGCTATAGGCGAACTAGGCGACTGCCTAGGTAAGGCATTTGTTGATGTCGGGCTGGATAGGTGGAGGTTAAACGCCGTTTTTTAGCAAGTTTGTTTATTTGTCCTACTAGCCAGCTAGCTAGCCCTGGATGTTAGCTGGCTCGGATTTGTTTGTCATGAATTCAGCTTTAGCGTTTTCTTCATGAAAGTTGCCTATTATAAATGAATATGTCTCATGTGAATGGACAGTTTGTTCAACTGTGGAATGACTGACTGACTCCAGATCCGTTTATTATTTTTAAGTGTTCAGTGAAAGTTGTGTCTCAGATATTTGACACATAACATTATTTTAGTATTATTCAGGATTAATTTACAAAGTGTAGTGTGTATTTTATATGCCTCTAATTAGAAGTGTGCTACTGTTTTATAGTTTAAATCAACATTTTAAAGGAATGTTCTTTAAATGATTTATAAATATGAGGCATTGTGTTTATTATTTTAGACTATTATGGCAGTGGATCATTACCCTAGTTTTATTTCTTTAACTAGTCCAATGTGTAAATTAACAATGTGAGAATTAACTATTCTTACTTTGATTAAGTCTATTCCTTTAAGTGTGAGACCGTTGTTGCACTTTAAAATAGATGTGGGTTTGTTGTATTTTTGTTATTTAAATTAAACATTTTTATACACATTTTTTTTATTGAAATATAGAGGATTGTTGTTTTCCTTGTATGGTTGTTTTTTTTATCAGTTTAACTTGCCTGAGTGCCTTAACTTAAGATGTTTAATTTTTAGTGTTATAGATTGTTTCGTCTTAGTGGACCATCAAAGGGTTAGGAATCTCTTTATCATAGTTTGACAACCTAGGGGTCCCCAAACACCATCTTGCCTCGGGCCCCCACAAAGCTAGAAACGGCCCTGAGAACTCCCATCACCCACCTCCCCCACTCAGTCCAAGGGGCAGCCCAAGACAGAGCAGGGGCGTCATGTACGAAGAGTTGCGTAGATTTCCTTCTAAATCGTGACTTAAGCTCAGATTTAGAAGCATTTCGAAGCACATTTCCTCCTCCCCGCTCACACCCCTTTTAAATATGCAACTCAATGACCACGCCTCTTTCAAATATACAAATTATATTTAAATTGACCCTGCACCTGAGATTCCCTCTCTGCACTATCATAAAACGGAAACATAAGAATGAGTAAGACGGGAAAGAAGAAGAACTTCACAGAGAGCAAATTGGAGACACTACTCGCTGGAGTGGAGATGCGCAAAAATGTGTTCTTTTTCCACGCTGCCAGAATGTTTAATTGCATTTGCGCATCACGTACGATCTGTAAACTGATCGAATGAAAATGTTTCCTGTTGACATTTACAATTTACAAATTCATGCGATGGGGCTTTTATAGCAATGTGTGCCCAGTCAATAGGTCCGATTACATTCAAACCGTATCGCTGCAGATTGCTCGTTAATGTTGACCTGTTCAGATGCATTGTATGGGAATCTTATATAACGATGCCACCACAGAGTGCGGCCAGTTCGTCATCGCTGTCGCTTAATTAAAACGTACCACATTAACGTCGTCTCACATAATACTTGTCCATTTACTACTGCATTTTTATTAAATTGGAGTCTTTTGTTTTCGAAGTGTTTAATAAAATAAACTATAGAATACTGACATTTGTACACAGTCTCCCGTCCGTCTGTCGTATTTAATTTACTTTCCGCGCCAAGAGAACCTCTGGCAATGCATGATGGGATATCTTGCTCCGGTTAGTGACTATTGGATGTTCACTACATTTCGCGGTGAATTGTGGGGTACATGCAGTGCACTATGTAGTGGACACTAAACATTCAGACACCACTACAAAATGGCGTGGTCACTATATAGTGCACTAGCCTATATAGTGGTTAGGGAGTGGTTTCGGACCATGACCTAATAGTATAGTAAGTCAAAGACGATGAGAATGAGAAAACATTTGGACATCATCAGTAAACAGCCAATGAAATTCTACCAGGCATTGACTATTTTATATCATAAAAACTGACCCACTCAAAGATATACTTAAATATATAGAGCAATTCAAATATTAAATCTTTATCAATCGAAAAACACTTCTAACTTCTTAAACCCCAGTTAACAATGGATATTTCCACAGGATTAACACATAAGGGAAGCATATCTTGTATCAGCATACAGTCAGAGGTGGACAGAGTACACACCTTCACTACTTGAGTAAAAGTACAGATACTCCTTGTCAAATATTACTCCAATACAAGTAAAAGTAGCTTAGTCAAAATATTACTTAAGTAAAGTACTAAAGTATTTGCTTAAAAAATTACTTAAGTAAAAGTATTTTAAAAAGTATTTCAGGAAATACAGGAAAGGAAACTAGATTGTCATTACACAATCCACTCTACAATCCACAGCCTCACTCTTTCTCTTGCAGACAGCTTCTCTCTCTCACTCCCTCTCTACAAGCTCATACAATTACGTTTCAAATGTTCATCAGCAATTTAACAAACATTAAGCTAGCTAACGTCAGTAGCTACTTTACATACCGTGACATGCTTTTTCATGGTTGGAAGACGAGTTCTCATAGGCCGTGATATAATTTGTTCGTGGTGAGCAAAACAAACATTTAAACTGAAATGAATCAGTTTTTGTGGCAAAAATCTCAAACATAGTTTTAAGATGGGTGCTCGGTGGGAGTTTGTCCAGGTGTTTCTGCATTATATGGATTATATGGCTTGACGTAGCGCAGGTACAGCAATACGACTAAGATAAACCATGTGCGCATCAGCAGAAACAATTTATTTTCTCAGAATAAAATAAAATAATAATAATAATAATAATCAGCTGAGATAAGCTCAAAAGTAGCGAGTCACGAGAGCATCAACAGAAATGTAGTGGAGTAAAAAGTACAATATTTGTCCTTCAAATGTATTGGAGTGAAAGTAAAAGTATCCCCTAAAAATAATACTAGTAAAGTACAGACACTCAAAAACTGTACTGTACTCAAGTAAATTTACTTCGGGGCTGGAAAGAAAGTGAAGGCAAGCGCTTTGAGTAGCAATAGGTATATAGAAAAGCGCTATATAAAAGCAAAGCCATTTACCATTTACCATTTACATTACATTGCATTAATAGTACATAGCACTTCAGGCTCCATCAAAAGACCACGCTTCATTGCAGCTGTTTGCATGTGGAGCCTCTGATCAAATGAACAGCTACAGTCTCCTGCTCAGCAGTACCCGCCCTACTACTGCAAGCATCCCAAAAACGACTGTCAGTCAGCCTTGGTCGCCGTAGTTGTGTCCATGCAGGACATTTGGACTGCTGCCGGGTTTCTTCCTCTATCTTGCTGGACAGCTCTGGTGACACCTGAAGACTCGAAATGCATTTGCTGATGTAGTGTCGGGACAAAATGCAAGGTGCGATGCAAAGTGTGCTGCATCAGCAGAAGGGATGGAAATTCTAGAGCCATGTGGTGTATGATGAGGTCACTGGACTTCTTGGGTGGACAGTGATAGGACAGGGGGGATCCACGAGGGACAGACCCAAATCTAGATGGTGTCAGCTCCATCTCAGAAAGCCCATCCAAAACAACAGCCATGAGAGGCTGGGGCTGTCAGTCAGTCATTTTCTAAACCCGTTTCTGGTCCTGTTAGGGGTCACGGGGGTCTGCTGGAGCCTATCTCAGCTGTCATCGGGCGAGAGGCAGGGGTACACCCTGGACAGGTCGCCAGTCCATCGCAGGGCCAACATTCACGCTCACATGCACACCTACGGGCAATTTAGAATCACCAATTAACCTAACGAGCATGTCTTTGGATGGTGGGAGGAAGCCGGAGTACCCGGAGAGAACCCACGCAGACACAGGGAGAACATGCAAACTCCACACAGAAAGGCCAGCCGGCCCATGGTGACCTTCTCGCTGTGAGGCATCAGTGCTAACCACCTCGCCACTGTGCCGCCCGCTGGGGCTGTACCTGGCATTATTTTATTTCAGATGCCATCATATTTGGATCTGGCAGTGGTCCTAGACAAAAGAGCAAAGAGATACACAAGATTATTGGTTTCACAAAAGAAAAGTTAAGACATAAGTGCTTAACTACATTTACATTTACATTTTATTAACTGTATCTGTCAATACTAGTACTGGAGAATGGAGTGTCTACATTATAAGTACAAGTCAAAGTGTGAAGGGATGAGAAAGTGGTAGAAGAGGGAAGAGATGGAGGGGGAGAGAAACGGGGGAAAAGAGTGAAGAGCATGGTAAGTGTGCGTCATGTGTGTCAGGTTGTCAAAAAAAGTGATAGGAGAGGAGGTATCCTTGGAAGAGACATGTTGTCAAGAAGAGTGTTTTGAAGACAGAGAGGGACATCCCCTGCACTTGGCAGATCGTTCCACCAATGGGAGACCACAAATGGAAATGGTCTGGAATTAATAATGATGTTAGTCATAACATTAAAAAAAAAAAACTTAAACATAAAAAACATAACATTAAAAAAAAAGTACTCTCACAAAGCAACAACCAAACAGTCAACAAATTAATCACCTGTATATGCCTTGTACAGTGTGGACCTCAGACCGTTCTTGCCCACTGTTTTGGGCTTTTGCACCACCAGCTCACTAACAGGTTCAGGATGGATTCCCTTAAAAATAAAAGACAAAAAGCAGTTTGTAGTCCTTACTGGGGTTGTTTTTATAATTTATAGATATGCATCGGTTCCTAAAATCATAATGACATGTTTAACACAAACCCACCCGTGTTCTTGGTCTGTGCCATCTTTGCAAGCCACTTGTGCAGGCCAGAGGGGGTGGAACAGCCTGCAGAATGTGCAGTCTGGTACAGGATGGCAACTATGTGGTTGCAGAATCCTTTACCAGCTGCACAACTGCAGGAGAAAACTTTCAGGTTGGCACTTTCTGCTTCCAGTGATATCTAGACACAATAACAAATTAAACAGATAACATTCAAGTCACACTTATGCTATTACATCAATGTTCATAATAACATGAAACTGTAACTTTCAGTAGGCTGACCAGATTGTAATAGGTGTGCTGAGCTGTGTACAGAATGCAAATGATTACATTTAATGTAAGTTCAATGTTTTTTTATTATATCTGTGTGACGAGTACTCCATGTCCGGGAGCAATTAAGTTCAACCTGGACTTGAGATTTTACTGGGACACAGCTGATCAGTCTATGTCCCCTTCTAAGGTAAAACAAAATCTGTTCTGGGCCTCTGGTCACCCTACTTTCAGTAAAGAAATAGTAAGTGACGAAAGTGCCGCAAGAGCAGTGAGAACGGGCAAATTAACTTTTGCCAACCGGCATTGTCTATAGTCAAACCTCCAGTTTGTGAGGCTCCTCGCTCTTTTTCATTGACCTGAAGCATCTACCTCTCACTACAACCTGTCCCTGGAGTATATTTGATACTATAACTGCATGCAACAAGAAAACATTAACGTTATGTGTTATCGCACATAGAAATAAACAACTTCACTTTGTAATGTTGACGTTAAGTCGTGTGATGATCAAAGGAGAGGTTACTGTCAAAGATGACTCCAAGGTTGCGACTGTAAGGGGATGAAGACAGGGTGGAGTTGTCGATGGTGAGGCGGTAACTGTCTGTGGTGTTGTTGAGGGATTTGGGGCCGATAATGATTAGGTCTCATTTGTCACAATTTAGTTTGAGGAAGTTGATCTGCATCCAGGATTTGATGTCAGCGAGGCAATTGGAGAGAGTGGAAAGAGTGTCAGGAGTGATGGAGTTGGTGGAGATATAGAGCTGAACGTCATCGGCATAACAGTGGAAATGGAGACCGTGGTGGCGATTGATGTTGCCAAGAGGGAGCAGGTAAAGTATGAAGAGGAGAGGACCAAGCACCGAACCCTGGGTTCCTTGGTAATTGTGGATAGTTGTCCGTGGAAGAATTTATATCCCTTGTCCAATTTGTTTGCTTTCGTGGACGAATGTACCTCCACACTCTTCACCACATCGGCGCTGGTGAAAAAATTCTAACATTACCGTTAGCTGCCATTTCGCCATCAACAAAGCATAAACCGGGACTGGACCCACACTCGTGACGTATTTCCGTTTTTTGCGTAAAAGGCGTATACTATGGACAAACCCATCGTGACGTCACCCTCTAGTGGTACCTTTTGGCAAGATCTCTGTGCATTCATTTCTCAACATATTCTCTCTGATTTCTCTTTCTCCTCTCTATCTCTTAAAAATGTACTGGTTGGCTTCTTCTCATACCCGACGTCTAAATCCAACCAGTTCACTGCTGCTTTGCCTTGATCCCACAATACAAGGCAGTTCAGGCGCAAATTCTAATTTTACAGTAATGTGTTGTGTTATCACAAAGGATAGTAGTACTTTACTGTGCAAAAATACAGTAAAATATTGTGAAATTCGGGTAAAACATGTTCACAGTAATTTACTTTGCAAGCATCAGTTTCACAGTACTATACCAGTACAGTACAGTATAATCTTATAATGTGAAAAGATAGTAATTTATGGTGAAATATTACAGTCAAATGTTGTGAAATCCTGGTAATATGTTACAGTGTAGCGTAACGAAGAAGGCCAACATCTACCTCGTTACTATACGTGACTACATGACTACGACTAATATGTGAAATGTGAAAAGTAAAAAGTGTGGAGAAGAGAGCGCATGTCCCTCTGGTTTTATGTGTTAATTATTCAGGGCGTGTTTTGGATTGGGTTTATTTGCGCAGAAAAAAAAAAGGAACGCCTATACTTTGTTTCAAGATATCTTATTGCCTGATCTACTTTATTATACCTAATTTAATCATTTCATCACTCAGCATGGCCTGTTCAAGATGTTCTTGCCTGTGCAGCAACATTCAACATTACACCATGAGAAGATAATGTATCTGAATGACAAAATCAAAATAGCTCAAATCAAATCAGATCAAACTTAGAGTTCTGCTCTGGGAGAGAGATATTTATGACCTGCTTATGCATTTTCACTCCCCTGGTCACTCTGGAAGAGGGGGAGGAAGAAAGTATCTGGTATGTTTGCATGTGTGTAAATGGTAAATGGCCTCGCTTTTATATAGCCCTTTTCTACCTATTGGTACTCAAAGCGCTTTACAGTCAGACACACATCTACCCGTTCGCTCACACAAGTACACATTCACACACCAGTGCCACGCACTGGGAGCAACTGGGGGTTCAGTGTCTTGCTCAAGGACAGTTCGACATGTGGCACATTCCACATGAACCGCTAACCCTCTGGTTTGTGGACAACCCACTCTACCTAGTGAGCCACAGCTCTGTTCAATTCTGTTCAAATCAATTCTGATTATGTTAATTATCTGCTGTTTCTCTATGTACAAAACTGGTGTGTTATCATAACTGGTACCAAGGGATGGTTAACCCAGGGCGTAAATCTAGCCAGGACCACCTCTGTGTCCAGCATCTGGACTTGCCACCTTTATTGCTAAGGCGTAAAGATTGGTCCATTAAAAGGGTTCTTCCGCAGGCCAATCTCTTAAATTTACTTTCCAGAAAGGGGGAGAGATAGCGAGGACAACAGGATCCCCCAAACATGTTAACTTCTGTGTGTCCCTCCCCTGTTAAAAGGTTTTTTTTTCCTTGCCACCATCATCTTCAGGCTTACTCTGGGGGTTTCATGCTGGGTTTTGTGAAGCGTCTTGAGACGATTCGTAGTTATTGACGCTATATACATAAAATTGAATTGAACTGAAATTGAATTATTGTCCCAGTTCGCCCCTACTTGCTGTCCATTACATTCCGTCAATTTCTTCAGCAAGATGACACTTCTCATACTTCAGCCCTCACATCAAAGTTCCTGAAAAAGAAGAAAGTCAAGGTGCTCCAGGATTGGCCGGACAGAAAGGTGTGACCTTTGCAGTGATCAGCAGGTGTGCAGAGCTAATTGGTCCATGTTAAATTAGTCATGCGCACTAGTCTCTATCTCCAGACCAGGTTTAACTTTACTCACCACACTTAAAACACCCCCATCTCCATGTTGTTCCTGTCCCTGTGTACCATCGTACCAACCCATGTGTGAGCACACTGGTGTGAAAACTTATTGACTTTGACTGGATGGTAATGTGATCATACATGATCACACATCATGTTCATTTACAGTCTCAGTCCAGGAAGAGGCACATCAACCCACATGTGAGCACACTGGTGCAAAGACATGTCAAGTTTGATTGGATGGCAATGTAGACATGTTTAAAGTTGATCATACATCATAATCATTTCCAGTCTTGAGTGTGACATGTATTGTTGCAAATTTCTACTTCTTGTTTAAATAAAAGATAAAATGAGTATGGTCTCTGTTTTCTTTCTTTATTATGAAGCAAATTCAAAGCATGCATGTGTAGTTGTGTTAAAATCATAATATACAATATTTTACTGTATTATTTGAATTGTAAATTTACAGTAAATGACTGGCTAATGAATTGCAAATATGCAATGTAAATATACTGTGATTTATATACAGCAAGATACTGTAATTCAAATTCAATTTTAGTGTAAGTTACTGTGAAATGTTCACAGTAAAATATTGTGATACATTTCTAGTAAATTACTGTGGAATTACTGTGAAAGTAATGCAATTATTAGCCAGTAATTTACTGTAAATTTACAGTGAAAATGTTAACATACTTAGTTTCTTTTAATCATTTTTTAGATGCCATTTCCTGCATTCTAACCAATTTTAGGATTAATAATGGCAAATCCTATCTTATTAAACTCCATGGCAAGATTGAGAATTGCATCCTGTTTCAGCTCAATTTGGGACGAAGTACAGGCCAATTCTGCATGTCAAGGGACGGTAGGTCTTAAAAAAAAAAAAAAACAGACAAAATCTGACTGAATCAAATTAAATTTAATGTTGAAACACAATGGCAAAGAAAACAATGGCTCCATCTCCGGCTCAGTAACAGCATCTATAGAGGGCACAAATACAAATGATAGAGATGATGGATATTTATGTGTATTCATACAAAATAAGATTGTCAGCCTACAGATTTAGTTATGAAATACTAGTTTGTAATAACCCACCATCAGAAGTGTCCCTTTCTGCACTTCCTCCAGGCAAAATCAAGGCTCCACCTCCTGCTCAGTAAAGGCATAGACTATACAGGATACAAATACAAAAGGATAGTATAGATGAGAGGTCACTTGCAAATCACTTTCATGATAGATATTTATGTGTATTGATACAAAATAAGGTTGTCAGTTTGTAATATCTCACCATCAAAAGTTTCCCTTTCTGCATTTCCTCGAAGCAAAATCATCAATGATATCATCATAGCAGATTTTCTTCCCCACGTCATGGTTGATGCTCATAATGGCCAGTCCACTCAGGCGCTCCTGTGACATGGACGATCTTAAGTAGCTTTTTATGATTTTGAGCTTGCTGAAGCTCCTCTCTGCTGAGGCTACTGTCACGGGCAGAGTGACACCAATTCTTAGAGCGATCCAAAGATTGGGATAGAGCTCCTCCAGATTCTTCTCACAAAGAAAGGACAGCAGCTCAAAGGCAGTCATGTTGCTTGATGGCAGGGGAGGTAGATTTTTAATTTCCTCTGCCAGGTCCACTCCACTGATGTCAGACTCTTCATTGAAGCTAAGGGCTTTTTCCATCTCCATACATTCAGCCATTAAGGAGTCACCTGACATCTGACATCCAGAGCTGAAGTTCAACACCACTCCGTATTGTCTCTTCACATGGTTCAGGGTTTCAAATCGCTCATCAATGGATGCTATTGCAGTGTCGACCACAATGTTGAAAAAATTGACTTGGAGATTCCGTAGTGCATCGACCACTGGCTCATCAGATGACTCATAGCTGAAATGCCTCTTAGTGGTTCTCAGCCTCTTCTCTTTCAAAACTGGTTCCACATTCATTTCCTCACAAATGCTTTGAGCAGTTGTCTGAGCATCTGAAAATCCAGTGTCCCGGTAGAGAGTGAGAGAGGCTTTTGCATTTGAGATTAACTGCACAGCTATGTCAAGTTGCATTGAGGCAGATTGGAGGAGCTTGTTAACTGTATTTGTCCTTGACAGTATCTCACACCAGACAACACAGCAAATCAAGAAGCGGTAGGATCCAACCTCTTCTGCAAGTGACTGTGCTTCAACTTTGGCTACAGGATCGTTGACTGTCTGCCTGGCTTCCAGTAAGGCTTCTCTGATCTTGGAGGCCTGATGCCTAACTGCATGGACACTTTGGAGCCTGCTCTCCCATCTTGTGTCACTCCATGATTTCACTGTTATGTTCACGTGTTTTTTCAAGATGCTCCATCTTTGTGTGCCAGCAGAAAAAAATGTGAAAAGCTTCTGCACATAGCCAAAAAACCCAACAGCATCTTTTGAGGATTTAGCAGCGTCTGCAATGATGAGGTTCAGCGTGTGTGCACCACAGGGGACAAACACAGCTCTGGGGTTCATTCTCAACAGCCTGGCTTGCACTCCCTGGTGTTTACCCTTCATATTTGCCCCGTTATCGTAGGCTTGCCCTCTGCAGTTGTCAAATGGAATTTTCAGGTCAGCAAGCTTATCCAAGATGACTGCAGACAGGTTTAAGCCAGTTGTAGCCTCAACATTAACAAAGCTGAGGAAGTGCTCCTTAATTTCTGGCTGTCCCTTTAAAGACACACTTCTGAGGATAATGGACATCTGCTCCTGGTGACTAATGTCAGGTGTGCAGTCCAAGATAAGGGAGAAGTATTTGGAGTCCCTAACTTCAGCCACAATAGTGGCTAGAATCCGGTCACTCACCATCTGTATCAGCTCATTCTGTATATCTTTGCTAAGATAATGAGCATGTGTCTCTCCATCTTTAATTCTACTGACATGATTCTCCATCACAGGGTCATATTTCGCCAATAATTCCACCTCTTTGAGGAAATTACCATTGTCTGGCTGGTAGAGCTTGTCCGATGAGCCTCTGAAAGCCAGGTTTCTCTCAGCCAGCGATTGAGTAATACTTAAGAGGCGTGTTAGGACATCCCGCCATCTCTTCCTGTCAGCCTCCAAAGCTGTCATTTGGATGTGGTCAAGTGTTTTCCCATGGCTTAAGCGCAGGTCCAGTTCCCTCCACTTAATCATACTTCTTGTATGCTCTGGACTACCTTCATGCTGCCTCAGAACGGCGTTGATGTTAGACCAGTCGTTCACTCCGCCAACTATTATTTTGTTGGTTTTCTTCGAAAACAGCTTACAGCAAAAGCAAAATGTAGCATCGTTCTTCACAGAGTATGAAAGCCAACTCCTCTTAATTATTTCACCATTTGACAGCCGTCTTTGAAATAATCCTGGATGAAACGCTCTTCTGGACTTGTCTTTGGGAAAAGAAAAATCACCCCCTGGCTGGAATGGACCTCTGCGCACTAACTCAGTCCGCATACTGTCTGTTAAGACTGAAGGCCATTCTGCTGGGTCATTAGGTGAAGCACAGACTGTTGCTTGAGGCTCTAGCTCTGCACTAGCCTCCGATGCCGTCTTATCTCCCCCTGACAATGGTGGCTGTACTGAACTTGCACTGCTTGTGCTGCCTGAGGAAACTGCCTCAACTGTGCCTGAAGGAACTGACTCATCTGTTGCAGGTGTATCTGGCTCATTTGTGCCTGTACTTGATGAACACTGCACTGGCCCTCCACTGGCTGACTGGCTGGAGCCTGCACTGCTCAAAAACTTAAGCATAGCGCCTGTAAAATATCAATAAAGTAAATATTAATTGCTGGATTAAATGTTCCCCTAAAATTGCCTTTGTATTTAAAATGTAGATTACTATGAATATTATTATAAAATTATAATGGATGATAGTGAATAGTGTGTTTTATATCTTTAGTCTAATAATGCAACAAATCTCTGCTCTCATATGTCTGTGTCTATCTGTCGGTGGCCTCTTTGTCTGTGTCACACTAACGCCCGCACAACTCCACCAAATTATCGACAGGTGGAGTGCCTTTCCCAGTTGTAATGCAGTTTGCTGTTCAAAGTTTCAAGCCATTACGACACAAAATACCAAAGTTACTAAACAACTGCCTTCCCAGTTGTATTGCAGTTTGCTGTTCAAAGTTTCAAGCCGTCACGACACAAAATACCAAAGTTATTAAACAAATTTCATTGCCTCCTTTTCTTCTCTACCCTCGGAATAGCCATGCAATTTGCGTACTAAGGACACGCCATTGGCTACACAGCTCATGGGCACGCCGTCACACTCACACAGCACGAATCTGCGGAACCCTTTCCTGTCATACTCCTCTCCTAGCCTAACAGTTAACTCCCTCCTCAATCAAACTTTGAACTAGTAAAGACAATGAAAATAAAGTCAACCCGCCACCATAGACAACATTGCAATGGAACGTGTCCCTAAACGTCGGCATGAGGGAGATGGAATTTTAATTTCACGACGAGATTCTGGTTTCAAACTCGCCTGTCCGCTTCCCGCCTTCCCACTTTCTACCCAATGCTATTTAGCAATTTCCACTGCAATGTCAAGTTGACACGAAATTTGCACAACTGGGTAAATTAATATTAAACAATGACGAAATACTGGCATGATCTGGAATTACAACTTCCAAAGGCTGTAAAACGTTGACAACGAAACATCCCATACCTCTCTTGTAATGAATCGGGGGCAGTGTGAGCAGTTAGCAGTTAGCCCAACCAGGCTGAACCATTGACATTATATTTCACAGTCAATGGGTGGGTAGAACCAAGCAGCTAGCCCCAAAATAGTGAGGGGTTAGGTTAGTAAGTTTCCTTGCCTACCTGACTGCTGTTCCCTTTGTTCATTTTCTAGGATTCGCTTCTTTCTCTTCTCGTAGCCAGAAGGAATATTCCGCTTCATATTTGATTTGATGATGAAGTCTATCACGTTGTCGTTTGGGGGGGGGCGGGGTTACGCCAGTGACGTACCAGTGCGCTTTGTTAGGGCCCTACGCTCAGAGCGTATTTAGCGTTTTGGCAGAACCGCTACTGGTCAGGCCGACTTCAACGTGGAACAAAGCGAGGAAAAAACGATTTTACCAGGCATGTTAACTGTGCTAAACGACACAAGCAGTGGAGGCACAGAAAGAACACCAAGCATCGGGTCATTCTGAGGGGCGTGATGGCAATGCCGATCGCGAAGAACAACACCCTTTTTGTTTTCTGTGATGACTTAAGTAAAACTGTGTCTTTATTTTGACCCCATTAGTGTAACTATATTAATTTAACTAAAGTGCTCTACAGACTGGAAATTGGTGTTGTAGCTATTGTATTTTATTAATTCACAAACAAAACATGTTTGGTTAGAAAATGTTTTTCTTGAGTTACAATTAATGAACGTTTTACAAAATGATATATGTGTAGTTTAGAAACTGAAATTTTTTGACAACAATGTTCGGTACACGCTGTAGTCTTCTGGGGCTAACCCCAGAACCCTAATTGTGCTCACACAGAACTTCTCACACAGTGAACACATAAGTCAGTGACCTTGCGTTTACTCAGCACAGTGATCGAATGTAAGCATAGTGTCACTCTCGCCACACTGGTGAATCACATGAACACACATTCCTGAGAGTAAGACTCACACAAGCGTCTTTGTGGTATTGACTCACAATACAGGGGCCACCGTTCAACCATTCAGACACCTGGGGCCTGGAGGTGGCAGTATACACATTCAGCAACTTTCTATTACTGTGGCTGGCAGCCACTGAACCAGAGCTTTCATTGTTTTTCCTAGTCTGAATGCTTTCAATAAGACATTGTTCCCTCAATAATTGTTTCTCCATTTAGAACTAATCTGTATTGTGTATAATCTGTATACCACAAAATCCTTCATATGCATGGTTATCATACTAGTGTTTCTACCCCCTACCAAATGAGTCAAAAGTTAACCTTATTGAACAGATATGGTTAACCAGGTCTGAAAGTAACTCTTAAAGTAATAGGTGGCAAACATAATGCATAAAGTGCAACATTATTATTATTATTATTATTATTATTATTATTGTCAACTCCAAATGTCAGAAAGTGCATCTAGTCCCAGGCAGTGTATCACTTAATAGGGTTCTGGGAACAAAATGCAATTGGTGTGGGGTTTTTTTGGAGTGCGTTTTTGTGTTTGCTGGAGTTGTGATTTTTTGCAGCAGATGAAAACGTTTTCTTAATTTGCTTGTGTTTTTGTCCACCGTACATATCTGAAGTATGTATGTAGAATGATACAAGTACAAGACATAGCTGATGATGTTACTTGAGAGATGAATCAGCACGAAAATTATTATAAACAAGAGCACTGGGGCATAAAACTGTTAATACTAGTTCCATTTGTTGAGTTAGCTGTTACATTGTATAAGCATAAGAATGAGGTAGGTTGGAGAATGTAGCAGTATAAAACCATGAAAGAGCAGAAAGACAGAAGAAATTAAAAAAGACTTTAGGGAACTGAAACTCAGTGCTACTCTCTCACAAAGAGAAGAGAGTAGAGGATAGGTGCTCAGTGCATCCCCCAGCAGCCTAGGCCTAAACTTAGCAGCATAACTAAGGGATTGTCCATAGTCACCTGAGCCAGCTCTAACTATAAGCTTTATCAAAAACAGAAGTCCTAAGCCTAATCTCAAATGTAGAGAGGACTTTTGCCTCCTGACCCAAATCTGGGAGCTGGTAGATAGCTGAAGACAATACCTCAAATTCCACATTTTTAAAATCTCGAAACCATGAGTAAGTTTGCACCTTGCAAGTGATCTATTGAAATGATATGGTACTATGAGATTTTTAAGATAAGACGAAGCTAGGCCTTCAAGGGTATTCATATTTAGGATGTTTTATTCATGGCTCTCTGTTCTATTATAGAAGCTCCCCCCTCCCCCCATCTGGGTCGTCATTTGTTTCCTTTGTTTCTTAGCTGTTGCTAGTATTGCACTCTTCTGTATGGAGGTCGCACATGTTGTTCCTGGAAACTATTAATCTTCTTCTTAGAACCTGCCATGATTACCACTTTGGTGCTGTCTTTCAGTTCAGCTATTTTCAGCCACTAGAAGGATTTCTATTTACTGCTTTATCCCAGCGAGGTATCTCGTTGACTGGCAGGGCTTGATCTTGTTCCTAGCATTCACCTCACTTCTCAGGACTTGCCTCACACTCTAGGCATTTGGCTGTGGCCGCTTTCCTTGTGGTCTCTTCATAGCTTCCCGTGTGTACTTCCTGAGGCAGCTAAAGAAGTTCTACTTGCCATGATACTGGCAAAAGTTATCCACGTCTCACTATTTGTTTTAGCTGCCTTTAGTTCTCCTGCTCCTAACTCTTTGAGAGCCACTCCAACCTGTCCCACTTTCCCACCAGTTGCATGACCTGATCATCCCGATTTTCATGTTTACCTGCATCCACTCCGCACAAAATGAGCTCTGCAAAGTGTTTATGTTGAACAAAAATGAATGTTCTTCAGTACTGTCATCATTTCCTTGGACAGTTGAATATGTGCAAAATGTCTCCTTTGGACTGTGGCATGTCATGTGACTGCTCATTGTGACTGTGACCCTGATGTGACTTTGTCAAATCATGCATTTAAATTATTTGTTATCATGCTGAGTTATTATCAATTAATCATGTTGAAGAAGTCTGCAGGCTTTTAACACTTTGCTTTGCTGACATATGAAAAACAAACAACTGCACCTTGGCCTCTGTTAGTGTGCAGCATGGAAATACATTACATAACCTAACAACAGTCATGTGGCTCTGAAGTGTGGCTGTAAATGGCACATACTGTGTGTAGACAGGTGTCTTACTGCAGTATGAGATATGATATTGGGTGGGTACAGGCAGTAAGGAGTAAAAGAACGAAGCTATCTTAAAAGCTCGATTTATGCACAATTTAGGAACATTTGTGGCATTCATCAGTGGCTGCACATTTCTCATTTCTTCTTAGATTAGATCGAAACCGTACCCTGTCTGTTACCCAGTGACAGCTAGGCTCCAGCCTACTCTTCTTTTTTAAAAAGTGTAGAAAATATGCTAAAAAGTTTCAACTATCTTGATTTTGGACCACCATATTTATAATTTAAAATAGGCAAATGAGGCTTAAAATAAAAATTAGAATGGCAAGCTACATCTTAAGGAACATTCAGGTTCATTTTAGGTATGTTTAATGTGGAATTTAATGCCAGACTGAGTTTAATTAAAATCACACTTTAAGATAGAAAAAAAATGTTTGGATGCTTACCATTGTCTTCAGATTTTGCAAGTTGATGCTGTATTATGCTGCCTGCAGGATGCTGGAAGATCAAGTGGAATATCAGACTGCACCCCTGCAAGATTCTGTAGTCTGTAGTTTTGACAGCAGGTGATGCCTGGTCTCCTTCCATGGCTGTCAAAGTTTGCATGACAGCAGCCAGTCCTACATTTTCCACTTTTAGCCATCTCATTGATGCATCATCTCATGTTTTAGCACCAGAAGCTGCTACTTACAGTCATAACCAAAAGCACGAATCACCTCTGTACTGAGTTAAAAAATAGATACTAAATCAGGGTATCTTATTCTCTTTCTTTTACGTACTGTAAGTAAACCTTGATTTGTTAGCAACTACTAAGCTGAGAAAACTTGAAATCGTGTTTGTGATTGAAAACTACTGTGCAACCTTGCCAGTGAACTTTAACCTACTTTCTGTAGTGTTTGGTATGCTTAGGGTCACCACTGCTAAGGACACATGACTATGACCTCACAAAGCTAGTCATGTACTCTCTGTGGTATGTTTAGGACCTTCCCATATTCTCACACAAAACCCTGATACCGCCATTTGGATTTCCAAGATCTAGAATGCAGGGGTGTACAGTAACGGAGTAAATTTACTTAAGTACTGTACTTAAGTACGGATTCTGAGGATTTGTACTTTACTCAAATACTAGAATTCTTTGATACTTATTACTCTTACTCGAATACATTTCCAAGGCAAAGATTTTTACTTTTACTCGAGTTAATTTCTGAGAAGGCTCATGAATACTCGTTACTTTTAGGTTTGCCTGTTTTTTTGGTTTTGTTTCCCCCCTAAAATGCGATTGGCCACACGCAGTGTCGGTCAAAGAAGGAAACCTATCACAGTATACCTTCTCAACTGGGATTTACGTCAAAGCGGAAATACGTCATCCCTTACCCAAGCAGCTCAACACAAGACCGCGGTGGCAATGGCGACTGTCGAAGAAATCTCCGATGAATCCAAGTCTGAACATGATGAGCCGGAGTTTTATGAGACGGAAGAAGAAAACCCAGTGCTTGCGAGTGCTTGCTCTTGTTGTATTCGATTAAAGTGTAATTGCGCATCCAGAACGTAGGTGGCAGTGGCGCTCTCATTGTGCGCACTATTAGCTCTATGGTGTTTTTTAACAGAGCCGGCGGTAAGAGATGTAAACAAACTGAGGAACATGGAAAAATATTTGATAGGGATGAAAAGAAAGGCCGTAAGAGAGGAAGATAATAAGACAAAGTAAAGTCACTCAAAACCGAAACATATGTAGCGTTTGGCTTCACTGTAACTACGGTCGGGGACGAGGAAAGACCGTACCGGTATGTTTGTTCAGAGAAAACGCTCCGAATATTGCTAGCAATCATCCCCTGTTTGTGACTGGTACGTCATTTAACCAGCGAGCACTGTTGGCATCATATAAGGTAAAATAGTTGAAATAATAAATAAATAATTTAATACCTACAATAGTTTAAATAAGGATTTATTTATTTTTATTCAGGCAAATTGCACTTTAATGCACTAATCTTTTCTGTAAGAGACTAAGAAACAATGTTAATAAAGTTATTCCATGTCTTTTTTCTTTACTTTGTACATATAACAAGTTTTGGACAAATGATACTAATTGTAAGGGGGGGGGGGGGGGGGGACATTTTCTTCTTCCTAAGGGGGGCATAACAGAACATAATTGAGAACTACTGCGTTATATGAATGTTAGCCACTCACCAAAGTTACCCTCTCGACCCCCTTGCCTTGTTATGACACTGACACGGGTCCTTAGTTAATTTATTGATTGACTGATATTTTTATTAAAAGTCAGCATAGGAAAGGTACAGTTTCATGACAGTACAGTAAGGTCAACTAAAAGGATGAACACCACAACAACGCTTTTAGGCAGAAATGTGGTAATGGTAGAATTATCTGGAATCAATGGGGGTACATGTATTAAAATTGAATTATTGTTTTGGAAATGCGACAATTCAAACAATATTGAAATAATCATTGTCGTCTTTGATGATTCCATTCATTTTCTTTCCATTTTTATAGATTTTGGGGAAGGCTTGGTAGGTACAGTATAACAGAATGGTTCTACAGGCAAGCACATCAGTGCAGGTGTTCCAAAGAGTATATAAAATTGTAAAATGACTAATTCAGTCAGGTCCATTCTCGTCAAAGATTAAAAAAAAATAGGAAAATATGAATTTACTCTTACTCTAAGTACATTTGAAAGCATTTCCTCTTGAATACTTAAGTACATGGGCGGCACAGTGGCGAGGTGGTTATCACTGATGCCTCACAGCAAGAAAGTCACCGGTTCGAATCCATGGGCCGGCTGGCCTTTCTGTGCGGAGTTTGCATGTTCTCCCTGTGTCTGCGTGGGTTCTCCTCGGGTACTCCGGCTTCCTCCCACCATCCAAAGACATGCTCATTAGGTTAATTGGTGATTCTAAATTGCCCGTAGGTGTGAATGTTGGCCCTGTGATGGACTGGCGACCTGTCCAGGGTGTACCCCTGCCTCTCGCCCGATGACAGCTGAGATAGGCTCCAGCAGACCCCCGTGACCCCTAACAGGACTAAAAGGGTTTAGAAAATAACTGACTGACTGATTTTGACAAAGAGTATTTGTACTGGGATCCAGTACTCTGTCCATCTCTGCTAGAATGTGAGATGACACTCATTTGCAAGGCTGGAGGTTTGTCTGGAGGCCTAAATTGTAAATTCTGATAGGGTCAGACTCAATACTAAGTAGAGTACCGGTAGTTAGTGTCATTATCTAGTCCATTATCTAGTGTGCAAACCAATAAACAATGACTTAATTATGTTTGGTGGCCCCTCTCTGCTCATAACCAAAATGAAAGTACACATGTAACATTCCTGTCGTTGCTTACTACAGGGGAGAGCTGAGAAAAATAAAGGGTATTTCATTTATTGCAAATTAATTAACTATTTAATCTATGGACTACATAGGTAATGTTGTGCTTTATACTTCTGGTCACTTCCTGTAGCAGTTGCATTATACGACTAGGACTGCCCCCTGACCTGAGAAACTCTCAGCTTTTCAGTTTGTCTCTCTTTTTTCTCTCTTTTTTTCTTGTCTTTTTCTTCCCCTTGCCATCTGCTCCAGTGTTTGTTCCAGATATTATGGATCTTATCTTCATCATCATAATATGTACATATACTTGTCTGGTTACACATGTTCTGGTGTGTTTAATTATTATTGTTGTGACTTATTCTAGTTAAGTTCTAGTTTCACAAAGACATTAGGGCTCAAATTCCAAAATTAACTCCACTGGGAATAAATGTAAAGAGTGAGGTGGCACCATTGGAAACAATTTTGTCTAGGTCCAGTTTGATTTTCCCAACTTCATTAAGTTCTTCACTACTTGAGTAAAAGTACAGATACTCCTGTCAAATATTACTCCAATACAAGTAAAAGCAGCTTAGTCAAAAATGTACAGTACTATGTCAGTAAAGTACTAAAAGTATTTAAAAAGTATCTCAGGAAATACAGGAAATGAAAGTAGCTTTATTGTCCTCATACAATCCACAGCCTCACTCTTTCTCTTACAGACAGATATTCTCTCTCTCTCTTTCTCTCTCTCTCTACAAGCTCATACAATTATGTTTAAAATGTTCATCAGCAATTTAACAAAGGTTCAGGTTGGAAGACGAGTTCTTGTAGACCATGATATAATTTGTCCGTGGTAAGCAACAAACATTTAAACTGAAACGAATCACTTTTTGTGGCAAAAATCTCAAACAAGGGTTTGAGATAAGGCCACAGGTGCTCGGTGGGAGTTTCTCCACAGTTTCTTCCTGCATTGTACAATCCATATGGCATGACGTAGCGAATCAGCGACTCAGCAGAAACAGTTTATTTTTAAATTCTTTTGAAATTTTGAAAATAAATAAAAAAATAATCAGCTGGCGTAAGCTCAAAAGTAGCAAGTAACAAGAGCATCAACAGAAATGTAGTGGAGTAAAAAGTAAAATATATGTGTCCTTCAAATGTATCGGAGTGAAAGTAAAAGTATCCCCCAAAAATAATACTCAAGTAAAGTACAGATACTCAATAACTGTACTTAAGTACAGTACTTGATTGTAATTGATGCTTCTAATGGGTCTGAGTGGGGTTCCTTCCATTGCTCAGTAGCCTTTCCCTTTCCAGTTGTTGTTAGAGGTTTACTGATTTTTTCTAGTATGTGATGTTGGGAATAAATGGCTAATGGAACAAGGCCATTAATGTTTTTCTCATTGTGAAACTTGTTTTGCTGTTGATGGTGCAGCCAGACATTCCACATTTCCTCAGTGTGTTTGCTCAACACTCTTTCACTTGTTCAGTTTCACCCACATGTCTTGACATGCACACACTATCACACACAACCCTCAACTGCAGCATGTCTGCACAGACTTCATGAGTCACGCTCAAATTACCTTTATAACTGCTAAATATCTGCGATGGATTTTCCACCCTGTATTTGAGATTGTTGGGTTTCTAGGGGATCAACACTGAAGCTGAATGCTGGGTGTGCACATGGAAATTATGTTTTTACACCCGGACATGCTCAGACTGTTCTCCAAACTGTAGACAGACAGATTTTGTGGTCAGAAGATGTAATTAATACAGTACATTAATACTGATGAATTCAAGAATCATCAGTTCTTTTTATAATGATGATTTTTATCGATGACGTTGTCAAAAGACTTTCTGGCTTGTCATTTTTGTGCATTCACAAAATGCCATCACCACACTAGTATCACTTTATAGGCACATGTCATACTCCCTAATATGTCCTAACATAAATAATTAGATTCTCGCTCATCTGTTTATCGACAAGCAATCTTGCATGTACCTTGCATCCCCTGCACTACATGTAGCATGAAATCATGATGTTTGCGTCATGTACAGTATATATTATCCAAAGTGCTATAAAAATACAAGACCAATTACCATTAACCACCTACAGATTAATACTGCCAACATGATGGAGATGGTGGTAGACTTCCGGAAGCCCAGGCCCCACGTGCAACTCATGACGGCTAACATAGATGTGCTGGGGGAGGGGGGAGTATGAAGAAGGCAGCTGGACAAACTGATAAGGAGAGCTGGCTTTGTGGTAGGGGCAGAGATAGAGTCCCTGACGTCCATGGCAGTGGCTAAGGCCTCGTCCACATTTACGAAAAAACAATCTTTTTCCTATCCGTTTTCGCTGGCACGGTTTCAAAAATATCCGCGTCCAGACTGATCCGTCTTAACACGGCTCAAAACGCTACTTCATATATGCCAGGCCTATAGACGGCGCTGTTTCAGTTTCAGAAATTCACCAAAAACGGAGAGGAAGAGGTGGCACATGCGCATGAAGCTTGAGCGCTGTTTACAAATCGGCTTTAGAAGAAACCAAACTCAAGGAAAAATTAGATTTTGCCCTAGTAACCATAATAGGCTCAATATCTTATCCAGTAGTAACGCAAGCATGTAGTCTGCCATTGTTATTGATGTTGTTATGAGACGTTTCGCGAGATATAAGAGGTGGAAGACTGCTCGAGATGTGTGGCGATGACGTCATCATTTTCCAAAATCTCCGGTTTCCCTGTCCAGACGGATTCACAAGAAGTGCGTTTTCGAATTTATCCACCCTGGGACCCAGGTTCAAAAAAGTGCGTTTTAGGGCTATGCATTTACGGGATTCATCTGGACGATAGGCCAAAACGAATAAAAACATCTGCGTTTATGCAAAAATGCGTTTTTGTGTGGATGGCCCCTAAGAATCTGACCAAACTAAGGTGGTATTGGTGCCTCTACAAGGCACCATAATCAGGCAGAGAAGCCAGATATGTGAATATGAGTAATTGTAATGGAATAGGATGTCTTGTTGGAGCAGCATCTGCTTATGTCAATAAAGAAACATCAGGTTTAGGTCATGTGTCAGGCAAAGCTCCAGTGTTTGAAATGACTGATAATGTTCAGTCCTCTTTTTTAGTCATGTAAAACAATAAACCATAAATATAATTAGACTGTCTTAAGATACATTGTTTCCTGACATGTTTTCCCCATAGAGAACCCCTTATTCCCATGTATTATACTTAGTCCTGTGTATTCATGTAGCTCCATGGTCCTAGAGGAACGTCCTCTCATCTCAGTATGTATTGCACTTGCTATACATGGTTGAAATGACAATAAATACTTCTTTGACATTTGACATATTTGTATATAGGAAAACTGACCGCTGACAGGTCTTTCTTAAGTTTCAAGGTGTTTACAACAAATGTGTGTTCTCAGTCTATCTCCGACTTCCTGTGCTCACATCTGCTTAGCACGCTCGACATTCTCACAGCCATGCGGTGTCCACGCGTCTGTTTTGTGCGCTGATTGGCTAGAGCTCACACAAACAAACGTTTTCCACCAATGGGAGTCGTGTGCACGCGCCAAGCCATGTTGTTCATTCTGGCTCCTCATGCTTAGCGGAGGCACGTCATATAAAACCAAGCCCTGTGTCTTTGTTTACAGCAGAGTGCACTGGAAGTTGTTTCGACTTTTACCATCAGTCGCTTCGAGCGGTTTAGAAGTTTCTCTACACATTACGGTTCTTTTGGGTTGTGTGTGTTACTGATCAGCCATGGTGGCGATGACGAAGAGGATGAAAACCTTTCAGATTATTCTGTCCGATCCGACTAAGACTTTTTATTGCGGCGGGGACAAGGTGTCTGGACGGATAGAAGTGGAAGTCAACGAGGTGACCCGTGTGTCCGCGGTTAAGGTTTTGGGTCTGGGCTGTGCCAAGGTGGAGTATGCAAAGGGAAAGCAGCGGTGCCGACAGGAGACGGAATACCTAAGATATGAAGAGGAACTGCGACTACAGGACCAGCCCTCAGGTACATAGAGTTATACTTTTTTTTCTACCTCGTTATCGGCTGTCACCTTTTTATCTTTTATGACAGATCTGCTAGGCTGCGGTGTATTTGTCAGTGCTAAGAGTATTGATGAATAGGGAAATGGGATTAACAGACAGCCAGAAGGTCACTTTTCGATAAGGAACTTCCCCTAAATCAACTCGCTAGAGTAGACTGTGAAAATCCCCCGCACTTGGCTTACTAGTTATAATTCTACTCGACATTTCCATGGTGAATGAAACAGTAGTCACTCCAATACAGTCACAGAAGAGACAGTAGTTATGCCTGATTAAAAACTACTTAAATTACATAAAGAAAAAGTCTGACATTGATAAATTATACATTTCTCTTGCAGACTCTGATGGGTCAGTTATCTTGAGGCCTGGCAACAAGTATGACTACATGTTTGGATTTGAGCTCCCTCAGCAAGGGTAAGATAGTATTTCAGAAGACACACACACACACACACATTTTATTTGTTGTCAGTGTGTTGTATTTTACAGAATACTAATACTTTCTTGGCATATGTTCTCACAGACAGCTGGTGTCGTCATACAAAGGGAAGTTTGGTTATGTTCAGTACTATGTGAAGGCCCTGATAGAGAGGCCTCAGCAGCCCACGCTGGAGTGCAAAAAATCATTTGAGGTAGAGGAACCTCTGGATGTCAACACTCCAGACCTACTGGTGAGTTAACATTTTGTAGCTCTTCATCTAAAGTCTTACTACAAAACAGCCAAAGCATATCTCACACCGTTCTTTTCCATTGTCCAATTTACATGCAAGAAAACTATTTGCTAAACTGAGTTCTGTCTTTCTGCATTTCCTCAGTCTCCCACAGGTGGCATGAAGGAGAAGAAAGTCACATGCATGTTCATCCCTGATGGCCAAGTTTCACTGAATGCAAAAATTGACCGCCGTGGATTTTGTGAAGGTGAAGACATCTGCATTAATGCAAAGTTTGAGAACACTTGCTCCCGCATTGTGGTGCCCAAGGCTGCCATCATTGCTAAACATACTTACCAAGCAAATGGCCGCACCAAGGTCTTCCGCCAGAAGCTGTCCTCTGTGCGTGGAAATCACATCATATCAGGCATGTGTGATGCCTGGCAGGGAAAGACTATCAGGGTGCCGAAAATCAAACCATCCATGCTGGGCTGCAACATCATACGTGTGGAGTATGCTCTGATGGTAAGATTTCACGTTTTTACATTCCACCAGAGATTTTTGGTTATTAGATTTGGAGAATTGAAAATCAGGATTGTATGTGTTCATGATTTTTCTGCCAGATTTACGTCCACATTCCTGGCAGTGATAAGCTGATCCTGGAACTTCCCCTGGTTATTGGGACTGCTGGTCTAGGAAGTCGAACCAACAGTGTGAGCAGCCAGGAGGGATCAGTCAGCAATGCCTCCCAGAGTTGGGTGTCTCTCAGGATGCCCTCTGCGCCTCCAAGTTATTGCGATGTCACACGTGACTGCCGCCTGGACCAACCCCTCACACCTTTGCTGGATGACTTTGATGGGGATGACAGTCCCATCTTCATGAACACACCAGCCTTCCAGTTCCCACCACCTCCAGCATACACTGAGGTAGGTATTTCACAGTTGTTGCAATTAATAGCCATAACATTTGTGTTAACTAATAACTTACCATAAATAAGCTATAAGAAACTACTTTAACTAATACAAGAACCAAGTATATTTTGGGTATTGCAAGTTTTAACTTTTTATTTATTTATTTATTTTCCAGGCTGAGGAGGAGTACAATGGAAATGCTCGAATGCTGCCAGTCTGCTGAAGTCCAGCTGCTAAAATATTTGAACTCTGGTCCAGCTCTTAAAGAGCATTCATCAAAAGCACTTGGAAAAAAGCAGAAGATAAAAATTCCAGAGGCGTCATGATGTTAAATGGAGAAGCCAGTGGAAGTGGACAGAAGTGTGCTTATCAATTACATTTAGCTGTTTTTAACACGCATCATAATCTGTTTTGATTGTGATTCCTCCTTCTGGTCCTCACCAGGACAGAGAAATAGAGGTCGAAACACAAAACACAAATCACATCACAGACTCTGCGATGTGCTTTATTCCTGGATTTTTGAATAAGCTGTCCCATACCATCTTTCAGGGTGTCACTGTCCATTTACAGCCACTTTGTCATTTGGGCCAAACACTGTATAAGTCAGCCCCCAGCCTGCTGTGACATACTTGCTTTTCAGGGCATTGACCTTTTCCTCATAATGATTTGTCATTCCAGTCAAACCCTGTCTTTTTATGGGACTTGTAAGGAGGAACCATCCTGTTGGTAGGTTCAGTCATGTAGAAAAAATGTTATTTGATGGGAACAGAACCTTATACAGCCTTCATATTTTCTTGTGCCTCAGTGTTTGGTTTATTCCTTGATTTTATTGCACTTTTTGATTGCATTTTGCTCTACTGCTGCCTATTGTTTGTTAATTTGAGAATTTGTTTGAGAATGTTTTTATTGGGTAGAGATAATAATCTGTAGGTAAAAATTATTGGAACATCACATTTGATCCTGGCTTGGTGATTGGTGACATTGGTGCTTGACACTTCAAGTGCCAAATGTTAATCCAGGTATTACTCCACACACACACGCCGATGTAATAGAACGCACCTTATGTAATCATTATATCTGACCTGAAGTTGTCCTAGACAACATTTCATTGTGAGATCTCTGCTGTGGTGGTTTCACAACTTATTTTCAGTGCAAATAAGTCACTGGCAGCCTATTTGTGGGAAAGAATTTTTGCAACATGTACTTGATACGGAAGTATTTTTGTATGAAACCTTATGGTTTAGTTTTTTAAAATAAAGAAATACTAAAAAAAAAAAAAAAATACACCATGCTTACTCATTCTTTTGTAACTCAGCCATAAAGTTGTGGTCAAAGTTTTCACACCATACACGATCTCAATAGCTTATTTCACTATTCATGACAACTGGGGGTGGATTTTATTTTAATTTTTTTTAATTTTACTTTGATTAAGAATTAAAGTTTGCATAATTAGGGGCATGGTGGCATTGAGTGACAGGTGACGCATGCTAGCTGTCAGAGGTCACTAGCCACCAGCTATGGTCTCTGCTAGTCCTCATCTGAGCTAATGTTTGAGGTTTTGATCCATTTTGATCCTTTTAATCCTGCCAAAAAATACCTCACTGCTATTTCAGGAGTTACTGAGCATCCAAGAAGTGTGTCCTCCACTAGGAGAATATTGAGTATTACATGTGTTGACATTGTCTTTGCCCAACATAGCTAGCCTAATAGCTGAAACGGTTAACTCTTACGCCTTCCTCAAATTTACTAACCTCTTCACTACCCATCCTTGTGGCAAAAATGTGCACACACAAAGAATGCCATGAAATCCTCATATCAATATTTATTTCTGATTTATTTTTCATAAATCACTTAAACCAACTTCATATTTGTTGAAAACTACCAAAATTTCAATAGTTTTGGGGATTTTAACCGCTTAAATGCCAGTCTGATTATATGAAGTATTCATTTTTTTTTTTTTTTTTTTTTTTTTTTACAAAAAACGCAAAAACTGAATTATTTTCCATAAAATAAACAGTGGTGAGGTACGGTGGTGAGGTAGTTAGCACTGGGCCTTTTTGTGTGGAGTTTACATGTTCTCCCTGTGTCTGCGTGGGTTCTCTCCGGGTACTCCTGCTTCCTCCCACCATCCAAAGACATGCTCCTTAGGTCAATTGGTGATTCTAAATTGGCCATAGGTCCCGTGAACCCTACCAGGACAAAACGAGTACAGAAGATGAATGAATGAATGAAAAAATTGGCCATAGGTGTGAATGTGAGTGTGAATGGTTGTCTGTCTCTCTGTGTTAGCCCTGCGATGGACTGGCAACCTGTCCAGGCTGTACCCATGCCTCTTGTCCGATGACAGCCGGAATAGGCTCCAGCAGACCCCTGACCCTTAATAGGAATAAGCGGCTATAGAAGATGAATGAATGAATAATTAATTTCTGTAGTGATGGTGAGAGATGGAGATGTATTGACTTATCTAACAGGAATGGATTTGATCTAATCGAGCTTTTCTAAAGTTTGTTAAGTTTCAAAGTAGTGACACCAATGCTTTATCTTAAGCGGTAGGAACAATTTAGCCTACTCTTCCGTAGAGTCTTCTCGGCGAAGCATGTGACGAGATGGTGACAAAATGGCGCTGCTGGTGCGGCCTAAATGAGCCTGCTCTGCTCTGTGACAGCAGTGGGATTAACAGAGTCAGGTCGCCTCTTTAATGAAACGTTTGTATCGATAATATCGATATTTGGATCAGGGTCAACATTCATTTGGACATTTGGAACAGGGCCAACATTCACACTCACATGCACACCTACTATTAACCTAATGAGCATGTCTTTGGACATGGTGGGAGGAAGCCGGAGTACCCGGAGAGAACCCACGCAGACACAGGGAGAACATGCAAACTCCACAGCCGTCCCATGGATTCAAACCGGTGACCTCCTTGCTGTGAGGCATCAGTGCTAACCACCTCGTCACTGTGCCGCTCCAGCCGAAGGCAGTAGATTGCAAATTTATGATGTCTTTTGGCTTTATTTGTCCCCCGAATATTCTGGCATCCTGGGGCACAACAGCTGTTACAAGGACAAGTTAGTTGCTAGCAGTTGTCAGCTGAGTAGTTTAATCTTTCGTAAAACACCTTCGTTCACCTGTGGGTCGATGTAAGGTGCTATATAAATAAAGTACATTTACATTTTAGTTATTAGCAAAGTGCGCTTTCCTGCCATGGTGGTGTTATGATTGCTAGTGCAGGGTGACGTCAGCTTCTATTTGTCTATTAGATGCTTCACGTCATGCTTCAGAACGCATGTCATTACCACCGTTACCAAGGTATGTAACGGCGTTGCAACGCCAGAAACAGTATATAATGAGATCAAATAAAATAAAATAAAACATTGAAATTTTGGGTCCCAAGGAAACTCCCAAGACCTTAATGCCATTGAGAACTTAATCCCCAAGAGGCAGGTGGACAAATGGGTGGCCTCAAGTGGAGGAGTTCACGAGTGAGGGTAGGAGGAAGCGGGAGATCGACAGACGGATCGGGGCAGCATTTGCAGTGACGCAAATGCTTAACTGGTCAGTCGTGGTGAAGAGAGAGCTAAGCCGATTTCATTAATAGTCTATTGATTGTTTAACTAGTAGGCCTAGGCTAAGCTGCATTTTAGGCCTGGAAGACATGAGTTTGGGGCTGTTTTTATGTAGCCTGTAGTTAAAGAAAATCACACTTTTTAAAATTACATCATATTGTTCATTGCCAGTGTTACTTTGGTGCAGCTGTGTGTCTGTTTAAAAAAAAAACACAGTCTCTATTCATGTTTTGTTGAGCTATGTTGAGATTGCATCCTCAGAAGAGGAGAGTTTTAGTGAGAGAGAGGAGAGCAGAGAGCAGGAGGACATAGATTACTTTGGCCGTCCTGAACCTTCTATGTTACAGTGCTTTTTGGATCACCAGCAAAATGCCAAAAATCCAGTAGTGCAAAGGGTTTTGACCAGTAAAAATGGATGCATGCTGCTTTAAGATTCATTACTGTGATGGAGTGGTGGAGTATATATTTTTGTAATGTTAATAAATTACACGTTATGGCAGTATTACGGTGTCCACTCGGACTTCACTTAGCTCATTGCATGGTTTAAGGTATTATTTTAAAGAGATGCACAGTTGGTATACACATTCAAGAGACCCAAGGCCATTTTTTTGCCCCAGTCCGCCCCTGCCTGTAATTATATTTTGCTATAGCCAGTGTTGTGCATGAATGCTTTTATGAACTGTGACTTGAACGCATCTAGTGATGACCTTGTGAAGTGTGTCGGTGTCACTGTGTTACTCAATAAAGCTGCTGGACAGTAAACATTATTGCAGGCAACCTAGTTGAGAGACTCCACTGACATACTGATTAAATTACCTATTATACTCACAATATCATTTGTTATTATCTGTGCCGATGCACTGGCTCCCATTGCTGGGCAATGGGAGCCTGCCTGCAGGGGCGTGGCACATATATTACTATTGCTCGGGCTTAATTTTCTTCCGCCTTCCACCCTCTTTTTTCGGTTCGCTTCTTGTCCCAGAGTTTTGGAGAAATATAGACAAATTGTATATCCAGAGGTGCGCCTTGATTGGGTCAAGTGTGCTATGACTTTTCTAAGCGATCCTTCCAACGGGGCGAGAATAAACAGGCAAAAACCGGGCGTTTTGGCCCATTGAAATGAATGGAGAAGCCCGAAAAAAACGGCAACATTCCAAAATGTTGAGCTCGGCTTTGCTGAGCGATAACTCAGCCATGCTTTGGAGTAGAAAAATGCTTGGAAGTTTGTACAGGGCACAGGAAGTGTAGCTTCGTTTTTCTGAAAACGGCGTTTCGATATCTTTTACGGTTTGGTCAGGGTTGCAGTTTACGTTTTGGTGAACTTTTGGTAAACAGTTAAAAAATCATCGTTTATATTGGGGCTCTATGGGCCCACTCTACCGTCCACTCTAGGTTCAGAAATCGTCGAAATTTCTGGAAAAAAAAAGGTTTCAATCTCACGTGGCGGTCACAGTTTTTGAGGTACAGAAATAAAAAATATATAAAAACGTAGGGATTTTTGTTGGCTTCCAGACGGTGTTGGTTTGATTTGCGTGGGACGTACGGTTTGGACAGCAGGCTCCTCCGAGCGAGAAGTGCGCCGACAACTTTTCGAATTTTTCCCCGTGTGTGTATGTGGAAATCGAGAGGGATTTTTCTGCGATTTTTCGAGTCGCATACTTTCTTTCCAAAACAACTACGGCCACAATTTTGGCAGTACGCGTGTGGGAACAACACTAAATTGTAGAAAACCCTCGGCTGACGCTCACGATGTGTTCGTTTTCCGGATAGGACTTGTAGTTTTTGATTTATGAGCATTTGTTCAGAGCGCTCCGACTGGGGTTCACTTTTTTGGGGGGGGTTTCTCTGACTCAGGCAGAGGTGAGAGGAGAAGGAGAGTTCAGCAGCAGGTGCCCCTGGTGACCATGGCAACCAGCCCCTAACAAGCTTACATATGCAGGAGAGGAGGAGCATATTCACACAGACGCAGAGTGCCAAAACATTATGAACCCTGAACCGATCCTGACGGGACTGTGTTAGGGTGGCAGAACCTCACACTATGCCTTGGCAGGTTGCTCTCAGCAAGGTATCTGTGGATCAGTGTTGTTTTTAGCAGCCATTTTAGATTTAGTCTTAGACGAAAATGCTTATTAGTGTATGTTTAGGCATACATATGATGGTTTTAGTCGATGAAACATAAAAAAAAAAAAGTATTTTCACCAATAATTACAATAATAACGGAATGGTTCTAGACAGACAAGTTTTCCACCGAACAGCAAATACTTTCTGATCTATTAAGGATTATGCATTACACACAGATAAAGTGGTAACAGTAGTATCGATGATCATTACTTCCAATAAATAAACAAGAACAAAAACATTCTTATTTTTATTTTCATCAAGGAAAACTGGTGCACTGCACCTTTACAAAAATAGCGCTGTCCCTTGTTGTTGAAGTTGTGCGTGGCTGTGGATGTGTGCCGTTGAACGAGGGTATGTTGCAAATAGAAAGTAAAAATACGTTTGTCTTGCTCTTTGTTTTGGAGTTGCAACGGATACATTTTTTAGAATAACATCTAACTATAAAAAAAAATCGACTTAATGAGCACCGTACCCCTGCCATAGATCATCTCGTCGTTTCCGACCACCAAGGCCCTTTCCGCTGCTACCAAGGTCCACCATGTAGTGTGACTGTGACGGCAGGCATGTTGGGCAGAATGTGCACAGATGTTGGCGTGATGTATGTGGTGGGCGTGATCAAACAAGGATAGTGTAGAAGCTAAAATATATTTTTGCCTGCCATTTTGCTGTAGGTTTGACGTCATCGCGTTGATGATGTCATTTGCATTCACACATTGAGGGGGTGTGGTTATTTTCTTTACTTAGTGTGTGTGTGTGTGTGGTGGCGGGAGTTTTGAACACAAAGAGAGAGAGAGAACTAAGCTCATATATTTTTTTGTTGACCGTCAATTTACCATCATTTTCACCTTATCATCTCGCCAGTATCATTATTGTTATTTATTGAAAGGGCACGTGTTAATTTCCCCTTTTGATATAACTGCTTGTTGGCTCTTTTTGATTTTTGTCACAATAAACACTTTAAACTGATCATGGACCCATGGAGTTTTTGGACGCGTCACAAAAGAGCTTTAAGTTCCTCAGCGGCTGAAGTTTATTGAAAGACAGCCACAACATTAGTCAACAAAAAAATATTAACGTTATAAAAGACTTTGGATCGCGGAGTTTGTTGGAATTCCGGACCACCTTGGACCCTGGGATTGGATTCTCATGGGATTGTATTCAGCTCACCGGCATGGGAAAAAGAAATCACAGCGGAGCGCTGCGTAAAACCAACAAAGGAGTGAAAAGCAAGCACAGCGGCGGCGCATCACAGCCATCAGAAGCGGTATGTTGAGATTCCTTCTGTGTATTGGATGAAATTTGGAACACAGTGTGGACTTGAATTGGATGCTGCTCGTCCAGTGATTACTGGGACTGTTGTTTTTGGCTTGTGTGTTTGTGCGCTGGACGCACGCGCCGAGTTCGGCGGAGTTTGGAAGCCGTGTGGATTGTTTGTGGCACCGTGGCTGCTTGTTGGATCAAAAGAGCGCACGGACTCAAAGTTGAGCTGTGGAACGATTGTGAATGGATTCATGATTCATCTGTTGCGTGGTGTTTATGCTTTGCTGTGTATATTGATGAGCTGTGCACGTTGGAAATGTCAAAATGAGTGATGCGAGTGATGAAATGGAGAGGAGGACGGTCAAGCTTACAACCAAAGCGCTGGCTTATAAAATTAATACGCTTCAGCATGAGCGTCATACGGCGGTGAAGAAACTTAAAGGGCTCACACGTGAAATTAAGGAGCTCATGGAAAAGGATGCAAATGCAAAGGATGTGCAATGGAATTTGGAGAGACTGATTCAACTGTTTGAGTGTGCAAAAACTGCGCATGAATCAGTGATTGTATTGCTTCCTGAGGAGGATCAAGAAACTCAGAATGACTGGTTTGCACGCATAAACAAATACCACACAGGCTTTGTGGAGGATGTGAAACAATGGCTTTTTGACAATGAAAGACACTCTATGCAAACAGGTCATGTGACTGTGAATTTACCTGCTGCAGATGCAGACACTTCTTCCATCTTACATGAGAAAGCACCTGTTGAATCAAAGGAGGAAATTCCTCCACAGGACAATCCTCCCCCTGACCTAACCTCAAAAGCTACATCTGATGTGCAGGAACTAATTCAACCGAGTGACAGTGTGTCTAATGTTGCAAGCAGCAGGAAAAGCAAACACAGTGCTTCCAAGGCAAGCTCTAAAGCATCAAGTACTTCATCTGCACGCATTAAAGCCGAGGCTGATGTAGCTGCTCTTGTTGTACGACAGAAAATGCTGAAAGATAAACATGCTCTGGAGGAACAGGAAGAGTTGATAAGGAAGAAAAAAGAGCAGCTGGAGCTGGAGGCCGACATTGCTGCTACTATGGCCAAGGTGCATGTTCTTGGAGCATCAAGAGGATCCAGTGTACAAAGTCATCCAACTAAAATGTCTGATGGTATGATGTCATATTTTGAAAAGTATCAAGGAAAAAGAGCACTTGATGTTGAAGCAAAAGCTTTTGTGCCAAATACACAAAACATACAACTACATGGACAAAGTCTCCCAGATCAAAACATCACTAATCTACAACCCATTATAGGAGCTGCGACTGCGCACACAGCTGCAACTCACACCCAACCTTCCATTACAGATCTCAGAACACTCAACTCAACCATCATGAATGCAGGTGATCATGCACATGTGACCACACCAGCCATCTTACCTACCTCCAACAGTGGTGAACAGAACAACATATACTCAGTCATGGACAAACAAAATGAAATCACTGCTCTGTTAATTCATCAACAGTGCCTTTCTTCTATGCCAAAGAGGGAAATTCAAGTTTTTGATGGTGATCCCCTTCAGTACCAAACATTCATTAAATCCTTTGAACACAGTATTGAAAGCAAAAATGAAAACTACAGAGACTGTTTATATTACTTGGAGCAATACACAAGAGGACAGCCGAGGGAAATAGTAAGGAGCTGCCTACACATGGATTCAGACAGAGGATACAGGAAGGCTAAAACTTTACTTCAGGAGCATTTTGGCAATGAGCACAAAATTGCTAGAGCTTACATGGATAAGGCTCTTGCATGGCCATCAATAAAACCTGATGACACAAAATCCCTTCAAGCATACACCCTTTTTCTTCAAGGATGTTGCAACGCCATGGAAGATGTCAACTACATGAAGGAGCTGGACATGCCTTCAAACATGCTCATCATCATAAAGAAATTGCCCTATCGGCTGAGGGATAAATGGAGAACTGTGGCTTGTGATTTCCAGGTAAAATACAATCAAAGAGCTACCTTCAAGGATGTGGTGGATTTCCTGGAAAGACAAGTGAGGATTTTGACGGACCCAGTGTTCGGAGATATAAAAGACACTCCAGCAGTGAGCAAAGAGGTAAGAAGGTTCAAGTCACAACCTCAACCTAGGATAAAAGGAAGTATCTTTGCTACCACTGTGACACTTAAAGAAAATAATGGAAAAGGCACGAAGGAAAGAGAAGGTTTGTGTGGTCTGAAAAGCTGTTTGTTTTGTGAAGGTGGACATGGTTTGGATGTGTGTTCAAAATTGGAAAAGAAGACACAGGATGAGAAAATCGTTTTCATGAGAGAAAATGGAATATGTTTTGGCTGTTTGGGTAAAGGGCACCTCAGCAGAGACTGCAGAAAACGACTCACCTGTGATATATGTGGTTTAAAGCATCCCAGGATGTTGCATATTCACCAAAGAAAAAAGGAGATGGACACACAGCAAACGGAGACAAAGGACACAGCTAGAAGGAGTGCTGTAGCTTCGGTCCAAACCAGTGGTCTTACTGGGGCCGGTGAGGATAACTGCAAACTCTCAATCGTGCCTGTACAAGTGAAAGCCAAGAAGGGAAGTGCAATAGTACAGACATATGCATTTCTTGACCCAGGTAGCACTGCATCGTTTTGTACAGTGGGCCTGATGACCAAGCTTAAGCTCCAAGGAAGAAGGTCAAGTATTCTTTTGAGAACCATGGGTCAAAGAAAGGTCGTTGGAACCAACATTGTTTCAGGTCTTGAAGTTGCTGGTCTGGATAGCAGCCATTTTTGTGATCTTCCAGGTATATACACCCAGAAGACTATGCCTGTGCATCAAGGAAACATCCCACATCAGAAAGATATTGAACAGTGGTCTCATTTGAATAATGTCCATTTGCCCAAAATTGAATCTGATATTGAACTGCTCATTGGCTTGGATGTGCCAAGGGCTCTGGAGCCACTTGATGTTATACGGAGTGTGGGAGATGGACCTTATGCTGTAAAAACCATGCTTGGCTGGACAGTTAATGGACCACTTGGAAAAAAGGATGATGATGCTCAGGAACAGTCAACAGTCAATGCCAACAGGATCTCAGTTGTGAAACTTGACGTGCTGTGGGAGCAACAGTTCAGAAATGACTTCCCTGAGTGTGTTAGAGAAGATAAAGAACCATCAAAGGAAGACAAGATGTTTTTGGATTTGGTCTCACAATCTACCAGACTAGTTGATGGCCATTATTGCATTAATTTACCTTTAAAAGAAAAGGAAACATGTTTGCCTGACAACAGAAGTGTTGCTGAACAACGCACACTAAACTTAAAGAAAAGATTTAAAAGAGATCCATCTTTTCACTCTGAGTACACCAGCTTTGTGTCTGACATGTTAACCAAAGGTTATGCTGAACAGGTACCGGATTGTGTCTTGGAACGCAGCGATGGCAGAAAATGGTATCTGCCACATCATGGAGTCTTACATCCACAAAAGAAGAAACTAAGAGTGGTGTTTGACTGTGGAGCAACGTTTCAGGGAGTATCACTGAATTCTCAGCTCTTACAGGGGCCAGACCTGACCGGTACACTAATAGAAGTCTTGACTAGATTCCGCAAAGAACCTGTTGTCATCGCTGCAGATGTTGAAGCAATGTTTCATCAAGTCAAGGTGCCAAGTGAAGACCGGGACTTGTTGCGATTCCTCTGGTGGCCTGATGGAGACTACAGTCAGAACATGGAGGAATACAGAATGACGGTGCATCTTTTTGGAGCGACTTCGTCCCCCAGTTGTGCAAACTTTGCACTTAGGAGATGTGCTGAGGACAATGTGAAAGAGTTCAGCCCTCAAGCTGTAAGCACTGTCATGAACAATTTTTATGTGGACGATTGCCTTGCGTCAGTAGCTTCAGAAGAGGATGCAATAGCTCTCTATCATGAGCTGCGAGCTATTTGCTTCAAAGGAGGTTTCGTGCTTAACAAGTGGATAAGTAACAGCCGTTGTGTGTTGGTATCCATACCTGAAACAGAGAAAGCAAAAGAGATGAAGAATTTGGACATGGATTGTGACAACCTACCTGTGGAGAGAGTACTTGGTGTACAATGGTGTGTACAGTCTGACGTCTTCAAGTTTAAAATCACCCTCAAAGACAGACCACTCACCAGAAGGGGAATTCTTTCCACAGTGAGCTCAATATATGATCCCCTTGGAATATTGTCGCCTGTCGTCTTGACTGCCAAGAAAATCCTGCAAGATTTGTGCAGAAAAAAGGTTGGTTGGGATGATGCTTTAACTGATTTCACTGTGCAGGAATGGATGCGTTGGATTCAAGAGCTTCATGGGTTAGAAGACTTCAAGGTTGATAGATGCTTCAAACCCACAGACTTCGGAACCGTTGCATCTGCTCAGCTACATCACTTTTCAGATGCATGTGAAGATGGTTATGGAACTGTCAGCTATCTGCTACTGCATAACACTCATGGCCGAGCACACTGTGGATTTGTGATGGGAAAAGCAAGAGTGGCTCCATTAAAGCCAGCCACTATCCCTCGAATGGAGTTAACTGCAGCTACAATGGCAAGCAGGATGGACACTGTATGGAGAAAAGAGCTGCAGATGGATTTAGCAGATTCCATATTCTGGACTGACAGCACCTCTGTGCTTAAATACATCAATAACAAAACCACCAGATTCCGCACCTTTGTGGCCAACCGAGTAACTGAAATTCACAAGGTCTCACATGCACAACAGTGGAGATATGTCAACACAACTAACAACCCAGCAGACCTGGCTTCACGGGGTTTGAGAGTTGAAACTTTTCTTCGGAAAGAAATATGGCTGTCTGGGCCTGAATTTCTTCTTCAGTCTCAGGAAGAGTGGCCCCGAAATCCGGATGGTTTGGAAAAAATCTCACCAAAAGACTCTGAAGTCAAGAGCATCACTGTAAATGCTACTCAGGTAACGACTGAAACCATGGATCCAGTAACACACTTCATCCATCATTTCTCTACCTGGACTCATCTGAAAAGAGCTGTAGCATGGATACTCAGATTTAAAAAACTGCTTTTGTGTCTTAGCAGAAAAGGAAAACAAGCAACTCATGTCGATGTTCACAAGAACTTACCACAAAACCATACAGAAAATCTTCAGACTCTGGAAAACCCTCATCTCACCGTGGAGGAGCTGGCTGCTGCTGAAATGGAGATAATCTGCTTTTGTCAGAAGAGGAGGTTTGCAGATGAAATTGCAAGTCTAAGGAAAGGAATGAATGTCAAGCGAACCAGTCACATTCATAAACTCAATCCCATTTTGGACAAAGATGTGTTGCGGGTTGGAGGCCGATTAAGCAGAGCAGCGATGCCAGAAGAGGTGAAACATCCAGTAATATTGGCTAAAGATTTCCACATTTCTGATCTGATTCTGCGACATATTCATGCAAAGGTGGGTCATGGTGGTCGCAACCATATGTTATCTGTCCTACGTCAAAAATACTGGATTCCTGGCGCCACTGTGTTGATCAGAAAGATACTGTCAAGATGTGTTATTTGTCGGCGTGTAAACGCTACCCCAGGTCAACAGCAGATGGCAGACTTGCCATTGGACAGAGTCACTCCAGGTGAACCTCCATTCACATATGTTGGAGTGGACTATTTTGGACCCTTTGGAGTGAAGTATGGAAGGAAAGTTGTGAAGCGCTATGGTGTTATTTTCACATGTTTGGCTGTAAGAGCAGTTCACATTGAAGTGGCATCGTCACTTGACACAGACTCTTTCATCAATGCCCTTCGGCGCTTCGTAGCCAGACGTGGTCAGATAAAAGAACTTCGATCTGATAATGGCACCAATTTTGTTGGAGCTCAGCGGGAGTTGAAAGAAGCAATTGAAAGCTGGAATCAAAATCAGATTCACAACACTCTGCTTTACAAGGGAATCAACTGGATCTTCAATCCCCCTGCTGGCTCACACCATGGCGGTGTATGGGAAAGATTGATTAAATCAGTGCGGAAGATTCTGAACTCAACTTTAAATGTACAAAATCTTGATGAAGAGGGTCTTCACACAGTTTTATGTGAGGCTGAGGCGATCCTCAACAGCCGCCCAATCACCAAGGCTTCTACAGACCCAAATGACCTTGAAGCACTCACCCCAAACCACCTTCTTCTCTTTAAAACCATGCCTTTATTGCCACCAGGACAGTTTACACAGGACGACATATATGCTCGACGCAGGTGGAGACAAATCCAGTATATGTCAGATCTGTTCTGGAAAAGGTGGGTTAAAGAATATCTTCCACAACTTCAGGAGAGACAGAAATGGTCTAAAATCAGACGCAACTTCACACCAGGAGACGTCGTGATCATCATGGATGATTCAGCACCTCGAAACACCTGGCTGACTGGAAAAATCGCAGAGACTATTCTGGATAAGAGAGGACTCGTTCGTCATGTCCGGATCAAGACCAAGACTGGATTTCTGAACAGACCAATCAACAAAATCTGCCTTCTATTGGAGTCAGAAGAACTGTGAAAGCTCAGACTGACTTTCTTTTTTTGTTTTGGTCTTTGACCTTTGCCCCTTACACATTACAGTACATACACTATGGACTATGGACTGATCCAGAGTGACAGTAGATCACTCTTTCCAATACTGTATGCACTTATAGCATTCTAATGAAGAAAGAAGATCTTCATAATGGACTCTTTATTGAAATGTACTTGTGTGTGTGATTATCATTTAATGGGTAATTATTATTGTTTGAGTTATAATAATTAGGGGCCGGTATTGTAGAAGCTAAAATATATTTTTGCCTGCCATTTTGCTGTAGGTTTGACGTCATCGCGTTGATGATGTCATTTGCATTCACACATTGAGGGGGTGTGGTTATTTTCTTTACTTAGTGTGTGTGTGTGTGTGGTGGCGGGAGTTTTGAACACAAAGAGAGAGAGAGAACTAAGCTCATATATTTTTTTGTTGACCGTCAATTTACCATCATTTTCACCTTATCATCTCGCCAGTATCATTATTGTTATTTATTGAAAGGGCACGTGTTAATTTCCCCTTTTGATATAACTGCTTGTTGGCTCTTTTTGATTTTTGTCACAATAAACACTTTAAACTGATCATGGACCCATGGAGTTTTTGGACGCGTCACAAAAGAGCTTTAAGTTCCTCAGCGGCTGAAGTTTATTGAAAGACAGCCACAACAGATAGGATGCAGCACTATTGCTGATACTTTTTAGCTTTTGACAGACAATAGGCAGAAATGGCATGCATTTTGAATGTCTGACAGACCACCCACTGAGATTTTCGTCCAGTCTCGTCTCATCAACGACAGCTTACACACGTCTAGTCATGTTTTAGTCATCAAGAGCCATGTTTAGCTCGTCACTGTCTCGTCATGAAAAAAAGGGGCATCAATGAAATAACGTGATTGTCATTGCTGACGAAAACAACGATGCTGTGGACCTCGATAATTGAATCCGTTGGTGGTTTGCCTGCCAACTTGTTTGTACAGCTGCTGCCACAGGTAATCTAGAAAATGACAAATTGGCATTTTAGTTTTAGTCATCAGTTACAAATCAATACATGATTTTTGTTCGTGTTCACAGGAATGACGCAGGGTTAGTTGTGATATCCCGGTTTATTAACCAACATAACGGCGATGCCATACGATACAGGTAGCTCGCATTAAGCACAATAACCAAACTGGTCCCTCCACCCAGTAACCTGTATAACAGAGTATTCTTCAGTACGGTGGCTGCAGTGGCTCAACAAACTTATGAATAACACAGTGACTGATCTACATCCCCTTTTCTTAGCTCTTGCTCAACTACCAATACTGGCTGAATAACATATTGAACAATCACCCAAATAACAAACAATAATAATATTAAACAACTTCAATAGTCACAAAGTGATGATTATCAAACATAAAGAAGAAAATCTGCCCGTAGTGTACAAAATGAAAACAGCTGTCTTGACAAAGCATGTGTTTAGACTTCAACACAAAATGAGGTTATTTATATACCTAAAATAAAACTCAAAGAAATCAATGTGGGCTCTTGGCAAATCAGAGAACTAACTTAATAATAATAATAATAATAATAATAATAATAATAATAATAATAATAATCATAATCATAATAATACATTTTATTTATAGGCACCTTTCACGACACTCAAGTCACTGTACAAAATTGTTTAAAATAAAACGCAGTTCAAATACACAAAATAAACACAATGAAAGTACACACAAGCATAATATAGAACATACAGTTACATACAATTTACAGATAGCATGAGAGATAGAAGTGAAACTATGGAATGAAGTAGGCCTGTCTGAATAAATAAGCTGCGATGGACTGGCGACCTGTCCAGGGTGTACCCCATCTCTCGCTCGATGACAGATGGGACAGGCTCCAGCAGACCCCCGTGACCCCTAACAGGACTAAACGGGTATAGAAGACGAATGAATGAATGAATGAATGAATAAATAAGTTTTGAGTTGAGATTTGAAGGTAGTGACTGAGTCTAAATTTTTAAGTGTTCAGGGAGGGCATTCCAGAGGCAGGGGGCTGAATGGGAGAAGGCTCTAAACCCCATGGTGGTCAGGCGAGCAGGTGGGATGGTGAGTTGCTGTGATGAGGATGACCTAAGAGTGCAGGCAGGAATGTTTATTTGGATCAGGTTAGTGAGGTACTGAGGGGCGAGGTTGTTTAATGCCTTGAAGGTGAGAAGTGGGATTTTGATACGGAATTTGACAGGAAGCCAATGGAGTTGCTGCAGGACCGGTGTTATGTGACTTATGGAGGGGGTTCTAGTGATGATACGTGCGGCGTAGTTTTGAGCCAGTTGTAGCTTATGAATGGATTTTCTATTGCTGCTGGTCATGCCATGTCCATGCTGTGTCCTTATGTGTTAGTTGTCGTAGTGGAGCCATAAGCTCACTGAAGTTGGGAATAAACTTTCCAAGGTAGTTAACCATCCCGAGAAATCTTTGTAAAGCTGGAACATCTGTTGGTGTTGGCATTTCACTGATTGCTTCTGTTTTGAAGGGGTCTGCCTTGAGGCCTTCACTGGAGAAAACATGACAAACATAGCTGACCTGAGCCTCAGCCGGCACCTGCACTTGAGAGGTTTGAGTCTGAAATTCACCTCTCTGGCATGGTTGAGCACACTTCTCAAATTAGCATCATGTTCTTCCACCGTCTTACCGCCAATGAGTATGTCGTCAACTTTAATTGCACAGGGATACCCAGCAAAAATCTGTTCCATGGAGCGCTGGAAGACCTCACTGGCTGAGTTGAGTCCGAAGGGCATTCACAGAAATCTGTAGCAACCAAAACTGGGGCTGAAGGTGGTTAACATTGAGTATTTGTGATCAAGAGGAATCTGCCAAAATTAATTTTTTGCATCCAAAACTGAAAATACAGTCACATTTGACATGTGTGCAGCCACTTCCTCTAGAGTGCGCATGGGGTGATATGGTCGTTTTAGAGCAGTGTTAAGGTCTCATGTATTTATACATATTCTGATTTCTTGCTTGTCCTTTTTGTTTGTAGCAACCGTTGATGACACCCAGTCGGTTGGCTCAGAAACTGGGGTGATGACACCTAATTCCTGCATTCTGTTCAATTCAGCTTTGACTCTGCCTTTCATAGCGACAGGAATGTGATGTGCAGGACGAACAATAGGTCTCACCTCTGGATCAAGTGTCAAGGAGTAAGTCACAGGTAGTTTCCCAAGCTCATCCGAGAAGAGGTCACTGTATTCAGTGTGAATTTGCTGCGACAGATCATTATCATTGGGGCTTAACTGATGAACAGCTTTGCTGAATGAGAGGGGTCCCATCTCTCTGCATGCACGAAGACCAAGCAGTGGCAAAACATCCTCATGAACAATGAAGAATGGCAATGTGTGGGTTTGTCCCTGTAGGTGACCCTGAACGAGATCCAACAGTTTTAATTTTGCTGCCCCCATATGCAACAAGATTTGTGGGTTTAATGTTTACTTCACATTAGGGCTGGGTGAGAAAACAATAACGATATATATCGCGATAGACATGTGGTCGATATCAACAGAAAATTCGTTCGATAGAATGTTCTATAATTAGGAAAAAAAACCAGAGCCACAACTGCAAGTCATTCTGGGGGATGTAGGCAGAGTGAACGGTAGTGGTGGGAATGGCAGTTCTTTTGACTGTACTGAATCACTAGAATCAGTTCATTAAAATGATTTGTTCAAAAGATTCATTCACCGAATCATTCAGTGCTTAGCAGAAGCCCTGAATACACATATGTGAAACTCAAGGCCGCGGGCCATGTCCGGTGGCAATCACTCCGAGTATCGGTACGACAACCCGGCGCTCTGAAGTTACATTAGCCCATATAATAGACCAATAAAAGTCACAAGCAGTAGAGCACTAAATGCTGAAATATGTTATGATTCTTATACAAAGACATGATAATGCTATACCAGTTAGCAGACAACGGACTGAATCTGTTACTGACTTGTTCTGATACTGTCTCGGTAGCACATACAGCAAACAGAAAACTTACTAAAATATAAATGACAACACCACTGCAGATAAACACCAGTCTGTTCACATACATGCTGTAGGAACTTGAGCTCCTCTCAATTCTCCCCCTCTCTGGAATTTAAATTTACAGAGTTGTTTTGCAGAAGAACTCTTCTAACAGATCACTGCGATCCGTCACTCATGAATCACTGCGATCCGTCACTTATGAATCACTGAGGATTCGCTACTCATGAATCCCGGCAGATTCGCTACTCATGAGTCCCTTCAGATCCGTCACTCATGAATCACTGCGATCCGTCACACATGAATCTCGGCGGCTTCGCCACTCACTCGGCAGAGAAACGAAACTTAACCGACTCATGAATCCACGTACATTCTAGACCATAAAATAACATATATATATGTAGCCTTTTTTTATATATAATGATGACATAACTTATTGTAACTGTAATTTTAAGCTTTAGGCTTATTTTTTATATTTTACCAAACTGTAGTAGGCATTTTTGTTGGCATTGTGGATATTGTATTGCAGTTTATTCTTAGTTAAGTCCCAGACACTGCCATGGCCATTTCAGGTCAAGTGACTCAAGTGACTCAAGTGATTCGCAAAACCTGGATCATATCAGTGAGTGATTCAGACTGATCCGAATCCCTCAAAAGATCCGGGTTTTACACCTCTAGTGGCAACAGATTTGCACCGCGACACCGCTCGTCGCCCTGTCGCACAAACAAAACATCATCACAACAAAGCATGAGCTATGGAGGAGGAAGGCAACAGTCCGGAGCTCTCAGACTGCACAACATATGGACATTTAAAAGAGTTTTTCGGCAAAGACCGTACTGACGCAGACCCTAGAAACGTGATTTTTGTCTGTAAACTACAAATACCAGTATCCTGAGGACTGTCCGCTCGATGCTAACTTAAATTCTCATTCAAAAGGTGTAGAATTGCTGTCTGTGGTGCTACAGTGGGCAGTGACAGTAATTTTGACAAATAGCTCACAGCAATGTATTGGAGGTAAACAAATGTAAAAAGAACTAAAAATGAACTATTTAGTTCATATTTGAAATCATGAACGAACAAGTTCATTTTAAAGATTGTGAACTATGAACTGAGTTCATTTTAAAGCTTATGAACTATGAACTGAACTAGTTCGTGTAGAAAAAGAACTTTCCCAACACATATCAGAGAAAGACCCAATCTCTTCGATGGAAGAAGCCAAGAAGCTGTTGCCATAGCAACGACATCAAGAAGACGTGATGAGCCAGATTCTTTCTTTTTTTTTTTTGAAATTCTCTCGGCCAAGTATACTTGTGTAGGAATTTGGTCTCTGCATTTATCCCATCCGTGAATTAGTGAACACACAAAGCACACAGTGAGGTGAAGCACACACTAACCCGGAGCAGTGAGGTGCCATGCTACAGTGGCGCTCTCAAATACAAAGACATTGCCAAGTGCCATCTACTGCCTTTGACTGAACACCTACAACGCTGTCAAGCGAAGCTGGGTGTTGGAGTTGCAGACCAAGCAATGAGTCCTGTCTACCGGTCCAAGAGAGACCTGCCTCAGCTGTTTCGTCACTGACCAACTCATCACACTGATGCTCCGCCATCACTGACGCCGAGAAGACTCTACAAAAGTAGGCCGAATCGTTCCTACAGTTAAGACAAAAAGTTGGTGTCACTACTTGGAAACTCCCTACTAACATCTTTAGAGAAGATTGATTAGGTATCAAATCCATTCCCTTTAGGTTAAACCTTAAAACATCTCCATCTCTCACCATCGCTCCAGAAATTTATAATTCCATACCTTATTATATTCGTTTTTCCATGCATATATTCCATTAGTCCCTCATTTATTCATAGTTTTCACTTTATTAAATAAATATTTATTTACACTTAAAAATTTGTGTGTGGTGTTGTTTACGGCAGAGAATGACTGGTAAAAATTGTAGTAAAGGATTCATCCTTCAGATATGCAAATTATTTAACTGAGACTGATAAACTGATTTAAACCGTGTTCTTCCTACGATAACAGGAGGTGGTGCCCTAACGAGACATTTTAAAAGCAGAGCTGGCAACTCTCACGCTTTCGCCGTGTGACGCACGGTTTTGCCTGTTTTCACACGCACTCACGCCACACATCCAATTTCTCACGCAAAAAAAATAAATAAAAAAATAAAAACAATCCGATCTTGGTCCGGTCCTAGACTCCGTTCCTTTTTCAAACTCCACGACGGTAGATGGCACTCATGAGCGCACCTGAACCTTTGCGCTTCGCTACACCTAGTGCACCCCTTTACTATCTATGCCTGCACCCCGAAGTAGACAGAAGAAGAGATACAGAGAGCGCCAATACAGCAGGAGAAACCAGAAACGCAGTCTGACAAAGAAGAGAATCTGAGCTGAGACTAGGGCTGTGTCTCAAATCGCGTACTTCTGCACTTACAATACCTAATTTGAGTACGTGAGGGTGTTCACACTGAAAATTCCAACGAGACGAAGTACACTGCAAGTACCCGGATGTTGTACTCAAAACGGTCAAAATGCTGAGTGTGGAACGATGGACACTTTCCACACTAAACGGCAGCCATCTTGGCTACGAAGCGGAAGGGGAGGGACTATCAACCTTGCGATAATGGCGGTAATGGCGGGTGATATGCTCGGTGATTTGGAAGCGGTGGAACAACCATACAGATGTAAGTTATAATATGACATTTGAATGATTGCTGTTTTATGCGTAGTACTATGTTGGAATATGACCCTGGTGGTGAGCTATGGAAGCTCACCATGCATAACCAAGTTAACCACATGTTTTGTCTTTGTCTTGGAGACAAAGGGAATCACTGGAAACTTCAAGTCCCACAATCCTCCAGGTGTGAAAACTGACTCAGCAGTTCACTGGCTGACAGTGGCATGTGACCTCTGAGGTCATCAGGTCATATAAAATGCGCTGTCTTGGCCTTTGTTCTGTCTCTTCCGCTCTTACGCTCTTACCCTCTTACCTCTTACCTCTTGCCCACTCAACTCCACCACCACCACGTGCCAAGTAGTCTGCTAACACAAAGCAACTACTCGCAGGCCTGTTCTCCATACAGCAGCGAAGCAAAATCCTGCTGAGGAATCTACACCAGCTTTTAGCCAGCGAACAAAGGGTTTGCAGGCTAAACTCACAAACAACAGGAGCCACGCGGCTAGTTAGCACCGACCTGCTAACAAGCAACTTCAAAGGACTCAAGGAGCGGCCGGTTTCCCTCCCAACGTCTGCCATCAGGACACACAGCAAGGACTGCAACTTTTCCCAGTTTGGCTTTCCACCAGGAATTGCCAACTAAAGGAGCAACATACCAGAAATGGACTTTCCACCAACCGGTAGTATGACCTGGGCATAGATAAGCTAAGCTAAGCTAAGCACAGAACTTTGATTTGACGTGTTACTATGTTAATCTAGTTAAATTAGCGATTTGTATTGACTCGGTGCAGTGAACGAACTCGCAAAAGCTAGCTAGAAAGCATAATCAAAATGGTTAGGTAGACGTTTTGCATGTCTGTATCATTGGAAGCTTAAGTGATGCATGTGTGCATTCAGTGTATATTTAGAGGTTATTGTTTGTCGGCCTGTAATTGAATGACTTGTAGCGTGAGTGTCGGTAGGTCAGGGTTTTTCACAGTGGGAACCGAGGGCTGATGTCAGCGCGATAACGCAAATACGCAGTTGGTCAGTCACGTAAAACATACGACAGAGCCTGTCAATGGCAGTCTTTACTGTACATTTGTAATATTATTATATATTTGAGAGTCTGTTGTCGGTACATTTTGGTGTTAGGGACGGACGAGGACACGAGGGACCTCATATTATGGCGTGCTGCCAACGTCTCCCTTTTTACCGGGAGACGAAACGCTGCCATAAATGGATACGAGTAAGTAAACGCAAATCAATTATTGAATCAACTATAGTAAGCATACGTTTATTAAATATTAGTAAGTATGACCTAAAGTACATAATTGGAAACCTAACCTTTTAAAGCCACAAAAGAAAAAGTGTAACTATTAATTTACATTATATTAACTTTTCTGCATTGCTATGTCCACATTTGTTTTCTTTAGAAACTTCATATCAGAGAAGAGGCTGGGAGGGAAGGTCACCCCAGCCTTCTGTAAAAAAAAATGGGAGAACTTAAAACAAAAGTTCAAGGTTAGTTGATTATTAGTTTCACATGTCACTTGTCACTTTGCCTGTAAGGTAAGACATCACAAAGATGAGTTGTGAATTATATTGTTTGAAATAAGTTTTCATAAAAAGGACTAATTTGATGTAATTAAAAACGTCCATGTTTACACCCACTTACTCTGTGTTTATCCTACTATTTTGTGTCAATATGGCTGTGGTGAAACAACTCTATACCTACTAGACTGTCTGATTATGCGTGGGGTGTTTTGTCATTTAATAACAGGATCTGAAGTGCCCTAAAACTGGGGTCAGCAAAGAGGGGGGTGAGGCCACTGCCGCTTCTTGGAAGTGGTACACATTAATGGATGAGGCAATTGGGGGCAGGCCGTCAGTAACACCGCCTGTCCTCATTGCCTCATCCTCCCGGGATGTGGCAGTGGCTTCACCCCCCTCTGTGGTGACCCCTGAACAGGCCAGTACCTCCATGGCATCCACCCCAAAAAGGCGGAGGGTGGATGTCATGGAGCTCTTTGCTGATATGGAGAGGAAGGAGGAGCAGCTGGAGGCAGTCCTGCTCAAGATGCAGAGAGATGAGATGGAGAGGGAGGAGGCCAGAGCCAGAGAGGCCAAGGAGGCTGCAGACAGGGAGGAGCGGAGAATGCAGCAGATGCAGGAGAGGGAGGAAAGACTGCTCAGGGAGTTGAGAGAAAGTGGGGAGAGGAGGGACAGAGAGGCTGCTGCCTTGAGGTGATTGTGGACAGGCTGCCTGTACGGGGTCATGAGGCGGATTGGGTGGGTCAGGCAGGGGTAGCCACCATCCCCGATGATGCAGTAACCCGGTGGAGGATAGGCTTGGGCGTAGTACACAGGGCTATTCTTCAGGACCCTGGCGTCGTTTACTGACCCAGGGTAACCAACAAACACATCGATGAATTTGGCAGTGTGATCACATATGGCCTGTAGCTGAATTGAGTGGAAAAGCTTGCGGTTGAAGTAGCAGGCTGCATCATCAGATGGTGGCTTCACCCGTACGTGGCAGCCATCAATGGCTCCAACCACCCGGTTGAAGGCTGCCGAACCTGCCATACGGGCAAAGCCTGCCCCTATGCGAGGGAGTTCTCCCTCCGTAGGGTGCCGGACGACCTGATGGAGTAGCTGCACGATTCTCCCGCTGGTCTTGTGTACAAGCCGGTGAACTGTGGGTCGGGGGATGGCAAATGCCCTGGACACCACACGGTAAGAGGTGCCACAGGCCAACCAGAACAGAAAGACCAGGGTCTCAACAACCGGCCCCCATCCATGGTCAAAAGTGTTGCCCAGGACTCCCATTAGGACGTGGAAGGTTGCTCTAGAGAGCCGAAAGTCAGCCTTGAGGTCACTCTCCCCATCAAAATACAGTTTCAGCACTGGCACTGTATTGTTCATTCGGCAGTACTGAGTAGGACTATGAGGTTGCTGTGTGTGTGTGTGGGTGGGTGTGGGTGGGAGAGGGAGAGGGAGAGAAAAAGAGAGAGATGAATTAATTTTTCAATAAAATTCTACGTGTTATCAATATGGTTTCCTTTTTTCATGTCACGAATACTATCTACCAATAACATGCTCCTGTTTCTTTGGTGTATACATTATTGTATTTTAAAAATTATGTTTGCATATGAAACAAGTATATTCAATTAAATTCAAGTGGGCTTTATTAGCATGAAAGTTTCTTAATAAAACAATATTGCCAAAGCAAATCAAAATACAATATAGAAGATAATGCTGCATAACTTCATAAGTTGTTTAACTTGTACACTCTGCAATACTACAAGCAATATGAGTTCATATTATCAGTTGGTATATTAATGTTCTGAAATCTATGTACACAATACTAATCTGTGTTTTTAATTAATGATCAAGTTAAAGCAGGCAACTATTCGCGATAAAAGTCTCCATTCTCACAAGTTTAAATGCCTTGCAATGACAACAAAAGCCGCTTAAAGTTTGCCGCGCTCCCGGTTTAAAAACACGGCGGTCATTCGTCATTTCCGGTAAGTATAGACGTAGTACCCGATTTGAGACGATACTATCTTTTTGAAAAGTACGCACTACGGACGTAAGTGTATAGTGCTCATAGTGCACGATATCGAAGTGTACTGACGAAAGTACGCGATTTGAGACACAGTCTTACATGTAACAATGAAATGTCGTCCAATTGAGTAACCTACTCACTCTCTTAAACTTTATGTTGAAAGAAATTATTTGTTTGTGTTTGTCCGTGTTAGCATGATTTAGTGTGGTGAATGTAAACTCTGCTGTCGTAAGCAACTGAAGAGTGCCTTGTTAACGTGGTATTAGGCTACTGCAGTGATCCTCACTATTGTTTTCAACCGAGGTGAAGTTGGTTTGATGTTGGATATTCGACAGCTATTCAAATATTCATTGTAGCCGGTTCCACCAAGTGTTTTTTGTCAAAAGCTTGGACATCATCTGACTTACAGATTCCAAATCAATGCAGAATAGTTATCCTATATGGGAGAAATCAGACACTACTCTTATTGTAGCCCCTGGATGCATTTATGCTCTATTTTATATGAATATTTTAAAGAAAAAACATGAGTTCCTATATGGAACTGTCTTCTTTTTTCAGTACCTCAGAAGGCATGTGACCTAGTGACTCCAAACCAGTGCAGAATAGTTATGAGACTAATCAGACACACTTCTTATTATAGCTGCTTGGGAGGTATTGAAAAAAGGTGACCGTTATTTGTAGGAAATCATGTTTTTTCTTTAAAATATTCATATAAAATAGAGTGTGCATCCAGGGGCTACAATAAGAGGTGTGTCTGATTACTGCCGTTTATTTACTCACATGGCATTTATCTTTTTATTAACAGGCCAAAGAAAAGGGCTCACTGTGGATGAAGACTTTTTCTGTTGGACCAGGAAAACAGGTACATAAATACAGGAAATTTGTGCAGTAGAGATGGGCATGTTTTTGTAACTGAGAGTAGAGATATTAAACCATATGACCATTTGAATTCTTTAAGGTTTCAAAGATGTTCCATAAAAGACCTTTGCCAGGATAACAGTGAAACCTTTTTTCTTTTTTTTTTCAAGAACCATCCAAGTGTTTTTTCTTTGTTAATGGATCAACCTAGAGTATACTTACAGTATTACCATTTTCCATAGGTGACAAGAGCCGAAGAATTTGAGAGGCTTGCTGCCGTTGCACACAGATCATAGACAAGGACAGCTTCTGATCTGCATCTGATACTGATTATGCCTCATTTTAGCGATTTTTGTAATGCATTCAGCTGTTTTATTGCTTGAAAAAGTTGTACTGTTTAGGCACTTTATTTGTCTCTGATGGACCACGTGGTGGGAGACTTTGAATGAAGAATAAAGTGCTAAATAATCTTGTGTCGTTTTTGGCTGAACATAAATTATTAAGTGCTTTTCAGAATACATTTACTCACAACATAGGTTAGGTTTTAGTTAAGAATTAGTTTAATACCATTTTACTCAAAATATCAATCAACCTACCTAGGTCAAATCTTAAACACTGATCTATGAATAACGTCATTTAGGCACACCAATAGTTTTCTGGTTGAATGTTCAGCTCAAGTCTACAGACTAAGACCTACAAGTCATGATGCCGAACATGAATGAGAATAAGTTCAGGTATTGCACATCTTTAGCAGACCGCCCAAAAATCCACTAGAATGCTGGAAACCACATCTACTTAATCCAAAATCTCCTGGGGGTGGACCTTTACAACATCAAATAATATCAATTATATATTTGAGCCACCAATTTGTGTGTCTGCGTGCACGGCATAACTGGTCACCCACGATAAAATCTCACTCCAAGGTTTTTTGAAAAGTTGGCAGGTATGTAAAAGTGTATGGTATCCTACAATGCTAACACCGAACGTGTCCGTTTGCCAAATAACAGCATGTTTAAAACGGTATTCGCATGCTAGCTTAGCCCCGTAGTTAGCTGTACTCTCCACCCAGTGGCGGCTGCTGGTCTTTCAAATAGGGGAAGCCCAGTTTTGTAAAATTGGCCAATTATTAGGCTACATCATTAAATTTATGTCTGTGAAGGTTCTCAGTCATCCAGGTCATGGTAATCCAAAAAGTTTCAAAAAAGGCAACTGGACTTGTAGATTCTTCGAGAAGACGTTTCGCCACTCATCCGAGCTTGTCACGTGCCGATCTGGGTTGATTTGGACGGGGTCTGAGAGTCTGAGCGGGTCGGCCACGATGATAGGAGACGCTATCGGTTGCCAGGGGCAACGCCCTCAGAATTTCCCTGGAAGTGACGATTTTGGAGCGTTTGTCCAATAAACGTCCAGCTTTTTTGCCCTGAGATCGGCCCATTCTGAAGCCCCATTGAAAGTCCATTGAAGCCGAGTCTCAGTGGGTTTTTAAACGGGCCGTGCCATTACAGATATATGAGAAAAAAATCACGATAGATGAACGGATAAAACTTATTGTGTTATTATAAGAAGTAGCCATGAAGTCGATCATGTTCTAGCACATTTTAGTTTGAGTAGTAATGTAAATTCGTAGTATTTGACGAAATTGCCAGCGATATTTTAGGGGAGGCTGAGCCTCCCCTATATAGTCTTGGAGCAATCGCCTCTGCTTGTACATATGCTAGCTTTGGTCTCTCCGCTAGTCCCCATTTCTTAAGCTAATTAGTGCCATGCTTGCCAGCCGTGCTTGTAGTAAGTTTTGGAAAATTGTACGTAGATACCACTGAATGACTTGTTGTTCGGTTAATTGTTCTAGCAGACCTCCAAAGAAATCTACTCTACATCGGTGAGTGAAACATGGTTTTATTCTAAATATGTTTGTACTAATTGGCAAGCATTTGTGTTTGCGCTTTACAAAACCGGCGCTTTATATCAGCTTGTTAGCTTGCTACTTAGAAAGCTAAATTAGCCTTCGGCTAATTCATTATAACTGCAATGTTAACGAGAGCACATTGTTCTCAGTTATTAAACCGATTGTATCAAAATCAGTATTTAATAGACTTTATGATGACCTTTAAACCTACTGACTCTGTATGAGGTCGAGGAAAATAGTTCACCTCATAAATTGGCTAACATGTATAGTAGTGTTGATCTTGAACTTACTTTTGGCAATTTAATAACAGGTAAGGGGACGTTAATGTCAGAATAGCTTAAAATCATTAGAAAACGGCGACCTATGTGCAATTACAGTATGATTTGTGTAGCTTAAAATGATTAATGACAAACCTGAACAGGCCTTAGTTGCTACAGATGTCATACACAGGTTCTCCAGTGTTGGTTCTGTCATATTTTTATTTTTTAATCCTTATGTCCTCGTGCTTTTTAGTTTCTTATGTCTGTCCAGTGTTCCTGGCCTGCACCAGACGGACCATAGTATTTCTTTCTGCCATTGTTATTAATCAGTTCCCCTTTTCTTCTGTAGGACACTTTGGGAGAGAAAAATGTGAGCAACAACAATAATAAAGAGGTTGAAAACTTATTTCACAAGACATATTTGTAATTACTGTTACATCTGTTGACACATTAAAGCGTATTAAACAACTTGTTGAAATGTGTTGTCTATAATGTTGTTTCCCTGAATGCATGACTTGCATGTCTTAATGTGCACTGCAAGCATCTGCAAAGGCATCAATTCATTACACTGGTAACATGTCTTCTTTGGCATTTTTGAGAAGTGCTGTGAGTCAGGAGGAAGAGGAGAGGTGTCCAATGTCTCCAGAAACGGTACTATGTAAAAAGTGGCTTTGCTGCCTGCTGACGCAGCTCGCAGACCTTTGGCAGTATCGCGCTCTGCCTCTGGTGGAATGACAGTTTTCGTCGACCACTCCCACCTTAATTCAGAAATACACATAAAACAAAAGTTTAAAAATCATCTGTTTTGTTGAGGAAAAAACAAAACATTTTGTCAGTCAGACATCATTAATGCTTACAAAAATGGGAATTTGGGATGTGATAATAAATATGAAAACTTGAAACAATATCTGTCTTACAAACCTGTAGTCTTATGCAAGAGGCACCCTCCATTTTTGGAAATGTGTCAGCCAGGAGCCTTGCAACTGTACCACGACCCTAAGTCAATTCATGATGTGACGTTAACATGTTTTCTGTTCAAAGTAATTAGACATGAGGCTGGCGGCTGGCATTAAAATCACGGCTAGTGGTTGTTAGCTGTAGTAGCCACCACCATCAAAGCACCGACCAAAATGGCTAACCGCTAGTTCGCAAACTTACAATGATTAAAACTAACGTAAAAACAGAACTTTACAAATGTTTTATAACACACTGTGTTCATAACAAAGGCAACAGAAACTACTTACATGTGGTAGTTGTTCACCTGACATTATCTAATGGTGCCCAAGACAGAAAGGAAAAGTCCTCGTCAGTCACACAACAGCTAATGTCTCAAAAGACGAGGATATAGGCCTAATGTAAGCTCAGACGACGCAACCCTAACTTCACAACACTATACGGTAGTTCAGTAACATCAGACAATATTCATAATAATAATAATAAATACTGACCGAAATTTGTTTTCCAACATACAACATGTCCTCCTCATCCAGTCCGAGTCCATCTGATGCGATCCTCCTTGTTTTTTGCGGGTTAATGTAACAAGCGAACTAATTGGAGACCAAACAGCCAATCAGGATGTACTTCCGCCAGCTCTCTGATTGGTTGGTTTTGTGGCACATTTATAACTTGTGTGCCAAGCTGAGCGTGAGGAGCGAACAAACCCGAGCGCGCAGAGCGAGAGAGGTTGAGCGAGCGAGGGATGGGGGTAGCGAGCGAGCGCAGCGGTCTGTTTGTGCACCATGGAAAGAGTTTGTGAGAGAACATGACTAAAACTAACATGCAAACACATTTATGGAGCACAAAATATATTTTTCTGTGCTCAAAATCTCTCATTGTGTGCTCAGAATATGTCATTGCTCGCTCAGGATAGTGGCACAAATATAATTCCATAAAAAGTTAGCGTTGCCTGCTTCCCGCTTGCGCTTGCCATGACTTCTTCTACTTCTCTTACCAGCCTCTGTCATGACACGTCACGTACCGAGTGGAGGTGACAATTGCGCCAAGTGCGCGCCTGAGAAAGCAGCGTCTCTGTCAAATCTGTCCCTGGGAAAATGTTGCCCTGATTTGAAAAAGGAACTATTACCAAATTTACAGTAGTAGCGCTTTAACCTACTTTTTACCCGAAAAAGTAGTTACGTTACTGTAACGCAACACTGAGTGTATGTGACTAAATGTCTGGTTGTTAAATATGTTTTATTGCACTGGAATGAAAACAAGAAATAACAAAAGTAAGGCAAAACACAAACAAAAACAATAAATACTTTACAAGTTGTCCTTGTCATCAAAAGATGTTGCCCCTACTCCATTTTTATTCCTAGTCACTTTTCTATTTTTTATATATATTTTCTTTATATAGTTTATGTATTGTATGTTTCACATGTCACTGCTACTGGATGCTTGAATTTCTCCTGGGATTAATAAAGTATCTATCTATCTATCTATCTATCTATCTATCTATCTATCTATCTATCTATCTATCTATCTATCTATCTATCTATCTATCTATCTATCTATCTATCTATCTATCTATCTATCTATCTATCTATCCATCCATCCATCCATCCATCCATCCATCCGTCTGTCTGATTTACATCTCAATATACAAACTGGCTGATTTTGGATGATCTAGGGGGTATTCCAGAAAGGAGGTTTAACAAACACTGAGATAAAACTTAACCCCTGGGTTTTCTGAACCTGAGGCGACTAAACCCGAGCTGTCGGTTCCAAAACGCCGGTTAGCAATCAGTTCAATCAACCCCGTGTTGGTTAACCTAGAGTTGTGCACGTTCACGGCGAAGTTATAAAGGCATCATCAATTGAGAGTCGAAACCATGAGTAAAAATGGCAAAGCGCAGAGCAGCCTGTTTTTCTGAAGCGGAGCAGCAAGTTCTGCTTGAGGCGTACGAGGAGGAAAGAGAGATAATCATGAAAAAAACCAAAACTTAGTGTCTGCCACGGAACAAGACCTTGCTTGGCAGAGAACTGCCCACCGCGTAAATGCGTAAGTTTAATATAGGCTAGCACATTAATGTATGTCAGAATCACAATAATTCAGTAGATATCATGCTACATATTAACTGCTGTGTATGAGACTTTCTTATACTATAGACTACCTTGTCATATATTGTATTATTTTTAATTAGATGTAACCCGACCGCCCTCAAGAGAAAACTAAATACAAAAACATTGTCCAAGTTACTGGGTGCATCGTCTTAGACATCAGTTATCAAATATTATATTCTTGAATTGCCATATTGCAACAAGGTACATTCATTTCATAGCCAATAGGAAGAAAGCAGAGGAGAGGAAGACCGGTTCTGGACCAGCGGTTCCCCCCCTCACTCCTGTGGAGGAGCTGGCGATCAGTATCAATAGAGGGCGTCCGATGAAGGAGGGGCTTCCTGGGGGCACGTCATCGGATCCCGCAGCCTCCGAGGAGCAAAATGAATGCAATGTATTTTCCCTAATAGGCCTACGCCTAAATCACTTATATCTAATTTGTGTAGCCTTGCAAGTGCGAAAATGACCGATTTAAAGATTAAAAACCCGAACATAACCTGAACAAAACCTACCCCTACCAGGTTAAGTTCAGAGCCTATGTTACTATAGTTACATACGTCGCCTGATCATTTTTGAGCTTTCTGGAACCGAAATCCCAGGTTTACTGCTAACTCTGGGTTTACATACCCAGATAAGTTCAGAGCCTATGTTACCATAGTTACTTATAGCCTGATCATATCAGAGCGTTCTGGAACCGAAATTCCAGGTTTACCGCTAACTCTGGGTTAACATACCCAGATAAGCCAGTAAACCTGCTTTCTGGAATACCCCCCTGATCTGTCACATCTTAAGCTGTGAATGGACGTTTGCTCGGGCGTCAACAGTCCCTCCCCCGGCTCCGCATGCTGGCTGCGTCATTCGCCGAAGATTCCCGAGTGAGTCACAGAACTCGGGCAGTTCCGCTCTCACCCGACACGCTCACGGCTGAGCTCAACTGAACTGAGAAAAGAACGAATCAGTTCATGAAGTGATTCCATTCAGTAATGTCAAAGGAGGAATGTTTTCCTCTCCTTCAGCCCAGGTTCTTTATACCTACTGGAAAGGTTAGTCCAACTACGAATAGATCACCCAACAACTTCTCTCCAATCATCAATTTATTTAACACGCAGAGTATAGGTGCATCAGCACTGAGACTTCGACTTAACCACCTTAAGGGTAGAGAAGAGAAGCCCCTAACTGAGTCTGCACACAGGTTTTATTCTATCTGGGCTCCACCCGGGTACAATAGGAGGAGCGCGGCCTTTCGTGTATCAGTGGTATTCTATGTGTGGCCAAGGCCGGCCCTAACTGATATCTTAAAGGTGAATTATGAGTGTGGTGCATCTTATCTAGTGAGCAAGCTGAAGCGAAGCAGTAAATAATCACATATCTGAACAGTACAAGGAGGAAAGAAGAACACTTCGTTCAGTCCTGTACTGTTTCTTTCCATCACTCTTTTATATCTAACAGTAAGTTCACTCAAAAGATTCGTTCATTGGAACGAATCATTCGCGAAAGACACAACACTAGTGAACGGAGAATATGAGGGCGACAGCGCGAGAGGACATTGTAGATAATAGGAAAGATCACATTACCAGTTTGTTGTCTGCAAAAGCATAGTGGCTATTGTCTCTCTTGATTTGTAGTGTAAGAGTCGGTTAAGTTTCGTTTCTCTGCCGGCTGAGTGAGTGGCTACTGACTCGGTTAAGCGGGGATCCACGAGCAGCGGTTATGAGTCGGTTAACTTTCGTTTCTCTGCATATTGTTTGCAGGTTAAGTCGGGTAGTACGTTTTGTTTCTCTGCCGAGTGAGAAACATTTTTTAGCCATATCGCTCAGCCCTACTTCAAATCGTTAATTTCTCTTTATCTGTTCAAATGTCTGAATTGACAGGACATTACACTTACACAGTACATTACACAGTATCAACTTTCAGCTTAACTGGACTTCCATTGACATGTACAGTAACAAATGCTTCATCTTCTTTATTTAAGTGTACATTAGTAGAATCAACAGTCTTTTGCAGTGTTACGCCATCAACGTGGAATGTATCGTCAGCAACGTTATCAGCTTGGTCAGGTTCAATCTGATGAACAATTCTCGTGGACTGTAGCTTTTTGTGGCCTTGTCGTACAGATCTACAACATCTTTTAAAGTGATTCAATTTTTTACAGGTGTTGCACTGTTGATCAAAAGCTGGGCATTTATTCACTTGGCCACATGACTGCCTCCACAGTTGTTGCAATTAGCAATGCTCTGTGTGCCATAGTTTTCTGAGTGATTGTCCACTTTATCTTCATCATCCTTTGGGTGGACAGCATCAACATTTGTAGCATAGTGCTGTTGTGAAGCTAGTGTCTTGTTGTACTCTTCCGTCAGCTCGTGTATTTGACCGACAGAAACTGCTTTACTAGTGTCAAGTCACCATCACTAACGTAATAGCACTTTCCTCAGATTGTCATTATTTATGCCAGAGACAAGTCTGTCCTGAACTAGCTCTCCAAAGTTGCAGCTCTTTGCTTTAATTCTCAAGTCACTGACATATGATTCATTGGTCTCACCAGCCCTCTGATTGCGTGTGTTGAACTTGTGTCTTTCCATCATAATATTGGATTGTGGGTTGCATAACTCACAAAACTTTCTTTTCAGGCATTCAGGATCCAAAGTGGTCCCTCCACCTGGTAACCGCTATAAAATAGTGTTCTTCAGTACAGTGGCTATCAGGTTTTTGAGGATTTTTTTTGGAAGCTAGTTTACAATGTTAGCAATGCTATGGGAACACACCGTTTGATAGTTTATACTAGCTAGCAGTTTAAAAACAACCAATAACCCTCAATTTATTAAAAATTATCCAGATGCTCATGCAGGACATCTGGTCAATTAAGTCTAGATTATTTTGTGAGAACTTTTTTATTTTGCAAAATTATCAACAAATTACAGAACCTGTACTTTCTTACTTGAGTAAAAGAGCCGAATCAGGTCATCCTCAAAACGTTTAGCCACGTGTGTATAATATCCATACACCTTAAAGGGAAGTTGTTAGCTGTCTCACAAGGAAAAAAAATTAGCTCAACTCAAAAATGTTTGTTTGTTTGTTGTTGTATAACACAGGCCTGAAAATGAAGAGAGCGAGGCACGTCACATTTCATCTTTTCCTACATCCTGAAAATTGTTTATTTTCATTCTCTAGTATTTAGTCCATCATTTTCTATGCAGTGCTGCTTATTTGTAGCCCTCAGAACTTTCTGAATTTCTGCATAAAATCTCAAAACATTAGTGGATTTTCACGCAAGAGTATACAAAGAGAACCCAATCAACCAAATTAAAATATACTTGTGTACTTGTTTGTTAAGGAAAATGAGTCAATATTGTGACTATGCGCAACTCTAAAATTACAAGTTAATTTCAAATTAAGTCCATCTGTTCAGAAGTGTTTCCAACCAATATAGTGAGACAAGAGGGGTATTGCACAACACTAGGATAAAGAAATCCAGAGGGGTATTGCACAAAACTAGGATAAAGAAATCCAGGATAATTGAGAAAGCGGGGCTTGACCTAGCCTGCTCGGCGCATCTAATTGGTTGCACGTTTGCCAAGCCAGGATAAAAAGGCGCGGCTATGTTAAACCAGATGAAGATAGCGGGGATAAGTACGTGTTCACGGCACACTTCAATAGACCTCACAATCGCTCACAGAATCACTGATGAGAACGTGGAAAAAACTCGCGCGTCACACGTCACGGCCGCGCAACAACAGCTCCTGATGCAGTTTTACGAAGAAGTGAAAGATTAAATAGAAGACCGCGAGAAGACAGACAATAGCGGACCGGCTTAATGCGTAAGTAGTCCAAAACTGTACAATTAATAAACAGTGCTCCATTGGAACTGTCATTATTAAGCTACAATTAAAAAGGACTAAAGGAGTTAGAAGTTACTCGGGAAATGTAGAGTATGATTACGTGCAAACAAGTATCCACAATGTGTGTGTTTAATCTATTTTTCTCATGTTACGTTTTTATCTATTTTATCTTTCTATCCTTTATAAAGAACAAACTTGTCTGGACATAAAATGATCTGGCAGCAAATTAAAATTAAATATAAGAACATTTTGCAGGCTGTAAGTGACTTTAAAGTAGATAACTCTGAACAAATGAAGTGAATAGATTAGTCTGCTGACATGTTGATTGTCTGATTGTAGCAGTCAAAAAAAAAAAAAAAGCCCATGGAACTGGCACAGGGGGCGGCCCACCCAGCCAGCATATGACCCCAGCAGAGGAGCTGGCGCTCCATTTATTGTACTTCAGCAGATGAGGAGACTGTGTCACTGGACTCCAGAAGGCTTGAGGTATGTCAAGTTTCTGGAAATATTCTGTTTATTTAGTCCATAAAGGTTATGTGATAAAGTCAGTGATGTGGTGCTAATAGTAAATATGTCACAGGACCCAGATGCTACACAGTCTCCTAAGCAGCCTGGTAACATTGCGAGTATTGGCCAAAGTAAATCTACATTATGCACAAATCCTGCTATGCTAATTGACATTTCTTTTACAGACGTCACAAACTGTCAGAACTCTCTACAGCAAGCACTTGGAGAGACTGATAGAGCTGGCAGACATTAAAATTAGACTCAAGAACAGAGAGCTCCAAGAAATGGAGCTGGATCTTGAGATTAAACGCCGGACACTCAGGAAACTGGACCTGGAAATCCAGAAACTAGAAAGAGAAGTGAGTATTTCAGTGTACACCATAACTGCAATACAGTGTTTTAATCTTTGTTGCTTTGCTCTCTCTATTTCAGGATCCAAGCAACCAAGACAAAGGAGGACTGCCTAATAAATAAAATAAAAAAGAAAACATTGTGATGTCCTTCATTTAACTAAAGAGGCTAAATCCAAAAATGAAGTGAAAAAATCCCTCATGAGTCTGCCATTAATGTTGACTGGGAAGATGGGAGCAACATCAACAGCCACTCCTTTGTCTCCCAGCAGCACACCAGAGAATTCACCTGACTATACAAGATATCATTTAGAAAACACGGCAGAGTTAGACATACGATGTCCAAGGTGCTTACAGTAACAAAGAATAGTTAGTATCCTACTGTAACTGATCAAATTAGAAACTAATGGTTGCACATTGAAATTGAAGTGACCTGAAATCATGTAAAACTGCTCCTTGATGTAGAGGGGTCTTCTGTGGCCAGGGAAGGTGATGAACATGTTGCTAAATGATTTCAGTGCCAGACAAACGCGTCTTATTGTGCAGCAAATGGTTCCTTCATTGAGGTTCTCTGCATCATCAACAAAATAAAGGAAGCTCCCTCTTGCAAACCATCTCAGAGTAACACAGACCATCTGTGGTACAGTCTGAGGATTAGGGCTTCCTCATCCAGCACATCCTCCAAAAAAGCCATTATGAAGAGGGAACAGGTGAATGGGAGTTGGACCTGTACATACTATATTGCCCTTGTCACAGATTTCATTGAAAACACCTTTGCAACTTCATAAGTTGTGTTTTGTAATCTCAGTTACTGCAATAAAACACATATTTATGAAATCTCTGACGGCTATTTGACTAGCAGTCTTCATTAGCAATATAACACTTGGCCTGAGTAATAATACTACCACTTAAATCAATATAAAAAGACTATTACAATTACAAACAGCCAACAGATTTAAATAAAATGAGAAATTACTATAAATATGTAATATTTTAATAAAGGATAATTAAAATGATGCAACATACTTAGAAAGACCATGGTCATGCTGTAAAACACATTAAATCCTCACAGGATTGACGGTGGAAATACAGGTGAATCACCAGGATTAATTTTAGCCTGGCTGTTAGCCTGGTCTGGAGCAGGCTAGCTGCAGAGAATAAATCACCATAGTAATTTAGCCGGGTTAAGTTTGAGCTACTTTCATGCAACCGACTTCAGGCTAAATTAAGCCGGGATAATTAACATATCCCGGCTTAATCCCTTATCCTAGTTTTGTGCAATACCCCTCAGGATAATCAGAATCAGAATCAGAATCAGAATCACCTTTATTGGCCAAGTATGTGCACATACAAGGAATTTGACTCCGGTAACTTTACTCTAGTACAGTAATAAGAATAAAAACACAATAAGATAAAATGAATCTCAATCTGTAATATCTCAATAACTGAGAAAGCGCGGCATTATAGCCTGCTCGGCGCATCCTGGTTTAATTGGTTGCACGTTCGCCGAGCCAGGATGAAAACGCGCGGCTATGTTAAACCAGAGGGGTATTGCACAAAACGGATAAAGAAATCCAGGATAATTGAGAAAGCGCGGCTTGACCTAGGGGGTATTCCAGAAAGCCGGTTTACTGGCTTATCTGGATATGTTAACCCAGAGTTAGCGGTAAACCTGGAATTTCGGTTCCAGAACGCTCTGATATGATCAGGCTATGTAAGTAACTATGGTAACATAGGCTCTGAACTTATCTGGGTATGTAAACCCAGAGTTAGCGGTAAACCTGGAACTTCGGTTCCAGAAAGCTCAAAAATGATCAGGCTATGTAAGTAACTATAGTAACATAGGCTCTGAACTAGGGGGTAGGTTTTGTTCAGGTTATGTTCGGGTTTTTAATCTTTAAATCGGTCATTTTCGCACTTGCAAGGCTACACAAATTAGATATAGGCCCTAAGTGATTTAGGCGTAGGTCTATTTGGGAAAATACATTGCTTTCATTTTGCTCCTCGGAGGCTGCGGGATCCGATGACGTGCCCCCAGGAATCCCCTCCGTCATTGGACGCCCTCTATTGATACTGATCACCAGCTCCTCCACAGTGGTGAGGGGGGACACCGCTGGCCCGGAACCGGTCTTCCTCTCCTCTGCTTTCTTCCTATTGGCTATGAAATGAATGTACCCTGTTGCAATATGGCAATTCAAGAATATAATACTTGATAAGTGATGTCTAAGACGATGCACCCAGATATAGGCCTATCTGACCAACTTGGACAATGTTTTTATATTTAGTTTTCTCTTGAGGGCGGTCGGGTTATATCTAATTAAAAATAATACAATATATGACAAGGTAGTCTATAGTATAAGAAAGTCTCATACAAAGCAGTTAATATGTAGCATAATATCTATTGAATTATTGTGATTCTGACATACATTAATGTGCTGTATTAAACATTTACGCGGTCGGCAATTCTCTGCCAAGCAAGGTCTCGTTCCGTGGCAGACGCTAAGTTTTGCTTTTTTTCCGTTATTATCTCTCTTTCCTCCTCGTGCGCCTCGAGCAGAACTTGCTGCTCCGCTTCAGAAAAATAGGCTGCTCTGCGCTTTGCCATTTTTACTCATGGTTTCGACTCTCAATTGATGATGCCTTTATAACTTCGCCGTGAACGTGCACAACTCTAGGTTAACAACACGGGGTTGATTGAACTGATTGCTAACCGGCTTTTTGGAACCGACGGCTCGGGTTTAGTCGCCTCAGGTTCAGACAACCCAGAGGTTAAGTTTTATCTCAGTGTTTGTTAAACCTCCTTTCTGGAATACCCCCCTAGCCTGCTCGGCGCATCCTGGCTTAATTGGTTGCACATTTGCCAAACCAGGATAAAAAGGCTATGTTAAACCAGATGAAGATAGCTGAGATAAGTATGTGTTCATGGCACACTTCAATAGACCTCGCAATCGCTCACAGAATCACTGATGAGAACGTGGAAAAAAGTCGCGCGTCATACGTCACGGCCGCGGAACAACAGCTCCTGATGCAGTTTTACGAAGAAGTGAAAGATTCAATAGAAGACCGTGAGAAGACAGACAATAGCGGACCGGCTTTATGCGTAAGTAGTCCAAAACTGTGCAATTAATAGTGCTCCATTGGAACTGTCATAATTAAGCTACAATTAAAACGGACTAAAGGAGTTACTTTTCAAGTTACTCGGGAAATGTAGAGTATGATTACGTGCAAACAATTATCCACAATGTGTGTGTTTAATCTATTTTTCTCATGTTACGTTTTTATCTATTTTATCTTTCTATCCTTTATAAAGAACAAACTTGTCTAGACATAAAAGGACCTGACAGCAAAGTAAAATGAAATAGAAGAACATTTTGCAGGCTGGTAAGTGACTTTAAAGTAGATAACGCTGAACAAATGAAGTGAATAGATTAGGTGTCTGCTGACATGTTGATTGTCTGATTGTAGCAGTCAAAAAAAAAAAGCCCATGGAACTGGCACAGGGGGCGGCCCACCCAGCCAGGATACGACCCCAGCAGAGGAGCTGGCACTCCATTTATTGTACTTCGGCAGATGAAGAGACTGTGCCACTGGACTCCAGAAGGCTTGAGGTATGTCAAGTTTATAGAAATATCCTGTTTATTTAGTCCACAAAGGATATGAAGTCAGTGATGTGGTGCTAATAGAAAATATGTGTAACAGGACCCAGATGCTGCACAGTCTCCTAAGCAGCCTGGTAACATTGTGAGTATTGTCCAAGGTAAATCTACATTATGCACAAATCCTGTTGTGCTAATTGACATTTCTTTTACAGACATCACAAACTGTCAGAACTCTGTACAGCAAGCACTTGGAGAGACAGATAGATAGATCTGGCAGACATTAAAATTAGACTCGAGAACAGAGAGCTCCAAGAAATGGAGCTGGATCTTGAGATTAAACGCCGGACACTCAGGAAACTGGACCTGGAAATCCAGAAACTAGAAAGAGAAGTGAGTATTTCAGTGTACACAGTAACCATAACTGCAATACAATGTTTTAATCTTTGTTGCTTTTGCTCTCTCTATTCCAGGATCCAAGCAACCAAGACAAAGGAGGACTGCCTAATAAATAAATAAATAAAAAGAAAACATTGTGATGTCCTCCCGCTTTCATGAATGTCAAGTAGAATTTAAAAGAGAACCACCAATGCTAAACAAAATGCACACACCAAAAACTGACATTTAAGAGCTTTTATTAACTAAAGAGAGGCTAAATCCAAAAATGAAGTGGAAAAAATCCCTCATGAGTCGGCCATTAATGTTGACTGGGAAGATGGGAGCAACATCAACAGCCACTCCTTTGTCTACGAGCAGCACACCAGAGAATTCGCCTGACTATACAAGACATCGTTTAGAAAACATGGCAGAGTTACACATATGATGTCCAAGGTGCTTACAGTAACAAAGAATAGTTAGTATCCAACTGTAACTGATCAAATTAGAAACTAATGGTTGCACATTGAAATTGAAGTCACCTGAAATCATGTAAAACTGCTCCTTGATGTAGAGGGGTCTTCTGTGGCCAGGGAAGGTGATGAATATGTTGCTAAATGATTTCAGCGCCAGACAAACACGTCTTATTGTCCAGCAAATGGTTCCTTTTATTGAGGTTCTCTGCATCATCAACAGAATAAAGGAAGCTCCCACTTGCAAACCATCTCAATGTAACACAGACCATCTGTGGTACAGTCTGAGGATTAGGGCTTTCTCATCCAGCACATCCTCCAAAAAAGGGGCAAGCCATTATGAAAAGGGGACAGGTGAATGGACCTATATACAGTATACTATATTGCCCTTGTCACAGATTTCATTGAAAACACCTTTGCAACTTGTGTTTTGTAATCTCAGTTACTGCAATAAAACACATATTTATGAAACCTCTGACGACAATTTGACAAGCAGTCTTCATTAGCATAGCAATATAACACTTGGCCTGACTAATAATACTACCACTTAAATCAATATAAAAAGACTATTGCATTTACAAATGGCCAACAGATTTAAATGAAATGAGAAATTACTATAAATATGTAATATTTTAATGCAGGATAATTAAAATGATGCAACATACTTAGAAAGACCATGGTCATGTAATCTTAGCCTGGCTGTTAGCCTGGTCTGGAGCAGGCTAGCTGCAGAGAATAAATCACCATAGTAACTTAGCCGGGTTAAGTTTAAGCTACTTTCATGCAACCGACTTGAGGCTAAATGAAGCCGGGATAATCAACATATCCCGGCTTAATCACTTATCCTAGTTTTGTGCAATACCCCTAAGATGCCAGACAGCATCAACAGGGATTTGTTACAGTCTGCTCATCACAACATGTGTTTGTGAAAGTGTATGATGGCATGGATAAAGGAGCTCAGAAAAAAGAATTGTTGTTGCTCATCAGGCTGGAAAAGCTTACAAACACATTTCTAAAGCGCTTGGAATCCAAAAATGGCATATTGTGAACAAATGGAGTAAATTCAAGACAACGGTTACCCTCCACCGGAGTGGCTGATCAACAGAGATCATTCGAAGATGCATAATAATCGGAGACGTCATAAAGGAACCCATGGTAAATTCTAAGCCACTGAAGGCCTCTCTAACATCAGTTAATGTTTATGTTCATGAATCCACCATCAGGAGAAGGCAGAGTGGAACCACTGCTCTCCAGAAAGAACATTTCTGCACTTCTCCAGTTTGCCAAACCTGACATGGACAAACCAGACTATTGGGAAACAAACTGTTGGAGACTCAAATAGAGTAGTTTGGTTTAAATGTGGACAGCTGGGATAGGCTCCAGCAGACCCCCGTGACTCCTAACAGGACTAAACTGGTATAGAAAATGACTGACTGACTGACTGGTTTAAATGTGAGTCTGTTTTGCTACATCTGGTCCATGATTTTGACGGACCAATGAATTCTGATTTATAATGTCAGGACATCAGTCTGCGAGCTGAACCTTAGAAGAAACTAGATCATGCTGCAATGGCCCCAAATGCACAATAATTTTACAAAAGAATGGTTAAAAATGAACAAAATTAATGTTGTGGAATGGCCAAATCATAGTGCTGACCTTAATCCAACATAAAATTGTGGAAGGACCTAAAGCAAACAGGTCATGTGAGGACACTACATGACTAACATCTTAGAGTTGAAGTGGTTCTACACTGAGGAATGAGTTAAAATTCCTCCAAACCGCTATGGGCAGTTACTGGAAACACTTTGTGGCTGTTCTTGCTGCACCATATACCGATAACAAAGTTTCACTTACCTTTGCAACGTACAGAGATATATACAGGTCATTGTTTTTCTTGAATAAATAAGTTCATTCATTCATTCATACACTGAAGCATTGCAGATCATTGGCAGACAGTAAGCTGACTTTGTTTGGAAAATGTGAATGAAGTTACTGGATTAACTCCTGCACAAGGGAAGTATTCAGTAACTGCCATAAAAAAACAGCAAATTGAGAGGAATGGATGGCATAATGAAACGAACAAGTTTCTAACAGAATGATTAGAAACTGTACGATGAGAACAATTACAAAAAGGGTTGATGATGTCTCACTTTGAAGCAAATTGATTCAACCTTTATTAAACATAGCTTGCAAGAGATAAATAGTACAAAGTTATTTCCTCCAAAATTAGCTTATTTTTTTAAACAATGCATAATTGTCAATCAACTGGCAGTATTCAAACAGCATTATTTTCTTTTTTGAAGACCTTTAAATATCAAGTATGTGCAAAAGGTCAGAATTGATGTAGGCAAACAAAAGTTACTTAAAATAGTCTCTGGATTTCATCATCTGTTTCTCCTTCTTCAGATGTTTATTTCAATACTATCCAAAAAGAAATGCTTTACATGTAAATTGAAAAATTGATAAATTTGCACTTTAATTTTATCCTGCATTAGCAACACCGAATAGAATATCAAGTGTAACAGTACAGGGCGAAATGTGTTGTATGCAGGTGTTGGCAGGAGAAGTGATCACTGATTCAGGGCAAGCAGCAGCCATGGCCACTAAAAGGAAAAGGTTTTTAATTTTTATTTAAAAAAATAAATAAATAAATAGCCAACTAGTGCTCCACTAATACAAGAGCATCTGCAGACACAGATGTCAGTCTAGTGCTGAATCAATCCATTAGTTAGGAAGGGTCCAACTGATCAAAATGCATTTATCTAGAGCATTCAGAAGACTTTTGTTAGAAACACTTACTTCAAGTTTCAATGCTTCAACAGTAAACTACCGTGTTAAAAGGTGTAATGTGTTTCAGACTGCGGACTATCAGGCTGAACCAGTGATCACTTAACTGAAAACTTGAACAAGTTAAACACAAATTGAATGCATCCATCCAGACCACTTCAAGAAGCAAAGGAAGAGGGAAAAGTATCCCGAACATTTTGCACATTTGTTACACAATAATACACAGTGATCACAAAACAAAATGACAAGCTTCACAATATTCATGGCTTTTTGTTTGCTTTTCTACACAATGTACAACCATTTATTTATTTATTTTTTTCAGTACAAGGAAGGAAAAATGCTTATGTACAATAAGTCATTATTACTTCAAACCTAGCAAATATTGTCATTTATTTTATGGACAATACATTTTTTTTAAACTGCAATAAAAAGAAAACAAAAATCAATTTAGACAACAGAATGACTTTTGAAATCTAAAAAGCTATGTTGGACAACAACCCGTAGTCCAAATACAAAGGTGTGCGGATGTATCTGCAGGTATTTAAGGGAGAATGTTTTTGTTTGTTTTTTTTTTCTTTTGAAAATGTGTTTAAACTTCGGTTTGTCAGCAAAAGTAGAGATGTATAACATTGCAGATTTGAGTGGCCGTAAAAATGGACCCCGTTTTCAATGGAAATAAATTTTAAAATTCTGTCAATGATGGGAAAATTTACACTTTTAATGTATAATAATATTTAAGTCTAAAATTCTTGTCTGTCATAACCAATGGCTTATTCTGGCAGAGTGGTAGCTCTGATTATTCAAAGACAATCAGAATACATACATTTTCTGGCTGAAAAAAAAACAAAACCACAATGATCAATGGAACTGTGGTGATGCAGCAGGGATTACAGATTACAAGACAGATTATATGTGTATAACAGAATCTATTAGAAAAGACTGTCGATAGTTAAAGACTGCATAATCAAGTACATGTGAAAACAGCATTGTGGTGCAGCTTAGGACCTATGTATTAAGGTTACAGTTTAATTCAGCAGCTTACCAAATATATATATTTAGAAATGTCTTGGGAGTGCTCTAAATTATCACTAGAAAACAGAATTTTAAGATGTTCTAGCAACGTACACATTTTCTTATCAAGAAGTTCTTTAAAAATGGCTAAAATTACCCAAATTTTGTTTTCAAGTTTTAAATTTTGAACTATCTTAACACTGAGCATAAAATGATCATGACGGCAAACCTCCCCGTTAATACACTGAGTATTTTGATTTTGGTAACACTTCTGTTTAAAATGAATAATAATCAGCACAAACCTCTTTCTCTGTGTTGCAAAATCTTATTAATTCATGTAAAATATTCTAAAAGCAAAATAATAATAAAAAAATAAAATAAACAACTACTAATGGTACAATAAAATGAGTTTTCATTGTTACCAGGCTTCTTGCTATATTTTGTGATTTACGTTGAGATTAGATAGATAAAGTCATACAATTATGGATGACATCAAAGTGCACAATATTGTGACTCATCCCCCTGATCTTGTCCTCTGTTACTTCTGTTCGTAACACAAGATTGAAATAAAAATGACAAAACATTTTCCAGGTGCAGAGAGCGCCTTTAACTTGGGGCTTATTTTACTTTATGAGATTTATGAGATAAGAGTGAGAGACTTGTGAGACTTAGATTAATGATGTTAAACCCTGAATGAGAGGTAACACTGAGCAATGAAAATGAGTGAAACAGAGATGAATCAATAGTTGATCTTTGTTGGGTGTTAAGCTGGCTGTAAAAGTGAGCACTACTTCCACATTAGTTATGTTAAAACCAAAAGGTGTTGACTGGTCAGCCCCAGACAAAAATACTCTTCGATATCATCATTTTCTTTTCCCATTGTCTTTTTTAGCAAAAAGCTAAAACATTTTAACCATTTTCTTAAAACAGTATAACTTAAGAAATAGTCTTAACTGCTAACTGCTGGGTTTCTCTTGTGTTTAAGCTTTATCTTGCATTTTTGCATCATCTGGCATATTGTGCGACATGGCAGCGCTTTGAGCTAAATGGCACTGTCAAGGTGGTAACATGTCAACTACTCGTAAAACTCGGGTATCTTGACAAAATGAAGACACAGTAGATTAAAAGTGTAAAAGCATGAGTGCAGAAACAAATGTAATGTTCTCTTAAACACAGTTGTAATTTGTGACTGCGACTGTTCCAACCACACAACTAAGCTAACTACATAGAAACAGAAATCAGCATTTTGTTACACAGATATCAGTTGTTTTCGGACTGAAGACACTCAACATGACGGGCTAATGTGCAAGGCATGTGCCCTCTACAACAGTGTGTCATGTCAGTGATGAACCTGTGCCATGCCATTTTTGACATCTTTTTTTTTTTTTTTTTGTCTGGATGCTCTCCATCAACAGCTTGTTAACCTGTTAACTTCTGGATCATTTTGTAAGTCATAAAAACTGCATATATTCAAATCACAAGACTCTGTAGATTAGGTAGTGACGGATGACTAACTGAAATGTAAAGTTATGCCTTTATTCTTTATTTCTTGACTAATTAGACTGAGATGTGTTGATCAGCTTAAAGGTCTCAGTGTGAACTTCTGGCTCTCCACACAAAGCCAGACTGACCTCGTAACCTCTATGTCCTTCTGTAATAGTCCATTACAGATACTGCACAATGGCTGAACACTGCTTTAGACAACCGTGTTACTGCAAACTAAAAGATTTTGAATGGTTGAGAGCCACTAACAAATACATACACTTCCTACTTGCTTGGAATATATGTACACCAAATAAAAACAATTCTAGTGAACTCGTTTGTTGTATATGGGGGGTCTGCAAGATGAAATGTGTCCTTCTGTCATTTTCCAACTTATCAAGACTACCTGTCTATCTTTTTTACATTTTTCTTGATACTGGTTACACAATGACATTACATAATAATGCTGATTTCTGTCCCTGTACGTCATCTATCGCAGGAAACACAAAGCCATTGCTAACTCACATCTTTCAAATTTAAAAGCTGCATCATAAACCCACAGGGGGAAGAAGCAATCATGTCTTGGTTTTGTGATGCATCATGAAATATTCTTGCTATACTTTCCCCACTGTGGGATAAATTAAAGAATTATCTTATCATAATAGCACAGTAAGGTATATGCCTCATTATTCTGCAAGAAAGATACAGATTTTCAGTGACAAATAAAAAAGAAAACAACTTAAGAAACTATATATTGTGAATTAATAAACCTAATTGATGGGCTTTCCAGACAGTGAGTCAATGGGACCCTGTGCTGATGCTTGCATATGGACAACAGAACCATCTGATATACTGGATTTAAACTCATCAGCCTGGCTACTGGGGATTCGGAAATTGACTTGAGATCCAACATTTACAGAGAGCAACACTGGCAACATGAATTAGGAATAAAGCATTTGTCACCCATTCAAAAGAATCACATCCTTGATGCTATCTATAATACTTGGGACATCTTGACTCTCTGACCACCAGATCCAGCTTAAAAACAACAACAACAAGAAAAAGCATTTTTTTTTTTCCTAATTGGAAATTAGCAAAGTGCTCCTCTAGAGAGAGGGAACTTGTGTGCCAGCATGCACACAATGATTGATCCATGTCTCATAAAAGATAAAATCCACATCCTTTTTCTTTGAAGCTAGGTATCTATACATAATCCATACAGATATTTCATATTTATGTTGATTATTATCGTCTCCGGGAGCCAAAACCTCTCAGGTATGCCACCATATTAAAAGGAGACGCCGCAAACAAAACAAAACAAAACAAAAACACAAACACAAGAACGGAGCACAAGGGACAAAAATAAAAAAGGGCCACAACAATCAGAAAACTATCTAAAAACACAAATATAAAAAGACGCGGAACCCAGATTTCTAGGATTCTAGGAAACAATATCTGTGGTTTAGACGCATAAAATGTGCTTTCACCTTCAGACTTGAGTTTAATTCACTCTCTCAAAGAAAGAGTAGGGGGGCAGGATGGATAGGATGGATCCAGATGGGAAATTCGCCTGGCTACTTGCCAAGTGAACTTCACCATTCCCCTGAATACTTGGCATGTCTGCAGATGACGAAAGGTCTGTCAGCTTCCTCACTGACGGGATCCATAGTGATGGTCTGGGTGAAAGGGCAGTGTATCTCCTGCTTATACTGATCTGGACTGTTCAAATCTGTAACCAGAGAGGCTTAAATGAAGAAAACGTTGAAATCCATTTGATGATGAATGGTGAGAGGAAAGTAAAAACTTTTTCAAACTTTGATTGGTCAGAATTCTCGGTTCCACACATCTGCAACCTTGGTGAATTATTTCCAGACAACTATGTTGGCGCGTATCAGTGTGAACAGCATTTACCACGGTTTATCAGGGTTTTAAATAGCTTCAAAGTTGTTAAAAAATTTTTTGCCTAGCAACAAAAATGAGCCCCGTTGATTTTCTCTTACTAGCAATAGTCACATATAAGCTAAATTGTGGCTTAAGTGCCCCAGCGATGACTGTATGTACTCAAAATAAAAGATGGACAGGAACAAAAAGTGAATAAATACAAAAAAGCATGATGGGTAAAAGTAACTGAAACAAAAATGGTAGTTACAGGTATAATAGAGCTACTACAAGCAATAATAAAGGGAATTATAATTGCCAAACAACTCTGACAAAGAAGGTTTTTAGTCTAATAAGAACATTTGAGATGCACTGACAGTTTAGTGTCTTTGTCCAACTTGGTGGGTTTTCAAGGGTTGGTTTAGGTAGGCACACGGACAGGCACTGCATGCGATGGGGCATGGGGTGGGGATATCTGTTCTGGGAGTGCTTCAGAATTGGGTAGGTAGATAGATGGGGGTGTCTTCAGATGAGCAGGAGAGATGGGCGGGGCCTATTTTTGTCCAGTGATGGACTGCGATATGGATCGTGGTGGGATCATGTCCAACAGGTACTCTCTCTGCCGGTCTGCTAAGCTGGAGCTCTTATGGGCTCCAACTGCTGCTGGGTTCAGATAGGCAATATTTAACCCTGTGGGAGTAAGAGAAAAACATTAGAGGATTAGGAGGCCTATCAACAAATTACTTCAAACTTGGTGTTTTGAGTATTCATACTACTTTTAAGTATATTAAGAACAGTCTGGAAATTATTAGTGAGTAAAAAGCTTTTTTCTGCTCTAAAAATAACGGTCACCTAACATTTTTTGTCCATAATCAGATACTTTTACCATATATATTGATAAACTTTACATTCACAATAAAAAGAATAAACAATATTTGCACATTCTTGCACATGTCCTACCGATGTGGCAGCATTGCACAACTAATTCCACCATATATTCTTACATTTTTATTTTATGTTTTTATGTTTTTATTTTTATATTTTAGTTTAGGGTTAGGGTTATTTTAGTTTATTTTAGTTGTGTCCAGAGGTGGCAAAAGTACTCACATTCTGTACTTAAGTAAAAGTATGGATACTTGTGTAAAAAGAAATACTCTGGTAAAAGCAAAAGTACTGATTCAACTCCTTTACTCAAGTAAAAGTAAGACAGTACAGGTTCTGAAATGTACTTAAGTAAAAAGTAGGGTTACTGGGTGGTTGTTTTTAAACTGCTAGCTAGTGTTAGCCATAAAATCAAAACGGTGTGTTCCCATAGCATTGCTAATGTTGTAAACTAGCTTCCAAAAAATCCTCAAAAAGCTAATGATAGCAACAGAAACCATCATACATGCAATAAACAAGCCTCCAGTCACTAGGTGGCAGCAGAGCTCAAACTGATCAACAGCCTGATTTTCCTTCTCTAGTCCGATGCTCCATAGACATATATACATAGAAGCCCACGTTTTTCCAATTAAGTATAAAGTACAGATATTTGTGTACAAATGCAGGGAGTAAAAGTAAAAAGTCGTGGGAAAAAGAAATATTTAAGTACGTACAGATACCTGAAAAATCTACTCAAGTACAGTAATGAAATATTTGTACCTCGTTACTTGCCACCTCTGATAGACACATATACATAGACGCCCATATCTTTTACATCTCTTCATCCGTGGAGGTTAAAAAAGTAATGAGCCTGTTTTTCCAATTTAAGGAGTAGAAAGTACAGATATTTGTGTACAAATGTAAGGAGTAAAAGTAAAGAGTCGTCAGAAAAAGAAATACTCAAGTAAAGTACATATACCTGAAAAATCTACTCAAGTACAGTAACGTATAGTAAAGTATTCGTACTTTGTTACTTTCCACCTCTAGTTGTGTAAAGAAAGAATGTCATTGCTCAGTGTGACCTTTCAAGAATTTAGTTTTGTTAGTTTTTCTAGTAAACAATAAACAAAAAAATTACAATATTTGTAAAATAAAATAAAATGATATTTGAGATTGTGTAAAATTGGGTGTCCGAAAACTTTTTTACGTGTTGTGTATCTATGACAGCAGTTGAACATTTTCTACCTGGGATGTTGTAGATTTGACGGCGGCTGTCATGCTGCAGTCTATTGCTGCTACTGCTGCTGCTTCCACCACCACTGCCACAGTGCTTGGCACTGGTCATACCCATGAGGCTGCTGGCCACAGACAGCTGGGAGGCCTGGGCAAAGTTGGACAGGACACCACGAGCAGAGTTGGATAGACCTCGCTGCAGGGAGGCCTGAGGCTGGGGAGCCTGAGAACAGTGTAGACATTATTAACTTGCCCACAGTAAACAAATTAACACATTGGTCATTAGCAGAAGCAGTGCTTTACTAACCTAGGCTAGGTATCAAACACAGAGATTTTCTGGTGAGTGCCTAAACACTTGTTTAAAGTAATTACTGTTGGTCTTTTATGAGGTGAAGTGCTACAGTGTACCTGACGGAGGGCATGATGTCGGATCATGTTTTCAGTCTTGGAGGCATTGGTGCCAGTCGGGGCCGAGCTGGGTGAAAGGGCTGCATGCTGCTGCAGCCTTTGTTCAATCTCCTATGCAATTATACAGAAATTCACATGGCTTAGTACGTCTCTGAACATGCGAGGGAATTAAAACGTCTCTGCACCCCTTTTTATCCATGAAGCATGTGAGATGTAAAAAAAAACCCCAAAAAACAAAGTTAATATGCTTCTCTAATGTAAAAAATAAAATATGTATATTGTAACTGAAAGCCATGGTGATATATTTCAGACAAAACAACAACTTTTTGTGAATTTGTGTTCATAATCAGATTTACACTCATGTTAAAGTACACATGTGTCTTGGGCTGAAGAGAATTAACTGCAAATAAATCTAAGTTCTTCTTCAAGAAACATTTTGAAGAGCTTTTTGAAGGCTTTCTGATGTATTCTTGCAGTGGTGGGCTATCAGGGCCAGCAAGGCCTTCTCTGCTGGCCTAAACTTTATCAAAATCACTGGCTTACATTTTAATATTTTCCTGTTAATCTTAAATTATTCCTAATAGCCTATTCTTTTCATTTTATGTCTTGGTCTGTCTCATAGCTGCGGTGCTTCTGGCAGTGTAACTTTGTATTAGAGCTTTTATCCAATCATATTTCAGCCATCATGTGTCAAAGAGTCAGAGTCAAAGAAATCTGCCTGGGCCTTCTTAAAACTGCAGCCAGCTGAAGCTTGAAATACATTGTAATTATGCTGTTTCTTTAACCAATCCCATTTCAAGTTTCAAGTATGCTTAGGCCTTCTCTGTAGCCTACGGTAGCATCAGTGTTTTCGTGTCCTCTGACTGGAGGGTCAGACAGCTGCTCAGTTTAAGCCAAGCTAGCAGTTCATGTTCATCTGTCGCACAAGCAAATAGTCCCGTAAATTTTTTGAACCCACAGTAATGGTAGAAAGAGGACAAGCTATCAGTTTGGTTGCAGATCTTCTTAGAAAGCTATCAATGAGGACTTTTAAGGCAAAGCTGGATATCAAGAGCTAGCTAGCATGACCCAGCCGGTGTGTCTGCCTTCAGGTCAACAAATATGAGCTCTTGATTGTCAGGCTCCGAGGAGAACTTCAAAAAGTTCTGGTGAGTAATATGAAGTGTATTTACATATTTTATGTATATTTTACCCATTTTATTAGGTCGACATTGATGCTTCTGCTGGATTGGACGCAGTGAGTGAAAGGAGACTTTTTGAAATGTTCTAAGTGACATTCTGGCTTTCATTCATCTTGCAATATGAGATACCCGTCTACGATGCAACGTGGTTTATATAGCAGTGGCATCATAATGATCGTATTAAGAGGAATTTTGAATAGGGTTGGAAGGCACTGAATGCCTATTGATCCCTCCAAAATTAATGAAAAGACAAAGAGAAAACTTGTTAGAGGACAACAAGGTTTGTCAGTGCTGTACAACATTGAAGGGGCCACAACTCATTCTGGCAGGTAGTAGTTGCTCCCCACAGGGATATCCATTTAATGTATTCTTGATTTGTCTGGGAAATGGAGCAAAGTGGCAAGATGTAAGACTTTCCTGATGAAAACACACATGTAAGTAGTGTTGCTTTCGTCAACGATAACTATGACTAAATATTGCCGTCAACGAACCTGAATCACGTGACTAAAACGAGACGAGACGTAACGTAAATGCTGGTCCGGCGACGATGACTATAATTAAATGTATAATGCAATATTGTTGACGAATAAAAACGAGACTAAATGTGGTTTACAAAATAAAAACTATGCTAAAATGTCTCTCCATTTTCGTTGACCAAAACGAGACGAGACGAAATGTTACGACGTTATTTTGTCATGTTTAGTCGCGTTATTATTATTTTGTAGTTTTTCTGTTTCCTGTGTCGGGAGCCCGTTTCTCTCGCAGGTGACGTCACTTCCGCAAGCTCCACTCGCGGCATTATTAAGATGCTCTGCTCCAGTGAGTCTGCGACTCTGCGTGAGTACTGAGTAGTGTACTGAGTAGCGTGACAAAGAAAGGGAACGATGGCCGGCCAGCCAGGGGTCTGAGGTAGAAGAAGAAGAGAAGACATTTGGAAAAACTTTAAATACATGTTTAAATACAAGTAATAGACTAAATGTCATCAGTTTTCGTCGACTAAAACTAGACGAAAATAGTCATGGATAATTCTGACTAAAATAAGACTAAAATGCTCAGACTTTTAGTTGACTGAAACTTGACTAGACTAAAAGGAGTATGAACATGACTAAAACCATGGGCGTCGCCACCATTCAATGTGAGGGGGACGTGTCCCTCCCAGATTTCAAAATTATTAATTTGGACCCCCCCATATTTAACATAAAATATTGGTTCATCCAGCGCCGTTTCTATTGCCTCGTAAAAGAATCCATTCCACTTGATCGCTAATAGAAAATACATAGTCGACTAGTGAATCCACTCCGTGTTTTCCGGACAACCTTCGACTCCCGCAGCATGAAGTGAGTGAGTGACAGTGCATCGGGCAGTGAGTGCAGCAGCGGGCTGCTCGAAACAGAAGGTAACGTTTGTTAGCCCTCAATATTAACACGAGGCCACGTTATATTCATTTTCAGCTAAGCAATTAAAACTAGAAGTAAGCTAATGAATTGTTGCAATATTTGCCCCTTCTCCAGACATAATGGACATTAGAAAGTTCCTGACAAAGAAGCAGAAAGTATGTCAAAATGTCCCCACAACACAGGTGTTTTGCTAATGGAAACGTTAGCTGACTTCAGTTGTTGATAGGAAAAAAAATAATGCTGCGTCCCGATCCGATGTGAGATTTGCGATTATGAATGTTCTTATAGTTCACGGTCGCTGCTTTCTTGGAATGGTGACATGTCGTGTTACATGTATAAGACTAAATAAAAAAAAGAATAACCAAAATAAAAAAGTAAAATACAACCAAACAGTCATTGTTGGTGATAAATTTTGTCATATTCATCATATTATCTTAGGCATGATAGTTGGTTTTTAAAAAAGGGTGGTAAAGGCTGAAAGTTGATTGAGGACTTAATGTTGAGTCTGAAAAATGTGTTATAAGTAAAATTAGATGTTAAACAACCTGTTAAAATACATTGGAATGCCGCAAATGCCATCTAATTGGCCCCAGAACCCATACCAGTGTGTCCCCCCCACATTAAAAAAAGCTTCTGACGCCCCTGACTAAAACTAATAAAAACTAAAATGACAGGTTGACACAAAGACTAGACTAAAACTAAAATTAAAACAGGCCGCCAAAAACAACACTACATGTAAGTTCAGCTAAATTTGGCAAAAACAGTCTGTCAAAATCAAGTGGAAAAACAAAAAATTAAAAAGAACATCATATCTACAGTGAGGTTAGTTGGTTATAACAGGCGCAGGGCACGGATGGAATTAGAGGGTGACAATTTTTCGGGGCTCCCGCGGGTCATGGTATTCCTGCGGGAGTCATTTTCACTGTATGAAATGGGATGGGATAGAGCAAGTAATTAACGGGATTATCAAATAAATTTGTGGGCAGATCTGAAAAGGCGTGTGTGAGCGAGATGGCTTACAATCCTGACTCAGTTACACAAGTTCTGTCAGGACGAATGGACCAGAATTCTAGCAGACTATTGTGAGAAGCTTGTGGAAGGATACCCAAAACGTTTGACCCAAGTATTACAGTTTAAAGGCAATGCTACCAAATACTAAGGAAATCAGAGGCGATTGCTCTAAGACTACAGGGGAAACTCAGCCTCCCCTAAAATATCACTGGCAATTTCGTCAAATACTACGAATTTACATTACTACTCAAACTAAAATGTGCTAGAACATGATCGACTTCATGGCTACTTCTTATAATAACACAATCATTAATAAGTTTTAGCCGTTCGTCTATCGTGATTTTTTTTCTCATATTGCTGTAATGGCACGGTCCGTTAAAAACCCACTGAGGCTCGGCTTCAATGGACTTACAATGGGGCCTCAGAATGGGTCGATCTCAGGGCATAAAAGCTAGTCAGTTATTGGACAAACACTGCAAAATCGTCACTTCCAGGAAAGCCGTGCATCTCAGGGAGTGAATGGGCAGTGGGATGTACCTGGACGCCGAGCTTCTGTATGATGATTGGATGAACTGTTAACGTGGCTGGAACTCGTCGTGATTGACAGCGTTTTAAGACTATAGAGAGTGAGGAGTTGTCGTCATGCTACAGAGCCATGTTGGCAGGATTAGCGGCGAAATATGATTGTTAACGTGTGTTGTTAACTCGGTAGTAGAGGAGGTTCTCGCAATTCCGCACTGTAATATCATGCCTGGAACTGACTGCTGCATTAAAAACTGCTCCAGTACCTCACACGAACATAGGAACAATGGAATACAGTGTTTTAGGTTACTGAAATGCCAGCCACAGCAGAAAGTCTCATAACTTTCCAAAGAGTTGTGGCTTTTAAATTCCTGCATCGTGTCCATATATGTGCACGGAGGTAAATGGTCCGGGTTTCCGGGCATTCCAGGCGTTGCCCCTGGCAACCGATAGCGTCTCCTACCATCATGGCCGACCGGCTCAGACCCCGCCCAAATCAACCCAAATCGGCACATGACAAGCTACTCGGATGAGTTTCCTTTTTTGAAACTTTTTGGATTACCATGACCTGGATGACTGAGAACCTTCACAGACATATACAATATAAGGAGAATTAGTAACCCTGTTAAATTTAATGATGTAATAATTGGCCAATTTTACAAAACTGGGCTTCCCCTATTTGAAAGACCAGCAGCCGCCACTGAAGGAAATGTATGTAAACTTCTGACTTTGAAGAAAGTAATAAAATTCTCTAACAAATTCTCTCTCTCATTATTGTGGCATTTAAGAAATAGAAATCATTTTAGTAATCCTAACTGACCTAAAACAGGAGAGGTTTAGTCTGATTTAACTTCAGTGAGTGAAAAAGGTTTATGTGTCTTTTAACACAGTGTATGTAAACATCTGGTTTCAACTGTAGGTGGTAATGTCTACATTTAAGTTGTCTGTGTAGGTTCTCAGTCATCCAGGTCATGGTAATCCAAAAAAGGTTTCAAAAAAGGCAACTGGACTTGTAGATTTAGGAGAAGACGTTTCACCACTCATCCGAGTAGCTTCTTCAGAACTGAAGAAGCTACTCGGAAGCTACATTTAAGTTGAAAATGTTCTGCTTTGGTTTATATTTGTTTGATTTTTTTTACATCAGAAAAAAACGTTTTTAACAGTTATTTTAACATCATCACTGATGCCTCTTTTGCAAGTCGTTCCTTTAAATCTCAAAAAGAATAGAGTACAAGACATGCACACAAAATCATATCATTTATGTTTTACTGAGGTGTGAGACTGTAGGAAAACTATAAATAAGAAAATAATACTGCAACAAAAATGGAATAAAGGACAGTAACCCTGACCTGCTCTTGCTGCAGGGCCTTGACAAAGGCATTCTTCAGCCTGTTGGTATGCTCTGCCTTTAGAGCCTTCTTCTGATTGGATGTCATGCACTGCTCACAGAGGATTCGCCCATTCTTCTCTTGCTTCCAGTGGGGAGTAAAGTCAGTACGGCACTGAGCACAGAAGAAAGGCTCCATACGAGCCAGCGTACCTCTGAGTTTACCTATAAAAAACACCCAGCTTTAGCCAAAAGTAATACTTACAGTCACAGTAAAGATAAGATGCCCAGGGGACACTGGAGTTGGAGGTACTTACCTGGATGACTTGCACCAAATTATGAAAATGGAATTATAGATTTAATTTAACCTTTATGCTATACATGAATTGAGTAATCAATAAACAATCAAATAATAAAACAAAATTTATTTCTGTGGTATTATGTGGATAAGGAATTCAGTCATCTCAGCATGGGAAAAGTGGGTGTGTCATAGCTTACCTTGACTGTCTAGCACACTCTGCACGACCTCCTCTAGGCCCACCATGTAGATGAACTCGCTGTTGGCAGCAGAGGGCAGGAAGTGGAGAAGAGGGGCTGGGGGTTTAGGCGGTGGGATCTCCAGCAAGGTTTTTTCCAGCTGCTTCCTTAGAGCCAGTTTGGCTGCTGCCTGGCTGCTGGACTGGTCAGCAATGCAGCTCACTCCTCCACTGGCTGAGCCAGACATGGTGGATGGACTAACGGCTGAAGTTCCACCGAGACTGCCTGCCACCCCGCCTGTTCCTGCTGTTGCTTGCATGTGGGCTAGGTTCATGTATATAGCACTAGAGCCTGAGCGCTGGGAAGCTGCCACCTGCTGAGTGGCCTGCAGAAAGACACATATTCTCAATTACTTACCACAATTTTAAGTCTATATAGATATAGATATCAGATTTCTGAAACAGGATTTTAAGTATTTGGATTTAAAGGCTTGTGAAAAATAAGATTATTCTTATTTTATATTGCTGTCTCATGTCTAAGCTTACATAACTCATAGCCAACTCCCTCAAGAAAAAAAATATTCTGTCCAGTCTGGTCAAAGTAAAATTTCCTATGGTTTATGTTGTATAGTATAGTGTTGCCATTTGACTGACCTCAGTATGAAGACAGAACCAAATGTAGATCATACAACACCAAAGTGGGCTACCAAGGTCTTGGTGGTCTTCTAGCTATATTTGGTTTTGTGCTAATTGAGTGTATAAGACCAGATTTAATCAGATATATTTTGATAAGACTGTCCAAAAGCTTATTCTGATCAATTATGTTTTTGCTTGATGGAGTGAGTAGAAATGGGGAATAACTAAATGTAAGCAGTGTTGGGCACATTACTTTTAAACAGTAATTAAATATAGTTATTAGTTACTTCTCCCAAAAAGTAACTGAGTTAGAAACTGAATTACTCCACTATGAAAGTAACTAGTTACCAGGTAAAGTAACTATTGTGTTTCCTTAACAAAAAAAATATATGTAAGAATTCGATTGTTTTTTTTTTTCTAAGTACTTTGTGTACGTTCTTGCCTTTTACCTCAACGAAGTTAAAGTAGTGTCTATATTTCCACTTTGAAAACAGCAACTTTACCGCCGATCTCGCCATTCCTGCTCTGATCGCTGTATGATACTGCCATACGCATGTCTGTGTGTAAACAACACCCGTCCATCTGAACTGGCCCTCCCTCTGATTTGGCTTACCATGAAATCTTACCCTACTTTAGCCAGTCATCATCAGTTATGTGGCTACAGTAACGGAGAAAATAGTAACTGATTAGATTAATCAATTTTTTTTATTTATAGGCGCCTTTCACGATACTCAAGGTCACCGTACAAAATTGTTTATTTTAAACACAGTTCAAATACACAAAATAACACAATGAAAGTACACTCAGTAATGAGATTACTCATTACTGAAAAAAAATAACGCCATTTATTTTAATGACATTATTCCCATCCCTGAATGTAAATAACCTAAAAACCTAGTCGTAGAACGCCATTCACAATCAGCAGCTCCAATGTGGTGGATAACAGTAAAAAGAAGATACACATGGGCCAAAAGGCGACCCACTGTAGTTGAGAGGGAAACTGATGACAATAAAGCGGGGCTATCATCCCTCAATATTTACCTCAAACTTTCTGTTATACTGAGTGTATGTTAGCTGACCAGTCCAGACTCTGAAGCACAGCAGACTGCATTCCCTGTAGCTTTGATGGTAGTTAACGCGGTGGTTATTTCGTAGATCAGCCTCAACACTGATCAGGACATCTCTACTACTGTCAGATGGAAGCTTCACGCAGAGCAAAATGTAGTGATTGGTGTGGTTAGCTGGAGCTCAGTATGAATCCAAGCAATGTCCAATCCAGTTTAAAAAGTGGTACAGAAACATGGTTTTCACTAGGTTCAGGGAGGAAGAAGTGTTTTCATAAATGATTTATGTATTTGTGTTATGTTACCCGCACATGTTCGAACTAAACTAAACTAAACTAAACTAAAATCCATACCTGCTGATAGCTGACAGCATTGGCCAAGCTGCTGGAGCTGGAGCGAGACATCCCGGGTTTGGACGAGAGCCTCTGGCCCTGAAGTTGGGCGGGGTTGGGAGCTATCACTCGCTGAGACATCAGCATGGGTGGCAGGCTAGCACTGGCAGCTGATCGGATGACAGTGTGACCCTACGGAAGGAGGTAAAGTTTTATGATTTGATTTATTTATTTATTTTTCCTGACACATTTCATTCAGTCAGAGAGAAATGTGTTGACCCGGTACTATTACAGAACAGGTACATGACCGACCTGCATGACCTGCATGTACCCCACAACAACAGCCCACAGGGGAAATTTGGTATCATTTTACAGTACTGAGATGCGAGTACAACAGCACAGTCATGTCACATGGGCTGAGTATTCCCACCCAAATACACACCCTTGCCAATTTTTTACGTACGCTAGTGAAAATTAATGCATTCTAATATAACAATGTAGCACTAAATATTAAGTGTTAAATTTAGCATTTATTCAAATTAATACAGAGCTGTCGATTCAACTGTGTTTTGCCCTTGGAGGCTGTGGTTTGTAGTGCTATTGAATAGTGCCTTGTACCAATACATGTTATTATTAAGTCAACAGCCCCATTTTAGTCAGTGGGCTAGGTTAAATAACAGAAACACCTTGTGTTTAATTCAGTGCAGTTTATCAGTACCACAAAGTACATCCTCTGATCCTTGAGCTCAATTACCAATTTTCTTACGCTATTTCAACATGAACAGAACGTTAGAACAATCATGAAGGGGAAGTTAATATTAGAATATACTGATAATAGATTTTATTTGTGGGCGACTACCTAAGCACGCACCTGCTTTTCACCTTGCAAAAAATGCAGGAACATATAAAACATCATAAGAAAACAAAGCAATGCTATAACATAAAAGTCAGTTTAAAAGTATTGAAGTATCAAGTCATATACAGTAAAAAAAAACGTGTTTAAACGGAGTAAGCAGTTTTAAAAAGATTGTGTTTTCAATCTTCAGTTTGAAAGTTGTCAGAGAGTCTTCACATCTGTGGCAGAGGGCTCCAGAGCAGGGGTGCCCACACTTTTTTGGCTTGCAAGCTACTTTTACAATGACCAAGTCAAATAGCTATCTCTAGCGCTAGAGGCTCAGAGCTGAGCAAGTGACCATGGCATGCCCCATGTCTGGCAGCTGGTGCAATAAGTTGCATTGTGAATCTAAGAGTGAACGAGATTACACAGATATGATGGAGCATGATTGTGAAAAGCCTTGAAGGTAATTTGCAGGATCTATTTATTCAATGCAGAATGTAAAAGGAAGCCAATAGAGCTACTAAATCTTGATTTCAGTTAGACAGTCAGAAAGGGTGAGTGTTGATTTTGTGGAGGTTGGCTATGTAGACAAGTAGAACTTTATGTCATCTGCACAAGAAGAAGAAATGTATCTTGTATTCACACAGATATTTCCATGGGGAAGAAGGACCCATAACATAAGTTGTAAGAGATAGTACAGAAGAATGGAGAAAAATAAGAACTGTTATGCGTCTGAAGTCAGCTTTCATGACAGTTGTGATTTTAAACAGAGGTGTGCGGGATGGGACTAAAATTATTTTAAAGTTACTGATAATAGTCATGCATCTGAGCTGCAGGCTTATTTTTTCAAGTATTTTCATCAGAAATAGTAAATTTGACATGGGATGGCATGGCATGAGATGGGTTAGAAGAGGATCTAACTTACAGACTGATGGTTTGGAACAGTTCATTACTGTTCCTTACATTGTATTTGTGTTCACTACTGTACCTTGCTGATTTGGCAAGCGATTGAGTACACGATTAATGCAGTATTCAGCCAGCTAGCATTAACAATGTGGACAGCAGAGGGCAGCAGTTGTTTGCTGAGTAATCTGACCAACTCAGGTATGCCCTTCTTCTAATTTTCTAGTTTGTATATACAAAAAGAGACAAGGAGAAACACAGGGGGGAGAGGAGTTGAGGCATTGGGCACATGCCTTGTTTTGGAGCCCTGCTTTTAAAATTATGTCAGTATAATGTGTGACACAGCTTCATTGTTTGTCAGTTGTTCTGTTATAGAGATGCTTTATATCTATCACACAAGCATAACAATGTTTATGACAGCATTTTAATTCAATGCCCTTCTCAACCGTGTAATTTTATTTAAGTCAAAGATCTCTGGGTTTCTGCTGGATTCTAACTAAAGTTTATCTTTCCTTATACCTCATGCCTCACATGTAAAAAGTATACCAAAACTCAATTTGACCTGTGCAGTGCGGAGATTCTGGGGTTCAAGGTTGTGTAGTCCTGGCCTCACGGGCAGCTTCCCCAGGCCAGGAGAGCTGTGGATGGGAGGAGGCTGCACAGAGGATGCAGCATTCTGGACCACCGGGACCTGCACAAAACATTTAAAGTGGAGTATAACAGTTCAGGCACCTCTGGCACTTCCAATACAATATTGTAAAATACATGTTAAATTTTTGCAGAAGGGTTTTAAAACAACACCGGAAATTTTGAAGTGGGATAAATCTTCTGGAATTGTTTACATTCAAGAGGAAACTGACAACATAGTTTTAGACTGAAATGTGTCCTGTAGAGTATAAATCTCTTTCAGTTTACATTCCATAAGTTCATGTGTCACTGTCGGACAATAAAAATGAGATTCTACAGACAGATGGCACTTGATTGTCAAAGTGCCATCAGCATAAGCACGGACCTTTTGCACCACATTTTCCTTTTGCATCTGGCTCTGTCTGAGCTTTTTGAGCAGCACAAGGCGGGCTTCTTCCAGTCGCAGCTCTTCCCTCAGCGCTTTGATCATCTGCTGTCTTTCCTCTTCTGTCTTTCCCTGGAATACAAACACACACAAAACACACACAAAACAGACATACAGTAGATGAATGAGTTTATTGTGTGGCACTGAAATGAATTACCTGGTCCTATGTTGCAGGAAGTGAGCACATGGTAACACGATATCACCTGGACTGATACTCAGGCCAAAAGAATGTTGCCAAGCTCTACTGTGTAGAACTGTATAACCCTTACATACCAAAAAGAGACAAGTAAAGTTAACTTTAATCACAACTGAAGTGATCTTTTGGATTTTATTAATAGATTCAGTTATTAATCAGAATAACATATTTGATACATTAGAATACTTCATGAGACTAATCTTTGGATTTTATGAGACTGCTGCTGCTGACCAGTATTGCTGTTCCAACAGCATCCCAGCAAGACCATTGATAACTTAAACTTAACTTAAATCTTTAACTGGTATGATATACATGTGCAGCTGGTCTCAGACAACCTTATGAACAACAAACAGTAAACAAAAAAATCATTATCTGGAAAAAGTGAGAGGCAAATAGGTATGGCATATATAAACGGACACAGCACCACACAAGAACATATAAAAATGTAAAATATTTGACTGTGTAATGTACGGTCTATGAGTTCCCTTATGGTTGGTGTGACTCTTCTTTCTCTAAAGAAAAATATCATGGCCTCATATATTATGATAGTATGTGTTGATATATCCTCAACAAATACAGTTACCACTTATTTTTTAACAATGACCATTTTTATTTTAGCCATTTATCAAGACATATTGACGTTATACGTAATGAATATAAACGTAAACGATATGCTCTTAGTTTAATTTACTTTGAATTAAGAGTTTAACAAACATGTGAAACCTTTTTAAACTGAAAGCTTTTTAACTGAATCCCCTATTTTCCAGGCCTAGCCCTAAGGCCTTACAGCCTTTCTGTAAGAACTCTCGCTCACAATCGTGACCAACAGACACTCATCTTAGCAGTAAAAATCACCAAAGACCCCTCACACGTCCTCCACTCTGCATTTCAGTGGCTCCCCTCTGGACGACGGCTCTGCTGCCCCACCTGCAGAACTCTCTTCTCTCTTTCTTCTCTCTCTCTCTCTCTCTCTCTACTGTTTACATTTGTGCTTTAGTCACTTTACTTAAACAGTTGGTTTACATTCTCCATGGACATTTTGGATAGTTATGGCATGGTAACTTGTATATAGTTTGTATTTTTCCATATCTTCCATTCTGCTTTTCTTCTCACCTACAAACGTACTTGCACGTTAAGCTGCTCGCTCTAATAACAAGCATAATAATCCAAATAAATACCTATTTATTTATTCACTGTTGGTGTTTGGACACCTAATAAAATAACAACAACAGCTCTGATATGCTATTCTTGTTTAAAGCATTTAATTCATTTAGATTCAGAATCAGAATCATCTTTATTGGCCAAGGATGTGCACATACAAGGAATTTGACTCCGGTAACTTTACTCTCCAGTACAACTTAAATAGCGAAATAAGAATAGAATAAAAATAAAATAAAACACAATAAAATAAAATAAATCTCACTCTGTAATATAAAATATAGAATAATATATACACCGGGGTTATTGTACAGTGAATATATACAGTGAAGGGTGATTGTCTATTTTCTATTTAGTATATTTCGTCAGTCTGTGCAGATTGCTGTTGATCGTTTTACCTTGAACATGTTGAGGTTGGCCTGGTGCACACGCTCCTCGAGCCGAGGTGTTGTTCTAGGACTTGACACCTCGTTGTCTGACAGGATGATTACATCTGGAGATGGGGTTTGTCTGTCATGGTCCACATCACTTCATAGAAAAAGCAAGGCAAGCAAAAAGTCAAAATGTGGAATAGCATGTTGTTGTCTGACAAAGTCCAAATTTAACTTTAACTTTAAATTTAACCCAAAATTGTGAAGGAATGTTTAGTGCAGAAGCAACATAGTTCATTAGCAAAAGAATACTAAATCCACAGAGGAAGACAGTGGTCACAACGTCATGTTTTGAGGCACCTTTTCTTTAGCTGGTACTGGGGCTTTGGAGAAGGGGTAATGAATTAGTTTTAGCACAGAACCCTCTGCTGTTGACTACTTCCTGAGCTGTCGATGAATAATTAATTTTGGTTAACCAATAAATAATAAACAGAACGTCCACTATTAAAATTTTATTCAAGCCTAATCATAGGTTTCGTTCAGACCTATTCAGTATAGCCGAGTGTAATTCACCTTCAGAACGACTGACTGAATACAACTGTATTAACCTGTAAAAAGCATAATGCTAATATTAATTGACCTAATAAACCTATGCAAAAAGGAACTACTACTGCACTAGTGCCTTCAATGAAATATAACAAATAATAGCACAACCACGACTCCCAGATACTGACCACCAGCAAGATCTGTAACAATCCAAGTGCTGCCGCTACTATTTCGTTGTTTTTGGTCAAAAGGGCAGAGGATCTTCTTTGCTGAGCATTTCATGCATAGCAACTGTATTTCCACACGTACAATGCGAAAGGAACTCAAGGGATTGGGATTGAACAGTTGTGAAGCCCTAAGAAAACCACTAATCAGTGAGGCTAACTAGGAAAAAAGGCTTAAATTTATTCAATTAAAGTTTATGCTAGGGAGCATAAAGATTGGACTCTGGAGCAATTGAAGGTCATGTGATCTGATGAGTCCAGATTTACCCTGTTTCAGAGTGATGGGGCATCAGGATAAGAAGGGAGGCAGATGAAGTGATGCACCCATCATGCCTAGTGTCTACTGTACAAGCCTGTGGGGGCAGTGCTATGATCTGGGGTTGCTGCAGTTACTCAGGTCTAGGTTCAGTAACAATGTCCCCAAGGAATGAGGTCAGCTGACTACCTGAATATACTGAATGACCAGGTTATTCCATCAATGGATTTTATCTTCCCTGATGGCATGAGCTTATGGTGCGTTCCATTTGTCCATCCAACTCGGTTTCCGGAGTTACGAGCCGGAAGTTGCAAACAGAACGCGCCCGAGGTCGTATATACAAGTCGTCAACTCGGCGAGCTTCAGAGGACCCCGAGTTCAGATTCCAAGATGGCTACCACGAGCATCACATTGTGGTTTTTTACTATTTTAAGCACTTCAGTTGTCTTTGTTGTAACCAAATGTAGAATTCGTACACACAGCAGTATACGGTTACCTAATAGGCATGTCGATACAGCTAAATACCGCTTAATAAGTTATTTTGTAGCTTGTGCAGTTTAAATTGGCTAGAGACGCTCCATGTTGCTATGACAACAATGCCGAGTCTTGAGCAGAAAGCGGAGCAGCAGCCTGTCGTTAACGTAAATCATAACGGAATATTCAGATATCAAACTGTGAAATATGTTTGTGTAACATGTAATGAACATGTGAAATCCGCCGTGGTTGCACTGTAAACGAGATAAACACTATAAATGTTACGAATCCATCTTTTCTCCGACCTGTCGTAAACAAAACGCAAAAACCCGCTGTAACTTGTTTTCCGACACGGATGTGACGTCACTCCCGAGTTGCAAGTCGCGCTTACAAGACAAATGGAACGCACCATTATTCCAAGATGACAATGCCAGGATTCATGGGGCTCAAACTGTGAAAGAGTGGTTCAGGGAGCATGAGACATCATCTTCACACATGGATTGGCCACCACAGAATCCACCCTTAACCCCATTGAGAATCATTGGGATGTGCTGAAGAAAGCGTGGTGGTCAGACTCATCATCAATATAAGAGCTTGGTAAAAACTGGATGAAAATAAATCTTGCGACATTGCAGAAGCTTACTGAAACAATGCCACAGCAAATGAGTGCTGTAATGAAAGCGAAAGGCAGTCCAACAAAATATTAGAGTGTCTGACCTTTTCTTTGGTGGGAACTTTTTTTTTGGCCAGGCAGTGTATAACATTATGAACTTACTAATATCGTACCTCTAAAACAGTAGTGACTCATCAGAGAATGGACATAGGCCTTCTGAGGGTGTCCTGTGGTGTCTTGCAACCACCTTTGGGTCTTTAGGGGCCTAGGGGCCTAGGGGTCCTATGGGATGAGGGGAGGGGCCTCTGTGGATCAGGCCTAGTACAGTGCCTCCCATAGAGACTTCATCAGTTTGGCATCTAGGGAATTTGTGCGGTTTTTATTATTATTGTTATTCCTAAACTGTTTTAAGTGTGAGTGCCTGGGTCAGCCTGCATCCTGCTGGGGATAGCTGCTGCCATCAAGAAGTGTCATTGCTATGGGGTGGGGGTGCCTGGTCTGGTCTAGTTGGATGGTACATGTCTAAGTAACATCCACATGAAAGTGGCTATGATTGTTCTATAAGCAGCAGTCATTTTTAAGTGCAAGTGCCATTGCTATTTTTGTTGTGAATCAGAATAAAATAAGTCAAACTGTTGCAACTCGTAAAAATTCACAAAACTACACATGCATTTTGCAAGAAAATCAGGGATAATGTTTCACATTGATTTACAGGTGGGCACATATAAAACTACATTTGTGATTATTGATTGTGGTCAAACAAAATTGCAGGAGGAAAAATGTGTAGTCTGCAGTCCCCACTGGCCAAAAAGGGGAAATGGGTAGCAATGATGGTGACAATAAATGGTGTAATGGTTTGTAAATAATAAAGGTCTTTTTTTCTACACAAATATGGTTTTGCAAGGAAGTAAGGATCACAGTGCACCATGAAAGCTATTGTTCATTCTGGGCTGTTGCTGGAGATGGTCCTGAGCCAATTCAACTTGTAAAGAACCAGTTTGCTTTTCCACTGACAAGAAAGCCACACTGTACTGTCACAGCATATGCTAATACCAGTTTTGTACTCCCTCTAGCTTATTAACTTTGGTGATGGACCAAAGAGCAAGGAGAGTTTTATCTCCTCTAGAGACCAGTGGTGCTTCAATTTCCCATCCAAACTGAAGCTCTGTGTTTTCCAATTTGGATTAGGAGGACTACATACTGCACTAGCTTTAGTAAAATGTTGAGAGAGGTCACAAAGATGAGAAAGCCTTGATTGATAGTCTAAGATTATTACTAACATAAGTAGTTCTTGGACTAGACCAGCAAAGTGGTACCACTCTCAAAGTAATTTTTGAGCGTCAAAACAGGAAGAATTCATTCAAAATCTGGCTCTGGCTCCAAACAGCATTTAAATCGCTTTGGTAGAGACTGGGCACAGATGGCTGTGCGATGCATAACACAGACAGAGGAGTCTTTCTCTTGGCGAAGCAATCTTGCTCATTGCAACTGAGCTTCTGACTAGATAACAGTCATGAAGTGATGATGACTTACAAATATTAACAAATTTTGTCCAAGAACCGAATGTTTCTTTTAGCAACTGAACCACAAGGAGAAATGACATTTTTTGGTGTTCTAAAGTGAATCATATCCCTATGTATTGATACGTTTCTAGATGCTGCTTTGCAGGCTACAATACAGACACAAAATCAGAGCCAGTGACTGTGTCTCAAATCGCGTACTTTCGTCAGTACACTTCGATATCATGCACTATGAGCACTATGCACTTACGTCCGTGGAGCATAATTTTCAAAAAGGTAGTATCGTCTCAAATCGGGTACTACGCCGAAATGACGAATGACCGCCGTATTTTTGACCGTGATCGCGCCAAATTGTAATTTTAATATTTAGACATGCAACACTTCAAACACCTTAAATATGACCATTTTGATCATGTTTTCTAGCTTTTGCGAGTTCGTTCACTGCACCGAGTCAACACAAATCGCTAATTTAACTAAATTAACAGTTATATCGGGCAGTAATTTAATAGTACTACGTGTAAAACAGCAACCATTTTCATTAAATGTCATATTACTTCCATCTGTATGGACCTGTAAGCTCCACCACCGCTTCCAAAACACTGCCGCCGTATCAAATCGCAAGTTTGAATTGGGTTGATAGTCCCTCCCCTTCCGCTTCGTAGCCAAGATGGCCACCGTTTAGGGTGGAAAGTGTCCATCGTTCCACACTCAGCATTTTGACCGTTTTGAGTACACCATCCGGGTACTTGCAGTGCACTTCGTCTTGTTGGAATTTTCAGTGTGAACACCCTCACGTACTCAAATTAGGTATTTTAAGTGCAGAAGTACGCGATTTGAGACACAGCCAGTGTGTTGTATGACTCCTTATAGCAGGGATTGCTAACCATGTACCACTGATAACAGCATTCTACAGATGACCAAATGTTAACACACTGACAAGCTGGTTCAAGAGGGGTTTAAGCAACTCGATTCCTGAGGTACCTAACAGGCCTGTAGATGGATGTAATCAAGTAAATAATGCCAGGATTTAGTTTCATGGTCTTGCAAGGCTGTTCATGTTAGCTAACTGTTATGGCTGCCTACAGCACTGAAACAGAACGGAGCCATTATTGCAGTTATTTTATTTTTCTGTGAAACAAACTAAATTATCTTTAATATCAAGGTTAGGAGATAAGATACATTCTTAACCCATCATAGAAAGCAGGTTTCTTTTCTGTATAAGCAGGTTTTTCAGAGAGAAACCGTCTCTCCTCTTTGCAAGTATAATGTTCTCACCATCTTCTCCCGGAGCTCATGTCTACTGGCTCGTCCAGGATGTTCTCCTTCCCATTTTTACTTGGTCCAACGTGGCTGCTGTGGACTCCCAGTCTCAGAGTCCCATTCAGCTTCTCCTCATAAGCAGCACCCATTAAGCTCTGGTGGTGGAGGGTACTAGCACTGGGGCCTTTCCCGTCTCCCAGTGACCCTGCAACCTCTATGGCTGCAAGGTCAGCTAGGTCTTTGCGTTTAAGTAGTGCCAGCATTTTGAGGCGCTCCATGGCCTCGTGACCCTCCATTTTTAGGCGTTTAGCCAGTGCCTCTTCTCGCTCACTGGGTGACTCCAGGCCTCGCTTTAGCAGGTTGAGCCTCAGCGCCTCCTCAGACATCCGCTCCATCCTGAAGGAGACAAAAGAGGATCAAAGGGTTAGCTGAGTCACATCAACTAAAGTGAACAACTAAAGTCTTGACTGGGCTTAAGTCAGTGACAAAAAGACAGTCTACACCATTCCTGAGAAAAACATCCAATATTTGAACAAACCAGCCAAACAAACACACCTACTCATGTCAATCAATGTTTCACATTAAAAAAGGGACAATACTAATGGTGGACTTGCCGGAAGATTTGTTGCACTTTATGTATTTACACTATTTCAGCAATCAGCCACAAAACAGCTAATATTATATCGTTTTCACATGTAACCAGCTCTTAATGGCTGAGGGCATAGACAGTATAAAGATGGCGAAACTGCCCCTCAAAAGTGAAGCAAATGCAAGCAGAGTTCCCCCTGGTGACCGGCTGCAGCATAGGTCACAAGCTCCACCCACTCCATCTCAATTTAGCGCTCTGTGTGCATATAAACCTGAACGCCACCTGGGGCGCAGTGGAGCGTTTTAGTAAGTGGAGGTCTCCAACAGATCTCTACCACTGCTCCAGATTGAGAACAGCACTGTTTTATGTGTGTGCATCATGACTTTGGCACACAAAGTGTATTATTTGCTGAATACCCATTAGTTAGACCAGCACAAAACATATATTATAAGTCGAACCCTGGACGTTTCCATATGCATTGTAATCTCTAGTAGTAAAGGTAAATCATTGTTTTCTGTATATACGTTTCGCCAAATTCTGTGCTACTGTGACAAGGAAATTTCCCATACGTGGGATTAATAAGCAGGAATCTGGTTAAGTCTTAAATAAAAACATCGGCGACCTATACAGCTCCTCATATAGCAATAAGATTGCATCAATAACTGTGTCCACAAAAGTTAGCAGTTCAATCCCAATACAAGTCGAAGTGTCCTTGATTAAGACTCTGAGCTCAAAGTGTTCCCAGTCTATTGTTACTGTAAAGTCCCTTATGTACCAGTACCAATATGTAGACATGTGCTATTTAAATACAAGACCATTTTACAACAATAATCTCGGGCTGAAACCAATTTCTATTAGTTCTGAATCATACAGCAATAGCTGACTTCTTCAACTATTGCTGTATGGGTCTTGTTTAACTTGTTGTTATGAACAGTTGTGTTCAAGTGTAACAGTTTTGGCTCAGAGTGAGGCCTCTCTGGTCCTGAAGACCTTTGGCATCCTCTGGTTTCCCGCCTCAGATCCTGGTTGGAGATCCAGGATTGGAGGGCTCGTACATTTAAATGGCACCTGTGCTGCCACAATTTTGCGAACCAATTCTGATTGAAGAATTTAAATGTGTTCCTGAAAAGATTGTTGTTTACCTGAATGAGCAGAAGGTGGACACACTATCCAAAGCTGCGGTGCTTGCTGATAAATTTATTTTAACTAACCGTGCTGTTTTCCTGTCTGTGCGCCATGAAAACATCCTAAGTATCAAAAGCTCCTCCTAAAAATGTGAAGCAGGTCAGCGCAACTTCCAATGACATCCCTCAATATTTTTACTGCCACGAGAACGGACATCTAATTGCTGATTGCCCTTTTGTTGTTCATTCTGTTCCTGCTCCATCTTCTGTTAGCCCAGACAAGGTTGGAAAAGACAAGGTGTAAGAGTATTATAATCCGTTCATTTCCAAAGGTGCAGTCGCTCGTACAGAAGATGACAAAGATCAGGTGCTTGTTGTTGCATAGAGTCTTGCCTTTTTCTGACAGCTCTGTCAGTGCTTCTGATGCTCTGGTGTGGGGGGTGAAGATGATGACACGCACCACTGCATACTGCGTTTCTGTGCTAGCCTCTCGTTACTGGCCTTGTGAAAGTCGGACACATGCGCATGTCTGGCTGTGTTTTCATGCTCGGCAATTTGACCATTCCCAGGTTGTGCCGTGACTCGTACGTAAGCACTTAAGTATGGTGATGTGCCTCATTCCACATCTCATTCCTGTGCACTGCTGATACACCAGTGGAGGCAGAGTTACTGGCTGGCAAGATGAGAAAGCCTCTCATAATGTGTTAACCGCGGAGGTGAAGTAGACCAGAATACATTCATTAAGGCACAACAAGATGATCCTACTCTGGCCTGTTGGTCAGCAGCGGCAACCTCACAGTCTGAAACTCACTGCCTGTATTCTGTTGTTGTTAATGCGAAGTTGGCATCTGCCCGCTGTTAGTGCTTTGGGGTGGAATTCAGATCAGCATGTTGTCGTTCCTCAGACGTTTTGTTCCCAAGTTCTTAGCTTTGTTCATGGTAGACATTCCTCTGCACATATTTAAAGCAAAATCTGTTGTGAATGCCTTCATTATGTGAGGAGTTTCAGAGAAAGGTTGCACCAAATTTGTGATGAGGCGCGCTGCGCACTGGAAATATGTCAGGGGGAGATGAAAATGAAACATGATAGGAAAATCATGGATTGGAGGGAGATTAGTGGCTGGTGAAAAGGTGTTGACCCACTCTTCCAATCTCCAGCACTGCCCTCCAGGCGGAGTTCTGCAGTCCGTATGTAATGCCTCCACTGTTATGAAACAGGAAGTCAATTACCTATTAGAGAATGGTTTGGTTGTCCCCACGTTCAGTGCATGAGTTCCTTGTGTTTACTTCCCAAATCTGATAAAACGCCACGTTTTTGCACTGACTTTCAAAACTGAATAACGTCACTAAACCTCATTGAGTTGGTCTTTAAGAGAATAGGGGAGGCTAGCCCTCATTCTGAATTTGTCCAAATGTGAATTTGGTAAACTTACCTTGGCAAGCAAGTGGGTCATGGTCAGTAGATGCTATGCTAAGATCCAAGCCATCCTGGACTGCCCAATACCCCAAACCAGGCGTGAGCTCCACTGGTTCCTGGGGATGACTAGATATTACTGCAGTTCCTGCTGCAATTTTGTGGAGGTGCTTGTAGGCCGGATACAGTTACAGTTCTAGACCTTGAGTTTGTGTGGTTTATGATGTTGAGTCGAATATTTGTTTAATATACAGTAGTATTAGCCAATATAACTATTATATATGGTCATTTATAAAAAACAAATCATACTAATAGATTAACAGTTATTCATATTTTAAAAGTTCATTGGTAAAGATTTCATTTAAGATTTAATTACCTGCACTTTATAAGAGAATGTGTTCATTGTAAAGCATTTTAAGCTTTACATATGACTAATTGCTTTCTTGATCATCCCTTTACTAAAAACACCAGCACAAAACACATACTAATGTTACGGGTGCAGAACTGAATTCAGCCTATTGGCACAGCCCAAGATATTTACAGTTTCTTGCGTAGCCCCTTGGGAAAAATAATTGCCCACCCCTGGATTAGGCAGTTAGGCTTTCTGAATATTGTTTTGTCTCTTTTTTTGACATTTAAGATTTAGTTAGAGGTTTTGAGAACAAGATAGCTGCCTTTTGTGCATTGTTCTGGCCTTAGTTCTCCCTGAAGCCGAGCATCAGTTAGACTTTCATATTTCATGTGTCACTAGTTGTGTGTTGCGGTGTAATAAAAGGGTTCAATTTATTTGCACATCAGGTTTCCGTGCTTTTCTTATGTTACATCCTTTAACCCCTAGACCGGGGCACAACACTTGTCATACAGTTTAAATCTCACTGTAACATTTTCCAACAGTGATCTATGTTAAAAAGAGACCCTGGTAACAGATAACAGGAAACTCTCTAACTCTCTGTCTAAGACGGACTTTTGTGTAGCCTTCTTAATCTTCTGCATCTTTCTAAATGTGTATAACTTCATCTTGTTCTCCATTGTGTTAGTCAGACAATACGCTAATGGAGGATTTTATTTTGATCACTGCACCCCCGCATCAACTTGACCAGCACTGAATTCAGCAAAAGTCTCATGTACTCAGTGACTACAATTCAGGCAGATCTAATTGGCTGCATTAGCACTTAATCAGCTTCCCATTAGCAGATTAAACCTGTGAAATTCTATCATTTACCCTCATCTAATGCATCATGGTGCTGTAGCTGTCATTGCTCTAATCTGTTCATTCTGTGCTCTTCTAGGGTTTGTTATCCTATTCACATATAGAGCAGCCTCTTTAATACATAGAAGTCTTAATGATCTAATACAATCCCCCCTTTTCTTCTCTAATTAATTTGTGAAGCAGCAGGAAGACCATTGCCTCCATTTTCAGAGAAAAACACAAGCAGCACCTCTGGTAACCTCTTACAAGCCTCCATCTTTAATCAAGCAAGGAGCTCTGCTGAAAATGTCTCTGATGAGCCAATCATGGTTGACCTTTTTTTTTTTTTTGCACGTCACCAAGTGGCACCCTATACCCTCCCACTCCAACTGCCCTGTTTCCTGGTCAACGACAGTGTCGTCTTTACATAATATAATGACTGTTTCAGTGAGCCACTACATGAGCAGCACACACATTTTCCCTCCCACCACCACCCATTCATCTCCACCTTCAGGATTTGGGTATTCTGCCATACCAAGGCAACAAGGAAAAGGGAAAGAAAAGGAGACAAAGGAAGTGAGACAAAGAATGTGGAGGGTGAAAGATGATTACAACTACAGTTACACTAATCAAATGACTAAAACCAGGACAAAAGTGAGACAGGTAAACGGGTACAGGTAAATATCTTTATCTTTTATCTTTCTCTGGTGACTCCTTACACTGCTCCCGTTGTGCTGCAAAAGTATGGCATACTAAAGCAGCAGATATATTCAGTCCAGACATCCACATAAAGCATGCATTCCAACAGAAGGCAGGATTGTACCTCGCTTGCTCCAGCTATACAGTACCACAAAGAAATCCTTCCCTGCTTCTCTACCCTCCCCCAATTCCTCAAACTCTCGTCTTTTCCTCCCCCCACATTTCAATGTAAAAATAAACACATGCTTATTTTCATGGGCCCCTCAAATGTAGTCCAATCTGAGCCTTTCATTTCTTCATATTCCACCAGCCAATCAGGTGTGGATGTGTGTGGACGAGTGTGTGTGCAGGGTGGGGTCTGGGGTTAAGAAATGACACAGCCAAAATACACAGTGATGTTTTTCCCCCTTCATCTTGAGATATCCTTAAACGTCTTTGTGTGCAGGCGGTGTGTGTCGGTGTGTGTGTGTCAGTGTGTGTGCATAGAGAGAGGGCTAGAAAGGAGACATAGATGGCAGCTCTCTCCTGACATAATGCCAACTCCTAATTCCATCCTCCCATCCCCCAAAACCTCAACACACACACACACACGCACACACACAAGAATCTTTTTATGCTTCTCAGAATAAAGCCAGCAGCCTTCCTCTTATGCTCCTGCTATACATCCACAGCAGAAAGCACCCGCCTGTCTTGCCCCATCTATTTGCCACCAGATTAGCACGGTTTATTAGACAGATTGGATCTCATGGTCACAAGCTAATTTGGGGATCGCAGTGTTTTGAATCTTTTGCCGATTTCATGCAAGCATCAGAATTTATTTAGCTAATGATACTCCACACCTCCCCGTCAACCTACTCTTTACTACATTACCCCAATTTCTTCTTATCAATACAATGCAAGAGTCAGATACGCAGTCCTGAAATGCCATTACTTTGTGGGTAAAAAGTGCAGTTACTGGTATTGTCGAGTATGAAGTCACCTCACATTGTCTGTATGCACACCCAACAGATATACTTAAACACGCAACAAAACAAAACAACAACCAACGGCCAGCTGGCCACCGCAAGACTGCAGTTACAGACAGCTGGCACATACACTTTTGTATGAAAAGTTGCTTTTCCCACAGGCGCAAAAGTGCCAGTAGTCTATATTTGCCTTTAAACAGAGAAAACCGGAAGAACAGTTTACTGTGAAGCGAGCAAGAGCTCCAGTTCCTTGTATAAAGCTGGTGTCTCTGGAATAATGCTGATCAGTTGGTCTACTATTAATTAATTAAAGATGATCGTGCAAAAAAGGTCATAAACACCAACACGGCTTAACACTGGTAAACAGCCGACCATTGGCATTCAGTTGCCTTATGGCTATAGAGTGTTTCAAAACAGATCACTGTAAATCTCAACTCATCCGTGGCATTATGTATACAAATGTTTAAAACTGTCAAATCTACAAAGAGCTTTTTTGCTTACCATTCAACATGTCTAGATTTTTGAGTTTACTTTGAAAATGTATGAAACTGATATTGCCTTTTGCATTTAGGTTAATTAACCAACAAATTTTGGCATATTCTACAACATAAAGTAAATGCTTCAGGTTTACATAATGTAAAAAGACCATTATGCTAAAATGGTTTTCTCAACAAATTTATCAGAACCAGTAATTAAATATAAAATCAGTATCAGTAACAGTTTTGTAAAATTGGCAAAGTATGAATTCCTTCATGAATTCATTCAGCCATTCATCTGCTTATCCAAGGTGAGGTTGCAGTGGCAAGAGGCTAAGTAAGGAACTCCCAACGTTATTTTCCCCAGCAACGCATTCCATTTCTTTCTGGGGGATGCCGAGGTGTTTCCAGACCAGAAGGGATATATAATCCCTCCAGTGAGTTCTGGGTCTACAGCGGGGTCTCCTCCCGGCTGACTGTGCCGAACCGAACCACTAACCAAACCACCTTTCGATAAAGAGGAGTAGTTGCTCTACTGGCCCTCATCCCAACTGCTTTACACTGCAAACCGCCCCAGTGCATGCTGGAGGTCAAGGTCTGAGCCAACAGAACCACATCATCTGCAAAAAGCAGGGATGAGATTCTGAAGTTCCCATGCCAGCTACTCTCCATTTCTTTGTTTTGCTCATTGCTTCCTTAACTGTTGTGTTTAAAAGAACTCAGTTAGAGCTAATGCTAAAGGAAACTTTAGCATTAGTTAATTAGTTAGTCTGGAAAAGCTTCCAGACTAACTAAAACTCACACGATATCACAGTGAAGCATTACAAGGCTTCTGCTGGCTTGCCTTCTACCCAATGTGCATTTGTGTCAAGGAAAACATGATTCAGATTAATCAGACTATGCCATCTTCTTCCATTGTTCGGTAGTTCTGATAAACACAAGACCAGCAAAAGTAGTGCTTTCCACACAACATACATCAAAAAGAGAAGCAATATAAGTTTTAAAGACAACAAAGGAGCAACTGGTTTCCTTTAACCTGTATGATCAAAACAGGTCACAGAAAAGGCCGCATTCCTCATTGGGGCCACAACTTTCCCTATGCTTCCTCACAACAGAAGAGATCGCCAACTAATGGAGCAACACACACCAGTAAGATATTTACAGGATACACAATTTAACCATAGCTTGTATAAACTAATGTTATCACAGTATACACCTCCCCCACTGAATATTTTTGTTGTGACTTTTCACAATGAAGTTATCGGGGAATTAGTTTTATCTTATCCCTTGAAATGAATGGAAACACAAGGTCTCGCATGTAAACTAACAATCCCTGCATTTAACCATTGGTATAACAAACATAGGCTTGAACACACTTTAAACATAGCTAGACACATGCAGGGGAAGCTCAAAACTCCTGATCCACAATTTCCTTTTTTTCTTAACTAACCTGTTAATTTCTTGCATACACAGAAAAAAGATGATAAAAAAAACTTTCTGGCATGCACCTACAGTGGTATGCAAAAGTTTGGGCACCCCTTAGGAAAATCATTGCATCAGTTTGTCACTTGCTGAACTTTTGAAGCAGCAACTTTATTTTAACAAATGTTATACCTTATGGAAACAGAAACATCTCGGTAGTGAAATCATTTTCATTGGTCCAACAGAAACATTTTTATGTATATTTAAACAAAAATAGGCATGTGCATAAATTTGGGTACCCCAAAGAAATAATTCCATTAATATTTGATAGACCCTCCTTTTGCTACAAGAACAGCCTGTAGACACTTCCTATAGCCACTGACAAGTCTCTGAAGTCTGGCAGGTGGTACTTTGGCCCATTCCTCCGTACAAAATGCCTGTAGTTCAGTCAGATTTCTTGGCTTCCGTGCGTAAATAGCCTGCTTCAAAGACCCTCCACCATATTTCACAGTAGGCAATAAGTTCTTCTCATGAAATTCAGTGTGTTTTTTCCAAAATGCTTCTGGCTTGTCCAGATGTGCATTTGCATACCTCATGCGACTCTTCTTGTGACGAACACTCAGGAAAGGCTTTTTGCGCATCAGCCTTCCAAAGAGCTTTTCCTGGTGTAAAGTGCGCTGGATTGTGGAACGAAGAACAACTACACTATCAGTAGCCAGATGTTCTTGTAGTTCTCTGGAGGTGGTCTGTGGCTTGTCTGTGACCATTCTAGCCATCCTTCGCCTGTGTCTTTCCAGTATTTTTTTGGCCTACCACATCTTTCCTTCACAATGACTGTTCTTCTGGCCTTCCATTTCTGCACCACATTTCTGACTGTGGAAATAGACATCCCAAACCTTCTTGATAATTTCTTGTACCCTTCTCCTAATTCATGATGAATTATCTTAGTTTCTTGGTCAGTGGAGAGTTGTTTCGATGGCCCCATGTTGCCAGGAGCATAGGACAAGCACAGCCAGCAATTGCCTCTGCTAAATAGCCCTTTTCATGATTGGTTTTACTTGTCTTTGTAATTGAAAGTCTCACAAGCTAACCAAAGCAGTTTTGGGCTGCAACATGTCAGCTACAAATCCCTACAGGTCTTGAAATCAATGTGATTAAAAGAGTGCCCAAACTTTTGCACATACCATTTTTTACATTTTAATTTATTATAATAAAACTTTGTAATGATAGTCTTAAGAATTTTGGTCTGGAAAACACTAAAATGTCTACATCTCTGTAGGAAATAAAACCTTGTTGCTGTGATCGTCTTTTATAAAGTTAGAGCAAATTATTATGAAATCTTAGAGGGGTGCCCAAACGTTTGCATACCACTGTATATCCTAGAAAAAAAATCTAATAAATGGCTGAGGGGCGGCTGTCTCAGAGGGTAGGTTGTGTTGTTCACAAGCCAGAGGGTTATTGGTTCAATCCCCAATATAGTGACCACATGCCAAAATGTCCTTGAGTTGCACGGTGCCCATCCTACTTCAGATAAGCAGTTCTAACAGATTGTGGAAGAACATTGCTGCTGCTTTTAATGCTCTGGTACCATTTGCCTGATAACAGCCGTTTGAACAGTTTATTGATAGGGTATGAGGGATCTATGGTAAATGGCCTTGCTTTTATATAGCGCTTTTCTACCTATTGGTACTCAAAGTGCTTTTACAGTCAGAGACACATCTACCCATTCACTCACACAAGCACACACACATTCACACACCAGTGCCACGCACTGGGAGCAACTGGGGGTTCAGTGTCTTGCTCAAGGTCACTTCGACATGTGGCACATTCCGGGGATCGAACCGCTAACCCTCTGGTTCGTGGACAACCCGCTCTACCTACTGAATCACAGTTCACATTCACATTCAGCTCATTCTCTACATCAATACACTGCCACGGATGTATCATCCACAAACTTAATGATCAGGTTCTCCTCATGACTGGAAGCACAGCTGTGTGTTAGCAGTGTGAAGGGTAACAGACTGAGGTGGAACCAGTGCCAGTGTGATTGTATTGGAGATGTTATTTCCTACGTCAACTGACTTTCAGTCGGGAAGTCTACTACCCAGCAGCAGGTGGCAGTGTTCAGGCAGGGAAGAGGGAGTTCCTCTATTAGCCTCTGGAGGATGATAACATTGAACACTGAGCTGAAGTCAATACACACTTTTCTGGAATATGTAACTTTATTTTCCAGATGGGTGAGTACTGTGTGTAGGGAAGTGAATATGGCGTTCTCTGTGGAGGCAAACTGGTATGGATACAATGATGCAGGCAGGCTGGGTGTGTGCTTCTAGTCTGGTAAGCCTTTCAAAACACTTAATCACTATAGAGGTTAATGCAACAGGACGGTAGTCATTTAAACTGACCTCTTTGTCAGTGGTATAACAGTTGAATTTTTTAAACACCTAGGGACAATGCACTTGTCTGTGGGAGATGCTGATGACATCTGTCAGGGTAACTGGCAGCAGTTAACCCATGCTGGTTGCTCAGATGGTTAGAGAGGACCAGCGCATGCATATTGGCCCTGGAATACTGCACACAGGCAGAGAACCAAGAGAACGCGAGTAAACAAACTAGCATGGAACACACCGACGTAAGAACAACAAAATAGTTTTTATAATACCCTTCATTATTACTAAATAATTTGACCTGAAGTACAAGTACAGTCGTTATACTTTAGGTCAAAATATTTAGCAATAGTCAACTTTAGGACAAAACCAAGGTTAGGATGTTTCTGAAAGTAGCCTACATCGTGATGTTTGCTATCAATAACAGTTAGAAGCATACAGTTTAGATTTATCAATTTGCTATGTGGTAGATATATGACCGTGCACGACGTGCACGGGGAAGGGGGAGCGGAGGGCGCTATGAAATGCGTGTCCATGAGCAGTGATTGACACTCTGTTAGATACACCCCTGGGCTTGATAGGTGCATCTGAATGTGGAGCGTTGGATGTCTTGCAAATCGCGCTACAGGCTCTAGGAGGGGCCAGAGGAGCCAATTTTTTTTTAAAATGCTTCATGCAATTATACTTGAACATAGGGTCAGTTTCAGCAAATATGACAGAAAGTTAGTTTTATAAAACTTGCCTACTGCACCTATATAATTGCGCACAACCCTCAGCAATACATTAACTGATCCTTTGTATATCACTGAATTAAATCTGTATACCTCGAACGCTCTTTGGAAGAGTCCACGTTGAAACATGTAAGCATAGTAATGGAGCCAAATATACTTGAGTAAAATATGAGTATTGTGTCCTTGATATGCAAGTTGGAAATATGCTACCTTTTCTATATATTTTTTTTTAAATTTTAGTAAAATTTCCAAGTATAAAACCATAAACTCCACTGAATCAAACCACATGGGGTATCATTGTTGCTATTAATGCAGGATAAAGTAGTACTAAAACGGAGACAGCATCAAACTGCAGAGTGGTAGGAGCACATGTATTTTATTGATTCTATATACCTCTGTGACTCAGAAAAGAAGATAGCATTCTAGGCTTGTGTCCTATCCACACCAGTGTTTTGCCTGTTTGATAGAGGCCCCTGTGTGTGGTGGAAATGTGTAGTTGGCAATTATACAAACTGTCTTTCAGCAAGAACTACAGGCAGCTACAATCTGGGTTTTTTATACTGGCAAAGATGGAGCGGTATACATAAATTAACAAACCATATCCTGTACCATCTAGAGGCAGTAGCCTCTAGCTCGTTGTCCAGCTAATCCATTAAAACAGCATCTCTACAACATACTGTTGATAAACATAAAGACACAATAGCTGGGTGGTTAGAAAATATGTGGATGACGGGCCTGCTTGGAATCTGACCAATATTTTGTATGGCTATTTATTGACACTAATGAGACCAATGAGAATGAAGCCCATAGCAACAGCGTTCTAATTGGTTGCGTGGAGCAGCAAAGGCGTTGATAGTTGTGTGATGCAGTTTCAGAGCCAATGGGAGTTGAAAAGAGAATGCTGGTGATGTTTTGTTGGCTAATGGGTGTGTTGACTCAGAAGTCAAATCCTGAAGGACCACAGTGTGATAATTACACACACCTTCACCTGCTGTTTGTGGATACACAGCACATAAGGCAGCACACACACCTTTCACCTAATGCACAGAAGCTGTGCTTTATTAAAGTAGAAAACAGCTCATTGTGGGTGTTGCCATGACAACTAGTCATCTATTTTTAAGCCGTACCACTAATCAATTCTGCTGTCGCCTGAGGGGTGGGGGGTGCATGTTTTTGTGAAGGTAGAGAACTGATGTAAGAGAAGAGGGGCAGTAGTAGGGGGCAAAGGGGTAAAGGAGGAGGGGTAGCTAAGCAGTTGGAGACAAAGAACAGAGCTAAAGATGTGTTTGAGAGAAACAGTGTTAAGGATTCCTCTACATATTCTGCACAGCAGAGGTTGGAGTGTTTTCACACCAACAATGCACAGGTTATGTGGAGTTGACTATCTCTTTCAACCATTCACTTGGTACAAAATTCCAAACATTCACAAGTTACAGAGCCTGAAGTATGAAAAATTAGTCTACTGTAATTATATATATATATATATATATATATATATATATATATATATATATATATACATAAAATACGGTTAGAGGCCAAGATAAGGGCGACACGGAGAGAAGTCAGCCAACTAACAGAGCTGCAGAAAGGCAACATGGTGAATAAAGGGGCCCCCAGGAGGTACACCAAGCACTCGAAACTGCCAAACAGAGACTAACAGCGCTGGCCACCCGGTTGAAGAGATACACCAAGGAGGCAGAGGCTAGGAGAATAAACAAGCTGTTCTCCACTGAACCAGCCAAGGTGTATTCTCAGTGGCAGGGAGGAAATAACAACCGGTCAGACCCACCAAGAGCTGAGGTGGAAGAATACTGGAAGGGCATATGGGAAAAAGAGGCATCACACAACCCAGATGCCCAGTGGCTAGTGGATCTAAGAGCAGACCACATCAACCTCCCAGAACAAGAACCAGTAACCATCTCAATGGCAGACATCCAAGAAAGAGTGTCAAAGATGAAGAGCTGGACAGCACCAGGCCCCGATATGATCCATGCCTACTGGCTGAAGAAGCTAACAGCACTCCATGAACGCCTAGCAGCACAAATGAACCAGCTGCTAAGGGATGGGTCCCACCCAGAGTGGCTAACCCAGGGCAGGACAGTCCTAATCCTGAAGGACCCCCAGAAGGGGCCTATCCCATCCAACTACCTGCCAATAACCTGTCTCTCCACAACACGTAAGGCCCTGTCAGGCATCATTGCGGCTAAGATGAGTAAGCACGTAGGTCAATACATGAGCGGGGCTCAGAAGGTAATTGGTAGTAACACCAGAGGAGCCAAGCACCAGCTACTGGTCGATAGAGCAGTCGCCCGAGACTGTAAGAGCAGACAGACCAACCTGTGCACCGCCTGGATTGACTACAAGAAAGCTTACAACTCAATGCCACACACATGGATACTGGAATGTCTGGAACTGTATAAGATCAACAGGAACCTAAGGGCCTTCATCCAGAACTCGATGGGAATGTGGAAGACAACCCTAGAGGCCAACTCAAAGCCAATTGCCCAAGTCAACATCAAATGCAGCATATACCAAGGGGATGCACCATCACCACTGCTGTTCTTCATAGGCCTGAACCCCCTGAGTCAGATCATCACAAAGAGTGGTTACGGGTACCAATTCCGAAGTGGAGCAACAATTAGCCACCTGCTCTACATGGATGACATCAAGCTGTACGCCAGGAATGAGCAAGGAATCGACTCACTGATCCACACCACCAGGATCTACAGCAACGACACAGGGATGTCATTCGGATTGGACAAGTGTGGCCGGATGGTCTCAAAAAGAGGCAAGATGATCAGAACTGAAGGGGTCGACCTACCAGAGGGCAAGATAGGTGATGTCCAAGACAGCTACAAGTACCTTGGTATCCCACAGGCTAACGGAAATCACGAGGATGCCACAAGGAAGTCAACCACAACCAAATACCTTCAGAGACTGAGGCAGGTCCTGAAAAGTCAGTTAAATGGCAGGAACAAGATCCAAGCCATCAACATGTATGCAATACCAGTCATCAGATACCCTGCTGGGATCGTAAGCTGGCCAAAGGAGGAGATAGAAGCCACAGACATCAAGACAAGAAAGCTCACCATGCACGGAGGGCTTCACCCCAAATCCAGCACCCTGAGACTATACACTAAGCGGAACGAGGAGGCCGAGGACTAGTGAGCATCAAGGCCACTATCCAGGATGAAACATCAAAAACCCAGGAGTACATCAGAAAGATGGCCACAAAGGATGAACTGCTAACTGAATGTTTCAGGCAACTGAAATCCGATAAGAGCGCAGAGGAGGAGGAGCAGATCACCTGGAGGGACAAGCCCCTACACGGCACATACCACCACCAAATTGAAGAAGTGGCTGATATCGAGAAGACCTACCAATGGCTAGAAAAGGCTGGACTCAGAGACAGCACAGAGGCACTGATCATGGCAGCACAAGAACAGGCCCTAGGTACAAGAGCCATAGAGGCCAAGATCTACAAGAGTAGATCAGATCCAAGGTGCAGACTATGCAAAGATGCCCCTGAGACAGTCCAGCACATAATAGCAGGGTGTAAGATGCTATCCGGGTCAGCGTACATGGAGAGACACAACCAAGTGGCTGGAATAGTGTACAGGAACATCTGTACCCAGTATAGAATAGAAGTACCCAAGTCCCAGTGGGCCGCACCACAGAAGGTGGCTGAGAACAACAGGGCCATGGTGCTGTGGGACTTCAGCTTCCAGACTGACAAACAGGTCCTGGCCAATCAACCGGACATAGTGGTGGTAGACAAGGAGCAGAAGAAGGCGGTGGTGATAGATGTGGCAATACCAGCAGATGCCAACATCAGAAAGAAGGAACACGAAAAGGTTGAAAAGTACCAAGGGTTGAAAGAACAACTGGAGCAGATGTGGAAGGTCTAGGCGAGTGTGGTCCCCGTGGTAGTAGGAGCACTCGGGGCAATGACGCCCAAACTGGGGGAGTGGCTCCAACAGATCCCAGGAACAACATCAGAAGCCTCAGTCCAGAAGAGCGCAGTCCTAGGAACAGCTAAGATAGTGCGCAGAACCCTCAAACTCCCAGGCCTCTGGTAGAGGACCCGAGCTTGAGGATGACACACAGATACCACCCGAGGAGGGTGAGAGGGACGTTTTTTTTTTATATATGGTTTGGGGGCTGGTTTCGTTTTGGTTGGTGGCTGGTTAATATTTTGAAGGGATTCATTAAAAGTTAATAAGGCTACTTCTTACAAATGTGGATGGTATTACTATATTTCTATATGATACCAGTGAATATATGTCAGTGATATATATTTGAGAACTCGAGGTGGACAACTAAGAAGAAGAGGACGTCCCCTGTCCTGATTGTCTTCCAGGGAGGAAGCGAAAAGTGTGTAATATAATTAACCCAAGAATTCTTCAGTTATGTGTGTCTTTGTGTTGACAGGATGGTAAATGAAAAGGACACAGTGACCTTGACAAAAATAAAATCAGTTTGAACTCAAGTCTGAAAGAACATCTACTGTATGCCCAGTCTGAACAAAGTCATTTCAAGGCGTCCCTGACATAGCGCATTTGCAAGAATGTGACAAATGTACATTCAACTAAAAGCATAACTAATGCCTCCAGTGAGACAAAAAGAAAAAAGAAAGAGAAAAAGGATAATCTGTTACTAAATCATTATCGTTATTTTTAACGTTGTATTTAATCAAATAAATTGTGTAGACCTAATTTAGTTCATTTGTTGTACTAAGATTAAGTTTGCAGGTATCTGGGATTAAAAGGTTAAACAAATTCATTATTTAGAAAGGTTTTGCATAAAAGACATGTGCAGATCAGTCCCCTTCTACTTGTCACCTTTTTACATTGTTTCATTCAAGCTTTGAGGAAACAACTTAACTCTGATTAACCATGTTAAATTTACTTTACTTACTTTTTTTAAGGCAATAAGTTTGCATTTATTTTTTAAGTAAAATCAACTTATTAGATTTTACAGTGTATGTTACACTGGGATTTATTGTGCCATATTGCTTTGTCAATCACAGTTTGGATAAAGGATAGGACTGCAGCAGTTACTGACGTCATGACACTATGTAAATACAGCAAATTCAAGTGTAATATGTCAGTGTGGTGGAATGTTTACATCCATCCCAACTCTAGCAGCTGAAAAATAAAAAACACAAATGTGTGGGGATGCTTGAAGGAGAGACCCAATAAGTGCCGTGCTGAGTAAAACTGAAACAGCCCACCACTGTAGCACAGGTGCTCTGTATGAGCAACTCAGTAGAGAAGATACAGTGAGTTTTGTCAGATATTTAGTAGGCAATGGGATTAGCAGTTGAATCCACATCTGTGGTGTTTCCAGCAAGAGCTCAACAAAGACTCTCTAGATATGATGTGAACCACTAGCATGGTAGTGCTGCTTTCTGCATTTGCAAGTTGTAAGCAGTATGTTTCTGCACAGACTTCCATTAATGTTACACTTTAAGTGGGTGTAAGCTACCGTTTGCCGGAACAGCTGCAGGCAGCTTAGTAGTGCAGTGGTTAGCAATGTTGCATCATTGACATCGGGGAGGGATATGCATGTTCTCCCTGGGCGAGTTTCTTCTGTCATTCCATGGACCTTCTTTTTAAATTAATTGACAGCTTGACTATATAGAATGTGAATGTTGACCCTCAACAGGATGATACACATTTCTAATTACAATCAGCACAAGTCATTTAAGTTAAATTACACCCAAAGCTAGTTGCTTATTAATGACATCGTAAAACAGGTTTCCTAATTAGGTGAGTACTAAATAAATCTGATGAAAAGTTATGTTGAATGGTATCATTAGGTTTAAGCTGAACATCTTTATTCACAGAAAGTGTTAAAATAGGTCATAAAAATGTAATAGCAGACGTTCTGTTTATTTTGTATAACTAAAGGATAGATTCATCCAAAAAATTAATTGTTACAACAATACAAGGACACCAACAATAGTTACAAATATAATTATAATAAATAATGGTATATTGCAGAATGAAACATATGCTAGTGTAGTATATGGTGGCAAGGAAGAGAGGCTAAGATTCAAGCAGTCTTCACTCTGTTGTAACAGGTAATTTATGCTCACCAAGTAACAAGAGAAAGATAATTTATGCTCACCAAGTAACAAGAGAAAGGGCTGAACAATTAATTGCATTTGCGATAATATCACAATATGATAAAACACAATTTTCTAATCGCAACTTGCGCGTTTACAAGGGGGTCACTAGGCTTGGGTATCGAGTATCGAGAATCGATTGGAACCGGGACTAGCTTTGCGATTTTCCCGGAATCGTTCAAAAGTTTAATTTTCGATTCCTAGTTTCGATTCCCAGTCCGCCAATCGGAAGAAGAAACCGCTGAACACCAACAAAGAAGCGCCCAGCGGAAGTGTTGGCTTAACCCACAGTTACTCATTGCGCGGCTCGCGAGCCACATGCGGCTCGTCAAGCTATAATTGGCGGCTCGCATGGTAGCTTACAGTAACACAGTGCCACTTGCCTTTGAATGCAATCCGTTCCGCTGTTTACCGGCAATGCTACAGTGGACTTAAACTGCGATCTCGCAGCGATAAGTTGTAATACATTTCACGCAGCTGAATCACGGAGAGCGCGAATGAAAGTGGCCATGTGGCATTGTTTACACAAAACTTGACGGCAGCGCACGTTTGCAGGCAGGCGATGTAAGCTCCGCGCTAGCGTAAAACACAAAATGGACTGGTTTTTAATAAAAAAGAGACAGAAACGAGCTCATTAAAGTAAATCTGATCTTAAATGAAAATATATTGGCCGTGTTATTTCTTTTTTGTGGGATGTCCAATTTATGTAGAAATGCACATTTGCAAATTGTCTATTTGAACATGGATAGTGTGCGTCGGAGGTCCAAAGTGTGGCTTCACTTTTCTAAACAAAATGTGTCGGCAAAATGAAACATTTGCAATAAGATTGTTTCGTGCATAGGAGGATGCACGTCAAACATGAAAGCACCTCCGAATTCATGGAGTACAAATGTGCTGCGCCGACCGACCTCCGCTTCTTCTTCCTCTGGCTCTGACCCCCAGCCTGGCACCGCAGTGACTACACTGCAGTCCGAATCCGGTAAGTCAAAGAATACATACATTAAATAATATGTCTTGCGCCAACATTGAGGCAGCTAACAAATTAGCCCACATATTTTTTTTCATAGACAATTTACGACCTGAGATTGTGAACATTAGCCAGGCTGATGACTCCACGACTCTGCGATGTGCTGAGTCTACTCCGTTCACCATAGCGGCAAGGGGGAAGATTTTTTTTGACCCTGCCTCTTAAAAGAATCGGAATTGAGAATCGTTAGGAACCGGAATCGGAATCGTTCAAATTCAAACGATACCCAACCCTATTGGTCACATGACACGAGCGACGCGGATGATAAACTTCTGACCTGGACGATGTCTCAAATTTAGAGAATTTGTTCTCACAGCTTGTTCTCGCCATGTTGCAAAAAAACTAGCAGTAGCAAATTACAGGTAAACAAGCCAACCGTGGGTGCGCGCGCCGCTCAGAGACATCGTCCAGGTCAGAAGTTTATCATCCGCGTCGCTCGCGTCACACGACCACCTTGTAATCGCGCAAGTTGCGATTAGAAAACTGAGTTTTATCACATTGTGATATTATCGCAAATGCAATTAATCGTTCAGCCCTATTAAAATCTCAAAGACTGACCGATTTCACAGAGGTCATGACCTGCAACACCAGAGGTTTAGACTTCCTTCAAATGTTAGGGTATTAGGGAGACATACAGTACAGCCACTCTTCGCACCCCTCCCATCTTCAACTTAGACCATTATCTGATACAGCTCACTTGGGGCCTGTTCAGACCTTGCATTGCGATCTGGGCAAGCCGATCTCAGACCTGCCATTAACATGCATCTTCAGATCAAATCTCAGTTTTGCTCTCTGTATGCAAACTCCGACATCATCTAGGACGCAGTAGAATATTTTAACAGCCATTGTCACTAATGGATCTCGAGTAGGGATGCTCGATATTGGCTTTTCTGCCGATATCCGATATTCCGATATTGTCTAACTCTTCATTTCCAATACCGATATCACCCGATACCGATATATGCAGTCATTTTACACCAACATTGTTAGGTAACAACATAACATATCACCTATTACGGAATTAACACATTATGCCATTTTATTGCGACGTCCCACTGGATGCAAACATAAATGCAACATGGCTTTTCAAATGTAAACACTGTCTGTGCAAAATGAGCTACCGAAAAAAGTGCCAAAAAGTGCCATTTATTTAGTTTTTAGAGAGAATATTTTGCCTCAAACACTACAGACAATATCAAAACAAGGAAGACAAATGTAGCGTATAACTCCACATGATTCTTCTTGAGGTGGGTCAACAAATTTGATGTATTAAAGCACAGTTACTCATTGCGCAGCTCGCGAGCCACATGCAGCTCGTCAAGCTATAACTGGCGGCTCGCATGGTAGCTTATAGTATCACACTGCCACTTGCCTTTAATTGCAATCCACTATTTACCGGCAATGCTACTTAAACTGCCATCTCGTGGCTATAAGTTGTAATACATTTCACGCAGCTGAATCACGGAAAGCGCAAATGAAGGTGGCCATGTGGCATTGTTTACAAAACTTGACCGCGACGCTAGCTAGCGTAAAACACAAAATGGACCGGTTTTTAATAAAAAAGTGACAGAAATGAGCTCATTAAAGTAAATCTGGTCTTAAATGAAAAGGTATTGGCCGTGTTATTTATTTTTTGTGGGATGTCCATTTTGTATGTTGTCCTAAAAGTGGCTCGCCTTTTGATTTTGCACTGCCAATGTGGCTCTTGTGAAAAAAATAGGAGGACGCCTCTCATAACCACCTTTGCTTTGCAGTCATTACAAATTAGTAGGTGACACTTGGAAATACTTCCAAACCACAGACATCTCATACACCGGGCGAGCTAGCTTGTTAGCCACGGTTAGCGACCTAGAGACTAGCGTGTTGTTGTTATACGTCATCAAGCGCGCGCCTGTTAACGTCCCATGCTGCGTTCATGCACACTCGGAAATGCTGATGCCTACAGAACAAATATCGGTTATGAAAACCTGATACCGATATTTCCCGATATTACATTTTTAACTCAATATCGGCCCGCCGATAATATCGGACATCCCTAATCTCGAGTGCTGCTCCAGAGCCGGGTACCGCACTGTTGTGTATGTGTGTGTCACGACTTTGGTACACACCTTATTATTAGTATATGTTCTTATGACTCTCCACCCTGATGTTAGTTAGACCTGCACAAAACTCATATTCTAACTAGGACCCTGGAAGCTTTTATACACACACTGTAATCTCTGGGTGATAAAGGTGAATAAAAACATTGGTGATTGTACGACTCCTCATACATCATAACATACTGTATGTTATCAATCATAGATAACCCTGACCACCCCCTCCACCACACAATAGACAGACAACGGAGCACCTTCTCCAGAAGGCTCAAACTTTGTTGTCTGAAAAAATGCTACAGGAAATCTTTCCTGCCCCAAGCCATCAGTCTGTACAACTCCTCATCTGTGTGTGACAGATGACACTCTGGACTTTTGTTTTTCTGGCACATTTGCACATGCTTGTTTGGTTATTGGTTGTAAATTTTTAATCTTACCTAAATTCAGTACACCTCATTGCATTCTAATTTAACTTTACTATTCATTTATTCACTTCTTATAATTCATGTAAATATTGTGTATACTTTGTTTTTTGTTTAAAATTCTCTATTCTTTTTATTGTTGATTTTTAGCTCTTGTTATATTTATGTATGGTTGAATGCCTGTACATTGCTGCTGCAACGGAGAAATTTCCCAGTTTGGGATTAATAAAGAAACTATCTTATCTTATCCTATCAACATGACCACATCAATAATTAACACAGAATCACACTCTTTTACTGATATTAAATACTTTAATTTGTAAATTCTTACTTACATCATACAGACATAATATTTTAAAAGGCTGTTAATACTAATGAACAGACATCACTTACGGTGCTTTTTCCTTTTCAGGCAATAACAGCGGTCGCTGTTATGGAGTTTTTCCAAATGAAGGAAACAAAACTCTGCTAACGTAGGAGCAGCCCTGTTGCGTATACTCATTTTGTATGCAACTCAGGATGCATTGTGTTCACATCGTCAAAATTTTGTGGACACATGTGACACAGACCATCTCCAAACGCGGCCAGAGATTGGATCTCTCAAAGGCAATCTCAATGTGCCCTGGCGGTGTTCACACCCGTCTTTTACATGATCAGAATCGCATTAGGATTAGTCTATCAACATTTAAACTATTCAGTAGTGGCTGGAGGAGGGAGACGAAGCCCTGATGAAGGGTCCCACTCAAACACAAAACATTAGGTTTTTTGAGTGCTTTCCTAACCAACAATCAATTCCACAAGAAGCCGTTGAACAATAAGGACATCAAAACACTGCTGAACAGGAAGGGTGCTTTATTATTCCTTATTCCTCAGAAAATATTGGTTTGTATTTTTCTTGCAGCTGTGGCAGCACTATAAATTAAGTTTGGGTTACCTTAAAAAAAAGGCTCATGAACCACACTGAACCAGTCTGCATTAGTTTGTAACCTCAGAGTATAGAATTATCTGTTAACACGTTATTGGTCAAGACGTCACACTGTAGATGGCCAGAAAAGGAGCCAAGGATAGAGATGAGGAGGAGGAGCAGCCACCTCAGTGTTTTCCAAGCAAAAAAAGGAAAATGTCTTCTTTAAGAGCTGGCACCATGACAGAAAAAAGACGCAGAACTTCAGACCACAGGGTGGGGTCAACACAATTTCACCAGCAAAACAAAAGGGGAAAAAAGCAGCAAGAACATGAAGCATTTAGTCAAAATGATGAAAAGAAATTTTAAAATGGGGCCTAAAGTGGCAGCTAGTATCAGTACACAGCAGAGAAGTGCAAGAGACAATCAAGTATACATTTCGCGAAAGCCTTTACTCAAGCCAAAATGACAATTTCAGCACAGCTGCACAGAGATTGCCAGAATAGGTGCTGCAGTCCGATTGATAGACAATGTCAGATTCCTTAAGTTATCAACTTTTTGTATCCTTTGATTTATAAACTGAAAGTTACTAGTTTTATGTAGGCTGCATGTTAATCTATAGGGGTGCATAAAAAAAAAAGCTAGTTTGTCTTTTTTACCCCTGACAGATGCGCACACAACACACAACTATGTGTGTTTTTATGTGTTTAACTTAACTTTTTGAGTCCTAGTTATTATCTTATATATAGTTTTGATGTTTAGAAGACTTACTGCAGTTACTATTACAATCACAATAACGTCTCGGAATCATTTTATTCAAAAAATGGATTTAGAAATACTGTAGGTCAATGAAGTTATGTTTTCAGGATGTATATAATAATGCTTTACTTCACCTTAGAACATTTGGAAACTAGATAATGGAAGATAAAGCATTTTGTGACTAGGTGTGTTTTTCTGTAGTTTCTTCTACAGTGAGATATTCTCTGTAACCACTGACTGACATGCTTCTGTTCATTTTCAACGTTTCTCCTACTATTATATGAGGGGTGCTACCTGATGCACAGAAAATATGTCGGTCAGACTACATCATATAGCTGCTGGGCTATGTTAATATAAGGGAATGGGGAAATCTTTGTTCTTGAACTCACCTCAGTCAATTATAGAAATTACCCAACAGTCACTAGCAGTATAGCCGTGACGATTCCAGCTCGTGAATAAGAAATGTTCACATTATTGCTACATTTCTGTGCTGCATTTTACCAGGTGCTGCACAAGGTCACTTCCATCAATTCTAGATTAACAATTTATGGGACGTGCTTTGCAGATTTCACTCATAAAATACCAATACTAAAAATACAATGGTGGTAGCAAACAAAAATGTATGGTATTTGTAGTAATACTGTTCATTATGTAGGGCATCTGTGGAACTAAAGAAGGTATAAAACAGAAAGCAATCAGTCAATATAAGATAATTATGTGAAACCAACAAATAAAGAAAAAAAGTAAATTCACATTGACATTATTATTTATATGAATTTTGACTAATATAAACAAATGTAGTAAAGCAGCCAAGCCAAGTATAGAGTTGGCAAATACCCAGGTGGTTAATGAAGTGTTCCTGTCCCAATGTCGCAAACTTCAAGGGATTGGAGCCCATCTCACCTGTCATCGGGGGAGAGGCGGGTTACTCCCTGGACAGGTCGCCAGTCTATTGCGCACATGCAAACCTACAGCCAATTCAGAATCACCAATGAACCTAATGAGCATGTCTTCAGACAGTGGGAGGCAGCCGGAGAACCTGGAGAGAACCCACGCAGACAGAGGGAGAGTATGCACACTCCACACAGAAAGGTCCAGTGGGCCCATGGATTCAAATCTGGACAGTGTTTTGTTTTTTAGATATATTTTGTTCATGGCTGTGTTGTATTTCCCTCTGCAGTTTGTCAGAAAACAATCCAAGAACTCATCCACTGATGATGTTATCTTATCCTGTACTCCAAACTCCTCTCACAACCGTGATGGTTCTCCAGCAAATGTTCTAGGCCTGCTTCAGCAGCAACTCAAGAGCCTAACAAACGTTTCCTACCTGCCTGCATCATTGAAGTTGGTTAACCTTTACGCAGATGGTGTATTGTATGTCAGCTAAACTCCCATAATCCTTAAATATTTCCCTGCGGGAACCTCCCAAAGGGATCAATAAAGTTGTCTATCTATCTATCGCTATCTATCTATCTATGCATTGAACATGCTTTAACAGACCAACAAACATGTTGAGCCTCAAATCACCCACCTCACCAGGCCCTGTATTCTAGCCAAACGTGTTAATACCTGTCCTGAGGCAAAACAAAGTGACAAATTCTGACACACACACATTCACAATGTAGTTCCTATTAATAGCCGTTATATGTTTGTTTGATTTATGAGAACGATAATCTCATTTTATGAGATTGATGTGAGAATTTTTGCCTCTAGGTTTGAGCATTCTGTGTCCCCACTGAAGACAGATGAAACCAGCATTAGTTATCAGAGCTGAATTTGAAAACAACTTAAATAGTTCAGATTGTTGTATAAATGTGTCTGCTGTGCGGTACACAATGTTGCAGCTAAGCCTTTCCCTTTATGGAAAGTGTCCTTATATGTAACATTAGTGTCTAAGCTATTGTTGGAAAGCGCGCGAGAGCTAACATTGATACAAGCTAGTCGGCAACGTTTATGTGCCAAAAAGTGGTTTAATGGTGTTGTCAAGTAGTGTGCTAATATGGTGATATTTTGAGGGAGTTTCGGTCACAAAAAGGCTAGTTACCCGCAGAAGGTAAGTGAGCCTAAAAACAGAGGTACCATGTTATGTAACCTAAATCTGAGAAAAACTGGAAAAGGAATGCAGTCAGTCGGTGATTTGTAAATCGTGCAATGTTTCGGTCCACTGCTACTAGTTTAGAAACATATATAGTACAGGCTAATGAGTTCCGCAGGTCTCGCGCGGCTATTTATAGCATGAAGTTAAGCTATACACCAGAGACCTATTTATAAAGATATTCTGGTTTGTTACTTGGATATTTTGTTAAAACTATCCAGATCCAGTTAAAAGTTATATGTTTGGGAAGAGCAATTATACATTTAATTTCTTTATTACTTAATTTGCATGACAACAAAAGGCTCTACTACATATAATCTTTATAGGAAGGCCTTTATTTTAAACACATTGCACAGCAATTGAACTGTCAAGCTACATCAGACTGACGTGTGACTGGATCCGTTGATATTTTATATAAAATGATTGGGATCTGAGGCAAATCCCTCTAATTTACCAATCATGTTTCAATATTCCCTGTCACAAATGTGACAAGGAATTCTGAGTAATCTACATCAATGTATAGGCAACAGTGTAATTTAGACCATTTTTACTAGTGCAGATTATTATTGAGAGAAACCTCAATGGTAAGGGATAGATAAATCGATAGATGCTTTATTAATCCCGGTATGGGAGAGTTATACTGGTTGACAAAAACCACATTTCTTGATTTGCAGAATAATGAACTGAGCCTCTGTTGTCATTCATTTTAAATGTTTGTATAGCCCTATGTTTTACGTACCCCCTGCACCACTTTAAGAGATCTTTCTTCTGTAATAAAGATATGGTGCAGAGTAGTGGTAGAGTAAGTAGTAAAGTAATATAAAAACAACAATGAACACAGCACAAGTCACAATCCTCTTCTGTAAAATAAAAAGTCGGCTCTTGGTTCTGCTGTATAAAGGTCTATTGTCTTTGACTAAAACAACATCTTCTCCAGCTACACAATCTTCACGTGTTTTGTTGTACAAATGAGGTAATGCCGCCTCTGCAAAATATTTGCTTCTCAACAACACAAACCCAGGCTTCAGCTGTGAAATGGGTACTATATTTTCCAGATGAAAAATGCCAACACTTCTGTAGTTTCCTTCCATTTCACACAAGGTTACACTTGAAAATGAGGCATTTTAAGTTTGCTGCTTCCTATAGTTGTGGAGCTGAGACAGGAACTAGTGTCAGAATCAGGTAGAGACCCACATGAACTACATTTCCTGTCATTTCCCATCCCAAATCACCAACAATGAATGTTGTTGGTAATGTTAGTTTGTACTTTATTCTATTTTAAGTAATTTTAGTTTATTTCTCTATACATTTATACTTATATTGTTTACCTTGTATGCTTTTTGTCACACACAGTAAAATTATTATCGTTTCTTTTTTTCCCCCCAGTACTGGCTACGGGAACAAAAAAGGAAGATACAGAAAGAAAAATACTTTTCACTGTGCATTGTATAACTGTGCATGTGGTGACAAATAAAACCATATCCTTATCTATAGTGTGTTTTACACCCTAGCATATGTTTGTATGGGTCACATCTTCCATTATTACTATAAACACACTAATGTACTCAGTCCAACATACAATTCAATTCAATTCAATTCAGTTTTATTTATATAGCGTCAATAACAATACAAATCGTCTCAAGACGCTTTACAAGACCCGGCCTGAAACCCCCAGAGCAAGCCTGAAGGCGACCACCATACACTACCCTGCATCCCCAAGATAATGCATTTCTTGGGAAATTACTACTTTACCTAAACAAAAAGCCTGCTTTATGTGTTTAGAACACCTCCTACTTATATATTATTTCAAAACAATTCATGCAACTACATTTTAAAAGAAGTAAGTGGTAAAAAAAAGAAGAAGTGAAACCACAGAAAGAATAAAAACAAAACAAAAACAAAACAGAGCAAGGCTGATAAAATGACCAGGCTGACATATCAGTCAAGATTAGTTGATACAAATATTTCAGGTAACCTTATATTGTAAGTCAGTTGCTAAGTTGAAATGAATAGCAGTACAAAACTGAGCTCATTTGTATAACATATACCAGATCTCGCATGAATTCTCTAAAGCAGCATGTAACAAAAAACTGAGGCTGCGTTATCAGTAACATCTTAAAATCACTTTTAAAAGTTATCTTATTAACTTGTCACTGCTTATATATGGTTTTATAACCAACGTGTCTAATCTGTCTAATTTGCATTTATATTTATAAATGTATTTTCTTCATTGGAGTCTTGACATGTTTTAAAGTATAGTGTTTATTAATAATGTACTGTATACATCACCACTGTACATCATCTCTATGGTGTTATGAAGCAAAATTAATAAGAATCACTATTATTTCAGTCATGACCAGCTAACAACAGTAGTGATTGCAATTTCTTGAAAAACTGCACTGCGGGTCAGGTAGAAAGCTGTCAATATGATTGTCTTCATTTGTATGCAGCCACAAGACACTGAGCTGGAAATAGGAAGAGGAACAACTCCATCATTGAGAATACTACAGTTCATTCATTCTCTTCAGTAACAGGGACCTTTCATTCATGCAGACCCCCCTATCAATGTGTGTGTAGAAGGTGTGCTACCATTTAAAAGGTTGCAAGATGTGACAAAACAATGACAATTGAATTTAATTCAACAGACAGTGTTTCTCATGCAAAGCTGCTGTAAATAACAAAGCTACAATTTTTTCAAAATGGAACCTGAAATAACCTGCTCCAAATCCAACTTAGAGCTCAACAGCTTGAAAGGAAGAAAGGAAACATGATCAAATCTGACTGAAGTCTACATATTCTCTATGTACAGCACTCTTCAAAGATCCCATATTTCAAGTAACGCACCATACAATAGAATCGTATAGATATGTGAGCCTGAATGAATCTGCATGTGCTCATGAAAATCCTGTAGACCCGTGAATCAGCAGGAGACCGGATTCTGTTCGGTCCAAACGAAATGAGCTTTTGTGTACTGCAGAACAAAAACAGCAAACGTAAAATATTGATCTCGACGTATTGATCTCGGTTAGTTCTGTGCTCAGGCAACGATCAGCTGGCCGGCTGAATGAAGTCTTGCCCTACAGTAAAATGTTGCTTGTACTGTCAGGCGCCAGGCAGCCATTTAGGTGCATATGGAGTCAGATGAGTCTCTACGTAAATGGCTGATGCATTTCGAATTTTTCTTCCTAATTGCTCAGAGCCACCAGCACACCCCGGCCTCCTCTTAGCGCCTTTTAATCCACTCCACTTCATGCAGTACCGCTGCAATAAAACCATTCAAGCATACCATCTTATTCCAGTTCTCTTTAAAATAGGGATTAACAAGTATCTGAGAGACATCGGTTCTTCCCAGTCTGCCTTAACCCCTGGAGACTCTGGATCAAACAATAAAGCGAATTGGAGGCAGTCCGAAAAACGTTCCAATAACAACGTAATCAGACCATCTCCGTTAACCGTTCGGCTTTTGTCAGTCAGAGCATAAATAAAGGACGATTTACATGCCTATAAATGTTTCTGCTGCCACCACAAACCTTTAAATGTAAATTAACAATTCGTGCTGGTCGCCAACATGTCAGCCTGCATTAATAAACAGCAATACAAGGACGTTCTATTGTCTGACAACACATCCGCATTTCCACTAGCATAAAAATGGCACAACTATTAACTAGCCGTTATTCCGCGACACGAACCTTGCCGATGCCACTACAAAGCGTGTCCAACCAAAGCCAGGCCGTGGCCACATCCTCGGACTCACCTGTGTGTCCTTTCGCCTCAATGTGTACCGTCTCCGGGTTCACGATCCGGTCCTGACGCGCTGCAGAGCCTCCTCTCCACCAGACCCCGGCACCGGCAGGCAGCACTGATCCGTTGATTGGGCCTCAACAGACTCTCCCCGCTTCGGAGCAGCCAGACAGACAGACAGCTCATTGGTCAGACAACAAGTCCGTGAAGTCCAGACAGACAGCTGGTTGGTTGTTTTTTTCAACAGCAGATCGAGACGGAAATCTGATTGGCCACCAATTTCCGCGGCGGAGAAAACGACTGTCGCGATTGGTCGGTAATGTTCTATGTAACTGATCGGAGAGCCATGTTATCTCCAATGGGACTGAGGACACATGTTAATATTCACTCAGCTACCAAGCTCGCTGGAATTCTTCTAATATTTTTTAAAACGTTATGAATTAGTCGTTATTAGTATTATTTTTTATGTTTTTTATGTTAGAAAGGTTGATTGATACATTTTACCAAATAAACATGATTTCTTATGACAAAGAGTTTCTAATGGGATTTCTGTGCACCGATGTACCTGACAAAGAACCAAGGCAAGGCAAATGTAATCGTTATAGCTGTGGGGATGACAAAAGGCAGGGCAAAGTAATTTCGACAGTGCGTGGGTGATGGGAAACATTATTTCTATTAAAACTAATGCATTCCAAATAAACCCTCAGCAACTGTTGGCTCTATAAACATGCTGTATCCAACGATGCTGTGACAAATACTTATCATCCTGCAGCACAGATCAATGGTGTCCCAGTCCTGACAGTTCTCTTTCAACCTACTTGCAGTGACTGGAAAATATGATCCTCAACCTAGACAAGTCAACAATTGGAAGGGATTGCCTGGTTAGCTCTATACAGAAAACCAGTTTGAATTGACTTCCATCAAGTAAATGTAGTGAAACCAAATCATAGCTCACACACAATGATCAAATAGTACTAGCTCATATTTAAACAAAATACTCACCAATACCAAAACAAACTCCAACAATTCAGTATATTAATATCAAGTTGTCAGAAAGTTGTCAGTTTTTAAGTTTAAGTAAATGTGTTCATGGGATGTTGACAGTTTATACAGTTTATCTGCTTTAATTACAGTTAATTAAAGCAGATAAATTCGATCCAGTTCACTTAGTCTTCACTCAAAGCAACTCCAGGATTTAATTCCAATCGTGAATTTGTCATGTTAAGTTCTGTACATCCTGCTGGACGAATGACTGTTTCTTCTTACACTTTTAAACATAAGTTATTGGATTGTTTTTTTATCCTCACTCCTCATTTTGACCTCCTCTATCCTGCCTTTGTTAGTTGAGTGTCACTTACAGGTGTGTGTGGTTTATCCTCTCTTCTTCCATCCTACTTTTCCTGTCTAGGTGAAAAAAGGGTTAGTCTGTGTAGTTTCTGTTCCCCTTTCTGCTACATCTTCTCCAATATATTTAGCCACATATGCCATTCAAGTTTAAACATATTCACATATGTTGGTTAGGGTAGAAATATAATACAGGTAGTGTGCCTGTTTAGGTGTAGGCAAATAAAACAGTCAGTTGCAATAACAATTCAAGGCCCATCCAGACTTTTCCAACACTGGAGACCAAACTCAGGACATCTCACTTTAAATCCAGCTACACCTGCACACAGGCTGTGGCTGACCCCGCCTTTCGCACATAATACAAAAATGGGCATGGGATTGAGGTTGAGCCAGACCTAAAGAAGCCTGATTTTTGAAATGCAACCACTTAACACAATGCAAGCACACTACCAAAGGCTATACTGTAACAAACTGTTATGTGAATTTACAGCACTCCTACCGTAGTCAATTTTCTAGTATTATACTGTAATAACCATCCAATGAATAAATAAGACATGAATGATAATGAATACATTTCTGTTATTTTTAGATTTTACAGTACACTATTGGCAGCAGGGATGCCAGTTAATTACAGTTTTTTAGTTTGTGGGAAACTAGTTTGAAGGAATAGTGTTTTATAACCAAATATGCAGCACAGGTTTATGTTTTGCAGAAAATTGCCAACATACATTTGCCATTTACTATTACTTTAGCACCTTTAAAAGGACATTTGTCAACATTAATATTAAATGATTATGGTTACTCCGACACAGACAGATGAGATACTTACAAATACCAACATTTATTTAAGATTAATCTTTCTTACAGACACATTAAAAGGCACATTTGAAACGTGTTCCTTTGTTGTTTACATAACATAATTTTTATCTGCAGCATAAAACGATATGATGATAGGACAAAGTTTTAACTTTGTTCCACCTGAAATGTTAAATAAAAGAATTTCAGAAATATATATTTTCTTGTGTATAGATCTCTTGTTGGAAGAACTTTTCTGCAATACATATAACATATAAAAGTGGGCCTGATTTTCCAAATACAGTAAAAAAAAAAAAAAAAAGAAAGAAAAGAAAAAAAGATGATAATAAGTAGAGATGCCACCAAAACGTATCATCTGAGGTTCTCGTCAAGTGTAGGATGATGATGATTGCTGTTAAAGGGTTGGGTTGTGGCCTACCACTGTTGTTTGACATGTTTTCTCATGAAATACGGTAGAATTCCAGGTTTGCAAGGCCTCTTTTGTGTTGATTCTGACTTCATTCCCACAATGCAATACAATGTTCAGTATAATACAGTATTTTGTAGGAAACTAATTGTTACCCTGAATGCAATGTTTTATAGTATCTTACCGTCGGAATTACTTTTTTTTGTAATGGTTTGTTACAGGGAAACCTCTGTGGAGCAAGGCATCAGCAGTAGAAAGGAGAAAGATGATAGTGGAAGAGGTACAGAGGCAAGAGGAAATGGTTAGATGCTCGAAGGCAGTGTCGCAGGCTAAGCAGGGTCAATGGGTGAACTGTTAGAGTGTGGAGAAAAGGAAGGTGAAGTGGAGAGAGCTTTGGAGCATGGAGGCCAGCAGGATTAGATTTATGTTAGGGGCTACTTATGATGTGCTGCCAACTCCCCAGAACCTGAACCAGTGGGTAGGTGAGGATGCTGCCTGTCCACTGTGCACTTGTGTCTGCACGCTTAGTCATATTCTGACAGGTTGTAAGGTTAGTCTCTCCCAAGGACGTTATACCTGGCGTCACAATCAGGTATTGAAATGTTTAGCAGCTGCAATAGAGGAAAAACGGGTGAATGTAAATTCCGTGGCCGTTAACAGAGAGAATAGAGGTATTAAGTTTGTACGGGAGGGAGAAAAGGCTAGAGGAGCAGGCTTCAGGCATAACATGGGACAGCTAAGGGTAGGAGGAGCCTGGGAGATGAGGGCGGACTTAAATAGCCAACTGGTTGTCCCAGGTGAGATAGCTAGCACTCGACTACGGCCAGATCTGCTGTTGTGGTCTGAGCCAGAGAAAGCAGTCTATTTCATAGAGCTGACTGTCCCGTGGGAGGATAGAGTTGAGGAGGCTAATGAGAGAAAAAGAGCTAAGTATGCAGAGTTAGCAGCAGATGCAGAGCAAAATGGATGGAAGGCTTATGTCCGCCCGGTAGAAGTGGGCTGCCGTGGATTTGTGGCAAAGTCGGTCATTGTTCTGCTGAGTGAGCTGGGCATACGAGGAAGAAGCCAGAGGACTGCGGTTAGCAATATGTCCCGGGCAGCAGAGAGAGCCAGTGACTGGTTATGGGTGCGCAGGAAGCATGCTAGCTGGGGAGCTAACTAAGGTAAGGATGTAGGCCGCATGTAGGCCGCATGTAGGCCCCAGTTGATTTGTTTGTTGCTTGTCACAGATTTGGTGGTTACGCGCTTCAGCTTGCATCAACGGAGCGGAGCATGGTAGATATGTTTGTTTGTTATGGATTTGTTTGTTTGTTATGTGCTTCAGCTCGCATCAACGGAGCGGAGCATGGTAGATTTGTTTGTTTGGCTTGTGGCTATTAGTTTCCATACTAGTTGTTGATAGACATCGAATGGTGAGGAAGAGAGGGTTGTGTAGTGGCGGTGTGGAGGGGGGTGATTCCAGGACGCTGGAAATCACTGTTAAGCCTTCTTGAGGTGTCGTGGGCCTAACTTAACGAAACATCGGTGAAGGGAGGTGCCCACTTGAAAACCCCAATGATATGCTGCATACTGCTGTTGTTCAGATCATGTTCTCATGGTATTTGGTAGCCATGGTTTGCTGCTGAGCGGGCCATACAAGCCAGCAGCGTTTAGTTAGGTATGTTTTACAATGTTTGAGGTATCCTCTGCTGCTCAATGGGCTTACAAGCCAGCAGCCTCTAGTTAGCCTAGGTAGAATATAGGTTATTGGTCATATTATATGACTGTAGGCTTGGTAGGGCCTCTTAGTCGAACAGGGCCTCTAAACGTGTTTTGCCTGGGAATTCGGCACAAGGGATTGTAACATCTTGTCCTGTGTATTTCTAAATGTCTATCTAGTCTAGGCTAGTGACTGTTGTGAATAGTGCAGCTGACAACTAGGGAAAGACCTAGTGACAGCATGGAAAGACAGCTGACAGGAGGGAACAGTCCCCACCGGGGCTACAGTGGGTTAGCAGCTCATTGTGGCAGTAGCCCAGGCTTTAATAAGCCATGGACTACACCCCAAGTTGCTACAAATACGATTAATGATAAAATACCCCTAGAGTCAGCGAGAGCAGGGGCGGAAGATGACTCACTTTGGACTGACACGGCTTTTGACCCAGGATTGAATTTGACACTGAGTAGGCAAGGCACGTTACTGGAAGCTACTAGTTCAGATGGAGATGGAAAGAAGCAGCAGGTTTGTGTGTGTGGCTGGCAGAAGTTAACAACAATGAAGGGCCTCAGAATCCATCAAGGGAGGAAAAAGTGCTTGGCAGAGGGAACACAGGGACCCCGCATTGATAGCTACTTCTTAAGAAGTGCATTAAGTCAGTCGGTTGAAGTCCAGCGACAGGAGTTAACCCACAGTTCGCAGGACATCAGCACCCCTAATGTTGAAGTAGGTGCAAGCACTGAGGCAGACAGAGAGGTTAGCCAGCCAAAAAGGGAGAAAATTAGCAGTCAGAAAGGAAGGATCAAATGGCCAGGTGCAGCAGATATTAGGCAGTGGGAAGATATTAATAGCGATTTGGTTTGTGTACTAGGTAGGCTTAAAGGGACAGCGGAGAGTAAGTTGGAGAAAATGGGAGATCTCATTTATGATTACGGTAAGGAAAGATTTGGTGTGGCCGAAAAACAGAAGAAGCAAAAGGGACAGGTGGTTAGATCGAGGCGTCAGCAAGAGATTGATAGACTCATACAGGAGAGGAGACTCCTTAAGAAGCAGTGGAGGAAAGCTACAGTTGAAGAGAAGGAAGGTATTGATTGTTTACAGGCAGATGTTAGGAAGCGGTTGGCAGCTTTAAGAAGGGCAGAGAACATTAGGAAAAATAGGAAAAGGAAAGAGCGGGCTAGAATAGCATTTTATAAGGACCCATTTAGGTTTGTGAAGTCACTATTTAGTAAGGAAAAGAATGGTAGCCTTACGGTACCAAAAGAGAAACTAGAGGAGTACTTGGAGGAGGTGCATAAAGATGCGGACAGGTTTAGAAAGTTGTCTCTACCCTCTGATATTCCACCTATTGGTGAAATTGTTAGCCAGTGTGATGACAGCCCACCAAGGTGGAAAGAGGTTCAGGAGGTGGTAAGACGCGCAAGAGCCTCTTCAGCCCCGGGACCTAATGGGGTTCCCTACCGGCTGTACAAGAGTGCACCAGATGTGTTGAGGTTCTTGTGGAAATTAATGAAGGTAGTGTGGAAGAAACAGGTTATTCCCAAGGCATGGCGCAGGGCAGGGGGGATTTTTATTCCCAAAGAGAGGGACTCGTTGGAAATAAACCAGTTTAGACCAATTAGTCTACTGAATGTTGAGGGGAAGATCTTCTTCAGTGTTGTGGCACAGAGGTTGTCTAGTTACTTAGTGAAAAACGGGCTAGTTGATACGTCGGTGCAAAAGGCTGGGATCCCCGGCTTCTCTGGGTGCTTAGAGCACACCAGCATGATTTGGCACCAAATTCAGTCAGCAAAGCAAGAGAAGAGAGACCTGCATGTTGTATTCTTAGACCTGGCTAATGCTTTCGGATCAGTGCCACATAGTTTGTTATGGGAAGCATTTGATTTCTTTAGAGTTCCAGGTAGTATAAAAAACTTAGTCAAAGCATACTTCTTAGACATTCAGCTCTGCTTTACCACAGCAGAGTACACTACAGCATGGCAGCAGCTGGAGGTAGGCATTATGGCAGGGTGTACAATCTCTCCGCTAGCCTTTACAATGGCAATGGAGGTCATTATTAGGGCTTCCAAATGGGTGGTAGGTGGAGAAAGGCTGCAGGGAGGGCTTCCCCTCAATTAGGGCCTACATGGATGACATGACGACAACAACGTCAACCGCTCCTTGTACTAGAAGATTGCTGGATAAGTTAAATAGCAATCTGCAGTGGGCTAGGATGAAAGTGAAGCCTACTAAATCTAGGAGTATTTCCATTATTAAAGGAAAAGTGGTAGATAAGAAGTTTTTTATAAATGATGAGGTAATTCCCACAGTGCTGGAGAAGCCAGTGAAGAGTTTGGGAAGATGGTACGATGCAAGTCTTAGTGATAAGGCGCAGTTTGAAGGGTTGAGGCAGGAAATGATTCAAGGCATTTCAAGCATAGACCGGTCAGGGCTACCAGGCAAGCTAAAACTGTGGTGCTGGCAATTTGGTTTACTGCCCCGGCTAATGTGGCCGCTGACGGTGTACGAGGTTGCCCTTTCAAAGGTAGAAAAGCTAGAAAGAATGAGTAATTCATTTATCAGAAAGTGGCTTGGTGTCCCACGCTGCCTAAGTAGCACAGCGTTGTATGGGAAAGGCATACTGGAGCTCCCAGTTACCTGCCTAACAGAGGAGTTTAAGTGCACTAAAGTTAGGCTGGAAATGACTCTAACTCAGTCAAAGGATCCAGTGGTTAGGAGCGTAGCACCTACTATTAAGACAGTGAGGAAGTGGAAGGCAAAAGAGGCAGTGCAGCAAGCACAGGCAGCTCTTAAGCATAGGGATATCATAGGCCATGTACAGCAAGGGCGTGGAGGCCTAGGACTGTGTGCAGGGAAACCTCTGTGGAGCAAGGCATCAGCAGTAGAAAGGAGAAAGATGATAGTGGAAGAGGTACAGAGGCAAGAGGAAATGGTTAGATGCTCGAAGGCAGTGTCGCAGGCTAAGCAGGGTCAATGGGTGAACTGGGAGAGTGTGGAGAAAAGGAAGGTGAAGTGGAGAGAGCTTTGGAGCATGGAGGCCAGCAGGATTAGATTTATGTTAGGGGCTACTTATGATGTGCTGCCAACTCCCCAGAACCTGAACCAGTGGGTAGGTGAGGATGCTGCCTGTCCACTGTGCACTTGTGTCTGCACGCTTAGTCATATTCTGACAGGTTGTAAGGTTAGTCTCTCCCAAGGACGTTATACCTGGCGTCACAGTCAGGTATTGAAATGTTTAGCAGCTGCAATAGAGGAAAAACGGGTGAATGTAAATTCCGTGGCCGTTAACAGAGAGAATAGAGGTATTAAGTTTGTACGGGAAGGAGAAAAGGCTAGAGGAGCAGGCTTCAGGCATAACATGGGACAGCTAAGGGTAGGAGGAGCCTGGGAGATGAGGGCGGACTTAAATAGCCAACTGGTTGTCCCAGGTGAGATAGCTAGCACTCGACTACGGCCAGATCTGCTGTTGTGGTCTGAGCCAGAGAAAGCAGTCTATTTCATAGAGCTGACTGTCCCGTGGGAGGATAGAGTTGAGGAGGCTAATGAGAGAAAAAGAGCTAAGTATGCAGAGTTAGCAGCAGATGCAGAGCAAAATGGATGGAAGGCTTATGTCCGCCCGGTAGAAGTGGGCTGCCGTGGATTTGTGGCAAAGTCGGTCATTGCTCTGCTGAGTGAGCTGGGCATACGAGGAAGAAGCCAGAGGACTGCGGTTAGCAATATGTCCCGGGCAGCAGAGAGAGCCAGTGACTGGTTATGGGTGCGCAGGAAGCATGCTAGCTGGGGAGCTAACTAAGGTAAGGATGTAGGCCGCATGTAGGCCGCATGTAGGCCGCATGTAGGTCCCAGTTGATTTGTTTGTTGCTTGTCACAGATTTGGTGGTTACGCGCTTCAGCTTGCATCAACGGAGCGGAGCATGGTAGATTTGTTTGTTTGTTATGGATTTGTTTGTTTGTTATGTGCTTCAGCTCGCATCAACGGAGCGGAGCATGGTAGATTTGTTTGTTTGGCTTGTGGCTATTAGTTTCCATACTAGTTGTTGATAGACATCGAATGGTGAGGAAGAGAGGGTTGTGTAGTGGCGGTGTGGAGGGGGGTGATTCCAGGACGCTGGAAATCACTGTTAAGCCTTCTTGAGGTGTCGTGGGCCTAACTTAACGAAACATCGGTGAAGGGAGGTGCCCACTTGAAAACCCCAATGATATGCTGCATACTGCTGTTGTTCAGATCATGTTCTCATGGTATTTGGTAGCCATGGTTTGCTGCTGAGCGGGCCATACAAGCCAGCAGCGTTTAGTTAGGTATGTTTTACAATGTTTGAGGTATCCTCTGCTGCTCAATGGGCTTACAAGCCAGCAGCCTCTAGTTAGCCTAGGTAGAATATAGGTTATTGGTCATATTATATGACTGTAGGCTTGGTAGGGCCTCTTAGTCGAACAGGGCCTCTAAACGTGTTTTGCCTGGGATTTCGGCACAAGGGATTGTAACATCTTGTCCTGTGTATTTCTAAAAACAGTGTACCAATCGAGGCATAAAGCTATTTGTTATCATTCAGCAAACACAATGGTTACTCTGTTCCCTAGTTGTATCTCTTCATGTACAATTAGTGCATTTGAACACAAGCCCTAGCGTAATTTGATTTAGCGGTCCAGCGCAAAATGTCCATGCGCCTGTGTGTCTGTGTACAACTACGTGTGTGTGTATGTGCAGCCTGAGAGATACAACAGGAGTGGGGGGTGACTGACAGAGGTGAGAGATGGTGATTAATTACATGGCCACCTTTAAGGTCTAATGAAAATAAAATGTTGAGCTTCTTCTTGTCAGATGGTAGTCAGTCTGCTATATATGTCCCCATACTGAAACTACTACAGGCTTTTTTAAGCAATAAGGATATTCTGGACAAGGTGCAGTGTGGAGAGATGAATCCATCAGAAGGATACCACTCATTCAGAGATGGCTCTCATTTTGAAAAAATGTTGTTTTGAATGTAGAAGACTTTAGGATTGCTCTTGGGCTATATATTGATGATTTTAAAGTGGTTAATACACTGGAAAATATCAAGAAAAAACTCAAACTATGTGCCATATATTGGGTACTTTTGGGTCTACTAATCTTGACAAGTATTCAACTACAACACTTTCTCTTCCCGGAGGCTGTGAGACTGTCAAACGCTGGAGGATCTTCGTCCTTTTTTTTTTACTTATGGCTTGAACGGGACCAGAGAAACCATTTTCGTTCCTTCCCATGTACCAACATGTGTAGAAATGACAATAAAGTATCCTTGAATCCTTGTAAGGTGAGCACTGTGACGGAACATGGCTACACAGAGGTTCTTCATTCACTCCTTCATGATATTGCAACTCTTGAGGAACAGCGCATTTATATAGAACAACTAGCCGAAAGTGTCAGAGGCACTGTATTGTATGTAGCAGCAGACATCTCACTCTCTGGGAGGATTCCAGAAGAGTTTTGCAGCAGATCAGTTTTGTTGGTGTGACGGCTACCTGCCACCAGAGGGGTATTGCACAAAACTAGGATAAGGGATTTAAGCCGGGATATGTTGATTATCTGAAGGCTAAATTATCTCTGATTGGCTAATTCAGCCGGGATAATCAACATATCCCGGCTTAATCCCTTATCCTAGTTTTGTGCAATACCCCCCAGGGCCTGCGTTTGTGTTCTCCCCCTTGTCTTGTTTTGTATGTTTCTGCAGGTACCTTAGTGGGCGGGTCTAATTTGGAGCAATTGGGAGCACCTGGCCAGTCTCCCTGAGCTGATAAAACCAGGCAGTCACAGTCCTCACTCTCTCTCTCATCTGCCACCTGGACTCCTACCAGAGAGGTATTGCACAAAACTAGGATAAAGAAATCCAGGATAATTGAGAAAGCGCGGCTTGACCTAGCCTGCTCGGCGCATCCTGGCTTAATTGGTTGCACGTTTGCCAAGCCAGGATAAAAAGCAGGGGCGTCAGAAGCTTTTTTTAATGTGGGGGGGACACACTGGTATGGGTTATGGGGCCAATTAGATGGCATTTGCGGCATTCCAATGTATTTTAACAGGTTGTTTAACATCTAATTTTACTTATAACACATTTTTCAGACTCAACATTAAGTCCTCAATCAACTTTCAGCCTTTACCACCCTTTTTTAAAAAACAACTATCATGCCTAAGATAATAAGATGAATATGACAAAATTTATCACCAACAATGACTGTTTGGTTGTATTTTACTTTTTATTTTGGTTATTCTTTTTTTATTTAGTCTTATACATGTAACACGACATGTCACCATTCCAAGAAAGCAGCGACCGTGAACTATAAGAACATTCATAATCACAAATCTCACATCGGATCGGGACGCAGCATTATTTTTTTTCCTATCAACAACTGAAGTCAGCTAACGTTTCCATTAGCAAAACACCTGTGTTGCGGGGACATTTTGACATACTTTCTGCTTCTTTGTCAGGAACTTTCTAATATCCATTATGTCTGGATAAGGGGCAAATATTGCAACAATTCATTAGCTTACTTCTAGTTTTAATTGCTTAGCTGAAAATGAATATAACGTGGCCTCGTGTTAATATTGAGGGCTAACAAACGTTACCTTCTGTTTCGAGCAGCCCGCTGCTGCACTCACTGCCCGATGCACTGTCACTCACTCACTTCATGCTGCGGGAGTCGAAGGTTGTCCGGAAAACACGGAGTGGATTCACTAGTCGACTATGTATTTTCTATTAGCGATCAAGTGGAATGGATTCTTTTACGAGGCAATAGAAACGGCGCTGGATGAACCAATATTTTATGTTAAATATGGGGGGGTCCAAATTAATAATTTTGAAATCTTGGGGGGGACACGTCCCCCTCACATTGAATGGTGGCGACGCCCATGATAAAAAGGCGCAGCTATGTTAAACCAGATGAAGATAACTGGGATAAGTGCGTGTTCACGGCACACTTCAATAGACCTCGCAATCGCTCACAGAATCACTGATGAGAACGTGGAAAAAACTCGCGCGTCACACGTCGCGGTCGCGCAACAACAGCTCCTGATGCAGTTTTACGAAGAAGTGAAAGATTCAATAGAAGACCGCGAGAAGACAGACAATAGCGGACCGGCTTAATGCGTAAGTAGTCCAAAACTGTACAATTAATAAACAGTGCTCCATTGGAACTGTCATAATTAAGCTACAATTAAAAAGGACTAAAGGAGTTACTTTTCAAGTTACTCGGGAAATGTAGAGTATGATTACGTGCAAACAAGTATCCACAATGTGTGTGTTTAATTTTTATTTTTCTCATGTTACGTTTTTATCTATTTTATCTTTCTATCCTTTATAAAGAACAAACTTGTCTGGACATAAAAGGACCTGGCAGCAAATTAAAATGAAATAGAAGAACATTTTGCAGGCTGGTAAGTGACTTTAAAGTAGATAACGCTGAACAAATGAAGTGAATAGATTAGTCTGCTGACATGTTGATTGTCTGATTGTAGCAGTCAAAAAAAAAAGCCCATGGAACTGGCACAGGGGGCGGCCCACCCAGCCAGGATATGACCCCAGCAGAGGAGCTGGCACTCCATTTATTGTACTTCAGCAGATGAAGAGACTGTGTCACTGGACTCCAGAAGGCTTGAGGTATGACAGGTTTCTGGAAATATCCTGCTTATTTAGTACATAAAGGATATGAAGTCAGTGATATGGTGCTAATAGAAAATATGTCACAGGACCCAGATGCTGCACAGTCTCCTAAGCAGCCTGGTAACATTGTGAGTATTGGCCAAAGTAAATCTACATTATGCACAAATCCTGCTGTGCTAATTGACATTTCTTTTACAGACGTCGCAAACTGTCAGAACTCTCTACAGCAAGCACTCGGAGAGACTGATAGAGCTGGCAGACATTAAAATTAGACTAAAGAAGAGAAGGCTCCAAGAAATGGAGCTGGACCTTGAGATTAAACGCCGGACACTCAGGAAGCTGGACCTGGAAATCCAGAAACTAGAAAGAGAAGTATTTCAGTGTACACAGTAACCATAACTACAATACAGTGTTTTAATCTTTGTTGCTTTTGCTCTCTCTATTCCAGGATCCAAGCAAGCAAGACAAAGGAGGACTGCCTTATAAATAAAAAATAAAATAAAACATTGTGATGTCCTCCCTCTTTCATGAATGTCAAGTAGAATTTAAAAGAGAACCACCAATGCTAAACAAAATGCACACACCAAAAAGTGACATTTAAGATCTTTTAACTAAAGGGAGGCTAAATCCAAAAATTAAGTGAAAACATTCCCTCATACATACATACACATACATATACTATATTGCCCTTCATTGAAAACACCTTTGCAACTTGTGTTTTGTAATCTCAGTTACTGCAATAAATCACATATTTATGAAACCTCTGATGGCAATTTGACAAGCAGTCTTCATTAGCATAGCAATATAACACTTGGCCTGAGTAATAATACTACCACTTAAATCAATATAAAAAGACTATTGGAATTACAAACAGCCAACACATTTAAATGAAATGATAAATTACTATAAATATGTAATATTTTAATATAGAATAATTAAAATGATGCAACATACTTAGAAAGACCATGGTCATGCTGTAAAACACATTAAATCTTCACAGGATTGACGGTGGAAATACAGGTGGATCACCAGGATTAATCTTAGCCTGGCTGTTAGCCTGGTCTGGAGCAGGCTAGCTGCAGAGAATAAATCACCATAGTAACTTAGCCGGGTTAAGTTTGAGCTACTTTCGTGCAACCGACTTGAGGCTAAATTAAGCCGGGATAATCAACATATCCCGGCTTAATCCCTTATCCTAGTTTTGTGCAATACCCCTCTGGTTTTCGGTTCTGTTGGCTTCGGCTTGTTTGTGTTAACACCTTCCAACACTACACATACATTATCGTGCACCCATCAACAGACACACTGATTCTCACACTCAAATCTCATTTGAGTTCTTTTGGTTTGCTTTAATAAATCAGTTGACCTTTATGTTTAGACCATGTTTCTTTGTCTTTTGTCATGGCTTACGAGCTGGGTCGTGACATCTGTTTTATCTGTAAGCGAGATGACATACAGGATAAGGAGGTTTGATCAAGTCTACAGCAGAAGAAAGAACCATGATTCACATGTGCAAGAGGTTATATGTGACCCTACTATGGCCCATGTTTCTTTAGACTCTATTCGACCGTTTCCTTATACACTTTCTGATAAAACTGATCAATCACAAATCATTTCAAAGACCTTTATCTCTAAGGAAACTACTGGGTGAAGGTGTCAGTTTATATTATTATTGATTCCTTTCTGTGTCAGCCTTCCATCCGTTACAGAGGTAATATGCTGTTTGACATTTTGCTAAATCTTTACTAGATTAATCCAACATGCTTCATTATTCTTATTCTCAGCAAGGTGCCAAGGACCTGGATAGACATAAGCTGCCTTCAGTGACCATGCACATGGATGCAGTCAGGACAAAGAGGCTACCAAATCCAGGAACCTCATCTTTTGACACCCTTTAAAACGGCACAGAAATGGCAAAACTTTACTTAGTCCAGTTAGCTGGACTGGATGTTGGTGCCAAAAAGAATTGGATCCATCCTAAGGAAGTGAACCTCAGCTTGGGTGCAGAATCAGCCCTGAAGGTAGTGTATCAGATTGTTGTTTAAAATTTTACCAGGATCCAGAAAATGGATTTAGTAGTTGTTACGCTTACCCTTATTATTCGCATCAGGAATTCCAATGACCGAGAATTCACCTTCTTAGAGTTTAAGAGGGACTGCATCAAGGTTATGTCAACTATCCTGCAGAAAGTGTGAGACAAGAGGCCCTTAAAATATCCCACTGTGAGGCAGCTGGCCTGTTTGGACCCTAGAAAGATGTTCTCTGATCCAGAATGGTGCCATTGAAAGCTAAGGATTCTCGTCCAGTGGTTTCTGTACAATAAGCATTTGTCAGGATGTGTCTCAGCCAGGAGAATAGGGCAGTTAAAGAGTGATGTAAATAGCATGTAGTGTTAAGTATCCAGAAAGTGTATACTATTACTATGAATTTGCCTTGTTCTTACCTTGAACCTATTTTGACCGATCAGGTCGCCACACAAGCTGAAGGAAAGGCTGGCACCCTGATGGCACAGCTCATCACCAAATCAAACACGATAAGGACAAATAAAAAATGGCAGAACTGCAACAGATGGAGGAGGAACTGAAGAAAGCCTGCAGCTCCATGCCATAGCTGGAAAGTGTTATGTTTTTCAAAATGAAACTTTTTTTTTACTGGACCAAAAAGTCATGTTTTTATGTTAAAATAAATGTTTCCATTTGAGTTGAGTTGTGTCATTGTTCTTAAATTTCATTGGAAGTGCCATTAAAAAGTCTTAAATTTAACTTGTATTAAGCTTTAGGAACCCTGGCGCATGCTGGGCATACATAAACTGGTAGCACTCACAAGTGTATTTAATCTGGTCCGTTTTGAATAACAAAAATGATTACTACCATACAAGCAATAGCAAATTAAAAAGTAAAATCTTGCATTCTCAAAAATCAATACTGAAGGTAACACATTTGATCTTTAAAGGAATCTGTGATTAAGTTATGAGTCTATATGTGAAGGTGTTAGCATTTGTTTTTTATTTGTTTTTTATTTATTTATCTCACCTTGCATATGGTATACTTTTTTATATATAAAACACTGATCCTCACCTGAGTAAATCAAGACTCAAACCCAGAACCTTCTTGTTGTGATGCATCAGTCTTAACCACCACACCACTGTGCTGCCATTTTGATCATTTTAAATACAAATAATATTTAGCTGTTTTTTCTGCAACTCCTAACAGGACATCCCAGAAAAGTGGATTTTGAGGATTTCTGAGAGTCTTCCAGAAGAGAAGGGGCAGCTGTGGCTCAGTAGGTAGCACATGTGTGTGAATGTGTGTGTGCTTGTGTGAGCGTATGGGGAGATGCGTCTGTGAACACGTGATTTCTTAGTTTTTTTTTATATTTAATAAATTTGCAAAAATCTCCCCCAAAAAAGTTTTTACATTATCATTGTGTAGGGTGTTGCATGTAGAAAATTCCTCCATTTTGGAATAAGTCTGTAACATAACAAAATGTGGAAAAAGTGAAGCACTGTGAATACTTTCCGGAGGTACTGCAAAAAGCAACCATCAAATGTAACAATGCTTATTAAGAGTCACTTAATAATCAAGTATAGTATAATTAAGTAGTCCAAATAAACTACTCAACTAAAGTTAAAATCAAAATTTTGTTTCACTATTTTGATTAACTAATGTATTTTTAGACATGTAATGTCTCTGAGAGACGATTTTCCCCACTCAGCAACACGCCCGCTGAGAAACCAACTCTGGTGATTGGCGACTCTATATTACGGAACGTGAAGATAGAGAATCCAGCGACCATAGTTAAATGCATTCCAGGGGCCAGAGCGGGCGACACCAAATCGTATCTGAAACTGCTGGCTAAAGGGCAAATTACGCTTCTCCGACGGCGTACGGCGTGATGACGCAGACGGATTGACGCAGAGGCGAATCCTTTCGAAGTTCTCCGTCGGCTGGGGAACGTTGCAAAGCAATTCATCGGCAGAACAATAGGGGGCGGGGCGTCTTCCACAGACAGCCCCACATTAAGGGAAATCTCGTGCCATTTGGCCATCTTTGTAATTTTTTAAAGTAGAGTTGTACAAGTGTTCGTACTTCCTCACTTTCTCTACAACACGTTCCTCAATGTTGTCCATTTGGTCGTTTGTTCTTCAATGAAAATGCCGGTGTTGTTGTGTTGAGGGAATACTACCGGCAACATGAAATTCCGGAAATGAGGTAAAATTCCAGCGGACCAATCAGAGTGATGCGGTCTCCGTCGGCGCTCCGTCGAAACGACGGATAGTTAAAAAATTGGGGAGGTGCACGCAAGCACGCCGCAAGCACGCCGCAAGCACGACGCAAGGACGCAGCGGGCTCTGCGTCCTTGCGTATCGACGCATGCGGACGACTATAAACCAAGCTTAAAGGGCTAGCTTCTCCGACGGTGTACGGCGTGATGACGCAGACGGATTGACGCAGAGGCGAATCCTTTCGAAGTTCTGTGTCGGCTGGGGAACGTTGCAAAGCAATTCATCGGCAGAACAATAGGGGGCGATACCTTTCAATAGGGGGCGTCTTCCACAGACAGCCCCACATTAAGGGAAATCTCGTGCCATTTGGCCATCTTTGTAATTTTTTAAAGTAGAGTTGTACAAGTAATGGTAAATGGTAAATGGCCTTGCTTTTATATAGCGCTTTTCTACCTATTGGTACTCAAAGCGCTTTTACAGTCAGAGACACATCTACCCATTCACTCACACAAGCACGCACACATTCACACACCAGTGCCACGCACTGGGAGCAACTGGGGGTTCAGTGTCTTGCTCAAGGACACTTCGACATGTGACACATTCCGGGGATCGAACCGCTAACCTTCTGGTTCGTGGACAACCCGCTCTACCTACTGAGCCACAGTCACAGTGTTCGTACTTCCTCAATTCCTCTGCGACACGTTCCTCAATGTTGTCCATTTCGTCGTTTGTTCTTCAATGAAAATGCCGGTGTTGTTGTGTTGAGGGAATACTACCGGCAACATGAAATTCCGGAAATGAGGTAAAATTCCAGCGGACCAATCAGAGTGATGCGGTCTCCGTCGGCGCTCCGTCGAAACGACGGATAGTTAAAAAATTGGGGAGGTGCACGCAAGCATGCCGCAAGCATGCCGCAAGCACGCCGCAAGCACGACGCAAGCACGACGCAAGCACGACTCAAGGACGCAGCGGGCTCTGCGTCATTGCGTATCGACGCATGCGGACGACTATAAACCAAGCTTAAGGCTATGGTTAAATATGGTAAAATTGTTATTCACGTCGGCAGTAACGACACCCGGTTACGCCAATCGGAGGTCACAAAACTTAATGTGGAATCGGTGTGTAAGTTTGCTAAAACCATGTCGGACTCCATAGTTTTCTCTGGTCCCCTGCCCAATCTGACCAATGATGACATGTTTAGTCGCACGTCATCATTCCATCGCTGGTTATCTAGGTGGTGTCCAGAAAACAACGTGGCCTTCATTGATAATTGGCTCACTTTCTAGGGAAAGCCTGGTCTGATTAGGCGAGATGGCATCCACCCCACTTTAGCGGATGCTGCGCTTATCTCTAGAAATATGGCTAATTTTATTAACCCCCCGAAACCATGACAACCCAGAGTTCAGACCAGGAGGCGGAGTTGTAGTCTTACACACTTCTCTGCCGCTTCTCTAGCACTGTCTCACAACCAAAATTCTATAAACTCTATAGATGTTCTGTCTGCTCCCAGATTATATAAACCAAAAAACAACAACAGAGGAGTTACTCATTTGAACCTGGTACAAATCAGAACAACTTCATTGGCAGAACAGAAGAATAGGAAAATTAAATGTGGTCTTTTAAACATCAGATCTCTCTCATCCAAATCTCTTTTAGTGAATGATCTGATAACTGATCATTGATCTATTTAGTTTAACGTGGCTGCAGGATGATGAATATGTTAGCATAAATGAGTCTACGCCACCCAGTCACAGTAATTATCACATTCCTAGAAGCACAGGTAGAGGAGGAAGAGTGGCAGTAATCTCTCACTCTGATTTATCTATTAATCCTAGACCTAAGGAGAGATTTAATTCATTTGAAAGTCTTACCCTTAGTCTTGCTCATCCAGACCGGAAGACACAAAAAACAATTCTTTTTGTTGTGGTATATCGCCCACCTGCTCCTTATTCTGAGTTTTTAGCTGAATTCTCCGAGTTTCTATGTGATTTAGTTCTTAGAACAGATAAAGTCATTATAGTAGGTGACTTTAACATCCATATTGATGTTGTCAGCGACAGCCTTAGCTCCTCATTTACATCATTATTAGATTCAATTGGCTTTTCTCAGAATATAAATGGATCAACTTTTAATCACGCCATAGATCTTGTTCAACATATGGCAAACTGACGGTTTAACAATATTTAGCCATAACCCTCTTTTGTCTGACCATTTCCTCATAACCTTTGAATTTACTATAATGGATTATGCAAGAACTGAAAAGACATATCATTACAGTAGATGTCTATCTGATGATGCTGTAACTAGATATAAAGAATGAATTCCTTCTTTATATATCCCAGTGCGATGTGTCAATTATGTGGACGACAGTAAACACAATTTAACTCCTGCACTATTAGATGATTTTGTCGATTGGCACTGCAGCATCGCTTAGTTCAGCTCTAAACTTAGTTGCTCCTCTGAAAAAGAAGGTCATGAATCGGAAGAGGCTAGCTCCCTGATATAATTCGCAGTTGCGCTGTTTAAAACAGGCAGCCCGAAAGCTAGAAAGAATTTGGCATTCCACTAATTCTGAAGAAGCTCGCATAGCCTGGAAAGATAGTTTAACGACTTATAAAAAAGCTCTCCGTATAGAACAGCATACTATTCATCATTAATAGAAGAAAACAAGAACAACCCCAGACTTCTTTTCAGCACTGTAGCCAGGCTGACAAAGAGCCACAGCTCTGTTGAGCCATCTATTCCTTTGGCCCTCAGTAGTAATGACTTAATCAGCTTCTTTACCAATAAAATTGTTGGCATTATAGAAAACATTCAAGGCATCCTTCCGACGACTGTCAAAGATGTAAGTACAGTGACTTTAGAAATTTCTGTTAGACCTTATCAACATCTGGAATCCTTCTCCCCGGTAGATCTTCTCAAGCTATCTTCAATAATTAAAGCATCTAAACCATCAACCTGTCTTCTAGATCCAATCCCAATTAAATTAAATTAAATTAAAGACATTCTTCCTTTAATTAACACCTCCATCTTGAACTAGATAAATTTATCTTTATTAACAGGATATGTGCCTCAGTCTTTTAAGATTGCTGTAATTAAGCCCCTACTTAAGAAAGCCACTCTAGATCCAAATGTTTTAGCCAACTATAGACCAATCTCCAACCTTCCTTTTTTTTCCAAAATTCTAGAAAAAGTTGTTGCTAATCAGTTGTGTGACCACTTAAACAGGAATGGTCTGTTTGAAGAATTTCAGTCAGGTTTTAGAGTTCATCATAGTACAGAAACAGCTCAGCAAAGTGAGATCCAGATTAAAGGAACTGCATTAGATTGGTTTGAATCCTATCTGTCTGACAGATTCCAGTTTGTTCATGTCAACCATGATTCCTCTACTTATACAAAAGTAAGTTATGGAGTTCCTCAGGGTTCTGTGCTAGGACCAATACTCTTCACATTATACATGTTGCCATTAGGTAAGATTATTAGAAAACATGGCATAAACTTCCATTGCTATGCAGATGACACCCAGCTAAATTTATCTATGAAACCAGATGAAACTAATCAGCTGGTTAAACTCCAAGCATGCCTTAAAGACATAAAGGCTTGGATGACGTGTAATTTCTTACTCTTAAACTCAGACAAAACAGAAGTTATTGTATTTGGTCCTAAGCATCTAAGAGATTCCTTATCTAATCATGTGGTTTCCTTGGATGGCATTACCTTGGCCTCCAGTACTACTGTGAAAAACCTTGGTGTTATATTTGACGAGGATATGTCCTTTAAATGTCACATTAAGCAAGTAACCAGGACTGCCTTCTTTCATCTACATAATATCATCAAAATTAGGAACATCTTGTCTCAGAATGATGCTGAGAAACTAGTTCATGCATTTGTGTCTTCCAGACTGGATTACTGTAATTCATTACTGTCTGGCTGTCCAAATAACTATTTAAAAAGCCTCCAACTGATTCAAAATGCCGTAGCAAGAGCATTAACAGGAATTAGCGGGTACAGAAGATGAATGAATGACTGTATGTACCTATTGAAAAAGTAATTATGAGTAATAAAGAAATTATACTTTTGCATACCATTAGCTAATGGGTCATCATGGTTTGGCTGAAAGCAAAACCGGTTTGGTCTCTCTTGATCATAATAACTGTATGGAATAGATTTTTAAATAACACGTCAGTTTAAATTGTATCAAGGGTTAAACAGAACATAATACATAATTAAGGTTTTGAGGTGGCTTGCAACTTGGCCATTCATTATCTTCTATCTTTCATGGGAATGTTTGTAGACTACTTACATTTATTCATTTATTTTCTATAACCCTTATCCTCTTGAGGGTCGGGGGTATAATGAGGAAGTGGTTAGAGGAGGACTCAAACACACAACTCTGAACTCAGGTGGTAGAATTAAAGTCTTTACTTCCAAAAAGTAAGCAAATAAGACGTCCAAAAAAGTAACAAGGAAAAAGTTATTAAGTGCACAAGGAAAATGCTTGAATTTGCAGAGGCAGAGCCTCTTACCATTGTAGGTTCGTAGGTTCATGGCCCGCTGCCTAGCAGAGGCAGCGGGGCATAAACCGAGACCAAGTCGAGTGTCAAATAAACGCAGAGGTGGACAGAAAAAGGTCAAAGCCATCAGGTGCCCAGTTTAGGAAAAAAAGAAAAGATAAAGGTATGCTATGTTCTCGCTGTATGATTACAGTATCCATGTGATGAATGAAAGGCTAATGTTAATTGTTGGTATACGTTTGTTAGCCTTTTTGCTATGATGCTTGCAATGCTTATACAACAGTAATTCAGTTATTATTTATTTCCATCACGTTGGGTCCTGTAATTAGCCAATGGAATTTTCATATCTGTAGGTAGTTTCAAAGATGAACATTTGCCATTTGCTACACTCTATTTTGTGTCAAAACATAGTTTAACCAGTCATAACTAAAAGTGTGCCAAGCATAGAATTCGAGGCAGTAACCAAGGAGCTAATTGTTCCTCTCTGAAAGATAGATTAGTATGACAGACACTTAGCGTGTAAGGGCACATTTATTTACCGCCACTGCTTGGAGGTATATGAACTAAATTACAACGAATTACTTGAAAACAGAGAGAGGGTGGAACAAACAACCGGTTTTGGGGACGACCATCAGGGACCTAAATATTAACAGTAACTTGCTTGATCCAAAGTTTCCCAAGTTGCTACCCCCACCATACAGGAGAGGGAAAGGATATGCGAAGGACATTCTGGTGCAGAATCAAGGGCAAACAGGCAGGAGAGGGCATCAGGATTGATAATTATAGAACCGGGACAATAGGAAAAAGTAAAATTGAAAAGCATGAAAAAGGGCCTACCAGACTTGGCACAGTCTTTGCTGACCTGAAGTATTCCAGATTTTACCAAGAAAGGATGTTCTGCACCCTCCAACCATTCCTCCAGGGGGCGACTGTGGCTCAGTAGGTAGAGCGGGTTGTCCACGAACCAGAGGGTTAGCGGTTCGATCCCCGGAATGTGCCACATGTCGAAGTGTCCTTGAGCAAGACACTGAACCCCCAGTTGCTCCCAGTGCGTGGCACTGGTGTGTGAATGTGTGCGTGCTTGTGTGAGTGAATGGGTAGATGTGTCTCTGACTGTAAAAGCGCTTTGAGTACCAATAGGTAGAAAAGCGCTATATAAAAGCAAGGCCATTTACCACCTCAGTGGCCAACAATGCCCTATCACCCACATCATAGTTTCTTATCGAATATTTCCTTGAGGTCTAAGTAACAGACAGGACTTTAGCCAAGTCTGGGAAGTCTGAGTCAGTGGAACAGTTCTCTACAGAGAGGTGGTGAGAGATGCTTTTGGAGGACTTGAGTTGTTGACTTTTTTTTTTACATTTCTTTCTTTCTTTCTTTCTTTCTTTCTTTCTTTCTTTCTTTCTTTCTTTTCTTTCTTATGAGTTTGTGTTAATAGCATTCCATACACTGAAAAAAGGGAAAAGGGGGGATTGTTCAATTTAAATGTATACATTTCTTACAGATTGTGTTATGTTCTCCTCTGAACATGCTTCAGTCATTTATAATCCCTTAAATATTGGTGGATGCAAAGTCTACAAGTCTCAGTCATGTTAAGAAAACAGAAAATAGTTATGTTTCCTCTGGACACTCTGCCCCCTCAGAAAACTTCTCCCAGAATTTTGGTCGCCATCTTTTCACCCTCACTGGATAAATTGAAGTCGATTTGGAGAATTATGGACAAGGTAAGGACAATTAAAATTTATCAAATGTTTGTCCGAGTTCACATTAGTCACTTTAGATGTATAGTTTTCATAATGCTGCTAGTTATTTACATTTAGTTATATTCATCACATGGATTCCTCTCTTCCACATCCTGTGGCCCTGGTCAAAAAACAATGACATTTCACAAAACACAACAACATTTGGAAATGGTTGGAACAATCAACACTTCTTGTTTCTGATTGGACAGAACAGTGTAACGTTATTTCCTGTTTATACTTCACTGTGTCTGTGCATGAGTTTTAAACACAAAGAATGGAGGACGAGATGGCATCAATAGAAGAATATTTAGAAAGAGGACATACATATAATGTCTTCCTTGATATGCTTTCAACCCATCATGAAACTGACATGTCCCTGGAACCCTGAAAGCATGGTTTAATTAGTTAGGACTGAGGAGACGGGGCAACTATGTCCTCATCGTGCGTCCCCTTGGCGTCTTTAAATAATGCCAATGTCATTCTGCAAGGCATGCAGAAATTTGGCACATACTTCTTTCCACATTGTTGACTGTACATGTTGTCTGCTGTCAAAGCGCATCACGGTGTCTACATTGTTTCAAGTGTATACATTTAATGTGTTTTGTTTGATCTCACTTTGTTACTTTTGTAACTGTGTTCTCTGCAGGCAGAAGATGAAGTCCTCGTTCAACGATCCATTGAAGAGACTGTGGTGGAGGAATATATGTCGTTAGACATGATGCTACCAGTAAACCAGAAGACACTGTGGTTGTCTTGGAAGCCCGGGTGGTACTGCATGATCTGGACAACACTGGATTACTAAGTATGCTCAAGTTCTCAAAGACACACTGAGTGAGCTGATGCTATGTTATGAGAAGGTGGACACAACACCTTTTACCTTTTGGAGTATGGACCATGGTTGCTCTTTCGTAGCATTTGTACTGGAGATTGGATATACTTTCACTGTCTTTTATTTATACTTTCTTTGTTTATTGCACATATGCTGTGTTTTCATTTCTTCCAAACTGTAACTTGCAGTGTTCTTTGACAAAATAAAAAAACTTGTAAAAAGTAAAAGTTTTTCTTTATGTCTTATTTGTTTTGGGAAATGTTTATGGTAAATACTCTAAATAAGAGCTGAGGCTGGATTAGACAGAAAGATGTACAAAATGGATTTATTTAACAGAAATTAGTGCACAGGGATGGGCAATATGGACTGAAAATTTTATCCCGATAATTTCTGGTATATCTGGTACGGTAACGATAAAAACAGATGGATAGATAGATAGATAGATAGATAGATAGATAGATAGATAGATAGATAGATAGATAGATGGATAGACGGATAGACAGATAGATAGATAGATAGATAGATAGATAGATAGATAGATAGATAGATAGATAGATAGATACTTTATTAATCCCAGGGGAAATTCAAAACGACAATAAATAAACACCAGTTCAGCCTAATCTTTTTGACTATAATGCATCAGCAAGTAGAGTTGTTGTTTTTTTACCGGACTCTTTGGATGAAGTTGACACTGCTTCTGCATCCTTGCGCATTCTCTGGCTTTCTTCATATTCTGGTGTGAGCTTGTGTTTGAGGTGGTGGTGTTACTGTCCTTTTTATGCACTGTTTGTTTGCAAACCTTGCATGCTGTAATTTGCTGCTCCGCTTCAGACTTTTTAACCCCTTCATCCCTGGTGACCCAAATTGTTGCAAATATAATGTAATTTATGTAAAGAAAAAAATTATGTTGCTTTAACAGATGCTAACTGAATATAACAAGCATAAAAAGCTTTAAAGTAAAAATTTTTAAAAATATGTTGGTTTAACATAGAGTAATTGAATACACATAACATTAAAGAAAATTATTGAATTAATATAAAAAAGTCAAGTTTCTTTAACAAAAAGCAATTCAGTATATTCAACATAAATAAATCATTTTACGGAAACATGACTTTAATATGTGCAACTGGTGTACATACTTTGTTTAAGTAGATCCAACAGTCCTTTTTTTTTAGTGTAGTATGGATTGAGACTTGGTCAGCTCATCTATCTGTTGCCTAACTTAAATAAATAAATAAAAAAGATGTATTACCCCAAAACACAAACAAAAACAAACAAACAAACAAAACGTTTAGTATGAAGAATTTAGGGTTCAAGAATCAACACCTAAAATGCTCTTTATTTGGTTTTAGGTATGCTGGAATTTGTTGAAGCAAAAGGTAAAAGGCAGAGTACAGACAGTTGAGACAGAACAGTCAGCAGTCACACAGAGACCAGGTTATTTGGTAGAAATCAGAAATGTGAAAATGCTGCTTTCACTTTTAGCTCGTCTAGGGTGAATACATGCAATTCAGTGGGATTTTGCTCTTAGAGTTTCTATGGCATTGTTGTGCCTTCTTGACACAATGACTTACAAAAAATATAAATAATATGAAAGGTTCAGTGAACAAAACAAATTCTCAAATGTACATTTTCCCCTTACCTTTGTGGTATTTAGACATTTTGGCAGTATAGACAAAGGTAAGGAGGTATGTCTGAAACAACCAAACTTCCAAAGTAGTTTTGAGAGTCTTGACATATGTGACCACAAGTTGTACAAGTTGATAAAATACAAAAATGTAGCATAACAGAAGTACAAGCACTTATGCATTATGTCAGTAAAACAGAAATCTATTTGATGAATGTACCATAAACTATTGGTCATACCAGGCCAAATAGCTGCCAATAGACAGTAGCTGTGAAGGATTTAATGACTCCCTAATCAATTTTCAATAACGATAATAAATCTCAAGATTATCACTGAAAAAAAAAATATGAAAAAAAAAACAAAAAACTATATGGCAAAAATCTGTCAAAGTTATAGCTCGGCCTCTGTTTCCAGCTGCATCTTATCTGCATTCAGTCCATTACTTACAAACCTTTTCATTTTGGCCAAAGACCAGGATCTCACAATAACTTAAAGCTTTAGGCTTGCAATTGGCAACAATACACCAGTGAGAAGTGAAGCACTTAGAATCATTAAAGCATTGTTTCTCATTGGTATTAGCATCCGTTTTCTACTTTCCTACTTTTTTTTTTTCCTTTTTGCAGTTCTTTTTCTTCTAGCAGCTGGGTCTTCAGGTCAGAATGTGAGTTTGGCTTTAAAATCTTTTCAGCTTTAAAATGTAATACTCACACTACTAGCTCAAAGACCACCAAAAGTAATCCTAATAAATATTTTTACATCATTCTTACCCAAACAAGGAAAACAGCTGAACATACTATGATCAGTGTTGTCAAATCTAATAATAGTAATATTATTAATAATGCAAAAAAATGCATAAACATTCATTATGGCAACATTTTCTGTGCACACTATGAAGAACAAAGGACTGAACAGAGGCCGAGGAATGAAGTGTTACAAACAGAATCAACAAATATTTTACATTTCTAAAACTAGTTTAACCACTACACATTTAACACTACAAAAACAAAGACTTATGAGGTTTTCCATATCAAATTCACTTTTTGGTATTGGGTTGATGCTTAACAGAGGAACAAGACAGTGCTGTAATGCTGTTCTTTTTTGAGGAAGCCTTTAACTGTCATAGTAAGTTGAGGTAAACATTGGGGACTATACACTGATCAAGGCACAACATTATGACCACGTTCCTAATATTGTGTACATCTCCCTTGTGCCTCCAAAACAGTGGTGTGGTGCTTGTGTCAGCCTGCATCCTGCTGGGGATGGCTGCTGACATCAAGTAATGTCATTTCTATGGAATGGACGTGCCTGGTTGGTCTAGGTGGGTGGTAAATGTCTAACATCCACATGAATGCCAAGTCCAAAAGTTTCCCACCAGAACACTGCGTTGTCACAAAATGGTCAATGTTATTTACATCTCCTGTCAGTGGTTTTAATGTTGTGGCTGATCAGTGTTAAAGCTTGAGGCATACCAATACAGTTTTTACTCTAGTATGTAATCAAAGCCATGCAGAAGTGCTCTGCTTGTTGGTGACTGTCAGTGATTTTACAATGTAAAATTAAACTTTAGTATACATTTCATAAGAGTAAATGCAAATTAATTTTAAGTAACAATAAATGTAATAAATCATTGTTAGTTGTATGGTTCAATATTCTTTGGTAAGTAACGTAAAAAAAAAAAACCAAAACACACACACACACACAAAAAAAAACAGCAACTAATTTTGCAATTCCCCAATGTTCCCTCAACGTTCCCCAACTCTTCATTATTAACACATTTTCAATTTTAGCAGAAAAATGCATGTTTATGTGTCATGGTTATGAGGAACTGTAAGTGTAAGGACTACGTGTGTTAAAAAATATCATTTGGTTACTTTTTTTTTTTTTTTTACGGTAGCTATGTATTTGGCAAAATTCACCTAATTTAAAGAAAAATAAAGCAAGTATTATTTATAATATTGACATAAAACTTCTATCAAAATATCTGACATCTTTATTTGGTCACTCTTTAAAAGTTATTTTCAAGAGAGCTGTTGAATGAATGAAATGAAGAGTTTCATACTAATGGACTACACCTGGGATACACTCAGAATGTTTTCCAAATTAAAAGACATTAAAGATATTTATGAATACTCAAAAACGATTTTGGTTTGGGTTTAGTTAAAGCATTTTACACACAGGCAATCCCTTTCATCCAGGAACTGAACAAAACTGAATGTAAGTGTATATCTCTAAGTTTGAAAGGAACAAAATAAATGTTTACATCTTTGGGTATCATTCACCTTGGTTTTCTCAAAAGAATTTTCAGGCAGACACGGTGAAACATGAACCTTGTGCATGCATTTCTGGCAAGTATCACATTAAAACTTCTTTAGCCACCAATGCAATTCCACTCAGGTTCCAGGCTGACTTTTTTGGCATCTGGAGAATAAACATGGCACCACGGCTTCAATCATTTTTGGCTTAGCTTCAGTATTCCATTAGGTTTGTGCAGCTCCAACAACCGTCCCGCTTTCTTTGATGGACTAGAAAATAGAGTGCTTGGCTTAAAAGTTTCACAATGAATTCTTCAAGGGCCATATTTCCTATGACCAACATCCTCTGCACAAATGTCTTTGGAGATGGACAAGTGGACATTTAAAAACCATGGATAACTGTACGGTGGGACAACAACATTCAGAGAAGCAACACTGCATGGCATCCTTTATAGTAATATCTTCTGATGGTACAGCGTTCCAATAAACCTGGCCATGTTGACGGAAACAAATGGCATCCTGGTTTGAACTGAAGCTTGTTAAGGCTAATGCCAATTTCTGGGACTGGAAGATTTAGGCTTGCAACAGTACAACTCAGACTCCACTGCTCCCCATAGTATTCTTCTCGTTGAGCATTCTCTGGACTGGCCTAGTTGTCACCTGGCACGGAACACTGTGACTGACACTCATCAAGTAAGTAGTTACTGAGGTGAAAGAGTTCTCTGGTTGAGGTAGGTTAGATGAAGATGAGCAGCTTTTTGGTAAGAAGAAGCATATTAAATAATTCTATATTCTGTTTAGGTGGTTCTTCTAAATCTCACCTTCACAAGGTGTTGGTAAAGGCCGCTATGTAACTGAGGCAAAGTCAAGAGTTCAATCAAAACAGATCAAATGGAATGTGTCATGTAAGAATATTTGGCTTCACTTGGTGTTTTAAAACCATAGTGCACATTCTCACATGCCAGTTTAGTAGATCTGATGGAGAGAACATTTTGGTCATGTAACACATATCTTTTGGAAAAATAGCTTGGCACATATTAGAAGAACGAGGAAAGGACATAACCGGGTCACAATGTTTTTGAAGGTTTGTTCTGTATACATGTCCATTTGCACAGGCAATAATGGCTATAAGCTTTGGTTTTGGGGTAGGGTTTAAGATGGGCCTAGGGTGACAAAGGACCATCCTAGGCTAGAGTGTCTCCGTGCCAGGCAAATTTGATGAATGTTGCTCAATTGTAACCTGGCATTGCGCTGGACAGATTACCTGCTGACAGGAGAAACACAAGAGAGAAGAAGGACAAATCATACATAAGTGGAATTATTTATGTCCACTACATCACCAATAGTTTTACTTACTTGAGAAGTATAATCATTCCAAACAAACATTGGAACCCCTGAATTTCGTTCCACTATTCTCCTTTATTCAGTTTTTTTGCTGTTTTGGCCAGCCTTTTTAGTTTTTTCTCAAGATGTTAAGAAATCATATTTTTGAAGAATTATTTGATTAAAATGTCAATACATTAAAAGGGCATTTATAAACAGAGTGGTTCATAAAGTACTGACTTGTCCGCTTAGTAGTTTTGACAAGATTTGACGAGTTTGACTCTAAAGTCCAAATTCTGGAGGACAGGACAGCAGGACAGTCACTTGGTATATTTGAAACAGCAGTGCACTTGCTGACACCTGCAAAATGGATTTGAGATATCTGGCTGTCTCAAGTGAAGGCCATCAAAGTGACTGAGTAACCAACAGATCTTACTTCCCATGTGATGCGTGCATTAAAAAATTAAAAAAGCTATATTAACATTGGAAGTCATATGTTAAATATTTGAACAGACATAGTTAAACACAGTACATATCGACATTAAATCAGCATCTGAAACATCCAGGAAAGAGATTTAGTTTTAAATATTACAACCAGTCAAAAGGCGATAAAAAGAAAAAAGGTACCTACCACTGGCATCTAAAGCTGCTACCTTTTTGTGTAAGCCTGTTACTACTTCAAACATGCAATTTAGTTTCACTGACTTATCCAAATTCATTATTTATTATTTAATCCAGTATAAAATTTGTGTTAATTAGCAAGCCTCGTGATTATGATGAATCAGCAGTTTTAACTGGCTTAAAGATTGTCAGTGGAGTGTCTCAGCAGATCTGCGATTGTGTTGGATGATATGCATAAGATTGATTTCCATTGGAGGGATAAATACTAACCTCTACTTGATCACTTGGGCTCAACAATAATCAATAATAACCTGTTTAAAACACTTAGCTAAAGCACACTGAAGTTCTAGAGAACTTTTACTTTATCATTCATTAACTTATTGTACTTGGTTTTTAACAGAGTGCTTTGTATGCCTAAGACCCTAAGACACCTTTTCAAAAATGTTATGTAATTGTACTTAAAGAAAGAAATGGTACAATAATTTCAAACAAACTGTGACTACCTGAGAAGCTGACTCTTCTCTGGGGTGGCTGCCTCCATCTTTAGGGTTGCTATTGTGTCTTGTGGTGATCCTCTGTACATACCAGCTGTCCTGTGTCCCTTTACTGCAAAACAGGCTGCAAACATGTTCCAGAATTTTATACAAATATTGTTTAACTTTACATCAACAATTCCTAAAGTAACATGGTCCATCTATACAGCAGTAAATATGATGGTGTTCCTATTATAATGCATTGTTAGAAGTTATAGCTTTTTTTATTGCAAAGATAACAAAAAGAGAAAAGAATATAGCGTGTAAACTGGCACATACCTGCGGCGGTATCCACACAAGAAGAGAATGCAGAAGATGATGCAGGCAGTGCCAATATGAATGCCAATGATGATGCTGCCCAGTGACGCCTCTCCAGCTCTGCACTTGCAGAGACTGTCTTCTCCTGAGAAAAATACAAACATGTGAGCATATAGGAAAAAAACAAAACAAAGAAATGATGAGAAACATTCTCATTATGGGGGAAAAACTCAGATATGATATACTATAATTTTTTCAAGTATTGGTTCTAGTATTTAAATATTGTTGATATGATTCAAGGCAAATAACAGACATGCCATATAAATAATGTCAATGGCAGTTACTGTCTGGTACTCCTATAGATATTTGCTGGCAGCTGTTTTAGTGTGAGAGCAAGCAAAACGATTGTACAAATTATATTTTTCATCCTGATTTGGTGAGTTTCAGTGGTTACCTTCACATGGACACTAGTGTTCCACCAATGATTGGAATAATACTTCATGTAATAACCTCAATTGGACTGGCCTGATCCAGGCCAACCATAAGGAATTCATGTTCTTATGTGATTCTTAATTTTCAGTTTTTTTATCATGATATTGAATTTTGTATTCCAGTGATCTCTGATATCTGCTGTGAAAATACCTAAAATAAACTATTTTGCTAGGTATGCTTTTTCAAAACTACAGGTCATTTCACTTGAAGATAAAGTTTAATATGAAACATGTTTTCAATCATAATGATTAAAAGGTGTGTTAAAGAAGTAAATGAACATTGCACATGTTTGGGTAATGTCAAATTTATTCATTAAAATGAATGAGCTTCCTTACAGCTGTATTCAGAGTACAGGCTGAACAGGCTGTGCTCATACTCACCAGTGGCTTGTTTACTTGTGCCTTCCCCAGCAAGTGACACCAGTCTCTTCGAGCAGTCACTCTCGCCATTTCCATTGTAGGCCACCAGCTTTATTTCGTACACTGCTCCTTGATCTGAAACAGAAGGATCCACACTGCCAATAGGTGTGTGTAATGTGTTTTGTGTAATAACACCAGTGAATGTCCGCTAAGAAGGTTTGTTCTTTGCAACACCTGTGACTTATTGTATTGGAGATGCTAAGACAAGGGAGAAAAAAAACTAGATTCATGGCATCATTACAGTGATCCACTCATTATTTCCATATTACATACACTTCTTAGGTATCTGGTCTAAGATAAGTTAAGACTGTGACAATGAAATGTCAAATGCTCCTTTCCTTTTCACTACATTTTTTTTTTCATTTATCATTTAGCACTCACTTGTATTGCTGTTTGTAAGTTGTTTTTACATTGTTACACATTCAGCTGAGCTCCTGCTGTCCGATGACTGTTTGTGTACGCTCGCGTGTGTTTACATGTCTCATTGATGTCACCTAGTGGTTCAACCCGACATTACAGTAAATCAACAATTTCTTTTCTGATGGTGACACAACATGTTAACTGATCAGTCAGAACAATCTGAACAATCAGTCTTTAACATCCTGTGTTCATCCTGTTTAATGTGCAAGGGAAACGGAGGTTTCAGTTAAGTACTTTTACACTGTATGCTGGTGCAGCAAAGGGAGACTAACTAACACAAAAACATACAGAAGCGCTATGGCTGTCTTTGTGAGTACGTTCACATGATACATTCCTTTGCCTCTTGAGGGTTATCACAACATGCTTGACCCCAACCCTTAACCTAATCATAGCCTTAACTTTAAAACCAAGCATTTGAAAAGCTGTGAGAAAGTTAGACAATGTCCAAAATGTTCTCACTACAATGATGATGAAAACTTGTAATAATAAACAGGAGTGTGTACTTGTACAAAGAGCATGTAGAACAATACAAATACTTACCCAGGTTAGAGATGATGTGGGCATTGATGTGACAGGACAACTGAACTGGCCCATGATAAACAGAATGGGGTACCCTTCTGTAGGAGAGCTTAAAGCCCTCAGCTTTTCCAGCTTTACTAGGAAGCTCCCAGAGGACCTGCACAGCGCTGGAGTTCAACACTTTTGTGAAGTATGTGGGTGGAGTCGGTACTAGATGGAGCAGAAACAAAAAAAAGAAAGAAAGAAAAAATGAGAGTGATGACAAATAATGCTGACAGATTAGAGAAAGAAAACAATAGCATAGTTCCTCAAGGAGATAATGAAAAAAAAAATGTTTTTCTGAGGTTATGTACTGTAAAGACATTTCATGAATATGAAACTAAAGAAAAATCAGCAATAACAATTTTTTTTAAAAAACTGGCAATATATGCAACTGATGGATGACAATTTCAATATCACTGCAAAGTAGTTTTGGAAAAAAAATATCGTCGTATGTTCTTACCACCCCCTAGTGTTGTGGCAACCACAGTGTGGGACTGCTGACTGGCTCCTAATGGGGAGTAGGCCTTCAGGTAGAGGGAGTAGGTTGTGGCTGGTTCCAGGTTGGTCACATCATGCTGAAAGGTGCCCTTACTTACGGCTTCCTGTAGCTCTAGGCTGTCAGGCTCTAAATCACAAACTCATATTTAGTTGAATAAAAATAAAAAGCCTTTTTTCTGTTGTAGCCTCACACTCATAATGTGTGTGGTGTGTCCAGATATTTTTGTAAGGACCAATTTGAGATTTAGACTAGGTCTTTACAACTACTGTAAGACAATTAACTGTGTGTGCAAACACTCACCTCCTATTTTACGGATGTGCAGGACATATCCGATGATGCTGTCGGTGATGTTGGCGGTTGGCTCGCTCCATGTGATCTGCAAGGTGCTGGCAGACATCACTGTGGCTGTGAGCCCATGAGGGGCAGTAGGCAGGTCTTTAGCCTGGGCCACAGCCAGACGGGCACTTGCCTGGTTGGTGCCAGCGCTGTTCTCAGCAATGCACTGGTAGATAGCCTCATCGTCAAAGCCTATGCGGGTCAGAGCCAAAGTGCTGCATAGATAACACACACAGCGGCATTAGTTCACAGCTGCTCAAAGGCTAATCATTTCACTCCAGTGTTGAAAATATTTTTCACAGTGATAGACGGACACATACATACACTGTCATTCTGCCATTAAGCAGGTACATCCAGCCCCACTGCTCCTACACTATACATCGTTCAATGCCACTCTTACTACTACTACTACTACTAGTTGTACTACTTGCATCTACTGCGAACAGTGATGGACTTATGGATGGATTTATTAACACAGAAAATACTGCTGTTAAACAATCCTGTACAGAGAAATTTGTTTATTATTATTATTATCATTATTATTATTATTATAATGTTATAATAAGTGTAGAACATATATTAAACAAGCTTACAGTTGTACAAGTAATGCAAGTTACTCAGCTATATGTACAGTGCACTATGTATGTGAAATAAGGTAATGTAACTGTTTAAATATAAAGATGTCACCATTCATACAGCAGAGACACCACTGATACGACATTCCACTAGCTGGTTGAAATTGTATGATATCCTAATTCAGTGACAGATTACACACCGGCAGTCAAGACATCCATACAGAAACTATAACATGAACTATTCCTTTGCAAACATTTTACTAACATATCTTGAACAATTTTATTGTCTATGTTGGAGAGACTAAATTCATCAATAAATGGTTAAATTAAACATTTAAACATTTACATCACAGTACATCACTGCCATCACATACCTGTTATTATTGGTTAACTTGATGTTTTGTCCAGGCATCAGGACTTTGCCATTCTTCAGCCAGATGAGGTGAGGCTCCGGGACACCCTGCGCCACACAGGTGAATACAGCACTGCCCCCTGCTGGTCTGGACACAGACTGCGGCCACTGGAGGAACTCGGGAGGAGCTGAGGGAGAACAGAAAGGGAAATGAGACAAAGTCTAAATCACGTGCATCACTAAGATGCGCATCATATATACTGCTCAAAAAAATAAAGGGAACACTAAAATAATGCATCCTAGATATCGATTAATGAAATGTTCTTGTTGAAAATCTTTATTAATCGCATAGTGGTATGTGTTGAGAAGAAATTAACATAAAAATTATCAATGTAAAATAAAAATTTTATCCCATGGGGGTCTGGATTTGGAATCCTATTCAAAATGACAGTGGAAACTCAGAATACAGGCAGATCCAACTTCAGTGGAAAATCTTCAGGACAAATCAAAATGAGGCTCAATAGCGTGTGTGGCCTCCTCGTGCCTGTATGACCTAACTACAAAGCCTGGGCATGCTCCTGATGACACGGCAAATTGTTTCCTGAGGAATCCCTTCCCAGACCTGGATTAAAGCATCAGTCAGCTCCTGGACAGTCTGTGGTGCAACATGGCGCTGCTGTATGGAACGAGACATGAAGTCCCAGATGTGCTCAATTGGATTCAGGTCTGGGGAACGGGCAGGCCAGTCCATGGCATCAATGCCTTCATCATGCAAGAACTGCTGACACACTTCAGCCACATGAGGCCTGGCATTGTCATGCATCAGAAGAAACCCAGGGCCAACTGCACCAGCATATGGTCTCACAATAGGTCTGAGGATCTCATCCCGGTACCTAACGGCAGTCAAGGTACCTCTGGCTAGCACAAGCAGATCTGTGCGGCCTTCCAAAGAAATGCCTCCCCAAACCATTACTGACCCACCGCCATACCGGTCATACTGGATGATGTTGCAGGCAGCGTAACGTTCTCCGCGGCGTCTCCAAACTCTGTCACGTCGGTCACATGTGCTCAGTGTGAAGCTGCTCTCATCCGTGAAGAGCACAGGGAGCCAATGGCGAATTTGCCAATCTTGATGTTCTCTGGTAAATGCCAATCGTGCTACACAGTGTTGGGCTGTAAGCACAGGCCCCACTAGTGGACGTCGGGCCCTCATGCCCCCCTCATGAAGTCTGTTCCTGACCGTTTGACCAGAAACATGCACATTAGTGGCCTGCTGAAGCTCATTTTGCAGGGCTCTGGCAGTGCTCCTCCTGTTCCTCCTTGCACAAAGAAGGAGGTACCGGTCCTGCTGCTGGGTTGTTACCCTCCTACGGCCCCCTCCACGTCTCCTGGTGTACTGGCCTGTCTCCTGGTATCTCCTCCATGCTCTGGACACTGTGCTGGGAGACACATCAAACCTTCTGGCCATAGCTCGCATTGATGTTCCATCTTGGATGAGAAGCACTACCTGAGCAACTTCAGCGGGTGTTAGACTCTGCCTCATGTTACCTCCAGGGATGAGACACTGACAAAATGCCAATGTGACCAAAAAAAAAAGGCAGAAAGGATGCAAGCAGAGAAATGGTCTGTGGACACCACCTGCAGAACCACTCCTATATATGGGTTGTCCTGGTAATTGGTTCTCATTTGCACCTGTTGCCTGTTCCATTTACACAACAGCAGGTGAAATGGATTCACAAATAGTGTTTCTTTCTAACTGGACAGGCTGATTTCACAGAAGTGCGATTGCCTTGGAGTTGCATTGTGTTGTTTTGGTGTTCCCTTTATTTTTTTGAGCAGTGTACATTGGTCCATAGCATACACGTAATGCATCGGACTGAATTACTGTGGTGTAAAGGTGTTAGGTGGTGTTTAACGTGTTTAATGTGCAGAGACATGAAATTAATAGATGACCACTTAACAGAATTATTTTTCAGAGGGATCATAACAGCTATACAAACCACAGATACTTAGCTGAACAAAAACTGAGATTCCCCTTAAAATTATTTTTATTTGCATCTTGTTTCTTATTTTTGTAGTTTCAACTATGTCATTACAATGACCATTATCAGTGACAATGGCATCTGACTTATGTCTAATGTTAATCTACACTGAATATGAAGGGGAATGGAAAACAAGACTTAAGAAGCTACAAACCATCAAAGAAATCCAAAAGTCAGAATTTTGTGCAAACTGCTACAGTAAAAAAGGAGGTCTGGGTTCTACGGATTATTTTTCACTGGTCATCTAAAAATATACCAGCACATTTACAGAACTGTTCATTTGAAAATAATTTACAATCATTAAAAATAATACATTAATACATCTGAGTCAAACTCCACTTGGAATGAAAGAGAAGAAAGTTGTAAAGGCAGCCTGCAGCCTTTCATTCATTTGGCATAACCACATGGTCCAATCCCTCCCCACTATTTATGCTTCAAGAAGGATTTTCAGTTGCGTTAGTATTTAAATCAATTCTGATAAGTTTGCTTTACACCCAGACTCGACTTCATTGGTTGTCCTACGTTCGTCCTAAATTCCCCTAGACCTTCCTAGGGACATAACAAACTGTATAGTTAGCATAGTGTTCATGTTTCTTCACCTTTCTACAAATGAAGAGGTGTGCACTCAAATCACATGATCGTATCATATAGAAATCAGTTTACAGATCTATATCAGTCAGTACATTGATATATCCCTACTATAAACAAGTCATAATAATAAAAGAAATAAGGTAAAGAATAAAGGCGCAGCCAGTTTAATCTAATCTTTAGGTCACTCAAAATGAAAACAGATGAAAACAAACAAAAAAAATGAAAATTAGATACAGATAGATTTAATTAACCCCTTTAGTTAACAGTTAATTTGGTATTATTGTTACTGATACGCTTATACAGGAAAATGTCTATTTAATCCATCAGTCTGCCCATGCTTTGTGTCTCGTTTGTGACACCCTGGTTGCCCTCAACCCTTTGGTGGGCAGGCCGTGCATCTTCCAGTCCTACTAAATTAACTCTGAGGCCACACCTTCTCTCCCCTCCCTGTCTGCTTGCTCTGACTCCACCATCTCCAACCCTCCCTCCCGCAGCCATTTTCAGGCATATGCCTGTAATCCTGCTGTCAAGGTCAGAGGTCAGAGGTTGCAGGTCATTCTTCAACCCCCTTCCCTTTGACTGAGCTCCCCTCCACCTGCACCATGCATTGACCAGCCAGTTTCTCCTCCCCTTTTTGGCCCTCCATATGTTATTGTCTTTGTCCCTTCATTGTTACCACATCGTTGCCATTGTGAGTGTGGACAGACTGTGTGAAATGTCAGACCCCAGCTCATCTCACATGTAAAAGTCACAGTCAACATTAATCCTCTCTCAGCTTATACTTCACCACAGGCGCATAATTAAAACATTCATCTTTAGTGACAGTCATGTTGGGACCATGGGAAATCTGCAGATGAAGAATTTCATAATATGATGTTGAAGTCAGTTGTTACTGGAAAATGCCATTACTTTGACATTCATACTTATTTTATGGTCACTTCTTACAAAGGTACTGCATACCACCTAGTATACTCCCTAATCTGCTGGAAGAAACCCTAGCTCCTCTATTGTTCTCTCTTCTCCCTTTCATCGCACTCTCTTTACCCTCCAATGATCCACATAAGTGGTTCTCTCCAGATGTCTTTGGAACTATTTAGCAGTAACACAAGAGCTGTGTTCTTGTGTTGCCAGGTTCTACTGTGAGCATATAGTTAACATTGGCAATTGCCATCAAGCTAAGAGTAAACAAGTTATTCAAACAGTAGCCACAATGTCACCAGTTAGCATCGACAACACATGTGTTGTATTCTTTTGCACACTAATGGTTTGCAATAGGAGTAAATTAAGTCATCTATGTAAAATTGGAAAATCCCTCTGAATAGAACCTTTGCCCCATATGTTACACACTAAAGCTTGGTTTGAATGGGGGCTACTTCAATAAAAGCATTCATACCTTTGCACTGGTGTATTGTCACTGTTCTGAAATCATGCACTAAAATGCTAGGTGGTTTCTTTGTGCACTTCATACAATAGTGAGTGGAACTGGGTGGTTCACTATGAAGATAAAGTTAATAAATGTGGATCAGCTGTAACTATCACTGAGATCATTGCAGCATATTTACATTTCTGGAGAGGTGCACATCTAGTTACATGACTATTAATCAAGCTTCATTCACATCTTGATCCTGGCAATTCAAACATAAGCCCAATAGTCATGACACCATATTTATGCATTGGAACTTCAAGTTGTAATAGTTTTATAATAGATGATCTAAGGACGAAAAGGAAAATTAAAGCAAAGACAGAGCAAGATTGTTAAATCTCAAAACACATTAGGACTGAATGTAAGTAAGTTGGAGTAAAATGCCTACTGCAATATAAAGTAATACATTCAACATTACACACCTTTAGAGTTCAGTAGAAATCATTTTGTACCAGACAGCCAAAACCTCAAGCTCTTTGTCTTTTCTCATGTCCCAAAAGAGAACAATTGGATCAATAAATCAATGAATATATTAAAATTCAGTCCCTTCCCCCTACTCTACACAAGAGGTAATGCCAGTCACTGTCAAAGAGTAATTGATGTAAATATAGAGTAGTATAGATAGTAAGTATTGATAGAACAGATTAAAGATTCTGCCACAAGACATGCTGGATGCATAAACGCAAAGTTTTATCCATTCAAGATGTTATAACAATCTGATATACATAGATATGATAGCATTTATAGAAAATCTGGTGTTGATGGAGCTCTATTGGACCAGCAGCAAACTAAATCCTTTCCTATAAAAATCCACAAAATTGTGTCTGTTTGGCCTCACCTTGAACGACCAGACGCCCAAGTGCAGTACGCCTCATCCTAGTGCCAGGACGATTGGCAGCACACACATACACACCAGAGTGCTGCAGGGAAACATCTGAGATCATCAGATTCCCTGTCCCTAGAACCTGGATACCCTCCACCCCAATGGATCGTCCATCTGATAGACACAAAGAAAGAAAGAAAGAAAGAAAGAAAGAAAGAAAGAAAGAAAGAAAGAAAGAAAGAAAGTATACAAGCATTAATTAATCAATTAATAAATGAAATGACTGAATATGTGTAAGCTGTGAGGCATCAGTACTAGCCCCCTTTCCATTGTGTCACCCTAGTTAAAACTTACAGCACTCTTTGTGTATCATGGCCCCATGCAGTACACACACTCTATATACACAACAAACAGCACTGTTTATGGTTATGAAACTGCAATAGCCAAAGCAACCCATTGTTTTGAGAGAATAGTCTCTGTCACACGTGGTCACAGGGAGCAAATGTGTAAACACATTTTAATGAAATATGTGACTAAACATTTTCACTTGTGGTTAGATCACCCAGGACATGTGTTAGATGTGAACAGGGCCTTAGAATGATCTGAAGTTACCTAGCCTGCTCCAGGAAACAATAGGCCTTGGGTTTCCTGTGGCGATGCACTCTAAGATGGCAGTCTCATGGACAGTGATAGTTAGATTTTGGGGTCCTGAAAGGATAACTGGCTCCTTGTAGGTTCGGGGAGCTCCATCTGGATTGGTGAAAGAACATAAAAAGTAGGTGAAATGACAACATACACTGGCACAAAGACTATAGATAAATAAATGTGACAGTTTTCTTCTTTTTAATAAATGTATAAAGTAATATATATTTGCTAAACAAACCCAAAAGCAAAGCAAAAGGTGGCTACTGCAATTAATTGGATTTTATTTTCGACATTTAAACAACCAAGTTTTGTGGGACCAGTTGCAATAGCTAGATAAAATAAACCCATTTGTAGTCTATGGTATTAACCAAGCTTAAGAAAACAAGGCAGCAAGCTTTGCTCAAAAGTTGAGAGGATGTCCTCATTCTATGAAAGACACCCTGCCATCCTGCCTTTTTCCCATTCCAAATACACCATAGCCCCTTGTTTCAAGCAACGACAGACCCATTGTATATTTTTTATTTTGTTATTTTTATTTTAATTATACTCAATCAATCAATAAAATAACATAAGTCTGAATAACATTTTTCTCAACAGTTTACTTCATAAAAGTATTCTGTGTGCTACACAACTGTCCACTTACTTGTGACATTAAGTGTGGCGTCTTGACTGTAGCGAGTGTTGGCAATGTTTGTGGCAACACAGCGGAAAACGCCTGCATCTGCCTGCCTTACCCCCGTCACCTGGAGGATTCCCATTGGTAAGAGAGTGTACCTGAACAGAAATTGAATGTCAAATGGAAGGTGAGGCACTGAAAGCTATTGCAATTATTGTAAAACTATTGATATGTCCATGATAAGCCATTAACATTCTGTAACTTCAAGTGAGTAGGGTACATCTGCTCCACCACTGTCACACTCAACACCGGTGTGCCACAAGGCTGTGTGCTGAGCCCCTTCCTGTACTCCCTCTTCACCCACGACTGCAGACCTGTGCATGGATCCAACTCCATCATCAAGTTTGCAGACGACACCACCGTGATTGGTCTCATCACTAACAACGACGAGACAGCCTACAGAGAGGAGGTACAGCACCTGACCACATGGTGCGCCGACAATAACCTGCTCCTTAACACCAGCAAGACCAAGGAGCTCATTGTGGACTTCAGGAAGGAGAGACGAAGCACGCATGACTCCATTCACATGAACGGAATGGCCGTCGAACGTGTCTCCAGCTTCAAGTTCCTGGGGACCCACATCTCAGAGGACCTGTCCTGGACCACCAACACCTCCAGCCTGGTCAAGAAAGCTCACCAGCGCCTCTTCTTCCTGAGGACTCTGAAGAAGAACCATCTGTCTTCAGCCATCCTGGTGAACTTCTACCACTGCGTGATCGAGAGCATCCTAACAAACTGTGTCACAGTCTGGTACGGAAGCTGCTCTGCTGCGGAGCGCAAACACCTGCAGCGCGTAGTGAAAACTGCCCAGCGCATCACAGGAACTCCACTCCCTGCCATTGAGGACGTCCAGAAGAAGCGCTGTCTGCGTCGTGCCCGCAGCATTCTGAAGGACCCCTCCCACCCGGCACATGGACTATTTTCCCTCCTGCCCTCTGGCAGGCGTTTCAGAAGCCTCCGGACAAGGACCAGCAGACTGAGGAACAGCTTTTTCCCCAGAGCTGTGACCTTACTGAACTCTGACCCCCGCTGACCCCCACACACCAATTCACAGTCACTCAGTCACTGACCAAAGACTTTTACACCATCACACTGCACTATTGGACTACTCTGCACATGCTCACTTTCACTTATACAATCTGTTTGCACAGTACTATGTACCGAACATTGCACTAGTCTAGTAACTTAGATAGCCACTGCTATTATTTATTTTTGCACTTTTGTAGTTAAAAATACAAAAAGACTCAAGCATAAATTTTGAATATTTTTTCCTTTAATTGCATTTCATTTATCCTTATCATTAACCACTAAATATGTATAACAACTAGATGTGAACTAGAGTGATCTATACAAAATGTATAGATAAGAGCAGAAGAATGATAAAAACATGTATGGATGGATAGATGTTTTGGTGATTTTGGCCTTGACTTCCAAAATCTGTAAATTTAGATGGGCAAATCTGATAGCAGTCTTATATTAATTAATATTCAAAAAATACTGTGTACATATTATTTTTCATACTGTCCAGGACAAACCCCTACACTGCAGTGTAAGTGTGTATAGTGTTACCTGCTGTCAGTGTTGTTGAGCAGTACTCTGTCTCTCTCCCAGGTGATTTTGGCCTCAGGCACTCCGTTGATCTGACACTGGAAGCGAGCAACACCTCCCTCATACACAGACATGGACATCGGGTGGGTGTGGAACTTAGGAAGTGCTGGAGCAAACCACACAAAGAAAACACTTTTAATGAGGGAAATTCTCATTAAGTATAACAAGAAAAAAGAAACAGTTGCCATCCTTTCCCAACTCTGTTATATTCAGACATACTGCTCTGCTGTACTTACGCTCCTCAGTTTTGTCTCGCAAGTATCACAAGTAAGACAGTCGATTTGTTTGTCATTGAGAAACATTTTGTTAAATGTTAACTTTTTGAACTGATACATGAATGAATATACCTGATATAATTAGTCTTGGTTACATCGCTATTTCTATATATACAGTGCGGATTTCTGTTCAAGTGGAGTGTAGAAGTGCAATAGAATAGAATAGAGGTATTAAAATTACTTATAGCTGTTGTGGCTGTAAAGTGAAATTTTTACGTATATTTTGCTGACTGGACAACATATATTCTCATATACTCTCATATATTCTATGAATTACCACTGTATAAATGGGATGTGGTGGAAAGTGATATTTACAATTCTCCACATATATTCATTTACATGGAGACATACAAGCTTGTGTCTGTACTACTTTTGAGTTGGACTTGATGGCCATAAAATATTAGTGATAAAAAGTAGCTTTATACCATGAGGATCTGCAGATGAGAGATAATCGCCATGGTAGCTCACTGGATTGAAGTAAAACCATGACACAAACGCCTTAATTCCCTGGATTACTCATAAACGCTCTACTTAGTAAGACATTGAACCTCAAGAAAACTGTTACACTGGAGGTGTAACAGGTCATTTTAGCAGGCATAACTGCATAGCACCTCTTTCTCTGTAAGTGGCGCCATAACTATGAGAACCCCTTTGTCAAACGAAAAATCTTCCCGGGTGGGAACTCATGATCTCTGCATTTCCAGTTTCCTGACTGTATATAATGATATAAATGTATGATAATGCCTAAAAACCTATCTGCACTGGCAAGTGAAAGAACATGACAATTTTGTTCTTGTAAGGATTATTTAATATCTCTCATCCTTTACCACAATAACAATTAAGGGGGAGAAAGGGGTGTTATAATGTTCCAAATCCAAAGCTAACTATAAAAAAGGGATGTTTGTCAATGAACTCATGGATCTCATTCAGCTCATTTGAACTACAAGAATTCCTTCTTGTCTCTGTGTATCATTTGTACTTTTCCAATGCACATACTGTACATACTGTGACATAAAAAGTATAGAGATTGCAACACTCCTGAATAATGTTGCTCCATCTATTACTTACATGCCAAATGGACTTTTGCCTTGCGACTGAGCAACATTCCATAGCGATTTTGAGCAGCACAGTCATACTCTCCCATATCTGCATCGCTCCCCTCCTTGCGCTTCTGGAAGCTCTGAATTAGCAGTGTGCCATTTTCCAGTATTCGGACACGTGATGTGGTGGATAAAGGCACCCCGTTTTTACGCCATGTTACAATGATCGGCTCCTCGCCCTGCACCCTGCAATCCAGCATAAGTGGGCGGTCCCTCACCGCAATCACATCACTGGGTTCCAGCAAGAAAGACAATTCTGAGGCCAGACAGCCAACTGCAGATAAAAAGAAAAAAGGATGGTTACTGGAAAGAGATTGACTTCACTGGTATTTCTAATTATCTGCTGTCTTAACATTTCTTATAAAGTAAAAGGGTCAACTAAACTCATATGTATACAGCATAATCCCATTATACAATTTATGACTTCTGAGTTTGTTGACATTACTACTCTCAGTGGAGAGATTCCTTTTAGGCCTTTGGCTTGTTATTAACTTGTCAAATCAAATAATCTCATTACATACGCAAGTCCGCTGACATTGTGTGTATCTAAAAAGATAATAGAATTCAAACTGTAGCAGCACATTTGCATTCCAGTTTAAAGTTGTTCTTCAAACCTTTTAGGCGAAAAATAAGCGAGTCATGATAATCTTGTCAGGGAAGACCCATCCTTGGAGTTGTATAGGGAAAGAAACACTGAACTACAGAAGAATTATGACTGACTAAAGCAAATTCAACTTTTTCTCTCAAACCTCCCACAGTTGCAGAGACAGTAGAACAAAAATGGGTGTTTCAGTCGGACACAAAACCTTATGGAAATAACAAAATAAAATCCACTTGATGTATTTATTTTTGTAGCCTGGAATAATTTCACTGAAGTGCTCCACTCAGAGAGGCTAAATGACAGTTGGCCATGAAGCCAGAGAGGGCAGCAACAATGCCTGAGCTTCTGGAGGAGAACACTGACAAGGGTTGCTGGGGTCAAGTTAGAAAGTCTCCTGTGAAACAGGGCCAATAGTGACAATAGTATGCTGACTATGTTTATTTGCACCCAACCCCCCGTAACCTCTGTTAAAGCTCCCATCAGCCACAATGGAAAGTGTACCATCTGCCCCTTCTTATGCATCTACCCCACCCTGCACCCTGTCTGCCGCTTTCCAGAGACCCAGAGGTGACTTTCCCATGCCACCAGAGCTCTCTTCCTCACCCTTGTCCCCTCTCTTCAGTGACCTTGGTGACACACCCAGTCTTTCCCATTTTCTCGCAATCTTTTGTGGTGTTAATGTCCTTGCATGCAAAGAACCTTGAACTCTTGCAGTAGGGCCTTTCCTTCGCAGCTGTGAAGAATTAAATGCTCCCTGTTGCACTTGAACTAGCAGGATGCCTTATCAATGTCACTATCGAGGCTTGTTTCGATCCATCCAAATACACACAAGCTTTTGTTGTTCGGCCACCACCAAGACATCATTCCACACACAGCAGGTTGCTGTTGAACTTGATTCTGGGCTGCTAGTGTTTAACATTTCTGTTAGCATACAATATACACAGCAATCTTAATTCTCTCTCTCTTAAGTTTGTTTTACTTAAAAACCACAAATGTAATTTCTCAGTTACATCTAAAATGGCTCATAGTTAGGGACATGCCGTATGTGTTTGGACATAGACAAAATTTGTTAAATTTGTCAAGACATATTTGAAATTCAGGGCTTAAAAGTAGTTGGGATTTGACTCATATGGTGTTTTATGGACAGGTGTGGGATATTTCTTTATTTCTTAATCAATTGAATAGATAAAAGGTATGCAGTAGTTTCTGCATGCGACAATGAGTCGCTTACACAAACGCCAAGCACTGGAAGCAACTCAGGGTTCACTGTCTTGCTCAAGGACACTTTGGTATGTGGTCCATCCACTGAGGATTGGACCATTAACATGTGATATGTGAACAACCTACTCTACCTACTGAGCTACAGTCACCCCCATCTTATAATAAGCCTAATCAAGTACAATCTAATTCAACAATATGTTCCTTTCAGTACAATGCAATCTCATCTGACACCACCTCAGGCCAGGCTCAAGAAACCACAGTCAAGTGAGAAGCATTATTCTCGTAAACATAGGATTCACTGAAGGCCAAGTAACCACTGTGTTAGATTGTACATGTCTACCAAATAAACAGCAACCCACTTCAGTTTTTTGCTAACTTGACTGGAGCAGTTAATTGTACTCTAGTTCCAGAAAGCTGAACCTGCATTAAATGTGATTAAGTGCATATAATTAGAGATTGGACAGGTCTATAATGAGTTTTTTTTTAGCAGAGGGGGTTGTCCAGGAACCCCAACACCCGCACCCACTGATTTTGACCTCAAGCTCGTCAGGGGTCATGAGGGAGGCAGAGGTGAGCATGATGGATATGTAAATGAAGGTGGGGGTGGGTGAGTTGCTGTGAGGAGGTGGGAGCACTTGAGTAGAGACTATTCTACCAGACACTGCCATTGTTTAGCCCAGCTACTGCCCCTGAACTTCACATATTTCTGACCACCCACAATAAATAAGGCCCAGACAAAGAGCAAAGAGATGACTATACAAAATTCTTCATCATCTCTCCCCCTTTGGACACTTTGGTTTGAAATGCAATATTGGATGGCTGAATTGATGTCTGTTAGAAATGAGAAACAGAGTGAGAACTGAGATCTATATTGGATGCATTCTTTGTTTGTAGACTTTAGATAGCCAACACTTCTTATTTCTCCTTGCCACTGACCTTTCACTATTAACGTTGTGAGAAGAGGAAATAGTTTCAACAATAATTATCACTTTGCTCAGGCAACAATGTGTTCGATCCACCCAGTTCAAACTATCAAACTTGTCACAGGGTAGATAGAAGGCAGGCCCTAGGAAGATTGTGGAAAAATGTTGGTGTACTGTAGGACCTTCATAGGTGTAAAGAGGTTAATGGTTTTCATTGAAAAATATACCATAAGGTAGGCAATATTCCAGAATCCTGCCCAGCTAGTTACTAGTAAATAAACAATAATGAACAAAGTTAAAGAAAGTAACATCCAGTCTTTACAGGGTGTAAACAAAGAGATATCAGACTCTTTTCTGTTACACTATAAGAAAAAGCCACCACAAACCTTGTGAGCTGGCTGTGGATTAAACTAAGGGTGTTATCTGATGGCCTAATCTATTGCGGTACCTTTGTGGGTGACACTGAGTGAGGTGGGCTAACGGGGTGGTTCTGGAAGACACAGCCATTGGCAGCTGTAGGTGAATTCTCTTCTAGACACATATCTATAATGAGGTCCAAAAATCAGCGCAGACGAGGGGCAGTGTTATGGAGATGTGGGTGTTAGGGTCAGGTCAATCGAAACAGAGGACTTTGGGGGATGTGGAGGGTGGGGGAGTTATTGTGCGCCCCCTCCCACAGACTGCTCTCCTGACCCAGACCCTTACACATACACACACACGCAAACATACACACACGCTCAGAGATCAGAGGTCAGTGACTCTAACCCCTTTCTGTAGTCTGAGTTAAAGACAGACCTCCACCATCTGCACTGCTCCCCGTCTCTGAGGAACTTGCTCTGTTTTTTTCGCAAATAAAATATTTTGCCCTTTTACTATTGTTTTTATCGTTTTTTTTGTCATTTTGCACACACACACAAACACACCAAAATATCTTTTCAGTGCCTTCCACTGCCATGGTGCTGATGGGAAGAAAGTGACACAAAGACAACTGAATATGCAAAGTATTCTCAGGGCTAAAAGTAACTGCATTGTATACATTCAATAGAAGTAACTTAAGATTGGCTCCTTTTCACAAAATGTGGTTGAAACCTAAGGAAAGAACAATATATAGAAATATATCAAATGCATAGTATTTTTAGATAAACAATGTTTTTTCTCTCTCCAGTTACCATGCAATTTACAAGAACTTCATATGGGTTGAGCTGAATTGATCATTCACCGTTGGTTGACAAAAAGCATTTTTTTCCAATTCACAACACATAATATGTGTTAAACAACGCTTACAATGGACCAGTGTCACTGGAAAACAAAGCTTAATGTACTTACATAAAAAGTATAAAGCTGTGAGACAGGTGTAATAGATTGCTCGTATCATTTTTGGTCTTCTTCTCTCCAGGCTCCTCAACGTTCAGACTTTTTATCCTCAAAACCCCCAAAATCAAAAATGTTAAAAAGTAATCCAAATGGAATGGCAGCTTATTCTGTGTCCTATTTATATTTTCCTTGGTGTCAAAGCAATATACATGCTACATTGTTTTTTTTAAAGCATTAGTATGGTCCTGTTGTCCAGTGTTTGGCCATGTCCAAGGCCATGTCCAAAATGACTCTGAGAGTGGTGCAAGGAGGATACCTCAGCCTGGACGAATCTCATTAGTTAGTCAGCTTCATTGTTGTCAGTGAATAGGAGCTGAAATAGCGGTTTTCATCAGCCACTGACAGGTTGGTCCCCTATGAACCTATCGCAAACCCGGAGTGACAGAAGGGTGGAAACTCGGCCTGGGAGGCATGATTGATATTCATTTAAACCGAGAGCTTCTGGATGGCCACTCAGCCCCACCCCACTCCCTGATGTGGTCAGACTAAAGCTGTGACCATAAGCTGCTTTACAAGCAGCGGTTATGAGACAGGAAAATATTCTGCATATTAAAAACTGGCTATCCATTGCTATAAGCTTGTTTGAGGAAGGTCACATCAATGCTATACCACTACAAATAACCTTTCAGATACGATGTAAATACACAGATATGCAGATTTAAATTTCAGAAGTCATATTCTGAAGTACACTTAGAATTTCCTGAAAATTATCAACTTGGTTTATTTTATTTCCATTCATTCAGGTGTTGTTGACAGGATAAGCGGCATTGTGGATAAATGATTTAACTGTAATAGAACAAGGCTGGGCTGGGATTGGATTTTGAAGGGCAAAACAACAATTGGCCTGCAGTACGGCCAACATCTGCCCAGATGAGACATATTACAGGCCTAAGAAAGACAAAGGAGATCCTGAAAGAATTTGAACTATTTTGAAGGACTTTTATGGCTGCATTAGTCCCTATAATATACTGAAGGAGAGTTTATTTTCTAGGAAACAGCTAGAACCCATTTTCCAATCCACTGCTTTATCTGATGGAAAAGATTTTAGAAATACTAACATTATCAGTTTCCCAAAATGCCTCATGCAAATGCTATTTTTTTGTACCATAATGTATTTTATACGTCATCTCATTTCATCTCATCTCTCATCTCATCATCTCATCTCATCCACTACTATTTTGCATGATAATATTTAGGATCCTTCTCTTTTTGTTAAAAACAATACATACATTTTTCACAATAAGTAATAAGTAATTCAACATCCAGCAGGCAATTCAGACATCCATTTCAGTCCTTCCATCATGGACTATGCTGGACCTTGAAGGCTATATGTTGGACCTTGAAAGCTCCAGGTTTTTCCACAACTGATGCTTTTTCATGGTTTTGGCCATGAGGGTCTGAAAATGGACCGAAAAGGGAGCTTTTCTAAGTTAAGAAGACTTCAACTGAACTAAAATGCTGCACAGCACTGAAGACAATTAGCACAAGTGGTCAGCTGTTCTGGTACTACTCCTTTTAACTGTTCTGCAATTGATCTCCCCATCTCTGACCATAAGCTTATATCATTTAATGTTAACCTTGCACTATTTACAGTTTTTTTCAGTCGCTAACAAGCGTTTGTCCAATCAGTGGTCACATTTTCAAAACTCTAAATACAATTAGCACAGCATCGGTCTTTTGTGGCCATACCATTCACACATTTCATGTCGTTTTTACACAATATGCAGTCTGTGAACACATTTCCACAATGCTTACATGTTCTTAACAGACCAGCTGTACCTCCCAACAAAATTATGGATTGTTTTTGTATTATTTACGAATGTTAGCACACAACATCCCACAATAGCAAAAACAATTTTCCAAACCTTAGATACAGTATAAAATCATCTTCTTCTGTAATGATATCAGTTCAAAAACAACATATCTCAGCTGATAATAGTTTTTTTCAATCGCTAATCGCTTGGTTTGAAGTCCACTGTTGAAGAATAAAAACAATCCAAGTCTAGTTCCAAGTTTGCTTACAGTAAGTGGTGCAAGTTTATTGGAGTTCCAGGTCATGGTGAGCCTACCGACACAAAGTGGGTCTGAGACCAGAGACTGACCCTGAATGTAGGACCAGAGCACAAATATACCCTGTCCCCAGGTGTGGTTGTATATTGGTCAGTCGAGGGCAACTTTAAACAGGAGGGTGAACTCAGTGGAGGGGCAGAGATGGTTCCCAGACGTGGTCAGAACAAAAGGACAAAGGAGTGACACTCAGGTAGTATGATCAGGAAACTCTGATCAACAGGGGAGCAGAGGCAGGAGAGGTCATATCAGAGGTCAGCATATGGCTGGAATTGCCTCAGACGTGTCAATTTTAATGTCCCTTCAAAGTTTACTCCTTCCACCCTATTCACCGTTCCTCAACCCCATAGATGAGTTCTTTTCTGCAAGGAGGTGGAAGGTTTATGACCATCAGCCACATGGCTAGATGTTCCTCCTTGAAGCCATGGATGCTGGCTGCAGGGACATCACAGATGATGATTGCCAAGGGTAGATCCCAGGTGCATCGCCTTGGATAATATAATATCAGATGCAATGTTGATGAAAACATGTGGCCTAACCGTGAAGATCGCAGAGATTAGATACAGTCATTTTGCAATACTGTTATTTTTTTTTCTGTTCTACTGTAAACAGTATTTCTACTGTGTCTCCTGTAGTAAACAGTAAAGGAAAAAAATTATTTTGTTTTACTGTAATGCTTTTGAATGTGAACAATACATGTGGACATAAGAGTTCCCAACCAAGAAATTTTGGGTAAAAAACGATGGATTGCATGCAAATACCTGTAAAACTGAAGCATAAAAGTCTATGCAGTTTTTGTAATGTCAGCAATAGCCAGTTTTTTTAAACCTGGTGTACTTTGATTCACTGCATGTAACTTCTGAAGTCCAAACAAGAGTTATTCTTTGACAGAATCATTTCATTTTGAGTCATATTTCCAGTGTTTTGGTAAGTTGGTGTGTGCAGAGAAAGATGTGTTCTATTTTGAAATGAAGAGTTAGTATATATTTAACAAAATGTGTTTTTGAGAAGAAAATTATCCATTTGGCGAGTTGTGTTTTGTAGGTGAGAGTCTGTGTTAATAGTTTAGGAAAAATATCTGAAGTATGGGTAAGCGCTTGTTAGCGATTGTAAAAAACTGTAAATCTAAACTACCTTGCATCATATCATTCCGAAATATTAAGGACATTGACTTAACTGCTCTGAATACTGACATCACTGCCCTCCCCCCCTTTAACCACTTATCCACTCCCGATGAACTGCTTTTAACACTGGACTTCATAATCTCCTCGACTCCCTGGCTCCACTGAAAACACTGACTGTCACCTTCACCCACTCTGCACCATGGTTTACACCTGAACTCCGACAACTTAAGGCTAAAGGACGTCAACTTGAACGCCTCTACAGGAAATCTGGCCTCACCATACATCAGAACAGGATAACCACATTCTCCACTTCAAGGCCATGCTCACTATTGCCAAATCACTTTATTTTGCAAATCAAATCAATTCAAGTGATGGAAACACAAATTCTCTCTTTTCTCTGGTTAACAAAATTCTACAACCCCTAGATTCTCTTTCTCCTCACTTCTACTCAACTGATTACTGCAATGCCATTATGGAATTTTTTAATACAAAGATTGACACTATCCACCGACAGCTAGCTTACTACCCCCGTTTGCCGACATAGCTGTCCTCATCAAGAAAGCTAAGCCATCCACTTGCCTGCTCGACCCCCTGCCAACTGCTCTTGTTAAAGTCTCCATAAACTCCTTAAACCCCCTCTTATAACTGTCTTCGTTCATTCCTCTCTCATCTCTGGTCTTGTATCTTCGTCTCTCAAATCAGCCTCATTCACTTCTATACTCAAGAAACCTGATGCAGCCCCCAACAATTTCAATAACCACCTTTCCACCCACTTACCTCTCTGACTGTATTCAGGAAATCAGAACCTAGTTCTCCACCAACTTCCTTTAACTCAACAGCAGTAAAACTGAAATTATTCTCATTGGCACTAAAACCACCCTATATAATATGAACAACTTCTCTATTCAAACTGACAATTCCCCAGTCTCCCCCTCTCCCCAGATTAAGAGTCTGGGTGTCATCCTTGACACCACTCTTTCTTTCCATTCTCATATTAACAACATCACCCGTTTAGCCTGTTTTCACCTACACAACATCTCCCATCTCTGTCCATACCTCTGAAAATATTACCACTCTTGTCCATAGCCTGATCATGTCCCATCTGGACTATTGCAACTCCCTTTTATTTGGTTTACCTGACAAATCCATCCATAAATTACAACTGGTTCAAAACTACGCCGCACGTATCATCACTGTGGCTCAGTAGGTAGAGTGGGTTGTTCATGAACCAGAGGGTTTGCAGCTCGATCCCCGGAGCAAGACACTGAATGTGTGAATGTGAGCGAATGGGTAGATGTGTCTCTGACTGTAAAGCTCTTAAAGTACCAATAGGTAGAAAAGCGCTAAATAAAATCAAGGCCATTTACCATTACTAGAACCCCCTCCATAAGTCACATAACACCAGTCCTGAAGCAACTTCACTGGCTTCCTGTCAAATTCTGTATCAACTACAAAATCCTACTTCTCACCTTCAAGGCATTAAACAACCTCACCCCTCAGTACGTCACTAACCTGCTCCAAACAAACATATCTGCCCGCACTCTTAGGTCATCCTCAACTCACCATCCCACCTGCTCGCCTGACCACCACGGGGTTCAGAGCCTTCACCCATTCAGCCCCCTGCCTCTGGAACGCCCTCCCGGATCACTTAATAAATTCAGACTCAGTCACTACCTTCAAATCTCACCTCAAAACTTATTTATTCAGACAGGCCTACTCCATTCCATAGTCTCATTTCTATCTCCCATTCTATCTATCTTATATCGCACACCTAACCCTAAAAATATTTATGCCTTGTGAAGCATTTATAAAGGAGATTTAACAATGCAAGTCGTTCTCAACAGAAAAACGAGACAAACACAATCCAGAGAGATACGATTTAACTAAAAGACAGGACATGTGATCACACCGAAAGGTTTACAGTTTTTTACAACCATTATGACCCGTTTGTCAGAACCTTAAACACGTTTTCAAAACTGTTAACGCACATCACACCTGAAACACACAATTTCCCAAACTAAACACAGACACACACTTCCAAAATAAAATAATACACTAACACAGTTCACCAAATTTACCAAAGCACTGACACACTTTGTCTTCCAACAGAAATGTAGCACCCCCGCACTTTATGAATGAAGGGGCGTTTTGGGTTCGGTGATTCAAAATGTATTATGGGTGAACCTGAATAACCCAATTGAACCACTAACATTACAAGAAATAACTGACCCCAGACATGTTTTTATCAGTAAGCCAAATGGTCATTTACTGAAATATTAGGGTTAAACACAGTAGTCCTACCACGTTTCCTAATAATAACCAAACATGTAAAACCTGAAGTTAAATCACTTTACCCACTTAACTGGATTATAACTCTTTAACCATGTATTTAACCATTACACATTCAAAATCCTAAACAGTATAAACACACATGGGCCCCACACACACACGCACGCACGCGCGCGCACACACGCAATACCCGTTGCAGGCCTGTTTACCGCTCCGGCGTGTTGCGGCCGTAACTCCCGGTCTCCACGGAGTTAAGCACAATTAATGTTTCCCGTTTCGTCCAACCGACGGATCCAAAAGACCAGCGGAAACCGAGCCCTCCTGGCGTGCTTCCGTCCTCTGCTGTCCGTAGTCGCGAACTTGGCCGATACTCGTGGCGTGTATGGCCGCCGATAATAGCGTCCTTGACCGTAGCGCGCAGAGCCTTACTCAGTCCTGAAGAAACAACGTACTCCAACTGGCAAAACTAATGCAAAACAATGTCCCTGCGATAATCCGCTTTGGCGCTCAGTCTCTGTATTTTGTTTCCGTAGTTTCTCTCTCCAGTCTCTCGCCACCACACGCTACTCTCTTTTCTTGTTTCTTTTCCCCTTTTTTTCGTTTTTTCTTCTGGCCTCTCCCTCGCTTCTTTCCCCCTTCTCGTCACTTCCACACCTCTCACCAATCACACAAGGTGGCACTAATTGACACCCACAACAACCAATCAGGTGCAAAGCTAACAAAATAAAGGAACAATCTGCACTTTTTTTTCCTTCTTTTGCAGTCTTAGTTACAAAATATTGTTAAAACTTCATTTCAACTTATTTGCACATTTACCAGATATATTTTAACTCATAAATTTATAGTCAGCAACTATATAGGGGAAGATCTAATTGATATTACCCCCTTTTTTTTCCACCGGGCTACACTTTCCCCCTTCTAAAGGGTTTGATGTCCCCATCAAATTTTGGTTAGATAACCTGAGCTACCTAACATGAACTACTGTATAGACTACAAAAGCTCAACTAGAAACATTTTGGACACAAGGCTAAAGTGTGGCACCAGGCAGTTTGGCATGGGTGGCGTCTGACATCTCCATAGGTTCCGCTTCCCACAAGCACACAATGGCTTAGGACTGTCAATGGCCGATAAGATGATTCTCCCAGCTTATCGTAATGTAGTTTAACCACTGGGGTTCTCACTCTCCTTGAGATTCCCGGTTCATTCCCTTCTGTCATTTCATGCCTACTGCCATCTGCTCCCCCTTCTAAAACACCGTCAGTATCCCAGGCAGTTGCGGGAGGCAGATCAGCATTCAAATGATCAACAGGCTCAACAACTTGATTGATACCTTCCTGGTGTCTGGCCGGCAGACCACCTTCGTCCTCATGGCTGGTGCGACTGAACTGTCTAAATATCAGCTCAGGCTGTGAACACAAGCCTCTCCACTCCACAGTTGGTGGTCTTGGTAGATCCACATCTTCCCATTCAGACTCTGAGGAAAGTAAGACATCTCCACCGTCAGCAATCGGCAGAGGCCCTCGGACTCTTCTTCGCTGTGTTCTAGTGACTGGAATTGAGGGTAGCTCTGGTTCATCATTGTCAGCAGGCAGTCTCACTAGATAGCCAATGGGTAGTAGATGGTTGCGGTGCACAGTTTTAGCAACTCCCATTCCCTTTTCTGGCTTCACCTGATAAACTGGCAGGTTTGGCATCTTCTCGACAACAATATAGGGCTGTGACCTCCATTTGTTTTTTAGCTTGTGCTTTCCAGTAACTCCAAAGTTTCTGAGCAGCACACGGTCTCCTTCTTCCAAGACTTGGTCTTTTACCAGTTTGTCATGTGATCTCTTATTCCTCTTGTGATTCTGGTCAGCTGCTGCCACTGCAAGTTGGTACGCACGATGAAGATCTGCTCTCAAGTTGGTAACATACTGCTGATATGTCACAGTCTTGGCATTTTCATCGGCTACTCCGAAACATATGTCCACCGGCAAATGAGCTTCTCTTCCGAACATGAGCAGATAAGGGGAGTAACCGGTTGCCTCATTGCGCGTGCAATTGTAAGCATGCACCAAGTGGCTGATCTGCTGACTCCACTTCTGCTTTTGCCTTGGATCCAGAGTGCCAAGCATAGAGAGAAGGGTGCGGTTGAATCGTTTGGGCTGAGGATCTCCCTGGGGATGGTAAGGCGTTGTTCGGGACTTACGGATCCCCAGCATTCTCAAAAGGTCTTGGATCAGTTTACTTTCGAAATCTCTCCCTTGGTCCGAATGTATGCGTGCGGGGAGTCCATAGTGCACAAAGTATCGTTCACAAAGAATCTTTGCTACAGTGGAGGCTTTCTGATCTCTAGCCGGGAAAGCTTGGGCATACCTAGTAAAGTGATCTGTCACCACAAGAATGGTAAATGGTAAATGGCCTTGCTTTTATATAGCGCTTTTCTACCTATTGGTACTCAAAGCGCTTTTACAGTCAGAGACACATCTACCCATTCACTCACACAAGCACGCACACATTCACACACCAGTGCCACGCACTGGGAGCAACTGGGGGTTCAGTGTCTTGCTCAAGGACACTTCGACATGTGGCACATTCCGGGGATCGAACCGCTAACCCTCTGGTTCGTGGACAACCCGCTCTACCTACTGAGCCACAGTCAAAGAATGTTGGCAAAACCCTGGGAGTCTGGTTCAAGAGACAGGAAATCGATACACTAGGTCAAGTGGGCCTTTGCTGGTTATCTGGTTTAACGATGCAGCTCTCTGTGGGGGTGTTTTCCGAGTCACACATCGTCCACAGGTTTTAACATACTGTTCAACCTCAGCTCCCATCTTCGGCCAATAAAACCGAGTCCTAATGAGCTCAAGTGTCTTTTCCGTTCCCAGATGCCCTGACTCATCATGGAGCGATCTGAGTACAAGGGGAACATACTCTTTTGGCAGAACAAGTTGGTGCACTTCCATACCCGATGATCTCTCAATTACCCTGTAAAGCAGTCCATCGGATTCCTGCAACTTCTTTGCCTCTCTCCATAACAATGCGACTCTGGGGTCCTCTCCCTTTACTGGATGAATTGAGTGCCCCTCTTCCAGGGCTTTCTTCACTGGGGATATTACTGAGTCAGCATTTTGCGCTGCGATCAGGTCACACCGATTTATTTGCTTCAGACAACCAAGATCCAACCGAGTGGGAAATGCAAAACACTCAGGGATAGCTTCGGGGAAAATGCCTAAAGCCTCTGCCCCACTGAGGGACTCTGAAGCTGGTTGTCCACACCTTATCTGTTTACATAAGGCTTTAACTTTGTCAGGTGGAATGTTTTGCCATTCACCGCCACTGCCTGGCAGGGGGTTACGTGACAATGAGTCAGCATCAACATTGCTGCTCCCTGGTCTGTACTGGATGGTGAAGTTGTATGTTGAAAGGGCTGCGAGCCACCGATGACCAGTTGCATTCAACTTTGCGGTGGTGAGGATGTATGTCAGGGGGTTATTATCAGTCCTCACCGTAAAAGTGGCTCCGTAAAGATAATCATGAAACTTATCTACCACCGCCCACTTAAGTGCAAGATATTCAAGCTGGTGCACCGGATAATTCTTCTCAGAGGCACTCAACTTCCTGCTAGCAAAGGCGACTGGCTTAAGCCCCTCAGGGTGTTCTTGGTTTAGTACAGCTCCTAGGCCCATGAGGCTGGCATCTATGTGCAATACATAGGGCTTGGCTGGATCAGCAAATGCCAACACAGGTGCGTTGGTGAGACTGTGGATGACCTTCTTAAAAGCATCATCACACGACTGGTCCCACCGCTCCCCAAACGGTTCACTGACTTTACAGTACATCCTCTCTGGTGTTTTGACTGACTTGCTTTTCTTCTGGGTTGGGGGATAACCCTTGCAGAGTTCGGTAAGAGGTCTGACTATGATGGAATAGTTCTTTATGAAGCGACGGTAGTACCCACAGAACCCCAAGAAGGACTGCAAAGAGTGGAGATCAGTGGGCTGTTTCCACTTGGTTACGGCTTCCACTTTAGCAGGGTCCGTGGCAATGCCATCCTCTGACACAATGTGTCCCACATAGGTAACCTGTGTCTGGCAAAACTGACACTTGTCTATGGACAATTTCAGACCAGCCTCTTGTAGTCTGTCAATCACCTTGAGTAATCTTTGTTCATGTTCTTCCAATGTTCGTCCAAATACAATCAGATCATCCAAGTAGACTATGACCTTCAGCATGTGCATGTCGCCGACTGCCTTCTCCATCAACCGTTGAAAGGTTGCAGGGGCACCGGTGATCCCCTGTGGCATCCTCTCAAATTGGTAGAATCCCAGTGGGCATATAAATGCCGTTTTCTCTTTGTCCTCCTCAGCCATCGGGATCTGATAGTAACCACTCCGCAAATCCAGCACAGAGAACCACTTGCTTCCCGACAGGCAGTCTAAGGCATCATCGATCCGTGGCATTGTGTACTAGTCAGGGATTGTCATACGGTTCAGTGTTCGCTAGTCGATGCACATGCACAATTTCCCAGATTTCTTTCGCGCAAAGACACTGGGTGATGCATATGGGCTCCTTGATTCTTTGATTATCCCTGCTGCTAGCAGGCCTTGTAGATGACGCCGAAGGTCGTCTAGGTCAGCAAGCGCTACACGTCGAGATCTCTCTCTGAAAGGAGTGTTATCAGTTAATCGGATATGGTGTTCCACTCCTTTTGCTAACCCAACATCCCACTCGTTAGTCGAGAATACATTGGACTTCTGTGCCAGTTTCTGACTTAGTCGTTCCTTCCACTCACTTGGAACGGGCGAGTCCCCGAAATTGAACAGCGACTTGTCGACCTCTGCAGGTATGTCGGGCGTTGAGTTTGGGATCTCAGTCACCATATCGGCCACGTGCAAGTGTGCAATCACTGTGCCCATGGGAATGGATGTATCCTTCAGTGACTCATTCCGCAGTAGCACAAGGAATTTGTTCTTGTCCATCATTTTAGAGAACAGCACAGTTGGCTGTACCAATACACTTGGGGGAAGGGCAGGTGATGGAGCACGTTTTGTGATTAGGATACTGTCATCCACCAGTTGTTTTTCTTGGACTTTACAGGTAGCAACATACTCACTACCTGCAGGAATGACCAAAGGTCCAGGGCCAAACCACTTCACTTCAGCTGCCAGGCTGTCTGCTGGAGTGATTTTTACTGGCTCGGCGACAGGCAGAGGTGGGCTCTTTTGCAGGTCAGCACATACCCTCATCGACTGGATATTATCTGATGTGTTCATTTCGTGTGTGGCACTAAATGGGTCTAAATTTGGAAACATTAGTGCCAATAAGGATAGGAATGTTGTCTGCAGAATGGGAATCTGGGCATACTAAAGCCAGGACAGGGACGGTCTGCACTTTGCCTTTTGTGTTCTCTGGAAACTCCAACTCAACTTGGAGGTAGCCTCTATAGGGATAGCTATTGTTGGATTCACTAAGACCCCAGATGGCTAGACCAGTGACTGACTGTAGGGGTATATGGGACAGGTGCTTATCATACCAACTTTCAAAAATAATGGTTGCTTGGGACCCACTATCAAATAAGGCCATGCAGGGTTTCCCCTCTACCTTCACCGGGGCCGTGGAGGGTGGTCCTATCAACCCTTCCGGCAGGTGGCTAGTCTGCCCCACAACAGAACTTCTGTTTACACTGGCATGGTGTGTGCCCTCCGGCGTGGTGGTTGTGCCCCTTCCTCTCTGATTGGTTCTCAGTTGTCGTTGAACACGGATGAGTTTCTGTATCACTTTTTGGCAGTTCTCAGGAGCACTACATTTAGCTGCAAAGTGCCCGTCTTCACCACAACGATAACAAAAAAAATCATTTGTGTCTCTTTGAGGTGGGAATTTTCCTTGGCTGTGGCGAGGTGGTGAACCTTGACTTGATCTTGCCCGTGGGGACACTTCATTAGGTGCGACGGACATGACTGAGACTTGTTTTCTCCACTTTCTAACCTCTTTCTTGAGTGCTTGCACATCTTTATCTTCCTCTAAGGCCTCTGTGCTAGCAGCTACTGCCGACTCCGGGGCCAGCGATAGGGAAAAACAACAGTAGTCCTACCACGTTTCCTAATAATAACCTGAATAACATGTAAAACCTGAAGTTAAATCACTTTACCCACTTAACTGGATTATAACTCTTTAACCATGTATTTAACCATTACACATTCAAAATCCTAAACAGTATAAACACACATGGGCCCCACACACACACACACGCAATACCCGTTGCGGGCCTGTTTACCGCTCCGGCGTGTTGCGGCCGTAACTCCCGGTCTCCACGGAGTTAAGCACAGTTAATGTTTCCCGTTTCGTCCAACCGACGGATCCAAAAGACCAGCGGAAACCGAGCCCTCCTGGCGCGCTTCCGTCCTCTGCTGTCCGTAGTCGCGAACTTGGCCGATACTCGTGGCGTGTATGGCCGCCGATAATAGCGTCCTTGACCGTAGCGCGCAGAGCCTTACTCAGTCCTGAAGAAACAAGTACTCCAACTGGCAAAACTAATGCAAAACAATGTCCCTGCGATAATTCGCTTCGGCGCTCAGTCTCTGTATTTTTTTCCCGTAGTTTCTCTCCCCAGTCTCTCGCCACCACACGCTACTCTCTTTTCTTGTTTCTTTTCCCCTTTTTTTCGTTTTTTCTTCTGGCCTCTCCCTCGCTTCTTTCCCCCTTCTCGTCACTTCCACACCTCTCACCAATCACACAAGGTGGCACTAATTGACACCCACAACAACCAATCAGGTGCAAAGCTAACAAAATAAAGGAGCAATCTGCATTTTTTTTCCTTCTTTTGCAGTCTTAGTTACAAATATTGTTAAAAGTTCATTTCAACTTATTTGCACATTTACCAGATATATTTTAACTCATAAATTTATAGTCAGCAACTATATAGGGCAGTGGTTCTCAATTATTTTCTGTTATGCCCCCCTTAGGAAGAAGAATATGTTGCGGCGCCCCCCCCCCCCCCCCAATACATTGCTGGGAATATTCGGAGCGTTTTCTCTGAACAAACATACCGGTACGGTCTTTCCTCGTCCCCGACCGTAGTTACAGTGAAGCCAAGCGCTACATACGTTTCGACGTTTCGTCATATTTCCTTGTCTTGGGTTTTGAGTGACTTTCCTTTGTCTTATTATCTTCCTCTTTTGCGGCCTTTCTTTTCATCCCTGTCAAATATTTTTCCATGTTCCTCAGTTTGTTTACATCTCTTACCGCCGCTCTGTTAAAAAACACCATAGAGCTAATAGTGCGCACAATGAGAGCGCCACTGCCACCTACGTTCTGGATGTGCAATTACACTTTAATCGAATACAACAAGAGCAAGCACTCGCGCCCCCTCAGGCATTGCACGGCGCCCCCCCCAGGGGGACAGTAAATGACAGGATTTGCGGTAAACACTTTACTGTATTGCAAAGGAAAATAACTTACAGTAAAGAGGAAAAAAAATCAGCATTTAGCTGTCATTCATTACTGTATTGTCAAACACACAAAAAGAAAAAGGAGCAGAAGAAAGCACTGTAAAAGAGGAAGAAAAAAGCTAATCTGCTTGGTCGTCAGCACTGGGCCACATATTTTCATCGACATCACACTTGATGTCTTCTCTGGCCAGGCATCTTGGGAAGTATCTTTGTGAATGCCTTATCCAGCCCTGGCAGTTGTCAGCTGTGATGTCCTGGCATGCAGCAGCCATTGCATCCAGGAGGGACATTTGGTCATGTGGATGGTGATCGAATACTTTCCACCTCCAGGCTGAAAAAAACTATATTTGTACAAACTCTATTAGGGTTGAGGAAAGGGGAGTATGGGGCAAGGAAAAGGGACATCATCCTGGGATGGGCATCAAACCAAGCTGTGACTGCATGTGCATGGTTGAATGCCACTGTGGAGGGGGCGTGGTGCATCAGCTGCAGGAGAGAGGTGTGGAGAGGGCTCCGAGAGCAGCACCAGGTGAGAGTGATTGGCACACCTGCATCTGATTAAACTAATCACTCTCTCCTTTTAACACAGTAGCGTGCTGGACCTGGGAGAGAGACGACACAGAGTCCTGCACACGGCCGTCTGGAGAGAGGACTGAATGCCGGCAGGACTGTCGTTGTAATATATCGTGTACAAATAAAGGACGTAAAACGTCACCGTTCTCTGGTGTCTATCTGTCGACGAACCCTCAGTAGCGTTAGAGAACGCCACATTGGCGCCCAACGGGCTTCGACAGAAGGACAGGAGGGGAGATGACGGAGCCGCAGCAACCACTAACTGTCCTCGCATAGATGCTGGCGGAGGTGGCTGCGATGAACCGGGACCAGGCGACGCTCAGCAGGCAACAGCTGGCTGCACTCCAGTCCCAGACAGAGAGGCAAACGCAGCTGCTGGAGGTGATGGTAAATCGAACAGGGGCAGCGTCACCAACCCCCCCGCTAGCCGGTCTTGTGCTCCATAAAATGTCACCTCAGGACGACCCGCAAACATTCTTAGAAATGTTTGAGGCGACAGCATGCGGCTGGCCGGGGGCGGAGTGGGCCGTGCGACTGCTTCCCCTCCTGTCAGGTGACAGGAGGGGAAGCAGACCGCGGCGCTCGGCCTGCCCGCCCTTTCCCGGGGGCAGTACGGAGAGGTCAGAAGGGCGATCCTCGATCGACTGGGCTTCTCCGCAGAAGATCATCGCCGCAGGTTCCGGGGGACCAAGCTGGGACCCACTGATCGGCCTTTTGTCTTCGCCCAGCAGCTGAGAGACGCAGCGACCAGGTGGCTGCAGCCTGGGGATTCCGCTGGCGAGAGTCAGCTGCTGGAAAAGATCGTATTGGAGCAGTTCGTGGAAGGGCTCCCAGGTGCTACTTCGGACTGGGTGCGCTGCCACCGACCGGCGGACCTGGCCAGTGCCATCAACCTGGCGGAGGACCATCTGGCCGTCCTCTCGCGGGGCCGGGCACAGGAGGATCGGCCGGCGTCTTCCGCCTGTCCCACGCCGGCGCCCCGAAGAAGACCCGCGCCGGGGCCCCCGCACCACACAACCGCTCGACCTCTCCCTCTTCCCCGCACTAACCCTCCTTCTCCCTCCTTTCCACCCCAGGGTCCAGCCGCTACAGGTGCTGCTCCCGACCCACAGAGGGTTCCTCAGGCGGCAGGGCAGGAGTGCTGGAGATGTGGACAACCCGGACACTTCCGCTGCGAGTGCCCGCTCATGGAGGTCGGTCAAGTGATTCGGGTTGTCGGCCCTCCAGCACCCTCCTCCGGTCCAGGAGGGACGTACAGCGTTCCGGTAAGGATTCAGGGGGGGTACACATCAGGCGATGGTGGACTCGGGCTGCACGCAGTCTGTAGTTCACCAGAACCTGATTCGACCCGGGGCTTTGATAGAGGCAGGATGGGTGGATATAAGGTGTGTGCATGGGGATGTTCACAGATACCCTGTAGTACCAGTGGAAATTCGGTTTAAGGGGAAAAAGCATAGTGTGAAGGCTGCGGTTAGCTCCCGCCTGACGCACCCCCTAATTCTGGGTACTGATTGGCCAGGGTTTGATAGGTTAGTGGGGCAATGTGCGGGGGTGCATTCACGGCCGACAGGGACATGGGATATGTGCGCTGTGCTCAGCGGTGACGCGAGGTTGTCCGACACTGCAGACGGGGAGGGGGAACCGGCTGTGCCTCCACAGGAGGCTCCGCAGGTTCTCGGTTTTGACTCCATGGAAGATTTTCCACTTGAGCAGTCTCGTGACGATACTCTACGCTTTGCCTTCGACCAAGTGATAAGAATTGATGGTCACATGGTGCGCCCTGACGCAGCATTAACATATCCACATTTTTCATTGCGCAGGGACAGATTATACAGAGTGAGCCGTGACACTCAGACAGATGAGATAATTACCCAGTTGTTGGTACCGAAAAGCCGCCGGGAAATAGTTTTCCAGGCGGCTCATTATAACCCGATGGCTGGGCATATGGGGTGTGAAAAAACACTGAACCGTGTAATGGCCCGATTCTATTGGCCTGGCATTCGGGCAGACGTGTGCCGCTGGTGTGCGTCTTGCCCCGAATGCCAGTTGGTTAACCAACCGGCCATCCCGAGAGCGCCTTTGCGCCCATTACCACTGATTGAGGTCCCGTTTGATCGTATTGGGATGGACCTCATCGGGCCATTTCACCGGAGTGCACGTGGATATCGCTTTGTGTTAGTTCTTGTGGATTACGCAACCCGATACCCAGAGGCAGTGCCGCTACGCACCATCTCTGCAAAGAGTGTGGCGCAGGCGCTGTTTCAAGTTATCTCCCGAGTTGGGATCCCGAAAGAGATCCTGACTGACCAAGGCACCTCATTTATGTCACGAACACTGAGAGAACTGTACGGATTATTGGACATCAAGTCAATTCGAACAAGTGTGTACCACCCTCAAACTGACGGCCTCGTTGAGTGCCTGAATAAGACTTTGAAGTCCATGATCCGTAAGTTTGTTCACGATGATAGTCGCGATTGGGATAAGTGGCTAGATCCTCTGTTGTTTGCAGTGCGCGAGGTACCCCAGGCCTCCACGGGATTTTCTCCCTTTGAACTGCTGTTTGGCAGAAAACCACGCGGGGTTTTGGACCTGGTTAAAGAAAGCTGGGAGGAAGGTCCAAGCCCCAGTAAAAATGAAGTACAATACGTCCTGGACCTGAGAGCAAAACTCCACACACTAGGGCAGTTATCACGTGAGAATTTGCTCCGGGCCCAGGAGCGTCAGCAGCAGCTCTATAACAGAGGATCTAGGTTAAGACAATTTTCACCGGGAGATAAAGTGCTTGTATTGCTCCCATCATCCAACTCCAAATTACTCGCCAAGTGGCAAGGACCCTTTGTGGTCACACGGCGAGTGGGTGACGTTGACTATGAACTTGTGCGATCTGACAGGGGAGGGGCGACACAGATTTATCACCTCAACCTCCTTAAAGCTTGGAGAGAGGCTGAGTCTGTTTCCCTGGTGACGGCAATTAGAGAGAGAGATGAGTTGGGGCCTGAGGTACCAAAATCAACCAATCCTGCCTCGCTCCTTTGCAAAAACCATCTCTCACCGACCCAGAGAGCAGACGTAGCCAGGTTGCAACAGCGTTATGCTGATGTGTTCTCCCCCCTGCCAGGACGCACAAGCCTTATTTAACACCATATTGAGACTCACCCGGGCATGACGGTGCGTTTGCGGCCCTACCGGTTACCTGAGCACAAGAGAAAAGTGGTTCAGGCCGAATTGAAAGCTATGCTGGAGATGGGGGTAATAGAAGAGTCCAACAGTGCCTGGTGTAGCCCCATCGTGCTTGTAGTCAAGAAAGATGGGTCTATCCGGTTCTGTGTGGACTATCGCAGGGTGAATGGTGTTTCACAGTTTGATGCCTATCGTATGCCCCGGATCGACGAACTCCTGGATCGCCTAGGCACTGCTCGTTTTTTTACAACGCTGGATTTGACCAAAGGCTACTGGCAGATTCCCTTGTCTCCAGAGTCTAGGGAGAAAACGGCCTTCTCCACTCCGTACGGTTTGTACCAATTTGTTACACTTCAATTCGGGTTGTTCGGGGCCCCAGCCACATTTCAGCGCCTCATGGATCGGGTGCTGCGCAAGGTTATAATAGTTTTGGATTTTTCATTATAGTTTAGTTTTAGTTAGTTTTGACTTTTTTTTAAAAAAAATTCAGTTAGTTTTAATTAGTTTTTAGAGCGGGTTGGCTAGTTTTAGTTAGTTTTCATTTTTTACTAAATGCTTAGTTTTAGTTTAGTTTTTATTAGTTTTAGTATTAGTTTTAGTTTTTTCATACTTTGGGTGATTTGTCAGGTGCAGGATTCAAAAAAGTCAGAGTAAGTATTGTGTAACAAGACTCAACAAAAGATGCCATTTTAAAATATCTCTTCAGTTACTGTTGAACAACCAACCGTCCACAACAACCCTAACAGTCTACAGGATAGCAGCCTTACGTGCAAAATGAGTTTAATACTGCTTCTGGGGTTAAATCCAGTGCCTGCCTGGTACAAATCAAAACAGCCAACAGACTAAAGACACACATACACAAAAGAATATAAACCCATTTGTGAGACACAAGTTCTTTGGCAGCAAAAGAACTAGTTCAGCATGGGGCACTGGTAGAAATCCAGTTGTTGTTCAAACACAACAAACACAGAAACCCTTATTTTACACGTTCCGTTGACAACTTTACATTAACATTTTTTTTTCCACACAACTGTCACAACTTTTGACATATAACATAATGGGATCCATTCTAACATTAACGCCTTTTTATGAGCTATCAGTGAAGAAAAAAATGGATGACATATATATATGGCATATGTTTCCTTTACGCTGGCATCATGGCAACAATGTTACAATATTTTAGCAGCTCGTTCGTGTGTGTGTGTGTGTGTGTGTGTGTGTGTGTGTGTGAGCATGAGAGTGATGTGTGTACTTCAGTCAAGCAACAATTTCTTGTTGATCTTGAGGAAAACCCGCTGCTCCAGAGATGTGGTTGTTCTGTTCCTCAGGCCAGATGACAGCAGTCCACACACTGAGAAGATGCGCTCCACAAAGGCTTGTGAGGCAGGAGCACTGACGAGATCTAGTGCCACAGGGGCAAGTTTTGGATAGACAGCCTCTCTTGATCTCCAGAACTGCAACGGTGTCTCATTAAACATACCCTGTTTCACGTCGTTGCCATACTTCTTAATTTCGGTCAACAGACTGTCGGCTCCATCAGGCTCATTTGTCAATGACACATTGACCTCCATACGGGAGGCAAGGAAGCGGTATTTCTGAAGGGCAGTATGAGGGGAGTGTGCTGCAGTTTGAGCGGCAATGACATTATCCTGAGGAGTTGCTGGGTTATACTGAGCTGCCAGGTTCAGCACTAAAGACTCTGCTGCCCTCCTCAGTGGCACCATGTCTGGTGTTTGAAGAATCAGTGAAACACTTGGATCCAATAGGCAGGCTGCTGCTGGTGTAGCATCAAACTGTGGGGAATCAGGGCTCAAAATGGCAGCAAAACGTTCTCGCAAGGACTTCAACAGCACTTGGGCTAACTGCTTCCCAGCAGCAGTAGTCATCAGCAGGTGTGCCTCAAGGTTGAGCAGGCATGGCACTACTTGTGAGAGTGACTGGCTGTCACTCTGAAGCTGGTCTGTGTGAATGGCAAAGGGCTCAAGCAGCTTGACCAGGTTCTCCAGCTTAGCCCAATCGCTTGTGAGAAGTGTGTCAATGCCCAGCTCGTCAAGTACTTGGTTGAGTTCAGTTCTGATCTCCAGCAGCCTTCTCAGCATATCAAAAGTGCTGTTCCAGCGTGTACTACAATCTCGGACTAAAGTTTTGCCACACTTTTTGATCATTGCTTCATTTGCCACTGACGATTTCCTCACAGCATGTACCAGCTTTCTTGCTCTTGATATGAGCGAATCTGCATTTGGGTGCTTCATGACAGCTTTCAGGGTGAGCTGAAGGGTGTGGGCCAGGCATGGCATCCTCTGGAACTTGCTGTTCTCTCCATCATCTGGCAGGTCAAGTTCTTAGCAAAAAGAGAACATACAAACAAATAATTTATTTTCATCAAATGTAAAATACACAAAAGAATAGTACAGTTTAATAAAGAAGTATTTATAAATTAGGACTGTCTGTAGTAACCCTTGGTTTTACAGCAGGGATGACAACATTACTTGTTTCTTACACTGTTAGCACCATGAATTTGTTTCCACAGGATAACACATTTAATATTGTATGTTCATAATGAACCCCAATATTGGATATGAAATCATGATATGACAATAACTATGACGTAAATGTGACAAATACATTTTAAGTTTTAACAGATGTGATGAGTTAGTAAATGAGAGCAAGTAAGAAAAAAATTATTTTCCTCTCTCTTTTTTAACTCTATGGGGTTAATATCAATCAAAGCTTACAACACTGGTCATATAATTGTTACATTTTATATCCAAATAAAACAAATCAATAAGTCTAATGTATTTGGCACAATAACCACACACTCACCGAGGTCTTCAGTCTCTCCAATATCCTGCTCCTCCTCCTCCTCCTCCTCCTCCTCTGATTCGATCCACAGTTCATCCAGACCATCTCTGGCACCTCCTGGCTGAGCCCGTGAACCATCTGTGGACTCCTCACTTTGTGCTTGGCTTCTATCTCTAAGGAGCCGCACAGCTTTGACTATGTTGGAGCCGTTATCTGTCACAATGAGCAGCACCTTGTCTTCTCCTATACCCCATGCTTCCAATGTCCCATCAATGCAGCGTGCAATGGTCTCCCCAGTGTGTGGATGCTCCATTCGGTGTAGGTTAAGCAGAGCATGGTAAACGTGGCCTCCAGGTGGATGATAAAAACATGCTGACACACCCATGAAAGATGCTGTTAATCCTCTCTTGCTCCAACCATCCACACAGAGGGTCAGTTTCCTCGCACCCTTTATGATCTCTTTCAATTTGTGCTTTGCTTTCTCCATCTTAGCTCCAAGAAGGTTATTCACTCGTGCTGCACCGGGTAATTTGAATTTTGGCTCGAGTGAAAAGCAAAACTTTTTGAAGGCAATCGAGTCACACAGTCTTGTAGACATACCAGTCTCAATAAACATATTTACGAGTGCATCTTCCCGCTTGTGGTGTTCCTGCGTGTTAACTAACCAGCAGCTATTTGGTCGTCGGTGAAAGCAGTCCATTATGGTTGTCTCCTCCTTCCCGGCGCTACCTGGCCGGGGTGTTGCTTCACTTTCAGGGGAGCTACTTAGAGAGGCCACTTTGTTAAGGTACTCGCCATTAGCCTCTTTGTGCAAGCTTCTCAAATGGACTTTCAGATTCGTGGGTTTTTTTCCCTTGAGAAGTATTCCACATATTGTACCACCTGTTTCCACGACAATGCACTTACTTTTGTCTGTCACGCTGTCATATTCAAAAAAATCCCATATCGGACTTTGCCGCTTTCTCCCAACTTTTGTCGCCATTTTTCGCCGTAGAGTAGCGAAGAGAAGCCGATTCTGACCGACTCTACACGAGAAGTGACGGACCATGAGATGCCGTATGGTGCCGTATGGCGCCGCCAGCTCACGTAAAATTGCTTGAGCGAAATAAACTGATTTCATATCAATCCGAAATGACAATGACAAATACGAAAACGAAGGGAATTTTATCTATAATTTCAGTACGTTTTAATTAGTTTTGTAATCACACAATATAGTTTCAGTTAGTTATCGTTTTTTTCTTTTAATTTTAGTTTTTATTTATTTCAGTTAACGAAAATGTTTTTTCAATTCTAGTTTTCGTTATTTCGTTCGTTTTCGTTTACGATAATAACCTTGCTGATGAGCTGGCTCTCCTGTGCTGGTACATGCGTTTGTGGATAGGTTGTTTAGTTTCCCCAGTGTATAGGTCTGTACACTCCTCACTGCACTGAACAGCGTACACCACATTGCTCTGTTTTTGCCTGGGTGTTTTGTCCTTTGGGTGGACCAGTCTCTGCCTAAATGTGTTTCCTGGTTTGAAGTACACTGGAATACGGTGGTTCCTGAAAATCCTCCTGAGTTTCTCGGACACTCCAGCCACATAGGGGATGATGATGTTTTTCCTCTTGTCGTTCTCCTCCTCTCTGTCCCTTTTGGGGTATCTTTTTGAGCCTTTTACAAAGGCCCAATTAGGATACCCACATGTCTTGAGTGCCCGTTTTATGTGTTTCTGCTCCTTCTCCTGGCCATCCGGTCTTGTGGGTACCGTCTGTGCTCTGTGCTGGAGCGTTCTGATGACCCCTAGTTTGTGTTCCAGGGGGTGGTGGGAGTCAAATAATAAGTGCTGATCGGTGTGGGTGGGTTTCCTATATACTGTACTTGAGGCTTCTGTCTTCTTCCACATGCACCAGGCAGTCCAGGAAAGCCAGACTGCCCCCGCTGATGTCCTCCCGAGTGAACTTGATGTTGCTGTCCACTGCATTGATGTGCTCTGTGAAAGATTCCACTTCATCCGTCTTGATTTTAACCCAAGTATCATCCACATACCTGAACCAGTGGGTGGGGGTGTTTCCAGTAAACGATTTCAGGGCTCTGGTCTCGACCTCCTCCATGTAGAGATTAGCCACAATAGGTGACACTGGTGACCCCATAGCGCAGCCGTGTTTTTGTCTGTAGAAACCTCCATTAAACTGGAAATAGGTGGTCGTCAGGCACAGGTCAAGTAACACGCAGAGTTGGTCTGGGGTGAGAGTGGTCCTACCAGTCAAAGAGTCATCATTTAGTAGTCTTTCCCTTACTACTCTTGTGGCTTCTCCGGTGGGGATACATGTGAAGAGGGAGGTAACATCATAGGATACGATGGTTTCCTCTGGACCCAGCGTGATGTTTTTAACTTTGTGGACGAAATCCCTGGAGTTCTCAATGTGGTGGGGGGTGTTGCCCACCAACGGAGACAGGATGGATGCCAGGTGTTTTGCGATGTTGTATGTAACCGAGTTTATGCTGCTGACGATGGGTCTGAGAGGTGCTCCTTCCTTGTGTATTTTTGGAAGTCCATAAATACATGGGATGGCATCTCCAGGATACAACTGGTAGAAGAGACGTCTATCGATTGCCTTTTCCTTTTCCAGCTGTTGTAGGTAGTTTATTGTTTTCGTTTTGTAGGTGCTGGTTGGATCTCGCCTAAGTGTCTCATATGTGTCCTTGTCGCTGAGGAGGTTTAAACCTCAGACTTCCCACCAGTCCCTCAGAACTGAAGAAGCTACTCGGATGAGTGGTGAAACGTCTTCTCCAAAATCTACAAGTCCAGTTGCCTTTTTTGAAACCTTTTTTTGGACAATTCAGACTTAGTTTTTTTCAGTCGCTAACAAGCGTTTGTACAATCAGTGGTCACATTTTCAAAACTCTAAATACAATTAGCACAGCATCAGTCTTTTGTGGCCATACCATTCACACATTTCATGTCGTTTTCACACAATATGCAGTCTGTGAACACATTTCCACAATGCTTACATGTTTTTAACAGACCAGCTGTACCTCCCAACAAAATTATGGATTGTTTTTGTGGATTGTTTTTGTATTATTTATGAATGTTAGCACACAACATCCCACAATAGCAAAAACAATATTCCAAACCTTAGATACAGTATAAAAACCTTTTCTTCTGCAATGATATCAGTTCAAAAACAACATATCTCAGCTGATAATAGTTTTTTTCAATCGCTAATCGCTTGGTTTGAAGTCCACTGTTGAAGAATAAAAACAATCCAAGTCTAGTTCCAAGTTTGCTGAAGTGGTGCAAGTTTATTGGAGTTCCAGGTCATGGTGAGCCTACCGACACAAAGTGGGTCTGAGACCGGAGACTGACCCTGAATGTAGGACCAGAGCACAGATATACCCTGTCCCCAGGTGTGGTTGTATATTGGTCAGTCGAGGGCAACTTTAAACAGGAGGGTGAACTCAGTGGAGGGGTAGAGATGGCTCCCATACGTGGTCAGAACAAAAGGACAAAGGAGTGACACTCAGGTAGTATGATCACGAAACTCTGATCAACAGGGGAGCAGAGGCAGGAGAGGTCAGCATATGGCTGGAATTGCCTCAGGCGTGTCAATTTCAATGTCCCTTCAAAGTTTACTCCTTCCACCCTATTCACCGTTCCTCAACCCCATAGAAGAGTTCTTTTTTGCAAGGAGGTGGAAGGTTTATGACCATCAGCCACATGGCTAGATGTTCCTCCTTGAAGCCATGGATGCTGGCTGCAGGGACATCACAGATGATGATTGCCAAGGGTGGATCCACCATACCAAGCGCTTTTATCCCAGGTGCATCGCCTTGGATAATATCAGATGCAATGTTGATGAAAACATGTGGCCTAACCGTGAAGGTCGCAGAGATTAGATACAGTCATTTTGCAATACTGTTATTTTTTTTTCTGTTCTATCATACTGTAAACAGTATTTCTACTGTGTCTCCTGTAGTAAACAGTAAAGGAAAAAAATTATTTCGTTTTACTGTAATGCTTTTGAATGTGAACAATACATGTGGACATAAGAGTTCCCAACCAAGAAATTTTGGGTAAAAAACGATGGATTGCATGCAAATACCTGTAAAACTGAAGCATAAAAGTCTATGCAGTTTTTGTAATGTCAGCAATAGCCAGTTTTTTGAAACCTGGTGTACTTTGATTCACTGCATGTAACTTCTGAAGTCCAAACAAGAGTTATTCTTTGACAGAATCATTTCATTTTGAGTCATATTTCCGGTGTCCACTTATCCATTTGGCCCGTTGTGTTTTGTAGGTGAGAGTCTGTGTTAAGAGTTTAGGAAAAATATCTGAAGTATGGGTAAGCGCTTGTTAGCGATTGTAAAAAACTGTAATCTGAAAGTTGTCTCCATCTAGCGGCGCAAACTCTACATTAAAACCTACCACGATTTGGTGATGGTTAAACGATATTGCCAACACTGACAGCAGTATTGTTCTTGATTTCAAAGACGTACGTTATTTAAATAGTACAGACAATACCTATAATAGTTTAGCTCATAGACTTCTTGACTCCTGTGATTTCCCAGAACAATGGTTGAAGACCACTCGTAACCAGTGCGCATGTGCACCTTCCTGAACGTATTACTTCCGTTGGTGATGTCAACGGAAAACGTCACGTAACAGGAAGAGCAGTAGCTTGACAGCAGGACGGAAACATTTACTATCTACGCCTAAGTGTATGATAAACAACCAAATAAGCAAGTATTGCATTAAACGGTTTACTATCTTAAACAGTATGCTGCCTATAAGGTTTACTTACCCGCTTAAGTGTTTAAAAATGTCTAGACTATCGTAATTATTTGGAACGCGATAAGTTAGCGTCATTTAGCTTAAACGCTAAAATGTGAGCATTCTTTGTGCCGCTTGTAGTTACATTACGTAGTTAATAAACAATAGAACAGTTAGCTAGCTGACCTAACCGGCTTATTATGATGACACGAATGTGATGACACACCAGTTTCAATACGTTCGTTTGCGAACCAACGTATTGTAAAATAACAGGTGTTAGTGGGACCAAGATACACTATATTACCAAAAGTATTCGCTCACCTGCCTTTACTCATTCTATGAACTGAAGTGCCATCCCATTCCTAACTCATAGAATTCAATATGATGTCGGTCCACCTTTTGCAGCTATTACAGCTTCAACTCTTCTGGGAAGACTGTCCACAAGGTTGAGGAGAGTGTTTATAGGAATTTTTGACCATTCTTCCAAAAGCGCATTGGTGAGGTCACACACTGATGTTGGTCGAGAAGGCCTGGCTCTCAGTCTCCGCTCTAATTCATCCCAAAGGTGTTCTATCGGGTTCAGGTCAGGACTCTGTGCAGGCCAGTCAAGTTCATCCACACCAGACTCTGTCATCCACGTCTTTATGGACCTTGCTTTGTGCACTGGTGCACAGTCATGTTGGAAGAGGAAGGGGCCCGCTCCAAACTGTTCCCACAAGGTTGGGAGCATGGAATTGTCCAAAATGTTTTGGTATCCTGAAGCATTCAATGTTCCTTTCACTGGAACTAAGGGGCCAAGCCCAGCTCCTGAAAAACAACCCCATACCATAATTCCTCCTCCACCAAATTTCACAGTTGGCACAATGCAATCTGAAATGTACCATTCTCCTGGCAACCTCCAAACCCAGACTCGTCCATCAGATTGCCAGATGGAAAAGCGTGATTCATCACTCCAGAGAACGCGTCTCCACTGCTCTAGAGGCCAGTGGCGGCGTGCTTTACACCATTGCATCCGACGCCTTGCATTGCACTTGGTGATGTGTGGCTTGGCTGCAGCTGCTCGGCCATGGAAACCCATTCCATGAAGCTCTCTGCGTACTGTACTTGGGCTAATCTGAAGGTCACATGAAGTTTGTAGCTCTGTAGCAATTGACTGTGCAGAAAGTCGGCGACCTCTTTGCACTATGCACTTCAGCATCCGCTGACCCCTCTCCGTCACTTTACGTGGCCTACCACTTCGTGGCTGAGTTGCTGTTGTTCCCAAACGCTTCCATTTTGTTATAATAGAGCTGACAGTTGACTGTGGAATATTTAGGAGCGAGGAAATTTCACGACTGGATTTGTTGCACAAGTGGCATCCTATGACAGTTCCACGCTGGAATTCACTGAGCTCCTGAGAGCGGCCCATTCTTTCACAAATGTCTTGTTTCACAGTCTGCATGCCTGAGTGCTTGAATTTATACACCTGGGGCCAGGCCAAGTGATTAGAACACCTGATTCTGATCATTTGAATGGGTGAGCGAATACTTTTGGTAATATAGTGTAAGTTTAGGCTGATCTCCCCCGTCAATAAAGCAATAAAACCTATATTAGTCCGGCATAATAAATTGACTTCATGTAACACAGCAAAAGGAAAAAACACTCTTGATTTAGCTTCTGTTCAATTCTGCTGTTTTGATCTTCTTTGTTGATCCTCACCATTGTTTAAGTGGTTTTTAATTTTTAATTTTTTCCTGTTTGTCAGCAGCTAAATTTCAACAGGCATAACCTTACTCCGGCAGACATGTCGTACGGCAGAGCAGAAAGAAACATTGTCCCACAGGATTTCAGCAGTCTTTTACAGACATGCAGCTCCAACATCCAGAAGATCACACAAAATAGTAGGTGCATCATTGCTTATTTTGCTACTGTGCGACACACAGACACACAGTCATCTCACTCACTCACTCATACAGTAAATAATAAAGGGACAAAGCAAGAATACAAGATTTTATGTGTGATGAGTGTTCATTTTATAAAATTGTGTTTGGTTGTTTTGTATTGATCCGCTACGGTGCACTTCCCTGTTTTCAAGTGTGTTTGTTCGAGTGATAAGACTGGTGTCACAGTATAAGACAATGCTTAAACTACATATATAAAATTAAAATTGCTTAAGTTAAGAAGAAAACAATACAAAAGTCTAGCATTAAATGTATGGAAATACTTAGTTATGATTTCTCACTACAGCATGATATTCTGTTATCTATATTTTGTTGTCTTAGACAGTATATGTACTGTAGAGATAGGCGATATGGACTAAAAAATGTATCCCGATAATTTCTGCTATTTATCACGGTAATGATAAAAATGGCGATAAATAAATGCCATTTTAGCCTAATCCTTTTGACTGCAGTGCATTGGCAAATTTTAAGTTTCAGTTTTGTTTGTTTTTTTGTTTTTTAACGGAGGCTTTGAATGAAGTCGACGCTGCTTCTTGCGCATTTTCTTCATGTTCTGGTTTGAGCTGTGTTTTAGTGGCGTTACTGTCCTTGCATGTCCCTATACGCACTATTTGTTTGCAAACCTTGCATGCTGTAAATTGGCTGCTCCGCATCAGACTTTTAAAACCAAACCAGTTGAAGATAATGTAGGTGGAGCTTCGTATAGGAACAAGCTCCGCGCATCTGCTCCGACTTCCGCTGTTGTCAGTTTGTCAATATTCCACACATGTTGGGCTGCGAGCATGTCGCACATATATATGCTTCATCAATGGGAATTTGTCGTTTTTATCGTGGGATGACATATTCTTACCGTAGGGAATGTTTTTGACGATATATCGTAAACGATAAAATATCGCACATCCCTACTGCACTGTACTTTTGAAGTTAGAGTGAGTATCTGTTGACTTCCTGAGACATTTTATAGGGCTTTAGTTCTAAATGTACTGATATAGTGTCAGTTTAATGTTGTGTGTGATGTCATGATGTCTGAAAGTAAATAATTTTGTTGAAGGTAGTTTTCTTTTTAAAGAAATGTAAATACTGAAAGTAACACAGTCGAAATTTATGATTAATGGGGCTCAGATATTTCAATTCTAAACTACACTATTTCATCGTATATAATCCTGATTCTGATAAAAGGTGCTTTATAGGTGTTGTTCATTTAGTGTGGTTTGTTATTGCTGTTGAATTTGCAGACTGGTTCTTTTAAGATTTCATACTGACACTGTGCTCTTTTGACAGCTGCTCAGATCAAGACTGTGGTGAACAAGCTGGGGACCAGACAGGACACCAGTGAACTTCAGGATCATCTGTAATGTCACTTCCTTGTTTCCTTTGTTTTTACTTCTGCTGAACAATCCAGCACCTACTTTTACTTTTGACTAGTTATTTTAATCTGTTATGGACACTTTTTAACTAGCCAAGTGCTGATGTGAACTGAATGAAAAGTGTGTAGTACCTGTGTTATAGTAGTTATGTAATTCTGAAGGCGAGTCAAAACAGTTTTAGGGTATTGATTAAATTGCCTGTGTAGTAAAACACTGTACTGATGAACTGTGTTGAAGTTAAATTTTATTGTGCAGAATGATGAGCAATCTTCGGTGAACTAAAGCTTTGTAGAGCATCGCTTTTATCAGACTGACTGGCAGTCTTTTTTGATATTTTTGATGTTTCCGTAGGCAGCAGATACAGCACTACACCAACCAACTGGCAAAAGAAACCAACAAGCACCTAAAGGAGTTGGGGTCAATCCCTTTGCCCTCATCACCCTCAGAGCAAGTAAGTATCAGTATTCATATATTTGTTAATATATCACGATTGGTTAAAAATATGTGCATTAAGACTTTGAGCATGTAGAGTGATGTTCAGAAATACTGTAGCTCCAAAGTTTCAATCCTTGGAAGCTTGTAAAATCACTAGTGCTAAGCCTGTCTTTATACCTGGATATGACTGGGATCGAAGTGTCTACAATGGTTCCAGTTGCCTCACTTTCTGCAGGCAGAACCTCAAATGTGAAGTAGATGAAGATGGACAATGCAAAAGACTCTTTTGTGACCCAGAGAGGCTGACTTAGTAATTTAATTGGTCATGCTCTTGTTATACATTTCATTCCCTATGAATTGAATTAAAACTGCCACTTACTGTGATGGCATTCTGTGGTGACACATTTGAGTAAATGTGTATTGTAATATATTTATTTAAAAAATGTATTTCAAGATTATGTAAAAACATGAAATATTTTATTATATTTATTTAGCATTTTTGTTCAAGGGATCTCCTATCAAGGAACTTCTCAAGGTGGAGGCAAATCAATCACGTGGCTGAATCCAAATTTCTTGTGGTTAAGGTGTTCAATTTCAGCAGATCTGAAACAACAGTAAACATTCATGTATGACTATATAACTGCAAATATTATTACTATTAAATATTACTACAAATCTTCACATTAAGTAGAATTACTTGGTCAGTTCAGTTTTTTATTTGTATAGCTTCATTATCGATCCATATTACCTCGAGATGCTTTACAGAACCCATCGTGTGAACACCAGCAGAGCTAGCACACATTATTCAAGTCATCTTTGAATCCGGCTTGTATTTGTTTGAAATGAAAAGCTTTTCAGTGGACAGAGATTCTTTAGTTTTTAACAGTGAATCTTAGAATGGTTTATTACCTTGGTTTAATTTCCAAATTTCATACATTTTAGGTATGAGTGGCCTCATATGTGAGGGCAGCTGTGCTAGGTAAAGTGGATTGTACACGGACCAGAGGGTTAGTGGTTTGATCCCCAGAATATGCTAAAGTGTCCTTGAGCAAGAACCCCAAGTTGCTACTAGTGCCTAGCACTGTTGTGTGTGCACAAATGGATAGATGTGACTGTAATGCACTTCCCAATAGTTAGAAAGGCGCTATATACAAAAAACCAAAAAACAAGGCGATTTACCACTGCTGGAGTCATAATTTAAGCATTACAGTGGATCACTCTGAATTGGGTGGGCAGCACAGTGGCATGGTTAACGGTTAGCACTGATGCCTCACACAAGAAGGTTCCGGGTACAAATCCAGGCCAACTGGCGCCTTCTGTGTTAAGTTTGGGTTATATCCTGTACTTGTTAATTGGTCAATGGTTATCTGTCTCTCTTGTGTTAGCCCTGCGATAGATTGGCAACCTGTCTGGGCCTCTTACCCAATAACAGCTGGGATTGGTTGGATAGGCGGGTAGGCTTGTCTTGCAAAGGGCCTTCACAAGAATGAATGAATGAATAATGAATCGGTTAAATTTGTCATGGTCAAGGTTTTATCTGACTGTCAGAAAGATAAGGTGGGCCTATAATTTACTCCTCATTTTTTTAAGTGGACAGATGTTAATCTGTGCTCTTCTGCTCTGTGATGTCCAGAGGCAGCAAAAGATCCAGAGGGACCGGCTGATGAACGATTTCTCAGCAGCTCTGAACAACTTCCAAGCAGTCCAGCGTCGTGCAGCAGAGAAGGAGAAAGAGTCAGTAGCCAGAGCAAGGGCTGGATCCCGCTTATCAGTAAGTGGGACTCACCTACAAGAACCAACACTAAATAAGCACCATTAACTTTACTACCATGAAAAATTAGCCACTACATAAATTAACCAACCATAAAACTGGAAAGAAAGGTTCAGACTAAGTCTGTGGATCTTCATTAAAGAGACCAGAAATTTAAGTCGGATGTTTGATTGTTTGATGATGCTTTTAAAACCTCATTTTTTTTTTTTTTTTTGTAATTAGTGGATTTGGGTTTAACACTTAGTAGAGATTTTAAGTGTTGCTTAGAGTTTTGCTTAATCTTCTTTTTCATTTAGGCATTTATTGATTGGGCTTTCCCTTGTCTTTCAGACTGAAGACAGTTCTCGAGATGAAAAGCTTGTATCTTTTGATAAGTAAGTGACTGTATGAATGAATGTATTATGGAACTTCACAAGGTACAAGGACAAGTGAAAGATAAATTTACTACATAGAGAGATGCCTCAAAAAGTGAATGCCAAGCCCTTACCAGTTTTGCATGTAAACTAAAAGTAACACAGTGGGTTTCTAACAGAGTGCAACAAGTTCCAACGCAAATTTGTCTTTATTTCATTGTTTTATATAGTTAATTGCATAATAAAGGATAATTCCACTGTTTCATCATTTTGGAGCCTATAGTTGGTAAAACTCAATATAGTTTAATAGTACTACAAACTGCAGCCTCCAAAATGAATCAATGTCTCTCTTGGGTATTTTAAATAAATGCTGAATACCATAACTTTTAGCTAAGGATTTTTATTTAAGAATGTTTTCACTACAGACCTCAGTCCAATTTAGATTTTGTGGCTGGAATTCAAACCTGATTCCCTTGCAGCCTGACAGTTTTGTTAAGAATAATGTTGTAAAATTGCAGTGTTTGTATGCAAAAGTCAGATAAAGACCTATCCACACAGACTGTGTGCTATGATCTACTGAGTACTGAGTAAACAGGATGACTACTTATGCAGTCACTTTACGTTATATATTTTTGATTAATTGGTTTATGTAGAAAATCTGGCAGTAAATATCAAATTATATTCACCCTGATTCGGTATATGAAAGCAACCAATGGGAAAAACATCTGGCAGTACCTAACAATAGACATTATTTGACAAGCAGGTGAGTTCATGCAACAACCCGGTGGGGAGGTCCAAAAAGCTGCCGTCAAGCAGGACAGTTCGGAGTAGTTGGACAGAAAGCATAATCATTGCGCTTTCAGAAAATGTGTTTCATTAAATTGGTGGGAAATGTCTTTAGATGTTTTATCATATGTTGTCTCTTTTGTGTAAAGCCAAGAGGACTGGGGTCAGATGGTCACTCAGACAGAGGAAGTAGCCTTCACAGAGGAAGACCTGGAGCTCATCAAGGAGAGAGAGACCAACATCAGACAGCTGGAGGTGAGCGTTTTCTTACAGTTTTTAATATCACTACATATAGAAGTCAGTGAGAGACCATCAGCATGAACCATGGTAACTGGCCTCTGCAAAAAAATCTACTGTCTTGTCTTAAGACTGCACACAAATTTCACTTTGTTTGTTTTTACTCCAGTCTGACATCTTGGATGTAAATCAGATCTTCAAGGACCTGGCAGTCATGATTCACGACCAAGGAGAAATGATTGGTAAGTATTACTGGGTCTAAGTCTAAAGTCTAAAGTGCACTGGTCAGAACAGCTTAACAGCTAGTTCTGTTATTTTCTCTCCAAAACCTACACACCATTTGCACTGAAGATCATATCCTCTAGTACAGCGTACAGCGTATATATATCTTCATATATACTGTGATATGAAAAGCATCTGATTTACAGTAGCTCTGAAAGAATATATGATGGAATATGGTGTTTGTGCCTTTAGACTGATTGACTTTATTGTTCAATGCAAATGCAAATTACCCTGTATTTGCCATTACCATAATTAAAATGGTGGAAATATTGCAGTTGAAGGCTACAGTGTTATTAAACTTTTATTTATGCATGAGTGATTATCTTTCAGCTGATAACAAGTTATTTAACCCCAACAAATGCAATGAGTAGCTTCTCATTTCTTAAACAACCATGTGGAAAGACACATCCTGTGGTCGTGGAAAAGATGTTAGTCTGTTTGAGAAGGTCAAATTATTGGCATGCATCAAACAGAGAAAACATCTTAGGAGATTGGAGAAACTACTAAAGTTCTGTGGGTTAAGAACTGTCCAATGCAATTAAAAACTGGAAGGATAGTGGGGAACCATTGTCTTAGAGCAGGGGTGCCCATTACGTCGATCGCGATCGACCGGTAGATCTTGAAGGTAGTGCGGGTCGATCGCGTGCCAATGAAAAATTTTTTAGATGTTAGTCTAAAACATTTATCTGTTGCAACTCAAAAACAAACACCAAGACAAGCGTTCATCTTTTATTTTTACTTTATATTTGCAACACGCCCTCAATTCAGCGGTACACATCCACAGCAACGCCCAACTTCAACGACAACTCAAGACTACCGTTCTTAAAGACACAGCGCTATTTTTCTAAAGGTGCAGTGTACCAATTTTTCTTGATAAAAATAAAAACAAAGATGGATGGAGCTTTTAACACTGCAATAATTAATATGACAATTAATGTATTTAGATAGATAGATAGATAGATAGATAGATAGATAGATAGATAGATAGATAGATAGATAGATAGATAGATAGATAGATAGATCCTCTTATACTATTGCAAAAGTAGCTCGCAAGCCAAAAAAGTGTGGGCACCTCTGGTCTAAAACATTTATCCATTGCAACTCCGAAACAAACAGCAAGACAAACATTCATCTTTAACGCTGTAACAACAATTAATATGAATATTAATATGACTATATATACAGGTAGATCACTTTGACTTGGTCATTGCAAAAGTAGCTCACAAGCCCAAAAAGTGTGGGCACCCCGGTTTTAGAGGAAGAAATGTGGTCTGAAAAATCTGGATTGATCATAATCTGTGATCACTTAAACGTTTGGTGAAATGAAATCAAAGAAGAACAACAGCAGAATTGAGGATTATGTTTTATAGTGAAAGTAAGAGCATCTGGAGCAATGGAAGAAGGTCGTGTGGTCTGATGAGTCCACATTCACCCTGTTCCAGAGTGATGGGGGCATCAGGGTAAGAAGAGAGGCAGATGAAGTGATGCACCCATCATGCCTAGTGTCTACTGTACAAGCCTGTGGAGGCAGTGCTATGATCTGGGGTTGCTGCAGTTGCTCAGGTCTAGGTTCAGCAACATTATGTGTCCAAAGAATGAGGTCAGCTGACTACCTGAATATACTGAATGAGCAGATTATTCCATCAACGGGCATATTCCAAGATGACAATGCCAGGATTCATTGTGCTCATATTGTGAAAGAGTGGTTCAGGGAGCATGAGACATCATTTTCACACATGGATTGGCCACCACAGAGTCCGGACCTTAACCCATTGAGGATCTTTGGGATGTGCTGGAGAAGGCTTTGTGGAGTGGTCAGACTCTCCCATCATCAATACAAGATCTTGGTGAAAAATTAATGCAACAGTGAATGAAAATAAATCTTGTGACATTGCAGAAGCTTATAGAATCAATGCCACAGCGAATGAGTGCTGTAATCAAAGTTAAAGGTGGTCCAACAACCTTTTTTTTTTTGGTGGTGGTGACTTTATTTTCTGGCCAGGCAGTGTATATATACATACTCAAGAGCTAGCATTAGTTTCCAGCTGACTTTGATTTATGTTCTGCTTTGCAGATAGCATTGAGGCAAATGTGGAGAATGCTGAAGTTCATGTAGAACGAGGAACAGAGCAGCTCCAAAGAGCTGCTTATTACCAGGTGAGTCTGTAGGAATCACACTTTGTGCTAATGTTCAGTTCAGGCCCTGCAAATAACCCTATTCTGTGTTGTCCCTGCTTTTTTTATCACAGCAAAAGTCCCGAAAGAAGATGTGTATCCTTGCTGTGGTTTGCTCCATCATAGTCATTATACTTGCCATCATTATCTGGCAAGCTACTAAATAATCTGATTTCACATAACCAACACTGCATCTCTATTTAATTCTGGCCCCACATACTTTCAAGGACCTGCTTAGAATCACAAAGACTGAGAAAAGACTGATGACTGGACAGTGGAATAAGGGGCTTATCATTGTGGAAAACATCCTAACTGATCAAGTCCATTGTTTTGTTAAATAACTGTAAAACATCCTATGACTGAGGAAACAACAGAAGACTGAGATTCCCCTGCCGTAGGGGAACAATTAAAGATTAAAGATTTCTGAATTTGTTTCCCTCATTCATTTGTCTTAATGACTGCACTAACAATAGTTGTCACTGTATTTCAAATGTAAACTTAAATTTATTACACGTCACTCATTATACATTGTAAGTAACTTGTTTAAGTTTTTCATTTATTCGATTATGTTTTGTTTTTATATGTATGACTATGACTTCTTGTATTCACAATAATACGGCACTCTGGTGATGACGGCTATTGTTGTGATATACATTTTGTAAAATAAAAAGCAAACCAGATAAAAATATAAATCAATGTCAATATGTAAATACTCTGTTTAAAACATCAAGGATTATAAATAATGACAGTATCTCCAAAATGAAATGTTCTTCAGAAAAGTGTTTTAGGGTGATTTCTATATGACTCCTGACAGTATGGATAATAAAAGTGTTAAACTCTTGTGCTCTTTTGAACGTTTGATCATTCATCCGGTGTACATGTGCGATTGATTGTGTTATAGGTATAGTAAGGTTTCTCAATTCTAGTTTTTCTGATTTTGGCCAAGATTTCTGTTAAAACATTTAAAACAGAAAAGTCACAGTGGATCTGATAGTATCTGCCATTGGTCATAAAAACAAAAAGATAGATAAATAAAATCCTATGTGGGATTCATGAAACCTGCACTGAAAGCCAGCGCTTTCCTACGTTAGTATGTTCATGAATTGTGTTTTGGTATTGAATTAGAAGAAAAAATTGTGTTTATTGAAAGCCAGACCCAAAACAAGTTAGGGAGTCAACCAGCTAGACTGAGTAATTCAGCCTTCCTGGGGTTCACTCATTTGTTGTTTTGCATTTTTAATTTTTGTAGTAATCTTGGTGACATATTTCTCTAGCGGAGTAAGCTTATCCAGGCCTCAGCCATGTGGTTGGGTGTACTGGGGTTCATTTTATAAACCTGCCCTGAGCCCTCAGCCCACTATAATTTTGTTTGTGTTGTGGCAGACTAGTTGTAATTGTGGATGTGGCTTTCCCTTCATGGTTGTCACTTTGTGGTTAACTGCACTGCATTTGTGGGTTTAGTTTGGATTTGAGGTCACTTTGTTATTGATTGTCTATTGCAATTTCTATTACGAAGCATTACAGCCACGGGAGAAGGTCAACAGAATGTCAGAACTTGGTTGAATGCCTCCTTCATTGGTAGGTATTTTGCTGTGGCTGCTTTCCTTGGGGCCTCTCCATGGTTTTGATTTGTTTGTAGGATTCCAACGTATTTGTAGTTCTCAACATCTGCTTTACTGCCTTCTAATAGGTCCCTGAGTCCTGAAAACCTTCCTTCTCCTTCTTACTGTCCGTCCACACTTATCGTGTCCAATTGGGATTCCAATGTCATTACACTGAGACTTTGTAGTGGTGGACAAAAAGGAGAAGAGGGCTGTACTGATAGATGTTGCAGAAGTGACGGCAACATCAAAAAGGAGGGAAAATCGAGAAATACCAAGGGCTGAAATAGCAACTTGAAAAGATGTGGAAGGTCAAGACAACAGTGTTTCTCCTAGTAATTGCAACCCAAACTGGAAGAATGGCTCCAGCAGATTCCTTTGCATCAGAGGTGAGAAGAGTGCAGTAAGAAAAGCTAAGATACTGCACAGGACTCTCTAAGACCTCCAAATGGGCTCAAACAGTAAATGCTTTATACATTTACAGTTCGAACCGTATTTATCAGATGTTGCCTGCAAAAAAGTAGAAAATATCGGAATAAATTACAAAGAGGATGTAGGACCACAAACACGTCATGCTGGCCAGGAGGTGTGTAGAAAAACAGGTTGATTTATATTCTCCATGGTTCAAACAAAGGCAGTCTTTTAACAAAGACATATGGGGTGCTGCTCCATAAAACTAACCCAACTAAAAACCATTCTGAGCATATACTCTAATAGGCCTTCTCTCCAGTTGTTTTGTAAACAATGCCACATGGCCACCTTCATTCGCGCTTTCCGTGATTCAGCTGCGTGAGATGTATTACAACTTATCGCCACGAGATGGCAGTTTAAGCAGCATTGCCGGTAAATTGTGGATTGCAATTTGCAATTAAAGGCAAGTGGCAGTGTGATACTGTAAGCTACCATGCGAGCCGCCAGTTATAGCTTGACGAGCCGCGCAATAGGCCTAACTGTGGTTTACTGTATAGTCTCAGGGTGCTGGATTTGGGGTGAAACCCTCTGTGCATGGTGAGGAGCTTTCTTGTCTTGATGTCTGTGGCTTCTATCTCCTCCTTTGGCCAGCTTATGATCCCAGCAGGGTATCTGATGACTGGTATTGCATACATGTTGATGGCTTGGATCTTGTTCCTGCCAATTAGCTGACTTTTATAGCTTGACGAGCCGCATGTGGCTCGCGAGCCGCACAATGAGTAACTGTGCTCTATATCATCCAACATAACAAATCACTTAAACACATACAATTCTATACAGCAAACAGGTCCAACCAAGTCAAGTAGATAATACTTCCACAAAGAGCAACTACTGTCAGTGTCCAGCAGAGTGCAGGAGAGAGTGGAGATGCAGAAATCAATGAACAGGTGGTCTCAGACTCTGAATGGATTATTTTCATCAGATATCTGATGCAGTGAAAAGAGAAGAGCAGAATGTTTATTGGCAGCTGTACTATCATGCATAATCAAACACCTTATTAACACTGTATACAGCGATTCTGCTTAGTTGGGCTGAAATTCCACAACTTAACATTAAAACAACAGAAATCGATCTAAAATTATTAAGAAAAGAATGATCAAGGTATGATTTTATCAAAAGAGGGTGCACCAACACTAATACTTTTAAATAATAATAATAATATTAATAAGTCTGTTAACTTATATAAGATTATTTGGTTGGAATGTGTTGCTAAAGTTAAATTACAGAAAAAAATACCCCTCCAGCAGTACTCGGTCGCAACAGGCAAGATTTGATTTGATGTATTTCGATCTCACTTATATAGCGTCAACAACAGTTAAAATTCTCTATCAACTCTGGAAAAAACAAAATAAACCTCATTGCCTTTTAGTAATAAGTTAATCTAATGTCACACAATTGTTTTAATAACTTTTACTAAAATATGGCATTTGTGCTGTTTAAGTCTCTGGGAATTTAATTTGGATCTCTGATTTGAAGTGAACCATTCAGCCTCTGTGGGGATTTTAATTACTTGAAAAAAAAAGAAGAAACACCAGCCAGCTTTTATGCTCTGTCGTAACCAGGCTGATTGCTATTAGCAATTGAGTGGATGTGTAGGCAGGTGATTGAAGAGCACATGCTAAGCAGGAGGACAAAAAGCACAGATGTTAATGGATAGCAATGAGAGAGCAGAAGCTTCTTTAACACTGCTTTGTTCACAAATGAGGAAATTGATTTATACCACAGACTGGCTCACCTTCAGCGCAGCAAAGGTCCTGGACTGGCAGGCAAGATAAGGCATCTTTGGACTGCAAGAAATATGTTGTAAACATAAAGGGAGCCTCTCAAATATCCCCACAGAATTTCTGTTCAGCCCAAATTTCCATTCAGCTACAAAAAGACAAAATTATTTTGTGGGTATTAGTTTACATTAATGACCATAATTTTGAATGTGCCATGCTGCCATTTTAAAGAATACGAGCTATAAGTAAAACGTAATTAAATAGTGGAACTTTGATTCAGTGTTGATTTTTTACATGAATTAATTTTAATTTAATTAAAATTTTTGCTTTTCTTTTGCATTTTTTTCAGGTATGCCCTTGCAGAACATTGTGCTTTGTGATATTAAGCTGTATAAATAAAAGCAACTTTACACTTGTCATTCTGATTACAGTTTTATCTGTAAATTATATCTAAAGTGTTCTGTCTACGAAGTGGTGGTACATGGTGGGTAGTGTTAGGATACGTTTTTGAAAGATGTTGCAGATAATTGGTAGTGTTCTACAGTATGTCCTCTTCTATGGGTGTGCTGTGCTCAAAAAGAATGAAGCACATCCCTCCCCATTCTGTTGGAGCAGACAATCTGGTTTAGCACCTGCTCCTCACATTAAAGAAGGGGGGTTACAGGATGCCAGTGAAGGGGGATGGGGCATAAAGGCTGGGCCTTTGTGAAGTGATGATGGAGTGAGTGTCTGCATGAACAGACTCCCCTGACAAAAGCAATCCAACTGGCTCAGATATGCCAATTATAACCAAGCTCTGTCTATGGAGCCTTACCGCCCTGTATACTGCTCTACTTGATGATTAGTTTGCACTTCTTTTTCGCTGACTTGTTCATCTTTGAATTCTCCATTTGAACAGTCTAACACATTTTATATCAGTCAGAAATATCAGTCAGTAGTTTTAAAGTCTACATTTAACAATGTAATAACTTTTAAGTGCCTCTGCACACAGGATCTGTGCTACAAAATAATTTATTACAAAACTGGAACAATAAAAGTTTTACCACATACAAAAAACATAATTAATTTTTTTTATATAGATTAAATTAGATGAAATTCAACTTTATTGTCATTTCATATATTACAAGTACATACACAACAACATGCAGTTTGGCATTCAGTCACAAGTGCAAAAAGCAAAAAAAGTGAAAAATTCACAACAGACTATGACTATTGTATTACTTATTATTGTATTCTATTAATTCCACAGTTATATTAATATAGAGATCAGTAAATGGAGTGTGGACAGTTAGTATACCCACACGTATATGCATACACATGCACATGAATACATATGGTACATCATATAAGGTGTTATAAACCACATCATATTTCAATTCAATACACTGATGAGTTTTGCTACTACAGCCTACTTTGTCTGGGTTTACCAGTGGTGGTTAAAGTTACGGAAACTTTTAACAGCCATTTGTGACCATAGTCACTGCTTAAAAAAGATTGAAGGGATTTGACTTTCACTTCATTCCCTGATAATAATCATAATTTGTCTTTTATTCTACCCTCGATGGGTTCACTCTCTACACAGTGAACCCATCCATTCATTCACACAGCGGTGGCTGCTCCAGTTTGGAGGTTAAGAGCTTTGGACACGGTGGGTAAACAAACCCACGACCCTGCAGTCTCAGAGTGACTCTATCCACTATTCCACGTGCTCCTTTTGGACCTGAGATGTGTGCAATGGAGGAGGTCTCTCTAGCTCCTTGATGTTTTTTGTCCCATTGGTAAGAAGGCACTTATGCTGGTGGTCGTGCATAGCCTATTTGAGTCATGCACAAAAAAACAAAAAAAAAACATTGCTTCATGGGCAATTGTGAGGATATCGACCCACTACAGTTTATTACGTAACAAATAGTATACAAAGACATGCGGGATTTTACACTACACTATCAGTAGGGTATATCACAATACAAAAAAAAGCAAATCTGTATTATTTTCCCAATGATTTCATTTCTCCTCTTTCACTGAGGGGGTTTAGAATGAACGAGTGAAAATGGATGCATCGATTTTAATGGCACCAGTAGCCTTGGTTACTGATGGTGGAGCCCTACCAAGAACAGCAGCTTCCAGAGTTGTGATTGGAGCTGGTGGCTCCCCTCACCTCTCACATTGGCTGTTTTTAACAAATACACTCATCTTTTTTGCATAGAAAACTCCGCCCTCTTTTTACAGCAAAGGGGGAGCCGAAGGAAGCACGGAACGTATTTTAGCCCTTTGTATTGTCTTACAGGCATCTGGTCAGCGTGGCTATGCGTGATGAGTGAGGTATTGTTTGCGTATGGCTATTCCTCGCCAATAAAATATGGAAATGATCGGCATTGTTTGGCTGCCTGCTCTTCTGTACTCTTTTTGCATCATCAGCTGTTGATGACGAAAACCTTTACAAACCTAATGCACACAGACACAGTGAATAATGCACTTTTGTCAAGTGCTTCGAAACATGCTTCATACTACATTACTGCTGGATGGATAAATAAGCATTTCCAAACAAACCGCATATTAACATAACTTGTTAAAATTGTATTTGGGCATTTGAAATATCCAAGAGAATCAAATTATTTTTTCATTCATTCGTTCATCCTCATTCATTCATTCATGCAGAGGGAGAGCATGCAAAATCCACACAGAAAGGCCCAGTCAGCCCATGGAACCTTCTTGGTATTATGCATCATTGCTTACTAGAATTAAATTATTATTTGGCAAATTTACGTTTTAAAATATTGTATTCATTGTATAGCTATAAGTAACTAAAAATTAATAAAATTATATTACACCTTTGGGTGGCACAGTGGTGAGGTGGTTAGCACTGAGTTTGCCCGAAGACATGCTTGTTAGGTTAATTGGTTATTCTAAATTGGTTGGTGTGTGTGTGTGAGTGTGAACGGTTGTTTGTCTCTCTGTGTTAGCCCTGCGATAGACTGGCATCCAGGGTGTACCCCCGCCTCTTGTCCGATGACAGCTGGGATAGGCTCCAGGAGCCCCTAACAGGAATAAGTGGGTACAGAAGATGAATGAATGAACGAATTTTACAGTTTTCAAACACAAGCACTTTTATATATATATATATTTTTTTTTCTCAAAAGAAAATCATTCAAGTAACATACAGAAATACTGCTCCTCGGTCATACAGTTTCCAATTTTTCTTTGAGCATTATTCCCACCCTCCACCCATAGAGGGATAACCCACACACCCAAACACAAGCACTTTTTTATATTGATTGTAGGTCAAAGCCATACAACTTGATTCTGAAAACAAAGAAGAAGAAAACTTAAGGTCTTGCCTCCTGGACATGCACCTTCACCTCCTCAACATAGTTGGAACATATCCTGCGCCCTCACTGTCTGTCTGTCTGCCTGTCAGACAACAATAAGGGCACAGGCACGCTGATGCTTAGTCCTGGTACCTAAACACATTGTAAAAAGCCGCTTGATAGCGGTAAAGAAACATTGATGCTGCTTAAGAATAGCGAGCATTGAGCATTTGCTTCTACACAGTAGCGTTTATTCTGCTGGATGATTTGAACAAAGCGGGTGAGTGATTCTGTTCGCCGAGCGAGCTCCGGAGAGAGAATTTGTTGACATTTTTCACATTCAGCGCCATTTGCAGACAGGTACACCTACCGCTCCCTTCATTGTCCCTACTATCCATCGTTTTATTATTATTATTATTATTATTATTATTATTATTATTATTATTATTATTATTATTATTATTTATTTTCTTCTTGTTTTTCTTACTGTTTTTTTTATAAAGATGAAATGGTGAGGCATTTCGCATTTAGTAATGAGTCGTATAATTTAGAACGTTGCCTGCTACTTTGTTCTTTCTTAATACTAGGGCCTGATTTTCATCATTTTATTACACAACGTGTTGAGACGACAAACAGCTGGCATAAGTGGATAACCCTCTCGCTCCCATATTGCTTAATGCCTCTAGCGCTGAAAACATTCTAAGTATTATCCAGTCAAGCAATGATGTGGCAGCAGGCGCTAGTCGGTATCATCAGCTTTTCCACCAAATTGCACGAACAACATCAGGACGGGGACTTCTGATTCCTACAACCGGTAGGAGAATGGGATGTTCAAATTTTTTCTCTTGGAAGTAGAAAGTCGGATCAGTTCCGTCCAGGGACTGCAGATGTTACTTTAATTCTCTCTGTTGTTTTTTAGCTTAAGTTATGCCACTTTAACCATCACATTTTGGGTGAGTTGTTTTTGAGTGAATTATTCATGCAGTATCTTCATGTGCAAATATTTCAGATTCATTACAATACTATAACCTACCCTATACAGCCTACCTATTCACTGACTTCATTTTGGTTGGTTTGATAGTGTTCACATTCTGTTCGCATTCTGTGTTTTATATCAGTGGATTCATATGCCGATGTGAAGATCTGATAACACAGCGTCCACATTTGGCCCTCATACGATTTAGAGGCTGTGATATTATTCAACTGAAAGGCAATGTAAATGTATCAAAATGCTGACAGTTGCCTGAGCCTACTTTAATGATAGAAAAATATCGCTGGTATTTGATACGTCAAGCTTCAGAACCAACAGATCTCTTCATCTAACCTGACTCACATTCTCTTTTAGTTAGTCTCCTTTATGACTATTTGACACTGCATGCATCAGCCAAGGAATAATTACACTGTCATGTACAAACAATGTAATAACTGAGCCTTTCCTGGCTCTGTTGTTGTTTTGTTGAGTACTAATCAGAGGGCTTTGACTCAGTGTGAAGCATCACAATTACAAGTTTCAGTGGTTACCAAGTCTGACTTTTCATTATGGGTTTGAACCTCCACATCGCTTTTGTTAGTCTAACAACAGTAACGTATGAAGTCGGGACTTTACAGATGGAAGGAGCAAAGATGGCGGATTGCCATACAGCTATTGAACCAACTGCTAAATGTCTTATTTGTGTTATGCAGTATGGTGGCATATATTATGGCCAAGGAGTGTCTATACTCTTATTTGTCTAACCGTTCTTAGCCTGCCTACGTTAAAGTTCTTTTTTGGGACACATTCAAATTTTAGTGTTTACCCCGTCACACTTGTTATCTAGAGATAGCACTTCACATAGGTTTTAGACCATGCAGTATTATTGAAAGAACCCCAACTCTTTAGTCTGAGAAAGCAGAAGACATTTTTTTATTTTAAAAGGAAGACCTCAGACAGAATCAGACTCAGAATAGTTGGTCCTCTGACTCAACCCACTGGGAAAATTTTGTTTTAAGAAACATCAGTATAAACTTTTGGGGAGATTGGTGGGTCCAGAGATATTTGCAGGAAGGTACAAGGAGAGAGAGGACAGACAGGAAAAAACAACATGCTATAAATGAACAGATGCATCTGGGTGTGTTGTTGCAACACATGCCAAATCATACCAGACTACATCAGGTGTACATCCCACTTCGCTACAATGTTTTGGTCAAAATACAGAAGCGTGTCTTCTGTTCATTTAGACCAAACTCACTTAAATACACCTGTTGTAGTAGTAGTAGTAACTGACTTATTAGTCCCTGTATAAGAAGGCCTGACAATTAGATTTATCATATCATTGTATTATAATCCTAGTCATATTTGTCTGAAATATTCAAATATTATCTATATATCAACTTGAAATTCGATGTTGGGTGATGACATTTTTGTTTTGCTTTGCTTTGTTTTGCTTTGCTTCACAACGAAGAAATTCAAACGTACATCGCCTCATTTTCAGTGTTGTTTTTCTTCCACATTTAGAGATGTGTGGAAGGAAAGAGGAAAGAATAACAAAGAAAGGAAGAAGAAAAATACCTTTTTAATTATGTGGTTTCAATAGTAATACAGACATGATTCCTCTTATATTCTCAAACTGTCATGTAACATCATCAGCTGTATGTTGTGGTTGTATCATAATCAGATTCTACATGTATGCTTTAGTCAGCTGTATGTATCCATGTTTTCCTGCTGCTCACTGCTCTCTTTTCTGTCTCTGCCTGGCTGGCCTTAGGCAGATGGGTCCCTCCATATGAGCTGGGTTCTGCTCAAGGTTTCTTCCTGTTAAAAGGGAGCTTTTTCTTGCCACCGTTGCCTTCAGGCTTGCCCTGGGGGTTTCAGGCCGGGTTTCAGACCAGATGTTGTAAAGCATCTTGAGACAATTTGTATTGTTTTTGATGGAGGAAATTTGGGGCAGTCAAAAATAGAGCATTTGCAGCTAGTTTGGGCACTCCCATTTATGGACATGTACATGTTCAGTTTGATCAAGCATCGAGTATAAGATTAGACAACAACATTTTAATGCTAAGAGTGTACACTGCTGCTGCTACACCTCAGATGGAGAAAACCTGTCAGTGCTGCAACCTGTCAGTGCTGCAACACTTTTTCCACGTAAGTTCGGATGTACCTGGAATGGCAGCATTTCATTCATAGATGGCACTGCACCAGCATGATGAATTTTTATGGGAACAGGACAAAACATTTGGTGTCCTACAAAAAGCATGGTTGCAGTACACTAGGCAGTATATTTTCCCTGGCCCCATTATGATATTCTTATGATTATCTAATTTTTTAACTGCTCAGAGTCTATGTATAGTGTACTGTATGTCGTCTTGAAATTGATAAACTCCATCACTGTTGCTAATGACTCACACATGCAGCATTAACCTGATGCCTAGCTAGCAGTATGATAACATACTTCTCTGGGTCAGATTTCTAGTTTCAAGTTTGTTTCTAGATCTTTTTCCAGCACACTGGCCCTGTGTGAATCGTGAGGCTTGTGAGGAGGGAAGGACATGACTGATAGACCATCCAGCTTCCAACGCGCAATAGCCTTTAATCCCACACAGGGACAGATTAATTTTAAAGCTGCTTTTAGTGCGTAAGCCCTCTTTCAGCACTCTGTTCTACCACAAAGTCAGAAAAATAGAAATGCTTAAGAATGTTCTTTCCTTTTACAAATGCATGTCAGTTTTAAAATTTAACCAAGCGTTGTGGTGCTTACTGTTTAATCCAAGATCACTTCAGATTCAGGAAATGTCTGAATGTTAATGTTTATAATATTATTTGTTGCTATAGCAGCTAGGGAGAAGTTATGAGTTCAGCAACTCACTGTTCAGTTCAGTAGTTCAGTTGACATGTTTGTTCCCTGCTGTCCACGGCCCTGCTGATTGGCTGGGAGCCAATTTGCATGTCCTCCCTGTGCCTACAAGAGTTTTCTCCAGGTGCTCCTATGGTCAATTTAGAATCATCAGTTAACCTGACATGAATGACTTTTGGTCTGTGGAAGGAAGCCAGAGTACCTGAAAAAACCCTTTCGGGCACAGAGAGGGAAAAAAAATTCAGCATCATCTGGTTGCCCTTTCTAGCTTTTCCAAAAATGTGTGTTCCTCTGTGCATGTGTTAAGGTCCAGAATCCAGCGTCGTACCCAAAATATCACAAGAACTACTCTGATCATTCAGTTTGTTTTTATTAGCTCCTTCTCATGCCATTGACTTGAATGATGATTGGAGGGTTTAGCACTTTCAACGGTTTTATGCTAGCTGTGAATATTTGGTTTCTTCACTTGGTGAAAAAGTTGCACTGCACTCTGGCTGCTGCAGTACAGGTCAGAGACTTCATTGCGCATTCCCAATAACACACATGTCGGCCCCGGCTGTCATGATATCCTGCTGGCTTTTCTGGCTAATGCAACAGAAATAAGCTAATATACAATTTAAACACCTGTAATCAAATTATTCAAGTGCATTAACTGCATTGCACACTGGATTTTTTTGTTAACAGTAACAAGCAGTAAAAGTTCTGTAGGCTCTGTAGAGTGAATGTACATTAGAAAAGAATTGAAGACACTGCAACATTGGCAGCAAAGCAGTTGCATGAAGGTTGTGTTTGTGTGTTGCAACATTGTATTTCCCAGATATGACTGTTAAGATGATTTCCATTGGCATTTCTTGGGAATAGCACAGGAATCCCGTGAGGCATGCAGATCAGTCTGTAAGACCTCATTTAGACCTTGAATTAACATCCATCCTGGGCAATCGAGTCGTAAGTGGAGTGAAAATGTGATGTGCAAAAATGATTTAACTTCGTGTGCAGGTAGTGTGCATTTACTTCTTTTGTGGAATTTGGGGTGCAGCAGAATATTGTAACAGCTGCATCTGTCACGACAGCTAGATTTGTTAGGACAACTGTTCTCAGAACACAAACTAAAGACCCGTATTGGAGTGAGTAACCAGTTTTTTGTTGAGAGACAAGGAAGGTCTGAATTAAGCTGGTGGTGGTATCTCCGGAGTGAGCTGGAAGACTGGCTGACAAACGGAGAAGAGGAGCAGGTAGTGATGGCCCTCCGACACCCGAGGCTCCGACACATGCGCCGTAGCTCATGAAGCAATTGTATCGAACCACTGTGCCGAAGCGTGGTTCGGTCACGTGACTAGTGACATTTGAAGCACTTGAGTGACGTTCGAAGCAGTTCAAGTGCTTCGAGCGCTTCAGCGGCAAACGAGTCATCCCAGGGGTTCAGTTTGTCATGTGATTCACCTGGTGGGATCAAGTGTGTTCAGGGATATCGTGGATATCTTATTCCTATTTAGTGGTGCTCATTTTAATGTTTCTTTGCATAGTAGGTTGGTCTCTTGCTGTAGTTGGAGTCATTTGCGTATTTCGTGGAGATAGATCTCCACAAAATACGCAACTAACTCCAACTAAGATTAAGAAAGAAATCGATCAATTAGTGATATAGTCAAACAACACTAGATTGATAGATAGATATAGTTACATAGATAGTTGGTCAGGACAAATCACGTGTTTTGTGACGTATGAACCATTTCACTGCTTCATTTGGAAACCCTGTAACTGGTTTGGTTGTCTCGCCTCTTCGGGAGAGATGAGATGAGTCTTAGAAGCAAATACTGAGTCAAGAAAGATTTGGTTTGACACTGTTGCATTCAGTACAAATATTCTCTAACACTAAACCATGATACCAAGAGCAAATGAAAATAGTTGATGTAAGCGCTGAAACATAAACATTAGTGTAAATCAGCGAAGGTTCATAGAGCGTACTGACGTAATCAAAATGGTCCACGGACAACGGTAGATCACTGATGAGGTTAGTGGTACACTGTGAAGTCACCGGTCTTTCTTTAGCGAAACTAGGGTTCGAGTCCCATTTGTACTTTGTTATTTATTTTATTGTTATATGTAGCCTATATAATTTTCTTATAATAAACTTTAAACCACATATCCATGTAATGTAGTCGAATAGGAATCTGCATGGCAAATCAAGTCTCATACAAGCATGAACCAACACGTCTCCATTGCACTACATTTTATTGTCCACTAGATGTCCTAATAGAGCACTGTGTCATTGAAGCTTCGAGTAATGAACCTTTTTTTGAATCACGTGTCGAGGCTTCAACAAAGCCTCAATTGCCCATCACTAGGAGCAGGATATGGCGAGGAGATGGGTCCGGGAGCTGGAGACAAAAGAACAGGTATTAGCGCACGAAGCTCAAGGGAAAAGGCTAGAATACGCTACCAACAAACAATACCACTGAGGTAAGCTGACGATCTGGCGACAAGTGGATGAATGAACCAGGCTTAAGTAGACGGGAGGAGTAGGTGGCTGATGAGGCTCCATTGATTGCAGGTGTGTAAGCAGGTGACTCTAACTCCGCCCAGCTCCGGACCAACCTCAGGGAAAGACAAAACCAACCGAACAAGGAAACATAGATCCTGACAGCATCTCCAGTGGATCGCTTACTGCATCTGTACTGTAAAATGTTAGGGAAATTCTACCTATTTCAGAAAAAGCTGTTGCACCTCTCTCACTAACTGAGAGCATACACATTATGTATTTATTCATCTTGGCCCTGATGGTGGCATGTCCTACTTGCTCAAAGGTCCGATTAGAACTGAACCCTGTAAGTTTCACTGTGCTGTTTGAAGCAGTGATAGAAAACTCTCCCTCTAGAGACGCTATGTAGTTAAACTCTTGAGTCTGAGATTGGATCATTGTGTATTCTGGATGTGTTCACACCTGTACTTTACCTAAAAGATTGCTGACGGAAGTCAAAAATAATATATATATGGATAGTCGAGCGGTTAATAACATGGACTACCACACGGGAGGGGAGTTGGGAACACAACTCCAGTGCAGATCCTTTGTCCTTACTGTATCAGCCTACCTCAGGAACATGAGAGTACAGACAAATGACAGAGTCACACCGGCTCGGATGTCACACGGGTCAACAAGGTCCACGTCAGGTGCTAGGGAACAAGGAACAAGACATAGATGGACAAGGGCGGAAAACACGGAACTGTTGGAATGCTACTATACGAGCAACCCTAGAAAGAAGGGATACATGTGGGACCAATGGTCACTTCGAAACCCACAATCAAGGCTAACATCAAAACAGCTGTTAGCCCACTGTTCCAACATCCACAGTTGAAAACTCCTATCACAACTAGAGATTGATGAGGTACAACAAGGGGCACCAGGACAGCGGGGGGATGTACCAAGGTGTACCAAGCCCCAACAGCTACCAGCCTCAGTGCAAGAGCTGCTGACCTGAGAATGAAGATCATGGCACAATTAGAAGCCAGGAACCCCCGTCGAATACCGAAGCTGACTTGTAAAGTACCTTCAGAAGAAGGATGTGAATGCTGTACTAACAACAATCCCTACGGGAACCATCACTGAGACCAATAAGCTGATACACAGTACAGCAACAGTAATCTTTGAAATAGCATGGCTACGATATGGACCCAAACCATAACAAGCAGCATCCACCATTGACAATACAGTTAGAGGCAAAGATAAGGCAACACGGAGAGAAGTTAGCCAGCAAACAGAACTGCAGAAAGGCAACATGGTGAATAAAGGGGCACCCAGGAGGTACACCAAGCTCTCCATACCTGAAGCATTCGAAATTGCCAAACAGAGACTAACAGCACTGGCCACCTGGTTAAGGAGATACATCAAGGAGGCAGAGCCCAGGAGAATAAACAAGCTGTTCTCCACTGAACCAGCCAAGGTGTATTCTCAGTGGCAGGGAGGAAATGACAACCGGTCAGACCCACCAAGAGCTGAGGTGGAAGAATACTGGAAGGGCATATGGGAAAAAGAGGCACCACACAACCCAGATGCCCAGTGGCTAGTGGACCTAAGAGCAGAACACAGCAACCTCCCAGAACAAGAACCAGTAACCATCTCAATGGCAGACATCCAAGAAAGAGTGTCAAAGATGAAGAGCTGGACAGCACCTGGCCCAATATGATCCATGGCTACTGGCTGAAGAAGCTAACAGCACTCCACGAACGCCTAGCAGCACAGATGAACCAGCTGCTAAGGGATGGGTCCCATCCAGAGTGGCTAACCGAGGGCAGGACGGTCCTAATCCTGAAGGACCCCCAGAAGGGGCCTATCCCATCCAACTACCGGCCAGTAACCTGTCTCTCCACTAAATGGAAGGCCCTGTCAGGCATCATTGCGGCTAAGATGAGTAAGCACGTAGCTCAATACATGAGTGGGGCTCAGAAAGAAATCGGTAGCAACACCAGAGGAGCCAAGCACCCGTTACTGGTCGATAGAGCAGTCGCCCGAGACTGTAAGAGCAGACAGACCACCCTGTGCACCGCCTGGATTGACTACAAGAAAGCTTACAACTCAATGCCACACACATGGATACTGGAATGTCTGGAACTGTATAAGATCAACAGGAACTTAAGGGCTCCTCCAGAATTCGATGGGAAAGTGGAAGACAACCCTAGAGGCCAACTCAAAGCCAATTGCCAAAAGCCAAGTCAACATCAAAAGCGGCATATACCAAGGAGATGCACTATCACCACTGCTGTTCTGCATAGGCCTGAACCCCCTCAGTCAGATCATCACAAAGAGTGGTTACGGGTACCAGTTCCCGAAGTGGAGCAACAACTCTACATGGATGACATGAAGCTGTATGCCAGGAATGAGCGAGGAATCGACTCACTGATCCACATCACCAGGATCTACAGCAACGACATAGGGATGTCATTCGAATTGGACAAGTGTGGCCAGATGGTCTCAAAGAGAGGCAAGATGATCAGAACTGAAGGGGTCGACCTACCAGAGGGCAACATAGGTAATATCCAAGACAGCTACAAGTACCTTGGTATCCCACAGGCTAATGGCAATCATGAGGAAGCCACAAGGAAGTCAACCACCACCAAATACCTCCAGAGAGTGAGGCAGGTCCTGAAAAGTCAGCTCAATGGCAGGAACAAGATCCAAGCCATCAACATGTATGCAGTACCAGTCATCAGATACCCTGCTGGGATCATAAGCTGGCCAAAGGAGGAGATAGAAGCCACAGACATCAAGACAAGAAAGCTCCTCACCATGCACAGAGGGTTTCACCCCAAATCCAGCACCCTGAGACCTATACAGTAAGCCACAGTTACTCATTGCGCGGCTCGTCAAGCTATAACTGGCGGCTCGCATGGTAGCTTACAGTATCACACTGCCACTTGCCTTTAATTGCAAATCGCATCCACAATTTACTGGCAATGCTGCTTAAACTGCCATCTCGTGGCGATAAGTTGTAATACATCTCACACAGCGGAATCACGGAAAGCGCGAATGAAGGTGGCCATGTGGCATTGTTTACAAAACTTGACCGCAACGCACGTTTGCAGGCAGGCGACGTAAGCTCCGCCAGCTAGCGTAAAACACAAAATGGACCGGTTTTTAATAAAAAACAGAAACAGGCTCATTATAGTAAATCTGGTCTTAAATGAAAATGTATTGGCCGTAGGGATGCAAATTATCGAGTAATTCATTAATCGATAGTTGTTTCATCTTATCGATCGATGATCGATTAATTGATAAGCGGCAATTTTTCTGAGAAGCTGAATTTCCCTCTGAATAGGTTATCTACTGTATACGTAACATAAAATGCAATCTTCCTTACGATGCGCTGTCTCTTAGCAGGATAATAAAAATAAATAAAACATATTCTGAAAAGTAAATAAGGTGTCACATGTGGACTATTAGCAGCATTTATAATCCCCCTTAAAATTGGGAAATGTGACAATATCACAATAACATTAGTAGACTAGGACTGGACAGTCGTAACTCTAGTTAATTTAAATATAGGCTGCCTGATGACAGATGTGTCTGTCTTCGTAAAACAAAACAAAAACATCCCTAGTGCTCCTCATTGTGTTGTGTTTTATTTTATTTTTATTCTATTCTTATTTCACCTATTTAAGCTGTACTTTACTAGAGAGAAAAGTTACTGGAGTCAAATTCCTTGTATGTGTACATACTTGGCCATTTAAGCTGATTCTGATTCTGATCCTAATCCTCATTGCATAGCTAGGCCTATCTATTTTTGTTCAAGAATATCAGGATATCAACATGGTCAGCTAAGTCGTGTACGCAGCCTGTTAACAGTTAGGCCAGCTGCTGAAAATACACGCTCAGAAGTGACTGACGTCTGCTGACGTGCCTGTCCGTCAACGACATTTATCTGCAGCATGTCTGTAGTAACCATGTATGTTACATATACACTGGGTAATGCCCTCTGCTTCTGTGGAATCACATACCCTTCGTCCCAACGCTGTGGTGATTGTAGGCCACAGTTACTCATTGCGCGGCTCGTCATGCTATAACTGGCGGCTCGCATGGTAGCTTACAGTAACAGACTTTAATTGCAATCCACTATTTACCGGCAATGCCAAAGGTGGCCATGTGGCATTGTTTACAAAACTTGACCGCAACGCACGGTTGCAGGCTGGCGACGTAAGCTCCCCCAGCTAGCGTAAAACACAAAAAGGACCAGTTTTTAATAAAGTGACAGAAACGAGCTCATTAAAGTAAATCTGGTCTTAAATGAAAATGTATTGGCCGTGTTATTTATTTTTTGTGGGATGTCCATTTTGTATGTTGTCGTAAAAGTGTCTCGCCTTTTGATTTTGCACTGCCAATGTGGCTCTTGTGAAAAAAATAGTGAGGATCACTGTTGTAGGCTAGCCACTCGCTGTTTGTAGCATGGCTGAATGTGACATATTTAGGTGGTAATTTAACGAAATTGTGGAGTGGTTATATTTTAAAATACTTCCACATATTGTGCATTTGGCGTCATTGTCGTCATTGACCAAATTAAAGTGGCTCCATACTGCACTCCGTTTTGCCCTCTTCATCTTGTCAGCGTACCGCTTCTCGTTTGTCTGTTGTTGTCATCAGAGCCCTGCTTCGCTTGTGTTCCCACGTGTGCGTCAAGTACGCCTGGCGTCAAGCGCGCCCCCACGAGGACGAGCGGGGAATTACGGGTTCAAAATGCAATTAATTGCAATTAATTAATTTTAATCGAGTAATTTCTTATCGACAATTAATCGATAATCGATTAATTGCTTGCATCCCTAATTGGCCGTGTTATTTATTTTTTGTGGGATGTCCAATTTATATGTAGAAATGCACAAAGGTGACTTCACGCCCGTCGATAGGGGGGGACAAATGGGTCTGCTGTCCCGGGCCCAGGATAGAGGGGGCCCCAGAACTGGGCCCTCATTAAATTATGGAATAATTTAAAAAAAAATGATAATAAAATAGGAATATTTGTGGGGGGAAAAAAAATGTAATATTTGAGTTACATAAAAGCTTTTTATTTATTTTCTTCCTAATTGTCCTTGAAACACAAAAATGGTTTGGCCACTGATCAAAATTTGATGTTCCTGTTAGCACAAGTTGTGCTCAGAAAAGGAAATAAAAGAGAAGAAGAAAATATATAAAGCTCCATGTGTGTGTGTGTGTGTGTGTGGGGGGGGGGGGGGGGGGGGGTCGTAAAAAGTGGCTCGCCTTTTGATTTTGCACTGCCAATGTGGCTCTTGTGAAAAAAAAAAGGGAGGATCACTGCAGTAAGCGGAAAGAGGGAGGCCGAGGACGAGTGAGCATCAAGGCCACTATCCTGGATGAAACATCAAAAATCCAAGAGTACATCAGAAAGATGGCCACAAAGGATGAACTCCTAAGTGAATGTCTCAGGCAACTGAAGTCCGATAAGAGTGCAGAGGAAGAGGAGCAGATCACCTGGAGGGACAAGCCCCTATATGGCATGTACCAGCGCCAAATTGAAGAAGTGGCTGATATCGAGAAGACCTGCCAATGGCTGGAAAAGGCTGGACTCAGAGACACTAATCATAGCAGCACAAGAACAGGCCATAGGTACAAGAGCCATAGAGGCCAAGATCTACAAGAGTAGATCAGATCCAAGGTGCAGACTATGCAAAGATGTCCCTGAGACAGTCCAGCACAAGCAGAGTGTAAGATGCTTGCTGGATCAGCGTACATGGAGAGACACAACCAAGTGGCTGGAATAGTGTACAACACAGGTCTCAAACCGATCTGTGAAAGGGCCGCTGTGGCTGCATGTTTTCATTCCAACCATGCAGCAGTACACCTGACTTGGCTCAATCAATCAACTGAACTGCCTTCACACAGTCATTTCAAGTATCCTCTTGCTTGATTAGAACAAAAACTTGCCAGCCACACCCACTGCATGGGTGCTGCATGGTTGCTGCATGGTTGGAATGAAAACCTGCAGCCACAGCGGCCCTTTCACAGATCGGTTTGAGACCCCTGGTGTACAGGAACATCTGTACCCAGTATGGAATACAAGTACCAAAATCCCAATGGGCCGCACCACAGAAGGTGGCTGAGAACAACAGCGCCAAGGTGCTCAATTCGGTTTTATTTATATAGCGTCAATAACAATACAAATCGTCTCAAGACGCTTTACAAGACCCAACCTGAAACCCCCAGAGCAAGCCTGAAGGCGACGGTGGCAAGGAAAAACTCCCTTTTAACAGGAAGAAACCTTGAGCAGAACCCAGCTCATATGGAGGGACCGATTTGCCTAAGGCCAGCCGGGTACAGACAGAGAAAGAGAACAGCAAGATAAACATACACATATCTGACTAAAGCATACAAGTGGGATGCTATGATACAAACTAATGATGTTGCATGACAGTTTGAAAATATAAGGGGAATCATTGGCAGGTTGGAGAATTGTTCATTCAGGTAGGAGTGGATAACAGCAGGATTCCATGGAGACTGGGCAGGCTGATGAGACCACGACAACAGATGTAGTATGCCGCTCCACAGGAAACACTCAACTCCAGGCCAGAGATACTCGGAAGAAGGGAGAGCAGCAGTAAACATTCTATATAGTAATAGCACAGAATTGCATGACTAGTAGCAGATAGGAAATAAGAGGACAAGAGCTCTGTGCCAGAGAAAAAGAAAGTGGAGAACACATGAGAGTGGAGAGTGAAGAAAGAAGGAGAACATGTGTTTGGTGCATTGTCCCCCAGCAGCCTAGGCCTATAGCAGCATAACTAAGGGATGGTTTAGTCCAGCCCTAACTATAAGCTTGATCAAAAAGGAAAGCCTTAAGCCCGACCTTAAAAATAGAGAGAGTGTCTGCTTCCCGAACCCAGACTGGGAGCTGGTTCCACAGGAGAGGAGCCTGATAGCTGAAAGCTCTACCTCCCATTCTACTTCTTGAAATTCTAGGAACCACAAGTAGGCCTGCACTTTCAGACCAAAGTGATCTGTTGGGATGATATGGTACAATAAGGTATTTAAGATATGATGGAGCTAGGCCTTTGAGGGCCTTATATGTAAGGAGGAGGATTTTAAATTCTATTCTAGACTTTAAGGGGAGCCAGTGAAGAGAAGCTAAAACTGGAGTAATATGATCTCTTTTGCTAATTCCTGTCAATGCTCTTGCTGCGGCATTTTGAATCAGTTGGAGGCTTTTTAAAGAGTTATTTGGGTAGCCAGACAGTAATGAATTACAGTAATCCAGTCTGGAAGACACAAATGCTAGTTTCTCAGCGTCATTCTGAGACAGGATGTTCCTAATTTTGATGATATTACGTAGATGAAAGAAGGCAGTCCTGGTTACTTGCTTAATGTGACATTTAAAGGACATATCCTCATCAAATATAACACCAAGGTTTTTCACAGTAGTACTGGAGGCCAAGGTAATGCCACTCTCAGCATGCCCTCAACCTCACAGGAGTGCCCCAAAACAGCCCCCGTGTACAATCTCTGCCCGTACACAACAGGGCGTCTCCTTCATAAAAAAGCAGAACTATTAACGGAACACTCTGCTGTGTGTAGAGGTCTGTATGGTTAGCTTGCCATAGTTTTCAGGTGATTTATTGAAGGCAAAACACAGTGAATGGCCGTGCATAATGGCACTGCGCTCTGACGCGGCTCTTCTCCGGGAATCTACAGGGATTTTGTGAACTGACAGAGAAGCTCTTCATATATTGTTTGGATGCAATAAGAATCACCACATTCATAGACCAATGCAGGCTGAATATTTAGTTTAGTATTGAACGGATTTATTGATCCGCGACACATTGTCAGCTTTAGGCACGTTACTCACACAGCAAACTGCAAAAAGGAGCAAACTTCTTCGTTAAAAGAATGGGCATGGTATTGGGCAGAGGTATCGGGAGGATTTTGGCCTGTGCACGCATTCGCCAGTGTGTTTATCATGTCCTCATTGTTTAATATTGCTGCCATGAGATTGCGAGCGGCCTGACTCATTGTCACTCTGACACAGCATCCACACGTTAAACAAGATGGCCACAAGCACTGACGAGAAGTCTGACGTCACTCAAGTTTATATTTCTGCCTGAATGTACTTTTATGTTTTCTGGAACACACAAAAAAACACATAAACCAGAAAAAACATAAAGAACATTAACATATAGGGAGTAGGATGTTGTTGTCATATGCATACTGGGTGCATTATCTAAAGTTTATAATGTCCAAGTCCGGTCTGCGTGGTATTATATAATTCATCCATTTCCCCCAGCGTGAAACTAACAAGTCCCTCGTGTAGTTCACCTCAGCTGTTACTCTCTCCATCCTGTAAATGTCCATTATGATGTCCATCCACATGTCTGAAGTTGGGCTCTATTGTGATTTGTGTTTTTCGTGAGGGCCTTTTTGCTTGCCACTAACAGGATACTAAATAGATATTTGTCTCTCTTAGGCCATCCTTCAGGTATGTACCCAAAAAACAATATTTTACTTTCTAAAGCCAGGTGGCTTCCAAAAATATCTTGTATTGCGTTGTGTATCCCCTTCCAGTAGGTTTCAATAACATTGCAGTCCCAAGAAATATGATAATGGTTTACATTTGTATTCCCACAATTTCTCCAGCAAGTCGGGGGGTTCCCTTCGTATTGACATTTTTGGTAAGGTGTAATAAAATATCTAATCAAGCTTGTCCAGCCATACTCCCTCCAGCTCTGTGAGCTGCTACATTTCCATTGATAAGTCCATATTTTTGCCCATTCATTCAATATATTAATAGGTTCACTCCATATATTCGAAGGTTCATTCTATAAATTCAAGCTTCATTCCATATGTTCAAAGTTTCATTCAATATATGTTTATATAATGTTTATATATATGTGTGTGTATAAACATTTAATTTTCTATCACAGTGTGTGATAGTGTGCCATATATGAGGTTAATGAGATGCATAATGGAATTATGCATGCATTCAAGTAGGAACAGATACTGTTCTAAGTCTCTCAGGTTCTTGGATGAGTCACTCTACCTACATTTCCACAGCCACAGTCCAGTAGTTACACTCCCAACAACACTACAGCAAGTCACACCACAGCAGCCAAGGTTATAAACATTTTTTGTTAGTCATCCCTTCCTGTCTGACATTGTTTTTGTTGCCACAGCAACAACATTTCTGACAGTTGTACATGTTTTAAGCTGCCAGCTGACGCAGTTTGCGGAGTGGTCACCTACTGGTGTAATGAAATGTCTCTGTAAATGCATTACAGTATAAATGACCAGACAGCTCTTGTTGGGGCATGTTTATCACAAGCAAAGTCCAGTATGAGGGGATGGATATTATTATGATGGCAGACAGCAAAATGTGTGTTTTATCAGAAGGGTGAGAATCCCAAAAGTCCCTTGAGTGTGGCCATTTGCACCAAATAAAACTGAGACAGTAGTTGAGAAACCTAGTGTGAAATAAATGTTCTTGGAGCTCTGTTTGACATTTTAATGATCCTAGTACTGTGATTTTACACTGACTGCATAACTGTATATTACTGTATAATAATTTGTAATATTTGCTTTCTACCTTGCTGTTAACTAATATTTTCTTCCCCCCATTTCCGTGTGTTTTCCTGTGTTATCTGTGCATCAAGCTTCCTTAAGCATGCTCTGGAGGGAGCATGGAGGAAGTCTAAAAAATAATACAAGTGATTTAATCCCTCTAACTTTATCACTTTACTTTAGTAAAACCTAAAAGCAAAATTTAAGATTGAATTACACCTTTATATAGTAGTTGAATGCCTCATTTAATGGGCATATTAGCATGGTAGCCTGTTTACAGTGTTCTGTAACATTTTTTTTATCTATCTCTAACAGCTGTTGCCATGACAACAGACGAGGCGGAAAGTCACCAGAAGAAGGCGGCGCAGCAGGAGGAAGCCGGCCAGGATGCCAGGCTTCCCTCTCCAGAGGATGAGCAGCTCCAGCTTCAAAACCGCACTTCAGCTGGCCGTGGCCTCTCACGGCTCTTCTCCTCTTTCATGAAAAGGCGGTCGCAGTGTGAGAGTGAGGGGAGAGAGAAGAGGGAAAAAGAAGAAGAAGAAGCTAAAGCCCCCATTGCTGACCCTGAACCTGAGCTGAAAACAGAGGGAGAGGTCGCCATGGACCAGCACTCAGTAAGCAGTGCTGAGGCCCAGGTGAGTCCATTAGCCATTTTGTCAGTGTTCCCTTCTTCTGTGTTGTCAAAAATGCTAATGTTACCTAGAATCCTCAAATTGCAATTTGACATCATTCTGAGATGAATACATACATACATACACACACACACACACACACACACACACACACACACACACACACACACACTGACCACCTCACTAGATAAACTGTAATGTGATGTACAGGGTTAGGCCCTTTTTTGTCATGAACTGGCTTAATTCTTTGTGGTATAGATTCAATCAATTGCTGGAAGTATTCCATAGAGAGTTAGGTCTATATTAACATTATAGCCTCATACAGCTGCTGCAAATCTCTTGTAACACCACATCCCTTAGGCGCTCTAGTGGATTCAGATCTGGTGAGCATAAATTCTATTTAAGTACAGCGAGTTGACTGTCATGTTCATGTTTTAGCTACACCACTGGCAGCAGCAAGAACCCCTCATAAGGCTGAATGGATCCTTGCTTTTATGTTGTTTGTATCAACATGACATTTTTGCCTATAGAACTGCTGTTCACTGGATGATTTTTCAGACTATTTTCTGCAAACCCTGGAGATGATTGAAAATCCCATATAGTTCCATAAACTAGCGGTTAAACAGGTAACCTAATAAGTCGACCAGTTTTTGTATGTGTGAATACATATCAGATTCCTCTGAAATAAAGCGTTATAGTCCATGTCACATATACAACATCTAAAAGAAAACAGTATTTCAGTGCAAAGAGAGGGTGTAATGTATTGTTGAAGCATTTATCCGATGGGTGATCAGTGAGCAATGTTTTTTGCTACATTATATATACATGACTGGTATATGATATAACTACACTGATGATTAAAATTCATCAACAAATTCATCACATCTGTTGTAACATCAAATCATATACACTACCTTGCGCAACACTGTTCTGAGGCAATTTCTTTGCTAAACATACTATATGTCCAATATTAAGTGAACATGACAATTTGAACATTCGTAAAATAACCATTAAGGGACACATTAAGTCACTTGATGATATTGTTTTTTAGCTTAGAGTTTTCAGTGATATCCATACTGTGGTCAGATGCAGCCTGTTTGCTTTAATTATTATTGAGATGTGTCTACTACGTGTTTTGAGTTCACCTGTGGCAAGTTACACAGATCGGTTATAATTGAGAAAGGCCTCTATTTGTGTATATTTGAGTTTTAATTAATTTGTAAAATTCTCTGAATACATGATTCTGTTTTGTCATTAGGGTTTATGCAAGTTTAAGGGGAACATTTTACATAACTAAATATAAATCTCCAACATAATAGCTGAAGGGGTCTGAACATTTTCTGAAACAACTGTATGTATGTATTCACACATTCCTCAACAATTTAACTTTACTGTAACACCTTAAAAATGCTGACAGTCTATAAATGTCTCATGGTAACAGATGAGACTGCACAGTCATCAGAGTCTTTTTGTCAGGCTCTGCAGATAGAAAAGAAAGAAGCTGAGGAGGAGAAGGGTGGAAAAGAAGAGCGCAAGAAGGAGAAGGGAGACGATGTTGCCATTGAAAAGGAAAGGGAAAAAGAGAAGAAGAAGGAAGAGGACGAGGATAGGGAGCCTGGGCTTGAAGGAGGCCCTAAGGAAGAAAAGGAGGAGAAGACCACAGAGGAGGAGGCCAAAGCCTCCAGAGCTTCACGCCGTTCTAAGACCATGCAGATCAAAGTTACCCTGCTGGATGACACTCTGTTCGAGTGTGAGTTGGATGTAAGAACCATTTTATTTTACGTTGTCATTCATCATGCACACATAAAATGAAAAATATTTTGTTACATTATTTTATTTTATTATAGCATACATAAACACTGCCTGGCCAAGAAAAAAAATGCCACCTGGATTTGACTAGGCAAATAGGTACGAGCCTTCTATTGGAAAATTACTCTATGGGCAATTATCTTTCAGCTGGCAATAAGTTATTTAATCCCAGCTGATGCGATTGATAGCTTCTAATTTCTTAAACAGCCATGTTGAAAGACACGTCCCGTGGTATGGTAGGGCATGTTTAATAGTGAAAGTAAGAGCATTTCCACATGTACAATGTGAAGGGAACTCAAGGGACTGGGACTGAACAGCTGTGTAGCCTTAAGAAAACCACTAATCAGTGAAAGAGTGGTTCAGGGAGCATGAGACATCATTTTCACACATGGATTGGCCACCACAGAGTCCAGACGAACCAGAGGGTTAGTGGTTCCCTAACCCTCTTCAAGGAACTCTACAAGTCCAGTTGCCTTTCTTTAGTGTTTTTGAATATTCCATGACTTGAATGAATAAGAATTTGAGTGACTGAGAGATTTGAGTGAACTGACCAGTCAGAATTTGGTCAGACACGAGCACGTCAGCTAACATGTCTACCAGGAAACAATAGCCTTAATCATCATAATGGGAGTAAAGACAATCACTGGCAGCAAAAATTTGCTTTCAACTATTCAGTTTGACCCTGCAGTTAATCACTTTTATGTTTCTACACAGATTTAGTGTATTTAAGATCAAGGTCTTTCACAGAATGAATGCTGAATGCTTGAGTACTCAATGGCTTTTCCACTGTGTGTGCTTGTGTGTGCATTAGAAACATTCTAAAGGCCAGGAGCTGTTCATTAGGGTGTGCGACCACCTCAACCTCCTAGAGAAAGACTACTATGGCCTGGCCATCTGGGAGACGCCCACCATGAAAGTGAGTTAGATTCTAATAGTCAAAAAAGGCAGCTTATCATAAGTAGGCTGAACTTATTTTACCTGTACCCGTAACATGACCTATCTCATGTATAAACATTTTTTAGACTTGGATGGACCTGACCAAGGAGATTCGCAGGCAGGTGCAAGGTAAGCTCAGCTTTAGTCTTTTTCTTTTTGGTAAGTTTGGTAAGTTCTACATGTTTTTTTATTTATTTATTTGTTTATCACACCATCCTTTTTTTCTTCAAGGTGCCAACTACAATTTCACTTTCAATGTGAAATTCTATCCACCAGACCCAGCCCAGCTCTCAGAAGACATAACAAGGTACTTCAAGTGTTTCAGACATTTAGTATATTACCCACAAAGACTTTTATTGTATAAGATCCTCGCTGTGGATTGGAAGTTTTAAAGAATTAAATAAATTATTATGCTGTTCACCAATACACTGGCTTTTTACTTAAATCATGTATTTTCCACATAGAGAACTACTTTGTGGTGGATCTAAGGCCCTGAGTGCAAATGGCCACCTTAAAGACACATTGATGAGCATTTGAGATCTGATTACGCAAATCCTATTTGCATGTGGTCTAGCAGTATGAACATGCAATGCATCCTGGGTCGTGTTCATAAGAAATACCAATCCAAACTATTAAAAAAATCTAAATGAGCAAATTAAAATATATTGACTATGAGTAAGCTATGCACGGACACTTGTGATGGGATCACACAGGACACACGTTAATACCCAGTCTGAACAAGGCCTAAGAAGTGTCAGTTAAGTTGGTTGTGTCTGACAGTAAATTATATACAACTTACAAAAACCATGTTAGTCTATGATAATAAAAACAGAGGAGCTGAATCAAAACCTATTACTGTTTTACGAGCTTGCAAGTTACGTATCAGATAAAATAAAGCCCCTTAAGTATGAACCAAACTTAACAGACACATGCATGTGAGAGTTCAGTTTTAAACTTTAATTTGTAGTTTGACAAAAACTCTTTTTGTTTCTGGAGTTGTGAACCATATCTCACAGAAAATACATTTGTGCATTTTAGGTACTACTTATGTCTTCAGCTGCGGAAGGACATCCTTCAGGGCTGCCTTCCTTGTTCCTTTGTCACACTGGCTGTGCTGGGCTCGTATGCCCTGCAGTCAGAGCTAGGCGAGTACGATCCCGAATTGCACGGCAATGAATATGCTAAGGAAATGAAAATGGCACGAGGTCAAACCAAGGAGCTGGAGGACAAAATGATGGAGCTGCACCGTACATATAGGTCAGAACACTGTCTCAACTAGTTTTTCAGTTAATTTGCTAGGTAAAAGTATTGTTAACACAACTATTATTTTGAAAATATTTAAATTGAAATGTTGCATTCATATATTTACATACAATTTCAGTCAACTTTGGACATACAGGCAAGTTCATGTCTAAATGGTTGGGGAACGTACTACTACTTCTATGTAACTGTCAAGATTTGTGCCATATTACACAGTCTGCACAACATAACCAGTGCCATACACTTGCTACATTTTAAGGGAGGACATACTGTACATATCTCCTTGCTTTCATTAATACTTTGTCATAGTGCCAAAAGATTGTGTTAGATTCCTATTGGGGTGTCGTGGCAGGTCAATGAGTCCAGCCCAGGCAGATCTGATGTTCCTGGAGAATGCCAAGAAACTCTCCATGTATGGAGTGGACCTCCATCAGGCCAAGGTGAGCACAGGAGCTACTGCTTATTATTTCCACTTAACTGTTAAATGCTTGGTTGAGTGATGATTATTAAATTGATTATTAAGTTGTGTGTGTTTTTTATGTACAGACTTCATATGACAATGTCCATCATAGATTTATTAAAATCTAGTCACTTAAAGTAGATCTTAATATGCTATACTTGCATTAAAACAAATAGAATGAATAGATTCATAAAGTCTGTATTTTGTTATTATTGAACAGCTAGAAGACATGTGATTTGTCAGGTTTTACATCAGAAATCAGGTCAATCTCTTTGCATCAGGGGAGGGATTAAAATAAATATAGAAGTGGGAATCTTCGACTATACCACTCCCCTGTGGACGATGGTGAGCAGTACAAGGCATGCAAGACCTTAAAATTACATTCAAGAATGCAACCCTTCTTAGCATTACAGCTTGATGACATGACATGATATAGACATAATTCAAGGCAATAATAATAAGTAGATAAGTGTCTGGTTTAATTAGGAGCTCAGGAACAAATTATTATGAGATTATGAGAATAATATTTCTGAAACTCATGCAATCACCTTTTAAGTGACGTTACTCCAGATCTTTAGACAAGAAGTTTGGTTGCCAGCTTTAACACTAACTAAAATATAGCCAAGCAATAATTCATAGCTATTTTAGAGATCTGTTTTCCTTATTGTCTTGTTCATAAATTGTTGACACATTTTCTTTCAGTTAACACCCATTTATAATCTATATTTCAATATTAGCTTTGGTGAAATTTGGAGATCCTGATTATCATTAATGGAAATGTTTCTCTCTGTCAGGATCTGGATGGTGTCGACATTATGCTTGGTGTTTGCTCCAGTGGCCTGATGGTTTACAAAGACAAACTGAGAATCAACCGGTTTCCTTGGCCTAAAGTTCTCAAGGTGTCATACAAGCGCAGCAGCTTCTTCATCAAAATAAGGCCATCCGAGGTAGACCACTTATAAAGTGATCAAACAATTAAACCTTTGTCCACCACTGAGTTACTAACCAAAACCATACTAACCAATAATAAAAACATTTTTAGATGACCTGTTTTCTTGTTGTGTTGATTTCAACAGGTTGAACAGTATGAGAGTGCAATTGGCTTCAAATTGCCCAATTACAAGGCAGCTAAGAAATTGTGGAAAGTGTGTGTCGAACATCACACCTTCTTCAGGTGAGGTTTCATATTTTCTTTTTTGAGTGTTGTTAGCTTCATGTGCTTGCTTTCTAAAGAGATCAGAAAAGCAATTACAGTATTCTTCGTGTCCAGGCTGACCTCAACTGAGATGGTCACCACTCCAAGGAAATTTCTAGCACTGGGTTCTAAGTTTCGGTACAGTGGTCGGACTCAGGCTCAGACCAAACAGGCAAGCTCTTTGATCGACAGACCTGCTCCCCTGTTCCAGCGCTCCTCCAGCAAGAGGAACTCACGCAGTCTGGATGGAGGTAATAACAGTCTATTCGAATCCATGGGCCAACTGGGCCTTTCTGTGTGTAGGTTGCATGTTCTCCCTGTGTCTGCGTGAGTCCTCTCTGGGTACTATCTATCTATCTATCTATCTATCTATCTATCTATCTATCTATCTATCTATCTATCTATCTATCTATCTATCTATCTGTCTGTCTGTCTGTCTGTCTGTCTGTCTGTCTGTCTGTCTGTCTGTCTGTCTGTCTGTCTGTCTGTCTGTCTGTCTGTCTGTCTGTCTGTCTGTCTGTCTGTCGTTCGTGTGATAATTTGCTATTCAGTAAACAATGCTGTCATAAGTCATTGTTTAATAGCTTTACATCTAATTTTAAGGCTTATGTTATGTTTTGAAAGTCTGACAGCAAAGTTCAAATTTAAATATCATCTTATATTGGAGTTTGCCTTCTTCACAACAATACTCTCAGTGTTTTAGTGTTTCCTTGTACATGTACATAAATACGAAATGTGTATGTTACTCAGATAAAGTAATGGGCGCACTAATTTGAGGGGCTCACCATAGGACATGGGTAAGGATGCACTTGAGATGGGTTCCTCTTCACTGAACTTTATTTCATCTTCATACACTGTGCATCATTACCATTCAGATCTTTTGTGGTTATATGTGTTGTTCTACAACCAATAAAAATCAGTTATATTTAATGAGTATTACTGTTTTTCTCAGTCGCTTTGGTGCTTTTCTCAGATCAGAATGAAAGTTCTCACAACTATTAGTTCAACCTCCACAACATTGAGTCATTTGTGCACATCATCGTAGCAGTTTCTCATTCCTTTGAACAAATTGCAAATGCTTTTGGACATGTATCAGTTACTTTCATACAATTCTCTGCTGTTTTATAACATGTCAACAGTCAAAATGAAACATACTCATGAATGCTGAATAGTCATTCCCTATAAAACTAATAGTCCTCATTTCATTGCCTGAGTCTTTACATACAAAATTGTTGAACTAATTGTCAAAATCTGTCAAGCTAATTTCATACATTCCTTTATCATTTCTTTTTCCTGAAAATGTCTCCTAAATTGACCAATTGCTCTCAGGTGAACTTCAGCTTTCACTCATGAGGACGTGTGTGAAGCATTAGTTGTAACCAGTGACAAGCCACTTGTCCACAGTCACTCAGAGCTGAATCCCATGAACCCTCACCTGGCAAGCTTAGTGCAGGTAGTGTGTACCATTTCTACAATTCTGTAACACAAAAATGGAACGTCAGCGTCGTGGAGGATGGGCGAGAATCCGCGGAGGAAGGGGAAAGGGACAAAACAGGGGCAGAGGAAGAAGAGGTGAAGTACATAGGCAAAGTCCTGAAAATATGTGGCCAGACAGCCAGAAATATGTGGATGTCCAGGAATAATTTATGTTCAGTTTACAGTAATATGTACTGTTATATTGTTTACATTTGTGCACAGTTCTACCATAATGGTATTTCTTATGTTTGTTCTAAATAAGCGCCTGTGTATTTTTTGTACAATGCTGTAGAATTGCAAAGAGCTTATGCAGTAAATATGTCACAATGAAAACATGACAAAGCCATTTGACTGTCTTGTTCATAAACAATGGTGTCAGGACTTATTATTTTGATGACACAGACAGTTTCATTGACATGAATACTTGCTTTTAATGAATCAACTATTCATTTTGAGCAAGTGACGCACTTTTGCAGGTTATCCACTAGGTTTTCCAGTTTGTACTAATTGTTCTGAGAAATGCTGTTGTGCAAATGTTAATAGTGATGTGAGAAATGCACCAAAGCAACTGAGAAAAACTGTATTGAGTATTATATACATAACGAAAGCCTTACTCCACTACTATTATCACTGTGTACACAATTATCACATATGGAGCAGAGTAAATGGTAAATGGCCTTGCTTTTATATAGCTTTTTATATAGCGCTTTTCTACCTATTGGTACTCAAAGCGCTTTTACAGTCAGAGACTTCACTCACACAAGCACGCACACATTCACACACCAGTGCCACGCACTGGGAGCAACTGGGGGTTCAGTGTCTTGCTCAAGGACACTTCGACATGTGGCACATTCCAGGGATCGAACCGCTAACCCTCTGGTTCGTGGACAACCCGCTCTACCTACTGAGCCACAGTCGCCCATGTATAATAGTTACTGCTATACATGATATTTTACATTCCTTAATAATATTCACACTTATATTATTGGCTGTTTGAAAACAGAAAAGCATCTTACTTGTCAGTGGTGACTGCCCTTGTCAAACTATGCTATGTGTGCTTTCTTTATTTATCGACTTTTGTCTCTGCTGCTTTAGTCCCACACATAGTCAGAGCACTGAGCATAAGATGAAAGGCAACTGTGTAATTAAGGCAAATGTGTATCTCTGCAATACACACATATTAAAAACAACACAAACTCTTCTTTACACAGTATATATGTTTTGAAAGCTTGAAATTTCTGACTTCAGAGAATTGACTACATAGTCACAAGTTTTAGAGCCATTTTTTTTCTTCTTCTTTTTTTTTTGTTCTCTAGTTCACACAATTTTCAATCTCTGACCTTTTTTTTATGGTGGTATAAATGAAGGACGACCTTTGGATTCCGAAGACATCCAAATGTCAGTAGCATACTGATGTAGTTATCCACTGAGCTTAACTGATCTCTTAGTCCTTTCAGCTAATAGTATCTTATTGTTAAGTTTCAAAAGTAATTGGACAGATAGGCATGAATACAAGAAAAACATTATATTTTATATTTAGTTTAAAATTCTTTGCAGTTAGCAAATGTGATGTTGAAAGCAATGTGTTATGTCAAATGTATACTTTTTTCTTCCTCTGTCCACTCCAGCAATGGCTTCTACTCCTGACACCAAATCCACACGTCCAGTCAGTGCCCCCGTTATGTCACCGGTGTCTCCTGGAGAGGTTACCTCATCTCCATTACTAGCCACCCTGTTTCGCTCTGACCACCATGAGTGGTCCACACCCAAAGGCCACTGCTATGCACACAGGAAAACAGAACTAAAGGGAGAATGTCACTCAGAGTACATCAGGAGCCACAGCCCAAAACCAGAGTCTACTCCAGAAATCAAGGTAGTGCACACAATCCTTTTTGTCACCACAAGTTCCATCAGGCTTTTACTCACAATACTGACCAAAAAAAGACCTGACAATAAACCTATAATCAGAGATCAGTGAGGACACACACACACACTCACATATTGCCCCATGAAATAAACGTGTGAGCTCTGACTGTGTTACCAGACATTGGCCAGGAGAGAGCGGAGGCACTCCCCCTCTGTGGCTATTACCAATGGGGAAAAAGAGAGAAAGAGCCAGGTTTGTTTGCTTGTTGCATGATCAGAGTGAGCATTGATTGCAACCTATTATATCTCCTTTCTGTATGTAAACTATTAAATTTAAATATCACAATATGCTGTGTATATACAGTATATATGTTGTTTAATGATATACAGCTGAATGCAACATACAGTAAGTGTTAGTTATTTATGGTCAGACAGAATGATCTGTCGACTAACAGATCATTTTTAATAATTACACCTACATAAATTGATTCAAAAGATCTTAACAGAATCTAATATTCCCCAAATCAGAATGGTAAAATCTCAACTTAAGTGGGAATAGCTTTTATTGTATTTTAATTATTTTATTTTTTTGCTTAATTAGAAATGAGATCTTAACATGTCTTTCTGTTATGGGGGAGCAGCACTCGCTTCAGGACAAAAAAACATCGATGGTGCGAGTGAGAAAGGTTAGCATGCATCTGAGCCAGTGATTTTGCTGATCGACCATCCCTGCATTAATTCCCCCATCAAGAATATTTTTGCTTCTTGCTGCCTAACAATGTCCATTCCAGACATACACCATGCTTGAATCTCTTGATTGTTGTATGATTTCTGCCTGTTGGGTTGTTATTATTTAGACACTGTCATTCCCTACAGCTATTGGATAGCTTTCAAGTGTTTTATTGTTTAAAACGTGCTGTATCTCTTTATCCAGAAGCTACTACTACTACTACTACTACTAATAATAATAATAATAATAATAATAATAATAATAATAATATGAAGAAGAAGAAAAAGAAGGCGTGGTGGTAATAAAACTGAGAGGGCCTAGGGTACATAGTGTTACGTAGGGTTTGAAAAGTAATTTAAAGATGTCACTGACTTCTCTAAGATCAGCAGGGAGTTCCGGAGCTGAGGGCTCGGAACTGCATGTGATTTGTATGCACCCAAATTGTGAATGAGTAGGTTATATTTTTTTTTAACTATGTATGGTATGTTAATTCTTGCGTGTTATTAAGGAATTTTCACCAGTCCATAAGAAGAGAACAGAGAAACTAAACTAAACTCCTGAAGTGAAGCTCCACTTTACATTTACACTGCACTGCTGCAGTATTTGCATGCACCGCATGTAACTTTCACTCAAAACATTTAATGTGTATCTGTGTGCCTTCTCATACTGCATATGATTGTTTTTTGTGTATGTCTGTGTGTGATGCTGCACTGCACACATTGGAAACTGCAACCCATGCTCTGTGTTCCTCGGGCCCTGATAACCTCTCATTTTTTGTGATTTAATTTTATTCCCATTGTTGATGCTGATAAATGGAAACCATTTCAGTTCAATATGGAGAAGTTTGAATCGATTCTTCCTTATTTTCAACCTACTCTTCTGTCTTCCTTATTTTCCACAGAAGAGAGCTAAGAAACTTGAGGGTGAAACTATTTATATAAGACATAGCAATTTAATGTTGGAGGTTTGTATTTTCAGTCTTAAAATATCTGTTCAAATTCATTGCTTCCGCAGTTTTCCACCTGCATGAAGATTTTGTGGATATTTGTTTTGCTTTGACTCTTCCATTTCTCTTTCTTTCTTCAAATCTTTTCTTTTTTTGTAGCTTATCCCAAAGGGGTTGGCATGCACTATTTACCTCTCTGATTCTAATGCAAGTAGATTCATCTTACTTTGAAAATTTTGTCCCATTTCAACATTTTGTTTTATGAAATATATGACTGGGAACCCTCCGCTAATGCAAAATTTGGTTGTGGCTGCAGTTTGCAGTTTGGTAGTGAATTGATCAGCATTTGTAAAGTGGTTGGAGTGCCTCAAAATACCGTAACTGTGGTAAGATTTATTTGTACATCTCATAAGTGTTTTGGTTTTTATTTAAAATAAAACCGTTTACACTGTTCTAAGACATTTTGAGTTTTAGCAGGAAAGGCACAGGTGTAAAAATCATGAACAGAAGTTCTGCTTACTTGTCCTAGTAAGCCACAATTTGGTGCAGTGACAAGTCAGAATGTCTTTGGCTGTGGCTTTATTGACAGTATTGATGAAAAGAAAACACCTTTTCCTCTTTTCCAGTCATATATGTCATAATGATCTCTATAATTTTCTGTACTCTAGTTGTTGTGGTTCTCATTTTTGTCATGAAGGATTTTATTTTCTGTGTGAGACTGTGAACGTTTGTTGCCCAGATTACTATGGTCACTGTGCTGTATTACATTCTGTGCTTTTGACAAGAAAGAGGTGACAGTTGATTACTAAGCATGGTGATATTCCCCCTCTACATGTAATACAAGGGGTGACTTGTGGCAAACCCATAAAACTGCATGACAATAGAGTACAGTATGCAGGCCATTTTATTTGTGCCATAACTTTTGGTTTTACTCAGCTGAAGATGGATAGACACACCATTCACTTGCCGTGCTTTTGTTCTGTTAGAGCTGCCCACCATATGTTTTGTTTTTTTCACAGAACACCTCCTGTGTTCCTTTTCATGACACGTTGCTGCCATTTATGACGGCTGTGCCTAGTGCAAGTACTATATAAGTAGTATTTTTTAAATACACAAAAAGAGCAGTAGTGCATATAAAAGATTTTTTTATAACAACATATTATACATATTAGTGATTGATTATTTATCTCTTTAGGAAACTATCTCCCTTTTCTTACACTATGATTAGTTCCTCTGTTGACCTAGGTAAATGTTCACATCCTTTCCCCTCCACTTTTATTTCACATCTTCACATTTTCTTGCATCATCATGTTCCCCCTACTGCTGTTATTGTTTTTCTTCCATCTATCTAGTTTGACTTTTACGTTCTCGTTCAAGGACGTGGACAAGACCCAAACTGAGATCATGCGTCACCACACTAGCATCAGTGAGCTGAAAAGGAGTTTCATGGAGTCGGTACCAGAGCCTCGACCCAGTGAGTGGGACAAGCGTCTTTCCACCAGCTCACCTTTCCGCACGAGCATCAATGGCCAGGTGCAAACAGTGGTGAGTCCAGCAGCCTCAGCAAAAAAGTCTGTGTAGATACTTTTTTCATTTAATTGTAAAACATGGTGACAGAAAAAAATGAAGGTTTCATGTTGTTGAAAGGTTTGTTTTTTCAAGTGATGTAGCTAAAGTGAGCCAGCCGCTTCTATGATCTCTCTGAGGGACTCTCACAGTTAATTTATCAATCCTTGAAATGCATTCTCAAATACAGTGTAGTGGGAATTCAGTGTCTTGTACTGACTGTGGAGAAACGTAAGCTGCTGGTGTAACTTGCGCTGTTTGATTTAAATACAATACAATAATAATATTATCAAAGAGTGGTTGATTAAATAGGGTGCCTACTAGAGATGGGTGATATGGACTAAAAAATGTATCCCGATACTTTCTGCTATTTATCACGGTAACGATAAAAATTACGATAAATAAACACCATTTTAGCCTAATCCTTTTGATTGTAGTGCATTGGCAAGTTTCGTCTGAAATGTTTTTTTGTTTTGTTTTGTTTTGTTTTTTTACTGGAGGGTTTGGATGAAGTCGACATTGCTTCTTCTGCATTTCATATTCTGGTTTGAGCTGTGTTTTAGTGGCATTACTGTCCTTTGTATGCACTATTTGTTTGCAAACCTGGCATGTTGTAAATTGCTGCATCAGACTTTTAAAACCAATTGAAGATAATGGTGGAGCCTCGTCTAGGAAGGAGCTCCTCGTTCCCCGGCGTATCTGCTCCAGCTTCTGCTGTTGTCAATTTGTCAATATTCCACTCATGTTGGGTTCGCAGCGTGTCGCGCACATACATAAGTCATCAATGGAAATTTATCGCGGGATGACATATTCTTACCATGTTAGCCATGGCCATGAATGTGGTCCATTATGTCTTCAGAGCGGTACACTGATCTGGTAGTGCTGTTGGCTTTCTCCATTTCATTCAACTGAATTATATAATTGCTGATTTGAAAATGGCATGTCTGTGTTGGCAATATGCCTATTGCCATGCCTACATACAGAGTAATTGTTCTTGAAAGTCCTTGTATGTATGGGTGTCTGTAGCAAAATTCCAGTGCAAAAATCACAACCCATCTGTCTGTGAAGTGCCTCTTCCTCTGCTGGAGTGGTAAGGTAGTGTTACTTTGGCTGAATAACAAAGAAGTCTAATGCATGTTAGCCTCTCCCACCTGAGATGCAAGTTTTTCCATAGAGTTTTTCCACATTTTGTCACGTTACGACATAAATATATTTTATTGGAATGTTATGTGAAACACCAACACAAAATGGCACACAACTGTAAAGTACAAAATTTCATTTAATTAAAAAACTGAAAAGAGCATTGTGCAAAAGTATTCAAAACTTTGTTGAACCACCTTTTGCTGCAGTTATAGCTACAAGTCTTTGGGGTATGTCTCTCCCAGCCTGCTCATCTACAGACTGAAATTTTTGCCCATTCTTCTTTGCAAAACAGCTCAAGCTCAGTCAGATTAGATAGAGAGCATTTTTGAACGTCAGTTTTCAGATTTTGCCACAGATTCTCAATTGGATTTAGGTCTGGACTTTGACTGGACCATTCTAACAGATGAATATGTTTTGTTTTAAACCATTCCATTGTAACCCTGGCTCTATGTTTAGGGTTTTTGTTCTGCTGGAAGGTGAACCTCCACCTTCTTTTGTGGGCTCCAACAGGTTTTCTTTCAACATTGCCCTGTATCTGGCTCTGTCCTTCTTCCCATCAACTCTGATCATCCCTGTCCATGCTGAAAAGAAACACTCCCAAATCATGATGCTGCCACCACCATGTTTGACAGTGGGGATGTTGTGTTCAGAGTGATGTGCAGTCTTAGCTTTCTGCCAGACATAGCGTTTTGCCAAAAAGCTAAATTTGTCTCATCTGCCCAGAGCAACTTCTTCCACATGTTTGCTGCTTCGGATCTTCTTTTGGATTTTTTTTAGGCCAGATTGTGCAGTGTATGACCAATAGCTGTCACCATATTGACACCACCTGAGCTCTGATCAGTGCTCTCCTTGTTCGGCTTGTCAGTTTAGGTTGGATTTTTGGATTGAATAGTGCTCTGTGAGATGTTCAAAGCTTGGGAAATTTAAAAGACACAAAGGGGCTGAGGGCGCTCAGGAGACTTCAAAAAGTTTTAAGCTTAGGTGCTCTTCTGCTATGGGTGAAGTGAACATCCAGAGGAAAAAAAGAAATTACAGAGGCACTCTGAAGGTGAAAAAGTATAAAAAGCCTTTAATTGAACATGGCCAGGACTGATTAAAAGCACATGAGCCTACGCGTTGCGGCCATGTTGGCCTTCATCAGGGCATGAAATTTAATTTAATTTAATTTAAATTTCTCCACAACTTTACCTATGACCTGTGTGGTGTGTTCCTCCCCATTCTCTTAACAAACCTCTGAGGCCTTCACAGAACAGTTGTATTTGTACTAAGATTTGATTACAGGCATGGTGCACTTGTTGACATGGTATTGTCCCTAGTTATTATGAAAAAACTCTTTGCCCATTGATAACCTCATGCAGTTAATATACATTCTCAAGGCCCTCAACACTGAACAACTGCCATATAGCCTGAATACCTCGAATACCAGACAAAGACACTATTTGGAAAAAATGCAGGTCTGCATATAATGGACTTCTGCCTTTGAACTATTTCTGTTGATGCAGAGCTCAGAGAGACTTGCAGCTGCAGTTTGTTTGATGATTAGACTACTTTTAGAGCCTGCAAGTACAGATTAAAGTGATTTCAGGGCGTTTACTGCTGTCAGATCATTAGTTGTTTCTGCTACTGTCTTGATATAACATACTTTTTGTTATTCATATATGCATTCAAATGCAACTAAGCATTAACACATCACCACATGATTTGTCAGTATGTGTTCTAATACTTATTGCTCTAACATGCACTATTGACACTAGTGTCACTGGACTTTGAGATAATTCTTTAAGCTGTACTTTTCAGTGTGATAGTATAGGAAATTACAACACTTTTACCACAGAATGGTTTCTCTTGTCTGTTGTTGTAATTTATTTGAATTAAATTGAATGCTTAAATTGAATGTTTTTATTATCATTGCAAATAGCTGCAAAATGCATTGCATTGCAAATAATTTTAATAAAGTTATTTTATTTGGAGAGCTCAAAACCACTGCGTCTGGACCTGCTGCCATCTGGAGCCTCATTATGTATCCGGCCATAAAAGCCAACCATACTGTAGTGTAAAGGTACAGAAAATGTATTCACACATTTGTACCTTAATATGTAATTATTACAGCACAAATGTTGTCTTGCTATCTATTTTTGGAAATGTCACCGACTACTAGTGTAATTTGCATTTATGTTTTTTTTTCTGTACCTAATACATAATTAAGAGGGTTTACATAATTCAGTTGGTTTAGAAAGGGTTTTATGTGTATGACAGGAGAATTTCCTTTACGATAATGTTCTCATTTGCATCTGGGAATAGTGTGACAGATTCTAGAGGAATAATTAAAAACAACCACTCAAGGGATTTTGCCAACAGATTCCTAAGGAAGCAGGAGTGCAAAAGACCTGCAGCGAGAGGTCTCAGTTTCTACAGTTAGGAACATACTAAACGCTGAAGGGCGTCATGCCCCAACAGCAACACGTACCCCATTACTGACCCAAAAGCACAAGGAAAGCTCAAATTTTCTTCAAACGATATAAATAAGCCAAAGAGGTTTTGGGAATGTGTTCTGGAGTGGAGCGATGAAACAAAACTGGAACTTTTTGGCTCTCTGGAGGAGGGAGAATGAAGCATAAGCTGACAAGAACATCCTGGGGCTGTTTTGCTTCCTCTGGCATGGGAAACCTGCAGCGTGTGGAGGGCAAGATGGATTCAATCAAGTATCAGAAAATGATGGGAGAAAACGTTGTGTCATGCTGTCTGTAAGGATGATGGAGCTTGGGCGTGACTGAACCTTCCAACAGGTCAATGATCCCAAGCATACCTCAAAGTCCACCAAGACAAGAATCACTGGAAGATACTAGAGCGGCTTTCACAGTCAATTTGAAAAAGGAGGTTGCAGCATGTATACCCAAGAATATTAGTGAACTGGAAACAGTTCCATGAGAATTGAGCAAGATTCCCCATGTATGCTTCCAGAAGCTGGTGTCCAGCCATGCATCTGATTTGCAGCAGGTAATAACAGCAAAAGGGTGCTCTACTAAATATTAAAGATGCTTGTCATGAAAGGGCTGAATAATTTTGAGACTGCAGTAGACACTAAAAGTGCCTTTTGTGTTGAATTTGGAGAAATCACTTGAAATATTATTTGTGTTGAGCTATTTACAAACCTAATTTGCAACTATGCATCATATTGGTCATGTTAACTTCATGTTGACGTATGTTTTATAAAACACATGCATATGGTTTTCTGTTTTTTTCTTTTCTTTTTCTCGTTTGTATGAATATCTTTTATAGAGAAAATTACTGCAACCAAGGGAAATAAAATTGAAATTGAGTTTAACAATCCTAATACAGTGTAACATCAGGAGCACGTTAATCTGTGTTTGCCATTTCACAAACAAACACAAAATCAATTCCAAAAAAGTTAGCAATTCAACTATGCAATCCAGTTATAATATTGAAGAATACAACGTGTGAATGTGCTTCTTTAAGCTAAATGGTATAATGACTGATGTTACAGTTGTTTTGTCTCGACAAAGCCCTCAGGATTTGTTGGTGTTTATTTGATTCCTGCAGTCTCCTGTACTAAAGACCCAGACAGTCACCATCTCAGATGTCACCAACTCTGTAAGAGGAACTGTCACCTACAAGGACATCCCCTTAGTTCGCACTGAAACCAAGACCATCACATATGAGTCAGCACAGGTGAGGGGAATTCAGGGAATTGCACACTAAATAAATAACATTTGACAAAATATGCACAGGCTCAAATAAAAAAAAAAAAAAAACAGCAACTAGTAAGCTAGGATTGATAACGGATTAGATTTACAAGCAACAGTTCCAGAACAATAATGTATAATTTAGGCAAAGTAATGGTAATGCCTACATAGCCTACTCCAAACACTTACCAGTCAAAGGACAACACAATGGCATCCTGTGTATGCCCTCAATCTGTTCTCTTGTTTCAATGCAATCTAGCAAAGTAAAGCCACACCAATGGTTATCTATGTTATACACTCCTGATCAAAATTGTAAGACCAATTGAAAAATTGCAAGAATTTACATTTTGCACTGTTGGAGCTTAAGAAGGTTGTAAGTAGTGCTTCAAAATACAAAAGAAATGGGAATGAGACAAAAAGTAAGCAATTTATTGCAAACAGCCATTAAACTGAAATTGATTGTTCATCAGCTGATGAAGTTTAAGACCACAGCCTTTAACAGTCCAAATCTCCACAAAAATGTGGCTTCAGTGTAATTTTCTGACAGGTACCCACACTGTCATGACCTTCCTAATGGCAAAGGCAAAAAAGCGTTCTCTCTTTGAACATGGTCGGATTGTTGAGCTGCATCAGCAAGGCCTCTCGCAGCGTGCCATTGCTGCTGAGGTTGACACAGTAAGACAGTCATTTTAAACTTCTTAAAAGACCTGGATAGTTATTGGGGAAAAAAAGTCAAGTGGTAGACCCAAAAAAATTTCACCAGCCCTGAGCTGGAGGATCCAATGGGCTGTCCGTCAAGGCACAGGACAATCCTTGGCCCAAATTAAGCTTGTCACTGGTGCCAACTGCAGTCCCATAACCATTAGACGGCATCTGTGAGAGAAGGGTTTTAAGAACAAAAAACGTCTTCAAAGACCTCGTCTCCTTCAACGCCACAAAATTGCCCGTTTGGAGTTTGCACAAGAGCACCAAACATGGAGATTGAAAGGTGGAAGAAAGTTTTATTCTTTGATTAGAAAAAAATTAACCTTGGCGGTCCTGACGGCTTCCAACGTTACTGGCATGACAAGGCGATCCCACCTGAGATGTTTTCTACACAGCACAGTGGAGGGGGCGCCATCATGATCTGGGGGGGCTTTTTCCTTCAGTGGAACCATGGAGCTTCAGGTGGTGCAGAGGCCTCAAACGGCAGCTGGCTATGTGGAGATGCTGCAGGGGGCATCCCTCTTGACTGAAGGCCGTCGTCTATGTGGTAATGACTGGGTTTTTCAACAGGACAATGCTACAGTTCACAATGCCCGCCTGACAAAGGAATTCTTCCAGAGAAATAACATCACTCTTTTAAACCATCCTGTGTTTCCCTGATCTAAACCGATTGAGAACATTTGGGGTTGGATTGCAAAGCAAGTTTACAAAAATAGACACCAGCTCCAGACAGTGAATGCCTCCAAGAAGACATCTTCACCACATGGAGCAACATTCCCACTAGCCTCCTGGAAACACTAGCATCCAGCATGCCAAAACAAATTTTTGAGGTGATTAACACGAATGGCACAGTTACTCATTACTGGGTACTTTTTTGAAAAAAGGGTTTTTTTGAGATGTGGTCTTAAACGTTAGATCCGCTGATGAACAGCCTATTTCAGTTTCATGGTTGTTTGCAATAAATTGCTTACTCCAATTTTTTTCTTGTCTCACTCCCATTTCTTCTTTTTGCATTTCGAAAAAAGAAGAAACTTCAAACTTTCTTAAGATCCAACAGTGCAACATGTAAATTCTTGCAGTTTTTCAAGTGGTCCTATATTTAACACTATAATCCTCCCTTACTCCTATCCCTAAATGTCTTTTTTTTTCCTGAGCATCAAGATCACTTTGTTTTTTCTCCACATGATCGACCATATACCTATTTCCTATACCCTACTCCTTCAGCTCCGCCTCAAGAAATAATTACATGTGTGCTGGTGTGGGAATGTCAAAACAGACACCAAATTTGAAATGCAAATTAGAGTTGTTTATGACTGCAATACTCACTTGCAATAGAAGGACATGACTGAGATTAACCTGGGTACTATCTTCATTTCCTTTTTAATTACCACTTTCTCCCCAGACTCGAGGTAGGATGACCACCTCTCCTGTTTATAGATTGGTTTTCCAATTTACATAGATAACTTCCTTTACTCCTTTTGAAACCATCTGTCTTCTCTGGCTAAAATGTCCTAAAAAGACAGTCCGTCTCCTTCAGGTACAGGTGGACAGCTTAGTCCAGACCTGAACAGCTGGCTCTCCTGTGTTGCACAGCAAAAGGCAAAAGCTGAGTAATGTATTTCAAGTAGTGAAGAATGTACTGACCTGTGCAAAACAACCACAGATACTTAACACAGAGATTCAACTCTTCAGGTCAGGATCTAGCAGTTCCATCTCCTTTGTAGAGGACATCGTTAGCTCTTTTACAGTAACTATTTGTTTCTTGACCAGGACTATTCTTTTTTTGTCCTGAAATGCAGTATGCATAGTGGGACATTGCATATTCACTGATGTGTGCAACAGACTTGTCAGGAAGGCTGTCTGTGCAGTCTCTGACCTCTTAAACCAGTGGATGTGGTGGGATGTTGGAAGAGGATGGCAAAGCTGTCATCCTTAATGGAGAACTCACCAGTGCACAAGACTCTGAGAGCACTGGGCTGCTCCTTCAGTCACAGACTGGTTATGTGTTACTGAAGGTGGGAAATAATAATTTAAGTCAAATGTGCAAAACAGTAAAGTGATCTGAATATTGCTGAAATGGCTGGACCAATAATGGAAAATGATGATTGATTGTAATTGTTTGTGTTTAAATGTATTCACTGGCTTTTGTACAATACTCAAAATGTGTTTCTTACAGCCAGTGGACAGCTTGGCAGAGAGAGACTCTGGAGTTCTGCTGAGTGCCCAGACCATCACCTCCGAGACCATCAGCACCACCACTACCACCCAGATCACCAAGGTGTGCTTTACTAACAGCCTCACAGTCCCTGCATTGATACATACAGTATGCCTGGCCCTGTTTGGACTTGTATTAACATCCGTCCTGAGCAAGTGACCAGCTAAAAGTATAGGCGTGAACACACTCAGGGCACGCACTAGTTTGATTTTCCTCATTCATTTAGGCAAAACCCTGAATTAATGAATGATAAATGATCGCCTAACAAGAAAGAGTTACTGTATTAGCTTGCAGCAATGTAAACCAATAAGAAAACATTTGAGATTTTATATGTATCTGTACCAGCTTATGGCTGTACGACTGTGGCTCAGTAAGTAGAGCAGGTTGTCCACGAACCAGAGGGTTAGCGGTTCAATCCCCGGAATGTGCCACATGTCGAAGTGTCCTTGAGCAAGACACTGAACCCCCAGTTGCTCCCAGTGCGTGGCACTGGTGTGTGAATGTGTGCGGCTTGTGTGAGTGAATGGGTAGACTGTCTCTGACTGTAAAAGCGCTTTGAGTACCAATAGGTAGAAAAGCGCTATATAAAAGCAAGGCCATTTACCATTTACTTGAATGGAATTGAGCATGCTTTGCTTTTCTTACCACTGTCAACTTGATTGAGTGCCTCACCTCAATACACATTTTGTATTAAAACCCACATTAAGATTAAGATTCAGAAAGGGATGAGGATTGTAATGCTCAGTAAGTCACTTTATTCTTCTACTTGCTCTTCTTCTGTGGCGTCTGTGGAGTCCCACAGAGAATGACAAGTCGCATCTTAACATGCTCTGACTTTCTTTCATTATTTTTCCCTGGCACATATTTCTGTTCTCCTGGAACAAGCTAGAGACATGGAACTAAGCAGTGCTCCGATAGCAATATGAGACATCAGCCCTCTGGTAGGGGCCCTTTCATTAAGGGCCAAAAATGCAACTTTGAAGAAGCCACGTCCTGACACTATAAATCTAACTGACTTGAGAATTTGCATATTAATTGCATTAGTACAGTGATTCCCAATCTGGGGTACACGTACCCCCAGGGGTACGCAAAGTGATGTAGGGGTACGTGAGTTGATTCTGAACTCTGACTGAAACTGCTACCACCAGTCAGCCCACAGGCAAAGATGCTAGAACCAGTGCAGATGTGGCTAGCGAAGCTGCTAGCATAGCCACGGACAGCGGTGAGGGGGTCCATGGCCGTAAGTCAAACGTCTGAAGGGGTACGAGCTGCAAAAAGTTTGGTGGCAATTAATTGTTAAGGACTCAGTTTCTCTTAAATTTGTAGAATCTTATGGGAATCCAGTTTCAATTTCAATGTCAAATTGTCCGCAGGTTGTTGTGTGCAGTTATATTTTTTGTTGCTTGTATTTGATTTTGTGCCGTGTCTGTGTTGTAGACGGTGAAAGGAGGAATCTCTGAGACTCGCATTGAAAAGAGAATTGTCATAACTGGAGACACTGAAATTGATCATGACAAGGTGAAGAATTATTTTTTAATGTAATGATGATCTTGTCAGAACTCTGCAGTAATAATCTTGGTTAACTACTATGTTAAATCATATGCTGCGTCAGATTTTTGTTCCAAATTAGTGATGCTGGAATTATTTGTAAGCTTAATTTGCCTTATAGAGCATTTATTATTTCTGCATGCCAGTTATTTTAATTAAATCTGTAGTATTGTACTACAATGGTATTGTACTTAACAAGCAGTTGTCGTTGTTACACTTTTCAGGCTTTGGCTCAAGCCATTAAAGAGGCAAAAGAGCAGCACCCAGATATGTCTGTTACCAAAGTGGTTGTACACCAGGAAACAGAGATCACCCCTGAATAAGACTGACCAATCCTTTGGAAGGTGAGTGTCCACCATAACTCCACCTTCACTCATTCACCCTCACCATTTATTCTGTGGTCTGACTTGAAACTCTGGGGTAATTGCTTGCTATTTAATTTCTCCTTACCCAAAAATATGACAATGAAAAAAAATAAGAACTTCAACAATAACTTTAGACTAAGACATAACACCCTTGTGTTATGATTTTAGCGTTTTTATTTTAATTTTATTTATTTATTTATTTATTTGCTTTAATACATTTGTCAAATCATTGCAAAATAGTGATGTGGAGAAAAAAAAGTCCTTTTTTTTTTAGGAATACACAGGACAAGATGTTACAATCCCTTGTGCTGAAATCCCAGGCAAAACACGTTTAGAGGCCCTGTTCGACTAAGAGGCCCTACCAAGCCTACAGTCATGTAATATGACCAATAACCTATATTCTACCTAGGCTAACTAGAAGCTGCTGGCTTGTAAGCCCATTGAGCAGCAGAGGATACCTCAAACATACCTAACTAAACGCTGCTGGCTTGTATGGCCCGCTCAGCAGCAAACCATGGCTACCAAATACCATGAGAACATGATCTGAACAACAGCAGTATGCAGCATATCATTGGGGTTTTCAAGTGGGCACCTCCCTTCACCGATGTTTCGTTAAGTTAGGCCCACGACACCTCAAGAAGGCTTAACAGTGATTTCCAGCGTCCTGGAATCACCCCCCTCCACACCGCCACTACACAACCCTCTCTTCCTCACCATTCAATGTCTATCAACAACTAGTATGGAAACTAATAACCACAAGCCAAACAAACAAATCTACCATGCTCCGCTCCGTTGATGCAAGCTGAAGCACGTAACCAACAAATCTGTAACAAGCAAACAAATCTACCATGCTTCGCTCCGTTGATGCAAGCTGAAGCCACAAACAAATCAACTGGGGCCTACATGCGGCCTACATGTGGCCTACATCCTTACCTTAGTTAGCTCCCCAGCTAGCATGCTTCCTGCGCACCCATAACCAGTCACTGGCTCTCTCTGCTGCCCGGGACATATTGCTAACCGCAGTCCTCTAGCTTCTTCCTCGTATGCCCAGCTCACTCAGCAGAGCAATGACCGACTTTGCCACAAATCCACGGCAGCCCACTTCTACCGGGCGGACATAAGCCTTCCATCCATTTTGCTCTGCATCTGCTGCTAACTCTGCATACTTAGCTCTTTTTCTCTCGTTAGCCTCCTCAACTCTATCCTCCCACGGGACAGTCAGCTCTATGAAATAGACTACTTTCTCTGGCTCAGACCACAACAGCAGATCTGTCCGTAGTCGAGTGCTAGCTATCTCACCTGGGACAACCAGTTGGCTATTTAAGTCTGCCCTCATCTCCCAGGCTCCTCCTACCCTTAGCCGTCCCGTGTTATGCCTGAAGCCTGCTACTCTAGCCTTTTCTCCCTCCCGTACAAACTTAATACATCTATTCTCTCTGTTAACGGCCACGGAATTTACATTCACCCGTTTTTCCTCTATTGCAGCTGCTAAACATTTCAATACCTGATTGTGATGCCAGGTATAACGTCCTTGGAAGAGACTAACCTTACAACCTGTCAGAATATGACTAAGCGTGCAGACACAAGTGCACAGTGGACAGGCAGCATCCTCACCTACCCACTGGTTCAGGTTCTGGGGAGTTGGCAGCACATCATAAGTAGCCCCTAAAGTAAATCTAATCCTGCTGGCCTCCATGCTCCACTTCACCTTCGTTTTCTCCACACTCTCCCAGTTCACCCATTGACCCTGCTTAGCCTGCGACACTGCCTTCGAGCATCTAACCGTTTCCTCTTGCCTCTGTACCTCTTCCACTATCATCTTTCTCCTTTCTACTGCTGATGCCTTGCTCCACAGAGGTTTCCCTGCACACAGTCCTAGGCCTCCACGCCCTTGCTGTACATGGCCTATGATATCTCTATGCTTAAGAGCTGCCTGTGCTTGCTGCACTGCCTCTTTTGCCTTCCACTTCCTCCCTGTCTTAATAGTAGGCGCTACGCTCCTAACCACTGGATCCTTTGACTGAGTTAGAGTCATTTCCAGTCTAACTTTAGTACAACTCCTCTGTTAGGCAGGTAACTGGGAGCTCCAGTATGCCTTTCCCATACAACGCTGTGCTACTTAAGCAGCGTGGGACACCAAGCCACTTTCTGATAAATGAATTACTCATTCTTTCTAGCTTTTCTACCTTTGAAAGGGCAACCTCGTACACTGTCAGCGGCCACATTAGCCGGGGCAGTAAACCAAATTGCCAGCACCACAATTTTAGCTTGCCTGGTAGCCCTGCCCAGTCTATGCTTGAAATGCCCTGAATCATTTCCTGCCTCAACCCTTCAAACTGCGCCTTATCACTAAGACTTGCATCGTACCATCTTCCCAAACTCTTCACTGGCTTCTCCAGCACTGTGGGAATTACCTCATCATTTATAAAAAACTTCTTATCTACCACTTTTCCTTTAACTAGATTTAGTGGGCTTCACTTTCATCCTAGCCCACTGCAGATTGCTATTTAACTTATCCAGCAATCTTCTAGTACAAGGAGCGGTTGACGTTGTTGTCGTCATGTCGTCCATGTAGGCCCTATTTGGGGGGAGGCGAAGCCCTCCCTGCAGCCTTTCTCCACCTACCACCCATTTGGAAGCCCTAATAATGACCTCCATTGCCATTGTAAAGGCTAGCGGAAAGATTGTACACCCTGCCATAATGCCTACCTCCAGCTGCTGCCATGCTGTAGTGTACTCTGCTGTGGTAAAGCAGAGCTGAATGTCTAAGAAGTATGCTTTGACTAAGTTTTTTATACTACCTGGAACTCTAAAGAAATCAAATGCTTCCCATAACAAACTATGTGGCACTGATCCGAAAGCATTAGCCAGGTCTAAGAATACAACATGCAGGTCTCTCTTCTCTTGCTTTGCTGACTGAATTTGGTGCCAAATCATGCTGGTGTGCTCTAGGCACCCAGAGAAGGCGGGGATCCCAGCCTTTTGCACCGACGTATCAACTAGCCTGTTTTTCACTAAGTAACTAGACAACCTCTGTGCCACAACACTGAAGAAGATCTTCCCCTCAACATTCAGCAGACTAATTGGTCTAAACTGGCTTATTTCCAACGAGTCCCTCTCTTTGGGAATAAAAATCCCCCCTGCCCTGCGCCATGCCTTGGGAATAACCTGTTTCTTCCACACTACCTTCATTAATTTCCACAAGAACCTCAACACATCTGGTGCACTCTTGTACAGCCGGTAGGGAACCCCATTAGGTCCTGGGGCTGAAGAGGCTCTTGCGCGTCTTACCACCTCCTGAAACTCTTTCCACCTTGGTGGGCTGTCATCACACTGGCTAACAATTTCACCAATAGGTGGAATATCAGAGGGTAGAGACAACTTTCTAAACCTGTCCGCATCTTTATGCACCTCCTCCAAGTACTCCTCTAGCTTCTCTTTTGGTACCGTAAGGCTACCATTCTTTTCCTTACTAAATAGTGACTTCACAAATCTAAATGGGTCCTTATAAAATGCTAATCTAGCCCGCTCTTTCCTTTTCCTATTTTTCCTAATGTTCTCCGCCCTTCTTAGCGCTGCCAACCGCTTCCTAACATCTGCCTGTAAACAATCAATACCTTCCTTCTCTTCAACTGTAGCTTTCCTCCACTGCCTCTTAAGGAGTCTCCTCTCCTGTATGAGTCTATCAATCTCTTGCTGACGCCTCGACCTAACCACCTGTCCCTTTTGCTTCTTCTGTTTTTCGGCCACACCAAATCTTTCCTTACCGTAATCATAAATGAGATCTCCCATTTTCTCCAACTTACTCTCCGCTGTCCCTTTAAGCCTACCTAGTACGCAAACCAAATCGCTATTGATATCTTCCCACTGCCTAATATCTGCTGCACCTGGCCATTTGATCCTTCCTTTCTGACTGCTAATTTTCTCCCTTTTTGGCTGGCTAACCTCTCTGTCTGCCTCAGTGCTTGCAACTACTTCAACATTAGGGGTGCTGATGTCCTGCGAACTGTGGGTTAACTCCTGTCGCTGGACTTCAACCGACTGACTTAATGCACTTCTTAAGAAGTAGCTATCAATGCGGGGTCCCTGTGTTCCCTCTGCCAAGCACTTTTTCCTCCCTTGATGGATTCTGAGGCCCTTCATTGTTGTTACCTTCTGCCAGCCACACACACAAACCTGCTGCTTCTTTCCGTCTCCATCTGAACTAGTAGCTTCCAGTAACGTGCCTTGCCTACTCAGTGTCAAATTCAATCCTGGGTCAAAAGCCGTGTCAGTCCAAACTGAGTCATCTTCCGCCCCTGCTCTCGCTGACTCTAGGGGTATTTTATCATTAGTCGTATTTGCAGCAACTTGGGGTGTAGTCCATGGCTTATTAAAGCCTGGGCTACTGCCACAATGAGCTGCTAACCCACTGTAGCCCCGGTGGGGACTGTTCCCTCCTGTCAGCTGTCTTTCCATGCTGTCACTAGGTCTTTCCCTACTTGTCAGCTGCACTATTCACAACAGTCACTAGCCTAGACTAGATAGAACATTTAGGAATACACAGGACAAGATGTTACAATCCCTTGTGCTGAATTATTAATGCTATTATTATTGTTAGTTTGATTAATCCAAGTAAGGCAGATAAGTTAGGACAACATGGAAAAACACAAGACATTTTATATGTGCAAGATCCTGATGGGTGCCTGTTTACATCTCCTGCAAGGGAGTGGGTATGATTGATTTTACTCAACCAGTTCATTCTGATGTTGGATGAATGATGTATATGGATATTGTAAATGACCTTGTTTTTGGTGTGAGTTTCTACACGATGCAGGAATTTAAAAGTCACAAGTCTTTGGAAAGTTACGAGACTTTCTGCTGTGGCTGGCATTTCAGTAACCTAAAAACTGTATTTCATTGTTCCTATGTTTGTGTGAGGTACTGGAGCAGTTTTTAATGCAGCAGTCAGTTCCAGGCATGATATTACAGTGCGGAATTGCGAGAACCTCCTCTACTACCGAGTTAACAACACACGCAAACAATCATATTTCGCCGCTAATCCTGCCAACATGGCTCTGTAGCATGACGACAACTCCTCACTCTCTATAGTCTTAAAGCACTGTCAATCACGACGAGTTCCAGCCACGTTAACAGTTCATCCAATCATCATACAGAAGCTCGGCGTCCAGGTACATCCCACTGCCCATTCACTCCCTGAGAGGGCTTCCCTGGAAGTGATGATTTTGCAGCGTTTTTCCAATAAATGTCTAGCTTTTTTGCCCTGAGATCGGCCCATTCTGAAGCCCCATTGAAAGTCCATTGAAGCCGAGCCTCAGTGGGTTTTTAACGGACCGTGCCATTACAGCAATATGAGAAAAAAATCACGATAGCCGAACGGCTTAAACTTATTAATGATTGTGTTATTATAAGAAGTAGCCATGAAGTCGGTCATGTTCTAGCACATTAGTAATGTAAATTCGTAGTATTTGACGAAATTGCCAGTGATATTTTAGGGGAGGCTGAGCTTCTGTAGTCTTAGAGCAATCGCCTCTGGTATGCATATGCATATTAGATAGTTAGATTAGATAGTTTCTTTATTAATCCCAAACTGGGAAATTTCTCATTTCTCATATACTGTATGTACAGTGTATGTATACTTTCCTAACATCCTACAAGTGCTGGTTTCTTCCACAGCCACACATAAGGCCAACTAGTGGAGGCAGGTTCATTAGCCTAAAAGACCCAGTCTTAGAAAACTGAATTAAATTGGCCACAGCAGAGGTCTTGACTGGATTTAGTGCCTGTGGTCTGAGCTATAAATCTGTCATCTACTAGAAAAGAAAAAAAAGCCTACCATCTGGTTCAGAGGTTTGCAATCAGATCTTGTCTTTAACTGTCAATCAATCAATCAATCAATATTTATTTATATAGCACCTTCCAGCACCCAATGGTGCACAAGGTGCTTTCCAGGGTAATAACAAGAATAAAAGCAATATTACAAAGAACAAAACAATATTACTAAAACATAATTAAAACACAGCTGCACAGCAAAAAGGTGCACAAAGTGCATTCAAGTGCAAAACAAGAATAAAAGCAGTACTACTAAAATAAAATTACAATTAGGCCAGCATAAAACCAGGGAACATCCTTGTATGGGACAGCGGATGTAAATTAGCCTGTGGCTACAATCCGGCGTGTTTACGATTGTTTCGTTCATGAACTCGCATTGTCCCATTTTAAAAAAATAAACTGAAATTGAAATAAAATACAAAAAAGCAACAGTCCCCGTTAGTGGCTACGTGCGAAATGCCAACCTGAATAAATGTGTTTTTAATTCTGACCTAAAAGTAGTGAGGTCGGTGGCAGACTGAATATGAGTTGGGAGGGCGTTCCACAGTCTAGGGCCTAATACAGCAAAAGACCGCCCCCCCCAAAGCCTTGTACTTGGACCCAGGAATGACCAAGGTGGTGTGATCTGCGGAGCGCAGATTCCTAGCTGGGTTGTATAGGGTTACAAGTTCACTCAGGTAGTCCGGGGCCAAGCCATGAATGGCTTTAAACACAAATAAAAGGACTTTGAAGTCCACCCTGTACCGCACCGGGAGCCAGTGAAGGGAGCAGAGGACTGGTGTGATGTGTGAGTGTTTGGAGGTGCCGGAGAGGATACGTGCTGCTGCATTCTGCACAAGTTGGAGCTTTTGGAGGAGAGAATGGTTAAGTCCAGCATAAAGGGCATTGCAATAGTCAATCCGCGAGCTGATGAAGGCGTGAATAGCCTTTTCGAGGTCAGGTCGGGACAAGAATGATTTGACCTTCGCAAGGAGTCTTAGATCGAAAAAACTCACCTTTACCACTGCATTTATCTGATTGTTATATTTTAGTCCCTTGTCAAATATAACCCCCAGGTTTCTCACCGAGGGAGCGAATTGAGGTGTTGCAGGTTCAAAGCAGGGTGAATTTTGTGGTGAGTCGGGGCTGAAAAGAATATACTCAGTTTTCCCTTCATTTAAATGAAGGAAATTCTGGGCAAGCCATCCTTTAATATCCTGGAGACAGTTATGAAGAGGTTCCAGTGCAGAACGGTTACTCAGGATCACTGGAAGGTAGATCTGGAGGTCGTCGGCGTAGAAATGGAACTGGATGTTGTGTCTGGTGATGAGTTGTCCGAGTGGCAGCATGTACAGTGCAAACAGAATAGGTCCCAGAATGGATCCTTGGGGCACTCCAGTTGACAGAGGGGAAGATGATGATGAAAGAACTGTAACTTGATGTATTATTGCCAGTGTTTTTATGCCGGTCTTATCATTTTATTTTGTTTTTATCTGCTACACCATCCGGTCCATGAAACTACTGTCTGACATTGAACCGGTCCGTGGCGCAAAAAAAGGTTGGGGGCCACTGTTAAGTTACACACGGATTGAAATACACATTTGCAGATAGTTTTACTACAATAATAGCCCCATAGACAACTTAGGCCTCGTCCACACATACGAAAACGGATCTTTTCCTATCCGTTTTCGCTGGCACGGTTTCAAAACTATTCACGTCTAGACGGATCCGTCTTTACACGACTGAAAACGCTACTTCATATCCCATGTCTACAGGCGGCGCTGTTTCAGTTTCAGACATTCACCAAAAACGGAGAGGAAGAGGTGGCGCATGCGCATGAAGCTTGAGCGCTGTTTACAAATCGGCTTTCGAAGAAGTAACGCAAGCATGTAGTCCGCCATTGTTGTTGGTGTTGTTATGAGACGTTTCGCGGAATATAAGAGGCCGGAAGACTGCTCGAGGGGGGTGGCGATGACGGCGATGACGTCATCGTTTTCCAAAATCTCCGGTTTCGACTGTCCATACGGATTCACGAGAAGTGCGTTTTCGAATTTATCCACCCTGGGACCCGGTTTCAAAAAAGTGGGTTTTCGGGCTATGCGTTTACGGGATTCGTGTGGACGATAGGCCAAAACAAATAATAACATCTGCGTTTACGAAAAAATGCGTTTTCGTGTGGACAGGGCCTTAGATGACACTCGCAACTGCAGATAACTGCGTCCAACTAGCAGGTTGCATGTACTTTTTTCAAACAGAAGGAGTGACAGCGGGGACAGCTAATCACATGTAAGGTAGTGGGAAATCGGCAGCCAATCAGGGAGCGATATTTAGGTTAGAGGCGGGGCTTCGAGCAGAGACCGACATTTAACCCTTTGTGTGCCATAGGCTAATCACTGCCTAAACACTACGGACGGCGGTTGTATTGACAGTGACAACACAGTAACAGCTGAATATTGGTAGGGACGTGTCCCTAGCGTCCCTACCCAATTCTACGCCCTTGGTTTAAATATCACAAGTCGCAAGGTTTTAAGGATGGAAGAACTGTCTTTTCTAAGGTACTTTGTTTTTACAGCACTCCCAGGTTATCACTGGTTTATTTCTTTTAACTTTTTGAGTCATCTTATAGAACGCTGTCAGCTGTGTTGTGGACGGATGTATCAGGAGCTTACCTGAAATACAGAAGCTGACTGAATAATGAGCTGCTGTCTTAGTACACCAGACACTGTTATACAGGCAGATCCAGTCTGAAAACGGCAGCACACATTTACGCGACTCTGTTTTCGTAGTAAATTTGGACCTGGTTTAGAAAAAGCCTCATAGCACATTTCACTGAATATTATATTGTTCTAAATGGGCCTGCCCAGTGAAGTAATGGCAGAGGCTGAAACTGTAGTTACACAAGGACCACAGTTAGTGGGTTGGATACTAAATGGAATGACCAAACAGAGTGATGGTTCTAAGCACAACAAAAGAGCATGAGTCACTATTGTGAATTAACTGAGTTGCAATTGTTGACTTATGTTTTGATTACACAAATGCGGCAACTATGTACTGTACACCAATCAGCCACAACATTATGACCACTGAGAGACGAAATAAATAACATTGACTATCTTGTGACAATACAGTGTTCTGCTAGGAAACTTTTGGATTTGGCATTCATGTGAATATTACTTAGACATGTACAACCTAGACTCTAGACCAAACCAGGCACCCCCACTCCATAGCAATGCCACTCCTTGATGGCAGCAGCTATATATCTGTTGGATGCACTGGAACAAGCCTGATCCAGGCCCCTCCCCTCAACCCATAGGACCCAAAGGCCCCCACTGACAACATTCTGTTGCCAGACAATAAAGGACACAGACACCGGTCTATGTCACTTCACACAATATTAGGCATGTGGCCATAATCTTATGCCTGATGTGAAAATAGGCAGAATACTTAACCATAAAAAGATACGTATCCCATGTGGCTTTAATTGTGGCCTTGTTTATGGGACAGATCTGGGATGGATCTGGTGCTGCTTAGCCAGCTGGCAAGCAGGTTTGTAAACAGCAATCAATAATAATTATGTCTTGTCACACAACCTGTGTAATCCTCAACAGAGAAGAAAAACACAACAAAGAAAGGAATCTGTCACACTATTAGCAAATTCTGTAAACCCCTTAGCAGCTGAAGTCAGAAGGTCACAGAGGCAATCTCAGTTTCACAAATAAACATTGACATCATTTTTTAGGGCGCAGTAGAATTTTGTAACAGCTGCTGTGTCTAACGGATCTCTACTGTTGTATCAGAACCATAACCAGCTGCTTGTCGTGTGTGCGTCATGGCTGGGTAAAGTGAAACATATTTTGGAACAAACTGTTAAATCTCTCTGACTCAGTGAAAGCACACATGTTTAGTTATCCTTTATTTGTTTATCGCCACTCTACGTTATTTTACAACCTGCACAAAGCTCTGATTATAACTAAACCTTGGAATTATCTATATGCCACGTAATGTCATTATTGAGCAGTGACTGCTTTTTTGATGACTACACTTAGATCCTTATAAAACAGCAATATGACTGTAATATGATGAATCGCATTGTTTTGTTTTTTAATAACAGAATCTAACATAGTGTAGCCATATTAAATAATTTTATTTCAACAATCATCTTCTCTATGGTACACCTTTTATTTTGAAAATTCACAGTATTTTATATTTTACTTAGCTAAGACCAGCTAGTTTGAACAGTCATTTTAAAGGGTTTTGAATAAATTTGAGCAAGACATTCAACCCAGAGTTACTTCCAGGGCATATGGACACCTCTAAGGTTCAGTTGCAATCTGAGCTTTGTGCAAGTTGTAAAGTAACGCGAGGGTGGAGATAAACAAATAAAGGATAACTAAATACATGTGCTTTCAGTGAATCGGAGAGATTTAACAGTTTTTCCAAAATATGCTATAGAAATAAGCGCCATTTACTATTTACAATATTCTGGGTGTTCTCTCTTCTCAAATACTGTATATAATTTTGCTGGTGTTGTCATGTGTTGCAATCTTTAATATGGGAGTATTTCTTGTTTTTTTTTTTAACTAAAATCCTCTTTCTTTTTTATCATGTCTTTGTCCATCTATTCACCTCTGTTTTATTTCATGCCATCTTTTAACCACAGGTAGCCCTCTCAGATGCCCAGCTCATCTTTTCCTCCTTACATGTGTCTCAGTCACACCATTTTACCTCAGCGTCCAGTCAGTGTTCTCCTACCTTCCCTGCCTTGAACGTCAACGCGACCACATCAGAAGGAAACAAGTTTCAGTGCTTAACAATGGACTTAAACCAAAAGTGTGGAGTTTGACAAGGAGGAGACACAGTCACTAGAAAATTGACAAGAACTGTCCCAGCATTCCCCACAATCCCCATCTATTTTCCATTTACTGCCAAGCAACCACTAAAGTAATGACTTAAATATAAAAGAAAAAAGGAAAAAAAAAAAAAGCTTTTTTAAATAGCAAAAAAGAAAAGTTCAGTATTTATGAATTTATTGGCCTGCACTTTGTGTGGAGTATTTATGGGGGAAAAAATCAAGGGCATTTTAATCTTGAAACTACTGGTACTTTATTTTTCTACAGTTTTTCTTATCATCAGAATTGGATATCAATAACTTGGAAGTCAAATGTATTTTTAACAATGTGCAATGTATTCCAAACAGAACTGACAAAGGGATTGTGGGTAATTTTTTCTTGGGATTGTACATGTTTGACTCGATTCCATTTTAACGCAATTTTGGTATAATTTGTTGTACAGTAAATATTTTATTCTCCCTCTCAATGTGAAAAAAAAAAATATTTTTTCAATTTATGTATAAACAGATTGAGTTTATCAGGGGAGAGGGTGTTAACTCGTTTTGTTATTGAAAGTTCTGTCTTCATCATTTGTTGAATGATCTTTAAATTTACCATTGTTTTAGCTGTTGTTGTTGTTCTTGTGACACTAGAGCAAGACGTGTATAAGTGTACTGCTGTAAAGAGACAGCAGTGTACTGATATATTTTCTTTATTTATTATCTCCTCTTTCTTCTTTTTGTGTGTTTTGCATTTTAGATGTACTCAGCAAGTATGTGACAAAATGATTTTTCCAGTTCTGGTCATTGCGAACACTAAGTAATTTCTATCGAGCATGACATTAGAAGCTGCAGTGTTCCTGCATATGTGAAACATTTCTACTTTTCTATGGGGTGGGAAGTATGTAGTCATCCAGAGAATTCAGGAGGCAGTAAATTTAAACATTGCGGTTTATAGTTTATCCTGTCTAACGGAACCAAATGTAAAGAGATGAGCAAAGGATGACAGTTGCCGTATTAAACAGCAAAAGCAATGGCACTGTCTCTGTAAGAGTCATTACTCACAGACAACACTACACTAAAATGATTTCAATACGTTATCATGGCTATGTTGTTAATAACACTGTTCCTAACATAAAGCAAGTGTCAATTATCTCCAGAGCTAGGAATAGCTCACATTTTTTCGTTTGATTAATGTTGCAGCTTGAGCAAAGAAACATTGGTTTATACACTGTATTTATTTAATTATTTAATTATTTATTCTGTCTGTCACAGTCCTACAGGGCCGCTTTATGGAGGGGTCAGGGTTGCAACTGGTTGTCATCTCCAGGTCACATCCTGTTTCTACTGTTTCAACATTATTTTAACAACATAAAGTGAGAGGAAACTATCCTTGGGGAAACATAAATAAATATTTGACCTGTATTTTAGTATTTTAGGCCCAAGTCCCATGTACTAACATGGAGGAGGTGGAACTTATGACCTTTACTGCAGCCAGTCACCAGGGGGAGCTCTACTTGCTTTGGCTTCACTGTTAAGGAACTGTTCTATCATCCATCTTTATATAGTCTATGGTTCTGAAACGTATATGTGATGCATAAAACACATAACATCTACAAAGGATTATCGGGTGGGCTTAATACATAGTTTGTTACAAATTTAACTTACCTTTATCATGTCCTTTTGGGTCTCATTTGTTCACACAAGTGCAAACACATTGACAGTTCAAAGCCATTCCTGAAGAGAACTTCAGGAATGGTACAAACTGTTTTAGTTAATTACATGAAAATATTTAGTGAGTTACACACAAACTAAAAAATAGATGTATCTTTTGTTTGGTTCACCCACAATAAAAAAAAGTTCTATTTTAAAAGAATAAAAAACTGATTGTCAGAACATTAACTAGCACTCAAACTGTTTTCTGCAGTTATTGTCGGTGAAGGTTCTCAAGTCATTCAGGTCATGGTATATCCAAGAAATGTTCAAAAAAGTCAACAGGACTTGTAGAGGTTTATTGAGAAGACGTTTCACCACTCATCCGAGTAGCTTCTTCAGAAGTAACTGAAGAAGCTACTCGGATGAGTGGTGAAATGTCTTCCAGTTCCTTTTTTGAACCTTTTTTGGATATTCTGTGATTATTGTTACAGACATTGTGGATTATCAATTTATTGATACAGATTATGTTTTTGTATCAGCTTTTGACAGTTCAATTTAGCACTTTAGTTGTCACTACATAGATAACCTGTTTTCCCATAAAATGCTAAATGCCCTGTCCTTGCATAACTCTTTTCTCTTTTAGTAGTTATCAAAGTACTTCACGGTGTTTCCCATTTACCTGCAAGGTGCTCGCCTGCCAGTAGGAACCTCATCAGGTTCAGTGACTTGCCCAGTGACACCTTCAGCATGTGGTAGGTGACCCTTGGTCACCAGAGCCAGAACTGCTTGCTGTGGCATAGGTAGTCAAACTGGTGGTAGAACCTCTAATTAGCACTGTCACATTTTAAAAAGAGATGCTTCACAGTGAGTAAAGGAGATGAAGGAATGAGTAGAAAAAAGCTCAATAACATTAACATGCCACCTACATAAATATGTGACTCCACTTAAGCAACTTTAAGTAACCAACATACCCAGATTACACATAGACATCAACATCAATATCACAATTATTACCACCAGAGACCAGTCATTCGTAGACAACACAGATTGTATTTTAGAACAAATTTTGATAAACTAAGAAAAACTTTGCAAATTGCAAACACATAACAAGACCACCATAATATGTGTTTCTTTTTTTGTTAGGATTCTATTTTGTCTTAACGAATTTCATTTGAAAATGACTCCTAATATAATACTTGTAAGAATGTATAGTTAGTTAGGTAACCTTTTATTTATTTCGTTTTAATGCTATAATTTAATGGTGGATAATGTAGCTATACCATAATAGTTTAACAATAATCATTTCAGAAATCTGTACTTACCTAAGTTAAATACACACTGCCCATTCAAATCAGACACAAAGTAGTGTCAGTACAGCTCTTACAGATTTTATCTTGTCAATTTGCAAATGTGATGATTTTATTTTTCTGTACAGTTGTCTCCACATATTGTTCCTCTTTGTTAATAAGTAATCGTATGATTCTAAGTTCCTTGTTGATTGTGAACTCTCTCTCTTCACCATTGCACAAATATTCACAAAATAAACACAAATTTTGACACTGAATTTTATTTGGATTTCTGTCCAGCTAGTGTTTGGAGTTCATTTCCAGAGTTAGCACTAAGGTGGAAGTGACAATAAAAACACCTAATTCAATTCAGTTTAATTCAGTTAAGTTTATCTCAGTCTAGATCAATTCAGTTCAATTCCGTGCTGTTCAGTTCAGTCCAGTTCTTTTGTGTCTATAGCAAACTGATTTGTCTCTCGATAAATTACAAAACCTACAGCTTGAAACCCCAGGGCAGGAACTTAAGTGTCGGTAGCAATGAAAAGCTCCCTTTTAACAGGAAGCTCTTATGGTGGGATCCATCTGCTTGCAGCCTGCTGGGTAGAGAGACACAAAAAAAGAGGCAGGTGTGACAGAGGATAAGATAAGAGAACAGCAGAAGCGAGCAAACAAGCAGATACATTTATGCATGCAGTATATCTAAAGAGAATGACAACTGGACTATACTTTAGACAGTCCAGCTATAATTTTTAAGAATCAGCAACTATCTGTTGGCGGGAATAACTGAGTATCCTTTAGATAACCATGATTTGAGATGTCGTACCTGCTAAGGGGCCTTAGGGGAAGCATATATGTACGAACAGATTGGTCCAAAAAGCCTGAAAGACTCCACAAGAAAGGAATGCAAAGGAGGATACCAATGCCCCCACACAATGCTCCAAGTGAGAGTTGGGGCTACTGATTGGGGTGTGTTTCTCCTTACCAACACATTTTAGCTCTTTGTGAGTACTCCCAAGGAATTTCATGGCCTGTAGATATGTAATCCCTCTAGATAAGTCCGGGTATAATAAAGAGCACTCCACTATTTTATGGCAGAGCACCATGGCTCAAAATTTGGAGGTGCAGACACTTGTTCTGCTTTATACTTGGCTGCAAACCATCCCTATGCGTGCTGATGGTAACGGTCTGAGGAAGCAACAGGACCATATCATCTGCAAAAAAGACAAAATCAAGACTAGGACAGTAGAACAGGCACACTATAACCCCAGCTGTGCCTTTTTATCTCCCATGAATATCATAAACAAAAAATAAATAAAATAAATAATGCAGGCTATTTTGGCCAACTGACTGAAAATATAGTTAGCAGTGTGACAAGCTCTCATGAAATGACAGCTCCTCATTTCAGCACCTCTCTTCTTGCTTATGTTCTAAGGATGCCTATGTCCGTCATGATAATCCTTATGAGCTGATATGTTGCAATGCAATGTTCGTTATGTTAAATATACGTTTAGGTTGTTTCAATAAATCTCCACTCATCTTGCATACACATCTAGATTGGATGTCAGTACAGATCCACTGAGAAGATTTTAAATCTTTTCTTCTCTCAGCCGAATAAATGAAAATAAATATTGTGAATGTAAATACAGGACAAAATTCCTATGAAAATTGCTACACATTTTTGCTGCTGCCTTCTTAAATATAGCTGAGCTCAAGTGATTAATTCTGCATCCAGAACAACACCAAACTCCACATTATTACCTCTCTTCCCTCTTCCACAGCATGCCTCTAACTAAACCTCAGTATTGCCAGTGCATTTGCAGACTGAAATCATTGTGGCGCTCTCCGTTTCAAATGCACAGGCTGGCAGCTTAGATCTGTGTCCATCTTTCCTATCCTTTGCCTGTCTGTCTAGAAACACACAGAACATACTTTTTATGTTTCTGGCAACCCAGTTCCATTTTGCACCTGTCTCCTCAGTGGATGATGCCAATTTTCCTCTAAAGCTTATGGCAGTATTGTTTTATGTGTTCTTTCACAAGCTCCTCCACCATGATAAAAAATAAAAAACACTGACTTCCCCAATGACATTAACCCACATAATAACCAGATATGACTTGGTCACGTTTTCTGCAATATAAAGCTGCAACTGACGGATGAGATAATGAGAGTTGTGGCACATCTCTGGCCCCATGCAGTGCTGTGTCTCACTACAGTGACATGCAGAATGTAAAGTGGTGAAATGGCATGCATGTAAGCCTCAACTGATTTTATTTAATTATCACACGCCTTTTTGAATCTCTGCGTGGGTTAAATCACCAAGGTGTCCTGTGTGTGTCATGGTTTTTGTCAGCCACCTGGTGTTTTATTTCCTCTCTGCCCATTGGCAGTGTAGTGGAACAGATTGTTGGCTTTCTGTCCTTTGCATGAATAATGCTGCATTTGCAGCGTATATCAGTATCAGTACAGACTCTGGCTCTGTAAACCTTATGATGGAAGCACAGCTTGGCACGGTACCAGTGGAGGAAGTTCAGGGTGCACGCATCATTCTCAGAATTACTGATAAATGTGGTTGGACGTGCATGTTAGCTACACAAGCCTTCTTGCAATTATGCATTAAAAATGCCTCCATTTAATGTTTTTTCAAAAGCTCAACATTCTTTGAGGTCTAATAATTCTGTATATAGGCATATCTTTCATAACTATCATAGAGTACTATCATTACAATGTGATCAGATAGATATCTAATGCATAGAGGAAGTATTCACATCCTTTAAGTGGCAAAAATGCAGCCTTTACTGTAAAAGCAGAGTTGAGAGTATTTTGCAATTACAGTGTGCTAGTTAGGCAACTGATGTTAAGTTGATGTAACTAAAAATGTATGAAATAATTTTGTTTCAGCCTTGTAAATGAATATAGATAATACAAGAAAATGCCCCCTATAGTGAGCAGTATTTGTAGTACTGTGCACTACTTGCTGTTGTGAATCAAAGGTATATTTCAGTGTACTCAAGTCTCAAGTCTAAAATCTGTGAAAATGTAATCTGTAACATGCAAAAAGGGCCAGGCAGGAATGATCTCCTGTGGCATTCTGTTGTACATTTGGGTAGAGTGAGTCTGTTACTAAAGGTACTCCTTAGACCTCCTCAGCCAGTGTGTTGTGGAGGGTGAGCTCGCGGCCTGCTGCCCCAGCATGCAACAGCATACAGGAGCGTACTGGCCACCACAGACTCATAGAACATCCTCAACATTGTCCAACAGATGTTATAGGACCTCAGTTGCCTCAAAAGGTAGAGTAGACTCTGTCCCTTCTTGTAGAGTGCTTCAGTGTTCTTTGACCAGGCCCCCGGATGGTAACAGGGGCTCTGCATGTTCACAACCAGTTCCTTTGTCTTCGTCACTTTCAGCTGAAGGAATTTGTCCTCACAACATGTTTCCCACCACAGTTCTATACTCGTCACCATCACTGATACAGTGGGTACGGAAAGTATTCAGACCCCTTTAAAATTTTCACTCTTTGTTTCATTGGAGCCATTTGCTAAAATCAAAAAAGTTAATTTTATTTCTCATTAATGTACACTCAGCACCCCATCTTGACAGAAAAAAACAGAAATGCAGAAATTTTTGCAAATTTAATAAAAAAGAAAAATTGAGATATCACATGGTCATAAGTATTCAGACCCTTTGCTCAGTATTGAGTAGAAGCACCCTTTTGAGCTAGTACAGCCATGAGTCTTCTTGGGAATGATGCAAGTTTTTCACACCTGGATTTGGGGATCCTCTGCCATTCTTCCTTGCAGATCTTCTCCAGTTCTGTCAGGTTGGATGGTGAACGTTGGTGGACAGCCATTTTTAGGTCTCCAGAGATGCTCAATTGAATTTAGGTCAGGGCTTTGGCTGGGCCAGTCAAGAATGGTCACAGACTTGTTCCATAGCCACTCCTTTGTTATTTTAGCTGTGTGCTTAGGGTCATTGTCTTGTTGGAAGGTGAACCTTCGGCCCAGTTTGAGGTCCTGAGCACTCTGGAAGAGGTTTTCTTCCAGGATATCTCTGTACTTGGCTGCATTCATCCTTCCTTCAATTGTAACCAGTCGTCCTGTCCCTGCAGCTGAAAAACACCCCCATAGCATGATGCTGCCACCACCATGTTTCACTGTTGGGATTGTGTTGGGTAGGTGATGAGCAGTGTCTGGTTTTCTCCACACATACTGCTTAGAATTAACACCAAAAAGTTCAATCTTGATCTCATCAGACCAGAGAATCTTATTTCTCATAGTCTGGGAGTCCTTCAAGTGTTTTTTTGGCAAACTCTATGAGGAGAGGTTTCCGTCGGGCCACTCTGCCATAAAGCCCCGACTGGTGGAGGGCTGCAGTGATAGTTGACTTTGTGGAACTTTCTCCCATCTCCCTACTGCATCTCTGGAGCTCAGCCACAGTGATCTTTGGGTTCTTTTTTACCTCTCTCACCAAGGCTCTTCTCCCACAATTGCTCAGTTTGGCTGGACGGCCAGGTCTATTAAGAGTTCTGGTCATCCCAAACTTCTTCCATTTAAGGATTATGGAGGCCACTGTGCTCTTCGGAACCTTGAGTGTTGCAGAAATTATTTTGTAACCTTGGCCAGATCTGTGCCTTGCCACAATTCTGTCTCTGTGCTCCTTGGGCAGTTCCTTCGATCTCATGATTCTCAATTGCTCTGACATGCACTGTGAGCTGTAAGGTCTTATATAGACAGGTGTGTGCCTTTCCTAATCAAGTCCAATCAGTTGAATTAAACACAGCTGGACTCCAATAAAGGAGCAGAACCATCTTAAGGAGGATCAGAAGAAATGGACAGCATGTGAGTTAAATATGAGTGTCACAGCAAAGGGTCTGAATACTTATGACCATGTGATATTTCAGTTTTTCTTTTTTAATAAATTTGCAAAAATTTCTACATTTCTGTTTTTTTCTGTCAAGATGGGGTGCTGAATGAGAAATAGAATTAACTTTTTTGATTTTAGCAAATGGCTCCAATGAAACAAAGAGTGAAAATTTTAAAGGGGTCTGAATACTTTCCGTACCCACTGTATATCCTAATACTGCAGAGTCATCAGAAGATTTCTGAAGGTGGCAGTACTCTGTCTGGTAGTTGAAGTCCGTGGTGTAGACGGTGAAGAGAAAGGGGGATAGGAAGCAACAATCCAGGAAACCGGGGGGGCATCAATCTGTATAGCTTTGAGCTTGTCACTCAGAAGAGTCGGCCTGATGGTGTCAAAAGCACTCTCAGCTGCATTCGACCTAATTGACCACAATTTACTGTTGAAAAAACTTGAATGTTATGGGTTTGAGGGGTCTTCTTTGTCCTTCCTGAGGAGTTATCTAACTGACAGAACAGAGACAGTTTTCTTTAATGGCTTTTTTTCTGAGGAGAATGTTGTATCATGTGGAGTACCACAGGGAAGTTGTTTGGGGCCGTTATTGTACACTATTTATACCAATGACCTACCACTTGTTCTGAGAAATGCAAACATAGGAATGTATGCTGATGACTCAACCATATATGCCTCTGCACTATCCAACGGGGAGCTAAATGCAGTTTTGAAAGAAGAGTTAAAAGCAGTTGTGGACTGGGTTAACTGCAACAAACTTGTTTTGAATGTATCCAAAATCAAAATCAACTAAACTAATAATACAAGCTCTAATTCTGTCAAATCTTGACTACTGCTCAGTAGTCTGGTCAAATGCCACAGCAGACACAATTAATAAACTTCAAAAAGTGCAAAATAGAGCAATTTGCATTGTCCTGGGCTGTGAGCTCAGAACTAATGTATTTAAAATGCATAGAAATCTTGGTTGGTTGATGGTCAGTGACAGATTGTTTTATTCATTACTGATATTTGTAAGAAATGTTCTCATAACAAAAACCCCACAAGTTCTACACAAAAAACTACAGTATAGTTCAGACAGTCATAGTTATACAACGAGACATGCGGCCAATGGAAAGTTTTCACTCCCAAAAATAAGGACGAATTACAGTAAAAGAACAGTAATATACAGATGTTGGGACATGAACCTGGTGGTGAGCTATGGAAGCTCACCACGCATAACCAAGTTGACTACATGTTTTGTCTTTGTCTTGGAGACAAAGAGAAGCCCAGAAACACCAAGTCCCACAATCCTCCAGGTGTGAAAACTGACTCAGCAATTCACTGGCTGACAGTGGCATGTGACCTCTGAGGTCATCAGGTCATATAAAATGCGCTGTCTTGGCCTTTGTTCTCTCTCTTCCACTCTTGCTTCTTACCCTTCCTCAACTCCACACCTCCGCGTGGAGACCCACCACTGCCAGGTAGTCTGCTAACAAATAGCAACTACTCCAGGCCTGTTCTCTCCATACAGCAGCGAAGCAAGTTCCTGCTGAGGAATCTTCACCAGCTTTTAGCCAACTAACAGAAGGTTTGCAGGCTAAACCCCCAAACAACAGGAGCCACACGGCTAGTTAGCACAGAGCTGCTAACAAGCAACTTCAAAGGACTCAAGGAGCAGCCGGTTTCCCTCCAACGTCTGCCATCAGGACACACAGCAAGGACTACAACTTTTCCCAGTTTGGCTTTCCATCAGGAATTGCCAACTAAAGGAGCAACATACCAGAAATGGACATTCCACCAACTGGTAGTATGACCTGGGCATAGTAAAGCTAAGCTAAGCTAAGCATAGAACTTTGATTTGATGTGATATTTGTTTTTATTGAGTTGTTTAGTATAGTGAATTGATGTTAGTTTAGATTATGCAACACATAGACTCCGGGTCTCTTGCATGCTAACTAACCACTCTTTTCCTAACCTGGTACCTCATAAAACCCATATCACATTCCACACATCTACTGACCAGCACATGGTCTGAGCAGCCATTGTTTCCTTTGTGTTCAAGACTAGTGATGTTACGAGACGTGCCGAGGCTTCGAAGCGTGTGTCGAGTAATGAGGCGGGGTTTCCGCGAAGCGCGTATCGAAGCTTGCTTAATTTAGGGGAGGAGCCAAAAATAATGACGTCCGAAGCTTCGCTGCCCGGCTGTACCACGTGACTGGTTCGAGAAGCGGTTCAGATGTTCCGCGAGGTTTGAAAGCAATATGAACACCTCGGGTTCCGTTCAAAATGTGTTAAGATAGATAACAGGAAGGAGCCAGCTAAGAGGAGGATGATTTCCCCTGCGTGGGAACATTTTGGTTTGATAACTCCTAATAAAGTAAGCTCAATCTAACATTAGGTTTGCTTATCAAGAACTGTATTTTTCAGTTTCTTATTTTATTCAAAGGTGAGATGTTTATTGTGTTCCAAGGAGTTGGGGTACAGTAACACCTAATCCATGCTAAGGCATTATCATACCTTTCCTGAGAATAAGGATGCAACTGGAGCAAAAGAAAAAATAAACATTAATGCAAGTTAGCGGCAGGCCATAGAGTGTAGTAGTGATGTAATCAAAATGGTCCAACGAGGACAAAGTGACCCAAATGCGTTTAGTGGTACACCATAGAATCACCGGTCTTTCGTTAGTGAAGTATTGGTTCGATTCCCCTTGGTTCTCATTTTATTTATTGTTATATGTATATAATTCTCTTATAATCAACTTTAAACCACATATTCATGTAGCGTAGTTGAATAGGAATGCGCATGGCAAATCAAGTTCCATACAAGCATGAAACAGTAAGACACGTTTCCATTGCACTACATATTGTCCATTAGATGCAAAAAAAAAAACAGAGAACTGTGTCACTGAAGCTTTGAGTACTAATTAACCTTTTTTTGAATCACGTCATCTGCCCATCACTTACTACAGACAAAAAAACAATGCATCACACATTATGAGGTTAAGAGCCTTTGTAAGAGCGACAGCTGCCTGTGATTATACACTTGGCCAGTAGGTGGTATCGCGTGCACATGAAGCTTCGAGAGATGAACCCTTTCTCGAACCAGTTGGCTGAAGTGGTTCGATGCCTCATGAGGCTTCATCTCACCATCACTATTCAAGACCTCAAGGCTCAGCAGCCATCTTGACACACCCACATTGTCGGCCATCTTGGAACGCCCACAACTGGCAGCCATCTTGGAACGCCCACAACTGGCAGCCATCTTGGCACGCCCACAACTGGCAGCCTACACACACACGTAGAAAGTATTCTGTTTAGATTGTATGTTTATTTTTATTCTTGTTAATAAATGTCTTTTAAACATCCCAGTTGTCTGTTTAATGTTGCACAAGAATAACGTGGTCATTTTAGGTTATAGTTAAGTTAATTATTAATCACAAATCCAAATTGACAATTTAGTATAATTTATGTGACTAATTTGATTGGCTATCTTTTCCCTTCCTAGAAGGGTGGTGCCCCGAGGTGATCTTGTAATTCAGATCCGATTATTTAATAATAAATAATTATTTTTGATAATTATTAATTATTCATGATAGCTAAAACCCAGATATTGAGTGCCTTAATATCCAGGCCCAACACAGAGCTATGTATGCCTGGAACGTACTACCCAAACAATTTGGACAAACCATTAGCACGATAGAGAAGAGAATTTAAACTGTTAGTGAAAAACCATCTTTTAAAGGGATACATACAGAATCCTAACAATGAATAATGTAGAATGGTTAAAATACAAATAATATCTGAAAATTAATGGATGTTGGAAATACTGTATATGAAATTGAGTGAAATCATAATGGAATAATGTGGAATGCATGAATTGCTTAAGAGTTTGAAGGATTGTTAAAAATAAATGTCACCTCTTTTATTTTTTTATGATCTGTTTTTGTTTTGTTTTTTGTCTGTTTGTTTTTTATTTTATATTTTGGTCTTGTATTGTATTATATGTCGGACCCCAGGAAGAATAGTTGCAGTTCTGCTGCAGCTAATGAGGATCCAAATAAACAATAAACAAACTGTATTTATCAGCCAAAATTAGACAAGATGTGTGTAGTCCAGAGTTCCAGTCAACTATTTTGTAGTGATAATAAAAAGGATTATGTGGAAGTATCTACGCTGTAACTATCAGCCATGACATATGACCACCTGCGAAAACAGAACTGGTCCACTGAGGCAAGGACTCCACCAGACCTCTGAAGGGAAGCTCTGGTATCAGGCACAAAGATATGGGGGCACCCAGAAGAGTGCAGTTTTAGAAATGCTCTGACCCAGTCGTCCAGCCGTCATTTTAGCCTCGTCAAATCCTTCGAGTTGCCCATTTTTCCTGATTCTAACACGTCAACTTTCTAGACAAAATGTTCACTTGCTGCCTAATATCCCCCACCCAGTGACAGGTGCCATGATAACAAGATACTCAGTGTTATTCACTTCCTGTCAGTGGTCATAAGGTTATGTCTTATGCGTGTATAATGATGAAAACGGACTTGTTTAATTTATTTTATAAATCTATATCTAAAACACCAGTAAAATGAAAGCTTAATGAGCTGGCATCATAAAACACGTGATAGCTGTGCTAATGTCCCATGATATGCCTTTGAGAACAGTTTGGTGCTGATGATGGGCGTTAGCAGGGAGACAAGTTTGGCTGGCAGTTAGTGCTGGCACACTTCATACTCACTGCCTCATAAAGACTGTTAGCTCAGCATTGCTCTGACAATGGGATTCCTCTGTCTTTGTCAGCTGCAATATCAACATGTGTCACAAAACCAAATCTGTAAGTACTGCAGTCAGCGTGTACTGCAGCAGGATTTTCTGCTGCCCAGAACTGCTCTTGTATTGTATTATGTATTGATAATTTTTTCACAGCCAATGCAGATATAGAATAAATTTGCCCCTAAATCCAAGCTGCAGGTTTTTTTAGATTAAGACCAGAAGGACAGCTTTGTAATTTGCTGAGGTTTTGCTGTTTACTAGGACCATTACTCTGCAGTATTTTATTGGATAGTCATAGGAGGAAGTAATCTTGCTGTGGCTTGACTAAAATAAGACAAGTGAGAAGGTCTGGCTTTGTGCTGTAATGGGATTTTTGAACAGAATCACAGCCAAGCTTTCTTTTATCCATGCCATGCAAATACTTTCAGAGAGTGAGGCAGGTCCTGAAAAGTCAGCTAAATGGCAGGAACAAGATCCAAGCCATCAACATGTATGCAGTACCAGTCATCAGATACCCTGCTGGGATCATAAGCTGGCCAAAGGAGGAGATAGAAGCCACAAACATCAAGACAAGAAAGCTCCTCACCATGCACAGAGGGTTTCACCACAAATCCAGCACCCTGAGACTATACACTAAGCGGAAAGAGGGAGGCCGAGGACTAGTGAGCATCAAGGCCACTATCCAGGATGAAACATCAAAAATCCAAGAGTACATCAGAAAAATGGTCACAAAGGATGAACTGCTAAGTGAATGTCCCAGGCAACTGAAATCTGATCTGAGTGCAGATAAAGAGACAAGTCCCTACATGGCATGTACCACTGCCAAACTGAAGAAGTGGCTGATATCGAGAAGACCTAGCAATGGCTGGAAAAGGGTGGACACAGAGACAGCACAGAGGCACTGATCATGGCAGCACAAGAACAGGCCCTAGTTACAAGAGCCATAGAGGCCAAGATCCACATGAGTAGATCAGACCCAAGGTGCAGACTATGCAAAAATGTCCCTGAGACAGGTGAGAAGGGTGTAAGATGCTTGCTGGGTCAGCGTACATGGAGAGACACAACCAAGTGGCTGGAATAGTGTACAGGAACATCTGTACCCAGTATGGAATTGAAGTACCCAAGTCCCAATGAGCCGCACCACAGAAGGTGGCTGAGAACAACAGGGCCATGGTGCTGTGGTACTTCAGCTTCCAGCCTGACAAACAGGTCCTGGCCAACCAACCGGACATAGTGGTGTAGACAAGGAGCAGAAGAAGGTGGTGGTGATAGATGTGGCAATACCAGCAGATGCCAACATCAGAAAGAAGGAACACGAAAAGGTTGAAAATGAAAGAACAGCTAGAGCAGATGTGGATGGTCAAGCCTGAGGATGACAGAAACCACCCCAAGAGGGTGAGAGGGATGTTTATGTGTGTGTGCGTGTGTGTATACCTGGCCCAAAAGTGATAAATGGGGAAAAATCCAAAGGACGCAGTACTTGTTATAGGCTCTGTACTATACATGTATACTGCAAAATATGAGCATATCAAACTTGACAGTGGCAGCTAGTTAAACAGAGCATAATGCCTCACTCTTTTTGGATGAGATTCTACCTGCTTGGATCACTTATTGAATATTTTTACTTATATAGCATCAATAACAATACACATTGTCTCAAGACACTTTACAACATCCAGTCTGTAACCCAGCCTGAAACCCCCAGAGCAAGCCAGAAGGTGACTATGGCAAGGAAAAACTCCCTTTTAACAGGATAAACCTTGAGCAGAACTCAGCTCATATGGACGGACCCAGTAGGTAGAGCAGGTTGTCCACGCACCAGAGGGTTACCCCAGAATGTGCCACATGGCGAAGTGTCCTTGAGCAAGACACTGAACCCCCAGTTGCTCCCAGTGCGTGGCACTGATGTGTGAATGTGTGCGTGCTTGTGTGAGCGAATGGGTAGATGTGTCTCTGACTGTAAAGCACTTTGAGTACCAATAGGTAGAAAAGCGCTATATAAAACCAAGGCAATTTCCCGTTTACCATTTACCATCTGCTGAAGGCCAGCCATGTAGAGATAAACATACATCTGTCATAGATACATACATCTGATAAAGTGTACTTGTAGAATCTCGGGACACACAGCAGTTAATATGCTATACAATAATAGCACAGAATTGCATGACTAGTAGGAGATAAGAAGCAAGAGGACAAGAGCCTGGTGAAAAGAAAGTGGAGGATGTGAGAGAAGATATGCATCGTCCCCCAGCAGCCTAGGTCTATAGAAGCATAACTATGGGATGGTTCAGTCCAGCCTTAATTATAAGCTTGATCAAAAAGGAAAGTCTTAAGCCTGGCCAAGCAGAGAGCCCCCGGAACCCAAACTGGGAGCTGGTTCCAAAGGAGAGAAGCCTGATAGCTAAGTGCAGGCCTACTTGGGTTTTCTAGAATTTCCCAACATTGTTTTGCAAAATCATTTTACATGTGTCAGACTGTGAGGGCATCTCATTTGCACTGTACTTCAGGTCTGCCTGAACATTTTCTTTCTTTGTTGACATCAGAAGGTTATGTGACAAAAACCAAAAGTGCTGCAGACATGGCAGGAATTCTAAACTTGACTTCAGGACTTGAATACATGAACAAGACTAAACTATGGGACGAATAACCCGACAAGTGACAAGTACGACATCACAGAGAACAAAGGGGAAGGCAGGGCTGTATTTACACAAAAGGGACAGAGGGGTGATGAGACACAGGTGAAACAAATCAAGGGACACCACAGGAAGAAATCAATGAACAAATCAAACAGGAAAACACAGAGAGTAACATAAAACAGGAAACAAGAACTTAATAAAATAAAACAGAAAACAGAAACCCAGGAAACTAATCACAAAATCATGACAAATAAAGCCCTAGATGCCCAAAAGAAGTCATTGTGACCACCATGCTCTTTTGCTAATGCAGCTGTTTTTACACTAAACCGGGCCTTTTACAATTTTGGGCAAAATGTTCAATCTTCAGTCACATTATATCTCAGACTGGAGATGGGTAAATATTTTTGCTAAGTTTGGTGTGTATTTTTGTTGCTGTTTGCCTCTTCTTCTCATCAATTTTAGGGGGGAATTCTATTCTTTATAATGTATAATAAGTGTAATCTTTTTATGTCTGTCTGTCTAGCTTTCATTACTGAGATCCTGTAGATGCTGTTTCTGTAGTCTGTAGGCCTAGTAGTACTATTCACCCAAGAAGAGGAGAACGCTAACTAGAGCTAAGATCCATTCAGAGTCAATCAGAGTCACTTAAGGTGCACAGATGCGTGTACTATTTCACGAGTTGCCATCATACGGGCTGATGCCAACTGTGCCTTTCAGGCTGTAGGCTTCAAGCAACATTTCTTCCATTGCACTAATTGCATGACATTAATTTGCATTAGGAGATATTTCACCCATTTACCATTAAACAATGACCTTAAATTCCCTTGAAGTACTTATTATGCATTTAGCACACTGACAGAGACAAGGCCCCTGTTCATTTCAACTGAAACAACTATTTTTATGGTACATATTGCGTAATGTTGATATGCATTTGTCTCTCATTAGTACTGACATCAAAGGTACAGGATGTAGACGAGCATGTAATATGTACATAAAAGGATTTGCAATTTTGTCTGTTCACTGCATGGAAACTTAACAGCTGTAAGTTCTTTATGTCCACTGAAGAACTGACTTCCCAAGTTGAGGAAGAGTACATGGAAACCATATATTTCTGTAATGTTCAACAACATAACAGATAACCTTATTTTCTTATCTTAGATTAATTTGCCCAAGTCACCAAAGTCCAAGATTTAATTTCTTTACATACATAAATAGGAGGAAAGTTGTATGAATTATGTGTCCTGTATATAATGTTCTGTCGTTTCCTTGAATTATACAAAATAACCAGGTTAACAATAATCAAGATTCCATGCTCATTTGTTTTTCAACTCGCATGAATTCCAGTTACATAATTTTTGTTTTGTTTGTGTATTGAAGTAGCCTCTTCAGAATGAAGCTAAAACTACTACTACGCCACTGTAAAGGCCCAGAGCCGGTACATCCCTATTTGCTTCTATCTTCTGTAAGCAATCAATAAACCAGGTGGAACATTTTAGGTCCGTGTGGCAAGGTGATATTACACATCAAAACTGATCCCCTGCAAATAAAGGACTGTATATAAAATGGTTACAATGTATACATTATGTAACTATTGAATACCTTTAGGAAAAGAGCTGAATGTATGCACAGTTCAACAGCTAACATCCCGTTTATATTTGCAGGTGAATGCTTTTTTCCTTGCTTTGGAACACATATGGCACTATACAACATATTACAGAGAAATCCTCAGGATCCATCAGTATTTGGGGTTCCAGGTCGGATGTTGTAAAGCGTCTTGAGACAATTTGTATTATTATTGATTATTATTGGCTATACTAAATTGAATTAAATTCATAATTCAGATTTGAAAAAAAAAAAAAATAGCTTAAAATCTTCTAAGAAGATTCAGCTACAATGACAAAGATCCCAAACCCAGGGTTTAGATACTACAGACAGGGTGGGTTCAACTCAAAACACAGGATTTATTGAAACAAGGAAGCCAGAAAAGACATTTACTGTTAGTTGGGATTTTACATTAAACACTAAAATGTGTCTTTGAGACATTTAATGAATTTCTATCAGATACAGTCAGCTTCATATATTAAGTAAATTATTTAAATAGGCCTGGGACATAGAGTAAATGTATTTAATCTGCTTTAAGCAAGATCCTTTCATTGCATAGTTTGAACATGTTTAAGAGTGGTCTTCAGCTTTAAATGTATTCCTGTAAAGCTGCTATAAAAATATTTGTCATCTGCCATATGGTCTTATCTCAGACAATAGGGAGCTAGAGAGCTAACTGTGGACTCAACAAAAATGAAAACAGCAAATTATGTACCTTTAGCCTGGATTAATGTCAACATTTGTGCAAACAAGTTCATAGATGTGTCACTGCATTGCAAAAGAAAAGCACTACTAACTGTTTTGGCCCATCTAGTATATGAGAATAAAAGCTGATATCTGGCACAGTGGTTGTAAATTATGATCCCTGATTTCTCAGGGACCTAGACCTTCTTGCCCTCCTACAGCTACGTAATTTTAGTCTCAAGGGGCAAATGAAAAAAAAAAATATATCAAGCTTGGACCGCAGAGCTGTAGGCGAAAAAATTCACTTCCCAATTTTTTTTCATCAGGGGACAAACTGAATGTTTCTTCACTAGTCAAGATCTGAGCAGGATGTTTTTAGCCTTGATGAAATGCAAAGTCTCTTCAGGGTGACAGATGTGGTTGTCAGTAGTATGTGTGGGGAGAGAATTAAGTGCCGCATACATATACAGCCAGCAGCGAGTACCCTGACAACCTGAAAAAACGAGACAACAGCAAATGGAACGTGTTTTTGCTTTGCCTTATATTTGCAAAACAGGCAGGGTGGTTGTTTAATTCATTGGCTGACACAGGGCAAGACCCAGCCATTGATTGTTCTCAGACCTCTCATATTGCTTAGTATACATTATCACACAAGGCATACAGAACAAGCAGCACAGACAGAAAACAGAGTTAGAGTGTTGATTCAAACATAGAGTATCTGCACATGGAATAAAGAGGAGCAAGGAATGGGAGGCTGCAACTGATATTCGCCTTGCTCCATAACATACACCCAGCTTTGTGAATTAACACGGATCACCTCACTAAATCTCAGTGGAGCCCCTGGGAGACCTCGTCTACATAATCCATTCTCTGTTCATGGATCAAAATTTAATGGCGTGCAACAGGGACATACTCCTCATAAATATCAGGAGCACTCTAAAAGAAAGATATCTTTTATTGTCTGCAACCATAATGTATTATATTCTTTCCTGGATTAACACCACTAAAAATCTTTGCACACTAAACAGCTGATCATGCTATAATTTATGATTTCTTTGTTGATGAGTGATCCAGATAGAATACTTGTCTCCATCTATTTGTAGTGTGTTTTTCATTCAGTCACTGATTACTATCTGTTTTTTGTTTTTTTTTAGATGGTGCACATAGAGTAAGATCGGAACTAAACTCTTGTTTATGTATATATACCAGACTATAATAAACACAACTGCGATACAGGAATGGCACATCCTGTGTGAAGCTTTTGACCATGTGCTGTTGTGTGTCCTGCGTACTGGTACTAACAAATAACGGAGAACAATGCAAGGGCGGCTGTTACCATATAAATAATGCCCAAAACTGAGAAAATGAATTAACATAAACAGATGTAATAAACCAGAATTACATTTTAACAATTATTAAATATTGTACACATTAAAAACAAGCAACCAACAATGTCATTATTCTGCATACATATTAAGATGTAATACACAGTACATCAGCATGCATTGCATCTGTTGCATGGGAATTCTGCTGAAAAAAAGTTTATATGCTAGTTGCATTTTTAAGAGCTGTCAGCACTTGGAAGTGCTTGGAAGTCCAGGTAGTTTGGTTCAAAACTGATTGCACAGTGAATATCCCCATCCTCTCCTCTCCTTCACTGTCCTGGAAAAAGACAAACCCACTTTAGCAAGACACAAGATGATCCTGCCAACCCAAACTGCAGAAGTAAAGAGTCAGTTTTTTTCTCTCGGCTGTGACAGTGTAGGGGGTATACGGTATAATAGTCTCTTGCTTGAATTATGCATCATACGTCTGCCAAATTGAGTAAAGCCATTATTTCTCTGTATAAAGATTATCCTGTGAGGGTACAAGTCTTGAAACATTGTCCGGAGAAATACAGTACTACATAGTGTCCAGGGCTCAGTTTCTTTCTGACCCACAGAAATAAAATCCAAATACATAGTGCAGTTTTGGGATCCAAGAAAAAAATCATTGCAACCTCAGCAACAGCTGTCACTGGAAAGGTCCAGAGCCAAAACTCTTATCACAATGAGAACACAGATCCAACAGTTTGTCCACTGAGTCCTCTTTGTTTTCCAGTTTCAAGTATCGTCTCCCGCAGGCCAGATCAAGCCGAGGCCAACTTCCATTTGTGTGCTCCTCCATAACATCTGCAGTCTGCCTGGGGATATTCACAGAATAGTGTGAACTGGCATCTTCCCTAGTGATTACGAGTGGATTTTTCACACCCCCATCTACTGGTGTGAGAAGTCCTTCCTCTAGATGTGCGCTAGTTCGGAATTTGTAAGGGTTAGTCCTGTAGCTCATGCTATGGCAACGCTTTGGCTGGGCAGCTGGAAGATCTGCGTCATCCACCCCAAGTGTGGACATGGAGCTGGCAGACACCTGGCAGAGGTTGTGCTTGAAATGTGGGGCAGTCTGTGGACTGAAGCTGGCCCCAGGTTCAGCACCCAGCTGTGTATTAAAGTCTGTGAGACTTGAATTACATGAGTTGGAGGGGGAGGAGTGGAGGGAGTATGGATGCTGTGACTCTTGATGTTGCAGGCCATCTGTTTGGAGAATTGCTTGCTGGTAGATGCCATCCACACTGTCATCCTGGACTCTGCTAGTCTGGAGCAAAGGCTCAGAGCTAGCCAGCGGCTGCAGGCAGAGGATGTTGAGATGGGCAGCAGGTAGACTGCTTACCCACTGGTGCTGTTTGTCCATCAAGTTGGCTGTTGCTATTTCTTTAAAGTCAGTGGATGGCACAGCTGCAGACACAGAGCAAATAACACTACGCATCTGTGCCAGCAGCATCTGAGTCTCTCTGTCCCTATTCTCATACAGGACAGTGTTAGCACATATTAGGATGAAGAGTCCCACTCCCATGATGACAGGCCCCAGCAGCTTCATTCGCTCACTATGGATGAGGCTAGCTGTTGACAGGAGCCCCTTTGTTTCCAGACTCCAGCCAGCGGTCTGCGTTTCAGAAATACTTTCCTCCTCTGCAGCTTCCAGGATGGATGAGCTTGATATTCTATATGGCCAGTACCCTGCCACAGCCAAAGTCGTGCCCACGAACACCACAATGACCCCCAGCACCAGGAATGCTCCAGGCGTCGAGCGGATACGAAGCTTGCCTTGGATCACCCTGTCCTTTTTTCTTCCTCTTAAGGTGAAACGAGACTTCCATCTGCAAGAAGGTGAAGTTGGTGCAACTCCTCTGGACTTCTGGGTCTTCATGGCATAGGTTATTGGCTTTGGACAGACTCTGCCAGACAGCTTAAATAGTGGAGAAGTTGAATTTATTTATAGTAATGTGTCTGTATGGGACATTCAGCAAAACATCAACATATACACATGCAGTCTACAAATATTTGTGATTTTTTTTAAGGAAAAAAAATGAAACTGATTTTTTTTTTTTAAATTTAGCTTTTATATGTTGCTGCTGTTTGTGTGTGAACATAAAACAACAATACATAACAATGCTCTTTTAAATGTGAATCTATGCCAAACCTCACATCTTTCAGTTATGCTCCTGTAACTAGTTACAATTATGCATAAAATGTTGAGAAACACATCATCATTCTCACAGCACTATGCTGTGTGTATGCTTCTTTCCTTTCCGTTACTGCAGTAATAAACATGTCGACTGGAGGAGAAATGATAAGAGCAGCAGATTCGCAGTGGACTGTCCACTGGAAATGATACAAGTTTGTGTTGGTGAGGGTAATATTCGGCACAAATCCAGCTAATTGTAAATACAGATGAACTCCAAGTTACTGTGATGTCATGTCATTTAACAGGAATCATCAAGATATCCAAGAGCCAGTGTGCACTGGAGAGCACTTTCATCTGAGTGGTCCTGCCTAACGCAGAAAGAATGCATTCAAGTGAAGTCTGTCTGAAACCAAATCACTCCACAAGTTGTGCTACGTGATGTGAATAAATAAAATGTTTACTCTGAGAAGGGTACAGGAGGGTGGAACCATGTCTGAAAGATGTATCGTTCTGTGATGCAAAAGCTCTACAAAATCAACAAGCCTCTGAAGCCCACACTAAGGCAGAAAGAAAAAGCCAGAAATATTTTATGCATGGTTTCAGATATGACATATCATTCTAGCATAAAGCGTGTTCACCCGACAGAAATAAAGCGTTTTATCTTTACCTTAACGAAGGACAGTCAGGGACTGTCGTTCCGTACCGTGCCGGACTATCTCGCCTGGCACCGTGTCTTAGAGTCACACAAGAATGTGTCTGCCATTTCTCCACCACAACAGAGGGCAGCTCACAATGCACACAATCATTTCAGAGGCAGACTTCAAGTCGCCAGATAACCAAACATTCCTCTTGGTTGCTCTCAGACTGCACCACTGACTCTACTGATGGAAAACTCCAGAGGAGTCACGCACAATCCCGTAGTCGCGGATTCACGTTCAGCCATCCAGTAGCTAGCCGGTCACTTTTGCAAACTTGCTTTTATTTTTCGAATTTGGTTGCAGCTTTTTCGCAGATTGCGGACGCGTAATATCCAGACCATTTGGGACGAGCCGCCCCCAGGCTGCTGATCCTGCTCCAACGTATCAACATCAAGAAGACTGGAAAGAACACAGCTCTGGATCAGCCAACTCCTGCGGGGCGCCCTGCACAAAGCTCACCTCATTCCTTCAGAAACCAACAGAGCCCAGCCCCGCAAATCTGCGCTGTGACCGCAGCGCATGTGACTTCCATGGACAGTCAAGTGAGCAGCACCCCGCTCCGTTGTACACTCCCTTTATTTCACAATAAAAGTAAACCTAGGAATGTGACAAGAATAGCGTGTCTTTTAGGAGATGGATAAGTAAGGAGCATGGGAGTATAAGTAAGACGTTATGTCATCCAAACAATTAACTAACTGTAGTAGCTGCACAGCACTAGACAGTATTTTTGCAGTTCACCTTGGAAAATTCCGGTCTGACGAGATGTTACTTTCGGGAACGAACCGAATCTACTGACAGGCTCTTTAAAGCGAACGATGTGCCAGTGTTAGCCAGCTGGCTAATTTTCAACTGTAGTCCTTTTGGTAGGATGTCTTAAGAACCTATCATATCTGTGAAAGAAATCAATATATAGATAGTTAGTTATATCTAGCTATCTGCATTACCTTTTTAACTTGATTTTTAAAAGATCAATTTCAATCTAGGATAATACCTAGATATTTGAGAGACTGTTTGGATAGTCTCCCCAGATACCTGGTCTTTAGGATCACAGTCTCATGTGGTGTTTGCCTTACTAAAAAACAAATAGACTGTTTTCTTTATATTAAGATCCAATTGAGAGTCATTAAACCATTTTGGCACATGTATCATTGATTCACTGAGTTTGAAGTTGCTTGTCCCTTAGTTTTTGTATGGAGATGACTCTCATTGGCATACATCTGTTCTTCACATAAATTACAACTATTTCATTGCTTGAGGGTGGTGATATTTCACCATTTACCCATACACACTGAACCCTGACTGACTGAAATTTTCCATCTTTAAAAGAGGCATTAATTAACATAGTAATTGGACCAATGAGGAAAGCAGCTTGTTTCTTTAAAAAACAAATCTAATCCAAATGTGTCTTTTGCTTTTGAGTTTTTGAATAAAGTGGTGTGTGAATTGAGTTTTGTGAGGCATATTTGTCTGCCCTTTTCTAAGAGGCTGTCTATAGTTTAGCATAGACCTCCTAGTCAATGTCCATATAGCAACCTGTGACTGGCCTCAGGGGTGGGATGATACCAAAGTTTGTCTTAGCGTGCTTGCCAGAAAAAGCTGTTGACTCCAGTTTTGTGTATGCAGTGAATCTCAACATGTGTTTCATTTGAAACATTTAGCATTTTAAAAATAAGTTAGGTAACAGGCAAAGAAAAATGAACGAGAGAATTTACTTTTGGTCTTCCCGTGGCCTTCAGAAGATCCAACTGACATAATTTCCTGTTGAACATGTGACTTGTGTAATGTTCAAAGTTTTCAGATGGGGTACCGTGGAGCCTGACTTTCTGTGTGCTGTAGGCAGAGATTGTGCTAGACTTTTTCGTTGTCTGTCATCTTGACTGACAGGGTCATAAAAATCCCGTTATAAGTTAGTCACATTTTTTTTAAATGATAATGGCATATTCAACAGCATTTAATTGCACGTCTTGTGACTTGGGACATGTCAGGGACTGCTAGCGTTAACACCTCTGGTTGAAGTGTTTCAGTGGTACATTTTTTTTTTTTTTTTGGACAAATCCTTTGTCGAGGCTTCCATCAGGTCGCTTTCATCCGATTCCTCCGTATTGTACCCGTGTTACATGTTTGGAATGCAAACTGCGATTAGAGACAAGAGACAATGAATTCATTGCAATCTATCAAAATTACAGATGGTCTTTTTTCCGTCACGCGACCCCTAACACCAGGGGTGTTAGGATAAAAAATATGGATTTCTTAAGAAAAATGCACATATTTCACATATTTGAAGAGTAGAAAGGATATGGAGTCACACAACATTGTAAAAAAAAAAAAATTGTTAACAATTTTAATCATTATATTTCATGGTAAAGTGTAATGTTACAGAGTGGGGACAGGTAACGGTGTTCTAGGTTTTTATTAATTTCCTTTTTAGTGAGTAGCCTATAAACTATAAAGGGTCCACCAAATTTGTCAGAACATCGTGCCTGTTTATGAATATGTTTGTAAAAATAAACAAATGGGTTGGTGAGGTGGTTAGCATGTGATGCCTCACACCAAGAAGGTCCCGGGTTCGAATCCATGGGCCAATCTAAATTGGCCGTAGCTGCCTCTCAGTGTTGGCCCTGCGATAGACTGGCGACCTGTCCAGGGTTTACCCCCTCCTCTCACCTGATGACAGCTGGGATAGGCTCCGGCAGATCCCGCGACCCTTAACAGGAATAAGCTGTTACAGAAGATGAATGAATGAACGAATGAAAATAAAACAATACAAACTCATATTAACTGATGACATGACATGGTAAATGGTAAATGGCCTTGCTTTTATATAGTGCTTTACCTGTTGGTACTCAAAGCGCTTTACAGTCACAGACACATCCTCCCATTTGCTCACAAGCACACACACATTCACACACCAGTGCCACTCACTGGGAGCAACTTGGGGTTCAGTGTCTTGCTCAAGGACAATGCTCAATGTGGTATAGTCCGAGGATCGAACCGCTAACTCGTGGGCAATCTGCTCTACCTACTGAGCCACAGCCACCCCAAGAGTTCCATTTGAAGGCAGCATGACAAACTCATCACCACATTGCTTATCTCCTGGCGAAGTGAATGACTATGTTCATCTTCTTTCAGTCTTATACTGGGAAACCTTGGGCCATGACATTCATGTGGTTGTTATTCAGTGCATTGGCATTTATGTTATAATAATAATAATACGCCAATTTAAACCGATGAGTTTTGAGTTGTGATTTGAATGATTAGAATGAGTACTAGAGTCTTGGTGCTGAGGCGTGAAGTGGGGATGGTGAGGAATCCAGCAGAGGTTGAGTGAAGGGTGCGGGAGGGGGTGTACTCCTGGAGGAGGTCAGACAGATAAGTGGGGGCCATATTGTGGAGGGCTTTGTAGGTAAGAAGGAGGTTCTTGTACCAGATGTGGTATTGTACATGGAGCCAGTGTTATTGTTACTTTAACACAGCCAAACGCTGGGACAAGCACCTGGCATCTTCATGCTCTGACAATGTAGCTTCCCCCAGCAGGAAAATAGATAATTCTGTGTTATATATGGACTATGTCTCCTTCAAGAAAGTGGTAGAAATATTGTGGCTGGTAACAGAATGCTGTTAGTGGGGGCCTTTGGATTGAGGAGGGGATCCTCTGTAGCTCAGGTTTATTCCAGTGCATCCCACAGATACGTGATCATTATGGGATCTGGAGGTCAGGTCAACACCTCGTGCTGTTTTCCATATTTTTTTAGTTGTTCCTAAACCGTGTTTGTGTGTGTGCCTGTGTCGGTCTGCATCCTGCTGGGGTCTCATTGCTATGGGTTAGGGGTGCCTGGTCTGGTTTCAGTGGGTGCTACTTGTCTAAGTAACAGCCACACAAATGAATGCCAGGTCCAGATGTTTCTCAGCAGGGATATTGCATTATCACAAGATGGTCAATGTTATTTACTTCTCTTGTCAGTGGTTTTAATTAATCTATGTTCTTTATTCTGAAACCTAGTTATACAAAAATATCAAGATAGATTATCAGTGATGTTTCCCGGGGTCATTTGGTGTTGTAGGTCATCCGTATAGATAGATAGATAGATAGATAGATAGATAGATAGATAGATAGATAGATAGATAGATAGATAGATAGATAGATAGATAGATAGATAGATAGATAGATAGATAGATAGATAGATAGATAGATAGATAGATAGATAGATAGATAGATAGATAGATAGATAGATAGATAGATAGATAGATACTGTCCCCCAGGATGCAATCAGGTCTCACCAGTAAAACAGGGTAAATCGCACATTTGGTTGAGGTTAGATCAAAGCCTAGGCATAACCGATAGGGATCTATACCTCTGTGCAATTTACATACCCCCAGTGGATTCTCCTTATTTTGAAGAGGACATTTTTGACACCCTAAACTCAGAAATCACCTATTTCCAGGCCCAGGGAAACATTCTTCTTACTGGAGATCTGAATGGACGTACAGGAACTGAACCTGACATCATTGACACACAGGGCAACAACCATGTATTTAGTCAGGCCCCCCTGTTTACCACACCAAACATCACCCGTCGGAACAACCTGGACTCAATATTAAATCAAAGTATTAGGGAGGCATCTCTGTCGGGCATTAAGCCTGTACATAGTTAATGGTAGGTTCAGAGGGGACTCTTTAGGGAGGTTCACATTCTCCTCAGCTCTTGGTTCTAGTGTCGTAGACTATGCAATCACTGACATGGACCCCTCAACTATCAGTGCATTCACTGTCAGACAGCAATCCCCCCTCTCAGACCACAACCAAATCAATGTGTTCTTTAAATTATCAGGCCAAATTAGTGACACAAAAAGGAAGCCCAGTAAGCTGTACAAATTAAATCCTTCCTACAGATGGGCCCCAGACAGTGGAGACAAATTCACCAAGGCTTTAAACTCCCCTGATCTGATGAACTACATATCAATATATACTCAGCATCAATATGCCCCTACCAGAGATGTAGTAAACAAGGCCACTGATGATATCAATATGATATTTCATAAGGCAGCTATTAGGGCTGACCTCATAAAGCAAAGACGGAGACCTGTTAAAAGGCAAAATAGTGACAAGTGGTTTGACCAAGAATGCAAAGAAATCAGAAAAGAACTGAGAAAAATAGCCAATGAGAAACATCGCCAACCGAACAACCCAGCCCTGCGCATCCGATACAATGAAATTTTAAACACATATAAACACACAATTAGGATCAAAAAAAAATAATTATACCCAATTGAAACTTGAAGATATTGAGAATGCCATTAACCAAAATCAATTCTGGGATATGTGGAACAAGTTCAACACGAAGCAACAGCAGACATTACCCATCCAAAACGGTGACATCTGGAGATCACATTTTGAAAATCTATACAAAGACATACCAATCAATCAAATGACTTCAGATCAGTGTATTATGAAAGAAAAACTCCAAAAATTAGAAGAAACAATTAAAGACAATCAAAACCCCCTTGATTTCGAAATTACTTGGGAAGAAATAACCACATGGATAAAATGTCTGAAGCCAAGGAAAGCTTGTGGTCCAGACAACATTAGAAATGAAATGCTCAAAAGCAGCAGCCCAGAAATGCAGGGTGCAGTGTTACACTTGTTCAACCTTACACTACGTTTTCCCAACATCTGGTGCAAAGGGCTCATTTCCCCCATTCATAAGAGTGGGGACAAATCAGACCCTAATAACTACCGTGGCACCTGTGTCAGCAGCTGTCTGGGTAAACTATTCTGTAGTATTCTTAATACAAGAATACTAGATTTCCTTGAGGAACAGTCAATCTTAAGTAAAAGTCAGATGGCTTCCTCCCAAAACACCGCACCACCGATCATATATATACCCTCCACACTTTAATCAACAAACATGTACAACAAACTAAGAATGGAAAAATATTCGCCTGCTTTATCGATTTCAAGAAAGCTTTCGACTCTATTTGGCATGAAGGGCTCTATTACAGACTTCTAAAATGTGGCATAGGTGGCAAAATGTATGATCTGGTTAAATCAATGTATTCGGAAAACATGTGTGCTGTTAAAATTGGAGACAAATTAATTGGTTTCTTCCCCCAGAGAAGAGGTGTTCGGCAGGGTTGCAATCTAAGTCCGACTTTATGAGGGTTAATGTGTATATAAATGAACTGGCTGTTGAGTTGGATGAATGTGCTGCTCCGGGCCTCTCCCTCCTGGATAGAGAGGTGAAGTCTCTGTTCTATGCTGATGACCTTGTTCTACTGTCTCCTACTGAACAAGGACTACAGCTACAGCTGGACGTAGTAGAAAAGTACTGTCAGAACTGGGCCCTGGCAGTAAACATGAAGAAAACCAATGTCATGATTTTTCAAAAACGCCCCAGGTGTCATGAGAACAAACACCAGTTTACCATCAATAATCATGTCATTGAACACAGCATGAGTTATACCTACCTTGGTATAATCATAACAGCATCAGGGAGTTTCAACATGGCAGTGAATGCACTAAAAGAGAAAGCTCGAAGAGCTCTTTACGCAAATAAAAGAAAATTTTATCATTTCCATATTCCAATAAAAATTTGGCTGAAAATATTTGATAGTGTCATCCAGCCCATTGCGCTGTACGGTAGGGAAGTATGGGGTCCACTCAGTCATCAGAGCTTTACCTGTTGGGACAAACATCCAACAGAATCTCCACATGCAGAATTCTGCAGATACATTTAACACGTACACAGAAACACACCAACAAATGCATGTAGAGCAGAATTAGGCAGATACCCACTGGTAATCAACGTTCAGAAGAGAACGCTCAACTTTTTAACCACCTGAAATCCAGTCCCAGAGACACCCTCCACTCCAAAGCCCTCCAAACCCAAGAGCTGAGGCCAGAAAAGAGTCCCCTATGTCAGTTGGTACTGAGGCTAACTGCCCCCTCTCAGACAAACTGACCAGCCTCACAACAACACTGCTCTACAAACAGAAATCAGGGTAAAGCAAATTATAGCACAATATAAAGAAAGCTATCTGGACCATTGGGAAGAAACAACTAAAAGCCAAAGTAGATTGGAATGTTATCTTGCCCTTCAAAGAGATTATGAATTAGCAGAATATCTCTCTACTGTCAGAGATAGAAAGCAGAGACAGATCCTAACCAAGTACAGGCTGAAGGAGAAGGAGAGCGGGCACACCTTGCCAGTATGTGTTAACATACCACACCCTGAGAGACAGTGATAGATAGATAGACAATTTTGTTAATCCCTTTGGGAGGTTCCCGCAAGGAAATTAACATTAGAGTTATCAGCAAAATAGGCTCAACACAGGGCTGGGCGATATGGCTGAAAAATGTATCACGATATAAGTGTTTCATATCAGTCGATATTGATAATTATTGATTTGTTCTTTTAACCTATCAGAGTTGAGAAAACTCTGCTAAACTCCGTTATTTCTTTATATCGCTTTGATGTTTTGTCATATGACACTCCTGCTGTGTACCTCTTGATCAGAAGCCTGTCATTTTGACTGACAGGGTCATAAAAATCCCGTCATAACCCATTTTTACCCGTCACGTAATAAATAATAATTAATATGATACCAATGACATATTCTATAGCATTTAATTTCCATTCATTTTTAATTAATTCAGTAGGGGTGGAAAAAAAGATTCGGTTCATATAACCAGCCATCAAATTCCACGACTCAAGAATATGAATCTAGAGTCCATTTAACCGGCTCAGCTGAGTCCTACCAGTTTGATTGATAATCCATAAACGGCACCATTCAAACATCTTACATCTCACTCGGCAGAGAAACAAAACGTGCAACCCGACTTGACCAGCAAACAATACACAGAGAAATTAAACTTGACCAACTCAGACCTGGACACTCTCTGGAGACAACTGCTATCCAAGAAGTAGACATATCAGTATCCAAGTCTGCTACAAAGAGAAGACTTTAGTATGTAATGGCTGTGGCAGTCAACTAATCTCATTTGCATTTCACTTGTTGAAGACAAAAACTGAACCCAGAACCTGCAAAAAAGTACACCGACATCTGCAGTAAAGGCCTGGGAAAGCATACAAAATGAGGACACTTGTGCGTTGGTGAAGTCCTGAACAGTAACTCTATGAGCACACGTTATACGTATTAAACATAGCTACAATGAATATTTTAAATGCTAGCTCTTTCCATTCTTGTGATTCATTATCAATCTGTCATGTAACATGCATCACCTTTATCTTGTTCTCTCGTTTGTTTCTGTGCTGCATATATGCTTATGCATATATTTGCATTGACTTTGAATTGTGGTTCAATACAGTCATTTTAAAAATCAAACTAATGAAGCTGGCCTGGACAAAAATTATGGTACCCCCTATGATTTTAAAATACTTTGACCATAGGGACATGTTAAACTAAGGTGTATCCTGCAATTGCCAAGGAGAGTGCTGTCTCAAGAGGTTAGAAAGACAATTATGGACAAACATGTTAAATATGAAGGCTATAAGACCATCTCCAATCAGCTTGATGTTCCTGTGAGAAGTTTTAGGTCCATGTGACTGTAGCCAACCTCCTTGGATGTGGCCTCAAGAGAAAAATTAATGAGAAGAGAGTTGAAGATAAGGATAATATGAATGGTAACCAAAGAGCCTATAACAATTTCCAAAGATATTAGAGGTGAACTCCAAGGTCATGGTACATCAGGGTCAGATTGCACCATATGCCGCTGTTTGAACCAAAGTGGACTTACTGGAAGACTGTTGAGTTGGAATGTGCCTCGATGCCACAAAGCTTGAGAATGTCATTTGTACAGATTGAGCTAAACTGGAGCTTTTTGGTTACATCAGCTCTATGCTCACAGATGCAAAAATGACACAGCCAAAGAAAACAATGCTGTACCTACTGTGAAACATGTAGGAGGCTTGGTAATGTTCTGGGGACGCCTCGCTGCATCTGGCGGAGGGGGTTTTCAGTCTGTGCAGTGCACAGTGGAATCCCAAGACTATCATTCAGAAGAGAAATGTGCATGTGTGTCAGAAAGACCAATGTCAGAGCCATGAGCCACAAATTCTCACTCGTAGATCATGGGTCCTCCAACAGGATACTGACCCAAAACACAGTTAAAAACACCAAAGTGTGACTGAACACAAAACATTGGACTATTCTGAAGTGGCTTTCCATGGGCCCGGATTGAAATCCTACTGAACACCTGTAGAAACATGCATTCTGGAGAAATCACCCTTCAGACCTGAGACAGCCGGAGCAGCTTGCTCATGAGGAGCGGGCTATAATACCTTTGAACAGGTATATATGTCTCATTGGGAGTTACAGAAATAGCTTATTGCAGTGATTGCCTCAAAAGGTTGTACAACACAGTATTAAGTTAAGGGTACCATTATTATTGTCAAGGCCAGTTTCATTAGTTTGATTTTTTTTTTTTTTTTAAACGATTCTGTTGAACCACAATTAAAACTTTTGTCTATTTCAAGTTATTTCAATGACCACCATAGGTTTTTCTTTCTTTAGTGAGGGTAAATATCAACAATTTTGCCCATGTCTGTATAAATGAATTCATATTGGTCCTCTTGCTGCTCTCTTGTCCTCTCCTCTTTTCTGTCTCTACCAGGAAGGCTTCAAGCAGATGCAGCCACGCTGTTCTCCCACATCCCAAAGGTGCTCTAACTCAGTGACCCCCAACCCCCGGGCCCAGGCCACACAAAAATAATAAATAACTAATAAATAACAGAGATAAGATGGTTGCACATGAATACACCATGGATTTACGTTTACTATTATTATTATTATTGTTATTTTATAGAGAAAATACTAGTTTTTATCACCGTCTTATCATTTTATTTTGTTTTTATCTGCTACACCTCTAGATCAGTCAGTGAAAATATTGTCTGACATTAAACCGGTCCGTGGCCCAAATAAGGTTGGGGGCCCCTGCTCTAATTAACTGGGTTCTGTTATTAAAACTGAAATCAATTGAACGCATCATCTTACGCTTTGCATTATCATGCTACAAGTAGCCATTAGAACATGGCAAATTGGAGCCATGAAGAGACACAATATTCACAGTTAGTTTACAGCTCAAAAAGCATGTGTGCAGTAGCTCTTTAATTTACAAAAGTTTTATACTCTGGAATAAAATACCATAGCTTAACATGTGGTCCACATTTCTGCCACAGAGCACAAAATCTGTGAAAGTCCACAAAAAATGAAAAACTGATGAAATAGTGTCCAGTTTCAGCTGTAAAGGGGTTCTGGTAGGCTGGATGTCATAGCATAGTTTTCTGCAGAGAACTCTGCAGGCTGCCAGTGGCACTCAATCAAAGCATCATACAGCTCCTCACTGAGCTCCATGAACTTTCTGTTGGCTTCCACCACATCCAACTCCAGACTAGGATCTACAACAAATGGGACAGTTGGTTACGAAGTAAATATATGGACAGGCCATCTTATCCAACATATATATGCAAACAGCATAGTTATATAGCACAATTATGCTATTCATTAAGTTTTTCTATTTTCTTATGGGCATATCACAAAGTCTAAAAATAATTAGCAGCTAATACTAACCTTCAAGTTCGGCCTCTTCCTCAACAGCATCACTTTCCTAAAATAACAGATATGGAAATTTGTTAGAATGACTTATGACTGTCAACAATTACCAACTGATGGAGGCAATGCTGGTCGTAGACTGGGAGAATTTACCTGTGGAGGTGTATACTGTGTGTAGTCATACTGTGGATAGTTATAGGCATAAGCTCCTCCAGTCTGGTCATAGCCCCAGGAGGAGTAATACCCAGGATACGTCTGCTGCTGGTATTGATTATACTGGTCATAGCTTTGTCTGTATACAGAGTTGGACTGCCAGGATTTTTGTTCTGAATGCTGCTGCTGCTGCTTGTTCCTTAAACTTTGAGAGGGAAGAAGATGAACACAGATCAACTCCAAACACCAGTACAACAGCTTCATGACAAAAGGAGTTACATTACTTAGAAGAACTCACTTGTTAGCAGCCAGGCTCAGTCTCAGAGGTTTACTTCCCAGTCCCATTGCACCCTGACACTCCTCTAATGCTCGCTTCTGCAGCCGCTCATCTGGGAACTGAACAAAGCCACAGCCCCTACAGTGAAACACACAGGCAGGGATGTTAGCTGAATGCTTATCTTCTTACTCCAACTATGCCACTACAGCTGATCCACACTTCAGCTCTGGCAAACAAAACCACTTCTGGCTGATTATAAAAAGTATCATTACAGGTGACCACTGAGGGCATGTTGTCACAGCCACTAGATTTAAAACCCTACAGAATAGATGATGTTGATGTCTCCTAAACCCCTGTGTTCCCTCCAAAGACTTGTAAATTCATTGCCATTTTGATTTTTTGGTTCTTAAAAGTTTACACCAACTCCAAAGTTGCACTGCTGACAGGTCTCCTTCTAGCTAATATTCATGTGACACACGGTATGCATCTGAGTTACTTGTGACACACCTGTCTATACAACATGATGCGCAGTCTAAAAGAATTTAACAGTTGTATGAAAAAGTATGGGCACGCCTCTGAGGCTGCATAATGATAATCATAATTTTATCTTCACAGGAAATTATCAAAGTGGCATGCTATTCATTTTCTAATCAAAGCTGAGTACTAGGGTGTTTTGAGACAAAAACTTTAAGTGTGGCGATCAATTGTATGTAATTAAATCAGAGGTTAGAAATAGGCTGTGCAAACATGTGGGCATCCTTGTCATTTCACTGATTTGAATACCTGTAACTACTTATTGGAATACAAAATTGGTCTGATGAGCTCAGTCAGCATTGAACTTCACACACAGGTGTATCCAGTCATGAGAAAAGGTATTTAAGGTGGCCAATTTCAAGGCGTTCTTCTCTTTAACTCTCCTCTGAAGAGTGGCAACATGGGGGCTTCAAAACAACTCAGATTACTGAGCATTATGATTTAGGGGAAGGCAACAAAAAGCTGTCAGTTTCCACTGTGAGGAATGTAGTGAGGAAATGGAAGGCTACAGGCACATTTCTTGTTAAGGCCAGAAGTGGCAGGCCATGAAAAATATCAGAGAGGCAAAGGCGAAGGATGGTGAGAATGGTCAAAAACAACCCACAGACCAAACTCCAAAGACCTTCAAGATCATCTTGCATCAGATCAGTGCACTTTGCACAAGGAAAAGCTGTAAGGTAGAGTGATGCGGAAGAAGCCTTTCCTGAGCACACGCCACAAACAGAGTCGCTTGAGGTATGCAGAGGCACATTTGGACAAGCCAGCTGTCACAAGCAGCATTCCAAGAAAAACACTTTTTACCCACAGTAAAATCTGGTGGAGGTTCCATCATGCTGTGGGGCTGTGGGGCGAGTGCCGGTACTGGGAATCTTGTTAAAGTTGAGGGTCGCATGGATTCCACTCAATACCAGCAAATTCTTGAGAATAATGTTCAAGGATCCGTCACAAAGTTGAAGTTACGTCGGGGCTGGATATTTCAACAAGACAGCAACCCAAAATACAGCACAAAATCTTCTCAGGCATTCATGCAGAGGAACGAATACAATGTTCTGGAATGGACATCCCATATCATTGAAAATCTGTGGAATGATTTAAGGCAGGCTATCCATGCACGGAAACCATCGAACCTGACTGAACTAGAGATATCTTGTAAGGAAGAACGACCCAAAATACCTTCATCTAGAATCCAGACACATCGCACATTTACTTTTAATCCAATATACCTAATTTCACCACTGAAATATTACTGTGTCTATCAGTTATTTGATAGATCAAAATGAAGTTGCTGACATAAACAACGATGATTTATAAATGAAAATGATGGACATTGTCAGGAGTGCCCAAACTTCTTCATACAACTGTATGTTATTTTCCCACAACTGATGCAGTGAATCAGGCCAATAACAAACTCCAAAGCTGAAATGCCTTATGTTAGTAAAATAGATAAGTTGGCAACAATGCAGGTTAACGATACCAATATATTACATATATTGAATTGTAATGTTAAAACTCACTTGGAGTTGCCCATGCTGTCCAGCACAACTTTTCCACCACGACAGGAAGGGTAACGGTTGTAAAAGAACTCATAAAGCATCCCATCATCCACCTCTGGAGTTAGGTCACCAACAAACAGAGAGAACATCTGACTATAACAAGAAGAAAAGTGATTTTTCCCGTTATAGAGAATAAGTCATATGATGCATTAGCAAAAGAAGGAATTACAATTTTATCATTACTTGAACATGTTAATGCAAAAGTCATCTTTGATATCCTGCTTCCTCATCTGAACTCACCCACTGTCCTGCTTCCCAAACGTCGCTCGATTTAGTTTGAATCTTGTGGGCTGTGAGAAAGAGACATAAAAGTCCGTCAAGCGGTTGAGTTTTCAATAAAATGTAAATTAAAAAAAAATGAAGGCTATAATAATAATAATAATACGATATTACTAATAAATACCCATACCGGATTGGCTCCTGGTAAGGATTTTCCATTGATTTTGCGAAGACACCTCTCAGCTGTGGCCTCATCTGTCATCTCCACAAAACAGTAACCCAGAGCACCCCTGGGTGACAACATATTGTTTTAACGTCATATTAAAATACCTGTCAAAAGGACAAGTAGTTGTGGATTTAGCTCTCACCCCGTCATCTTATTGCGTATGATCCGCACATTAATCGCCTGTTCACCCATGGTGGAAAAGGCTCTGGTGATGAACTTCTCATCCATGTAGGCTTCCAGCTGCAGAGCAACAGCAACAACAACAACAACAACAAACTTAAGTTACCTTAGGGGTATTGCACAAAACTAGGATAAGGGATTTAAGCCAGGATATGTTGATTATCTGAAGGCTAAATTATCTCTGATTGGCTAATTCAGCCGGGATAATCAACATATCCCGGCTTAATCCCTTATCCTAGTTTTGTGCAATACCCCCCCTGTTTATCTAATCCAGGTTAGACAGATGTGCACCAATCAGATGCAACATTATGACCACCCACTGATGAAATTAATCACAGTAATTTATGTCATGCTACCTGTCAGTGGTGGGATATATTAGGCAGAAAACATTCTGTCTTCAAAATTTATGTGATAGAAACTGGACATTGACAAAGGGCAAACTATGATACCCAGATATGTCAGATACGTTTTTCTAAATACATGCAAAATACATGGGTTTCAGCCTTACATACAGTGCGCCACAGTGTGTTGCGTATGGGGACGTTTAGTTGTAGACCAGTCAGTGTGCCCATGCTGACCCCAGTCAACCACCGAAAGCGCGAACAATGGGCACGTGAGCATTAGAACGGGAGCACAGCACAATGGAAGAAGGTGGTCTGAAGAATCACTTGTTATTTTACATCGATTGCCGGATAAATGTAGACCTACACAATATTAGCCAGGTGGTCATATGTCATGCCTGCTCGGTGTATAAGTTCACGTTGACCTGGAATGTCGAGCCCGTGCAGACAGTTTTCAAACAATTTCTTTTTAAACGACGTTATTGATTTCAGATTTTTGAACATACTAATGGATACCGCGGTGGTGGCCCAAATGTATGCTAAATATTAGCGGCATACACTTGGGTAAGATCCGTGCTTCCGGACATAGTTGTTAAGGCATGTTAAACTGTCCGACTTTTAGAATTCACTAACCGGAACTAACACAGTCACCGTACAGCTTTTATTTTTACTCGGTTTCTACTCAGAACAAACACGGGAATGCTAACATGTGGGGTTACAGATATACTACGTGCATTCAACGTATGGAGCTCACGGTGAGCTAGCTAAAGCCGTGGCCCCAATCAATTATGTATCGCAGTAAATAGTTGTAAATAAACGACTTACGTTCCCCATCCATAGCGTACTCATGGTGCTGCAAGAGTTAATGTTTCACCGTGAACGTACTGACTATAACTTCTGTGACTTTGAAGTTATACTGGAGCTTCAGCTCAAACACGGCAACACCAACGAGCAGAGTATTACGAATAGCAAACATTACGCTTTTACGTCACTCAGCAGAGGCCGCTACGTCTTTACGTCAGAAGCCCTGCGTATTCGCTTTTTTCCTCGATATTCTTGAAACTGTGAGTTGTTATAGTTTACTGTGTTTTGAAACTATATAAAATGCACTCAGCTCAAGAGTCTTGTAATTTATTTAATACATTCTTGCAACAGCATTACAGAAATAAATGAACTGCTTCATAGTCTGTAAATGTTTAAATGATTTGTGAGTGTCCTACTCTAATTTTATTTAGATGTGTAATGACTTTGAGTAAATATAGATAGATAGATAGATAGATAGATAGATAGATAGATAGATAGATAGATAGATAGATAGATAGATAGATAGATAGATAGATAGATAGATAGATAGATAGATAGATAGATAGATAGATGTGGTGGTGTGGAATAAAACAAATAGTAATGGTGCCATTAACATTTGTGTGTGCTGAGTTTATTGACAAGGATGAAGCCTAGTTCTGGAAGGAGAGCATCTCCACAGGCTGAAGACGAGAAACACAAGATCATTACATGTTCCACAACAAACTAAGTAACCTGTTCTAGCATCAAATAAACCAAAACGTTTTTTTTGTTTGTTTTTTTAAAGCAATACACTTCCAGCGTTAGTAATATGTCACAAAAATTACCAACCTACAGACATAAAAACACCGACATCAGCTGTACTGCACAGGGTTGCGAGATCATCTGAAACTCAAATTCTTAATTTGGAAAGCAAAAGATGCATTTGTGTGATACAGTTCTCTTCACAGGGAAATGACCCTAAGGTTGTAAATTAATCCAACTTGTTGTTGTAATACAGTGATGTTTGCATGTCATCTTATACCCCACACATAAACTAATACACCTCAGTTAAGTAGGTGCTTATGCCAGTAATATATCCACAATGCCATTATTGTAAACTATACAATTATTGATTTTTGTTTATGTGCAAAGCATACTGAAAAGCCAAAGAAGAAATAAAGCGATTTCATCCAAAATCAACTAAAATTATCATTAAAAACATAGAATGGTTTTCTTAATATAAAGATATTAGGATATATTGTCCAAACATACTTTAAATAAGATGATTATGGCGCTGGCAGACAAAACAATCCTTTCAAAGCACAAATTAAAGTGTACTCTCAATATGTTAATAAAATATTTTGTTATTGTAAGGATATGTACAGGGGTCAAATTTCCTCTGCTATGCACAAACTCTATTAAGCTTGTGAAAGTAGTTTACTACTACTACAGAGAATTCAACATTTTGCATGCTCAAGATAAATCTTTGTGCCTTACTTTGTCTAAGAAAGATATGTTGTTTTTACAGTTTTTAATCTTGTCTGCACAAAATGTTCTTATGCAAACATTATCCTGTTGACAAAAAAATCATTATCATACATTAAGTACATATTCTTGTTCAGAGAAGAAACAGAGTTCCTCGATAGTTCATTTTTCGATATGTTAATATACACTTTTCCGCTATTTTACCATTGTTAAAATCATCTTATTCCTCCCTGACTGTTTGTTTCAACTGTCTTTCTTTCAACTGAAAGAAACTGATATAATAATTGATATACACCGATCAGCCACACCATTAAAAATAACATTGACCATCTTGTGACAACGAAATGATCTGCTGGGAATGATCTGCTGGGAATCTTTTGGACCCGACACTCGTGTGGCTATTACTCAGGCATGACCTAAACCAGACCATGCACCCCAGCAGGATGCAGCCTGACGCAGGCATATACACAAAAACGGTTAAGAAACAACTCAAAAAAATATGGAAAAACCACACAAGGTGTTGACACAAGGTGGCCTCCAAATTCCCTGAATCCCTGATTCAAGTATCTGTGGAATGCACTGGAACAAGCCTGAGGCTCCGTATAGGACCCAAAGGCCCCCCGCTAACAACATTCTGTTGCCAGACACCACAGGACACCCTCAGAATTTTCTTAGGAGTCACAACTGTTTTGGAGGCACAAGGGAGACCTATACAATATTAGGCAGGTGGTCATAATGTTATGCCTGAACGGTGTAAGGCTGTTTTTAATGACCAATGGCGCTGCATGCTTTTGGATTAATTAACACAAAGTTATCATACTTTCGTGATAAAGTTCTCCATAAAATCTTCAGAAATAGGGACACACTACAATTTGTGGAGATTTTTTATGTTGGTAGAGAAGTTATCACCTAACAGAGCTCCCTAGGCAGAATGAACACCGACGAAATTATCTTCCTTTATACATAGAATTACCAGCAGAAAAAACTGCCACAAAAATTGCAAAAAAACAAAACAAAACCCCAATACAATGTTAGATGTTTAAAACATACATAATTCCAGTTTCTCTAAAAAGTTATGCTAACTGCTCCAAGTAAATGACTGAAAATATTGTAGATGACATGAATATATAATTTCCAACTGGGGAAAGAAAAAAAAAGAAGAAAAAAAATAGACAATATAAAGCTCAAATACCAAAACGATGTGTTCACATTCACATACAATATACCATGCAGCAAAACTTTCCAGGCAGCGTGTTTATTTAAACACAAAAACCAGGTTAGTGTTTCTCATGATGATTCACGATAATGGCTTTGTTGATTTCATCCACCATCGCTTCTCAATTTAGATCATTGTTCATGGATGCACTGTAACTAAAAAGCTCACTAGCAATGATGGAAGACATATTCCTCATACTCAATCCTTCAGAGCTCTAATTGGATTGGTCAATTGGAATGTTGAACACACTAAAGAAGCGGGTGACATGTAGAGCTGGACAGTAACTAATGTTCAGTACAAACAGATAAATGATTTACAGCTGAATGCAGGAAGCACATTTTAAGGTTCTCCAAAGTGCAAATTAAGATGGAAAGCCATAAATAAGACAGAATCATCCTGGATACTCTCTGAAGTTAATAGGCTTGATAGGAAGACATATTATTCAGATAATACATAGAATTCCTACATACTTAGAATTCCTATACAGATTTGTAAGGCGAATTACATTCAAAACTCACTGTGTACATACTGTATAGAGTGCTTCATTGACATACAACATACATATTTAAATATGTGCATGTGTAAGTGCCATATCTTTGGATGTAACTGTTTGTTTAGGATGTAAAGGTATGTAATGAAGCACACTAGAAAAAGGCCAAACCAAAGGGAAGCCATATATTTGAATAAAAACTATTATTATTATTATTATTATTTTTGTAGGAACGGACAAGATAACAGAAACAAAACCAACCAACAAATGAAACCAACCTAATGATAGAGTACAAAGAACGTAGGTAATTAAATGTAAACCATGAAAAAGAGAGTGCAGTACAACTGAAGAAAGTGACACTTAAAGACAGATAACAGAAACTGTTTTGCGTGAGAATACTAAAGATCAGTGTGGAGACAGCAGATCAGTCTAGCGTCCAGATCTGCAGAAGGATATGGTGAAGATGATGAGGTATATGAGCTTGCTGGACACAGCTGCTTCTCACATAAACACAGATACACACACTCAATCCATCTTCTCCTTGTGAACCAGCTTGGGGGCGTCCACAAAGTCTTGGCCATTAAACAGGATGATAGTAGCTGTGATAGCACTGGCAGCTCCCCAGAACATCACGTAAGCCAGGGTCTCGGTCCATGTGTCACCTGGAAGACAAACAGCGGCCATTTATACTTTTTTTCAAAACAACAGGCATAACCGGTTGAAAACTGAATTGTTCAGCTGTCCATCCACCCCATATGCCTGATGGTGCAGATTCACTTCTCTTTCAATCAATAAAGCTGTCTACACTTGCTCTATGGATCTCTTTAGACCTTTGTTTTAATACTTGAAACTACAGTATGCGATGGACTGGCGACCTGTCCAGGGTGTACCCATGCCACTCCGATGACAGCAGACCTCACAACCTTTAACAGGAATAAGCGGGTATAGAAGATGAATGAATGAATGAACAAGAGAATTAGCAAGAGAATTGTTGTGCCAGAAGAGACCCCTCCATTGGAAACCAACTATGTTTTGGCAGGGCAACCAAATAATTTGGGCGGGTTTTATGTGTGATGGACAGAAAAGTAACAGCAAAGTAGTCACCCATGGAGTTGACCGCTTAGTTGTTGGACCACCCAACTACATGCCGGGGTAACGTGCTCTTGAAACACGTCCAATAATGAAATCCAAAAGGACCATCACCGGTTTATATTCTGGTGTGACTTAAGTCTCGTACAAGGATTGAGTACAGACTCAAGCTGCAAACAACATGTAGAATCCTGGCCCAATGGTTCAGACTATCTTTTTGCATTTTTTTTCAATGGTTTATAAAAAACAAATCTGTTATAATGAATAAAAACAACAAAGTTATATCAGCAAATAAACTTAATAACTGAAGTTTGGTCTAGACTTGATTCTACAATGTTGGTCCCACTGAATAATCTGCAGAACAATTTATTCTGTTCAAAAGCTATAGAAAGTTTGTAGAAAATGTTATTTAAGTTATTTAACCGTAAATGGAACATGGGACATTTGAAGGTGATAAGTAAACAGTAAAATGAGGCTTATCTGTGAGAGTGTGGCCAGAGAGACAGGAATGAAACTAAACTCCAATCCATAGATATTCAGGGAGAAGCTACAAAAGCTCTGAATACAACAAGTTTCTATGCAGAGATTTCTCTCAGTGGTGCAGCCACACATGTATTGAGACAGGAGGCTTGAGTTGAGGCTTGAGTATCTCTCATTCAGGACATATCAGTTTTCATGTTTCGTCTTTTTATTTTTTTTAATAGCGGCACAGCCAAACAATACAAGAAATGGAGAAGAAAGGCGTGTGTACTGTGAGTACAAGCACAGTGACAGTAAAACACTGTATAGCCACCTTTTACCAAGCTACCAAATATTCACAGACATGAATTTTTTCCCTAATTAAATTATTTGTTTACTGGATAAGAATTCCAAAATGCTGGCTTAAATCAACATAAATGAAACAAGGTGTTAAACAAGGTGTAGGTTAATCAGCAGATCAACTTACCAGCCATGAGAAGACAGACGATGCACATGGAAAATGCCACCAGCATAATGATGGGCAGCTGAATAAAGAAGAATGATTCAAAATATTAGAAGAATCACATTCACAGCTGCTACTGGTCACAACAGAAAGCAAACAGTGATATACTGACTGTTAGGAACTTCCAGTCCTTCTGAACACGAAGAGGAGTGGGTCCATCTGACTCATCAACAGCAAAGTTACCCAGGAACAGGTCTATGGAATCCTAAAAGCAACACCACACTGACACCTTTACTGGACAGCTCAAATATACTGTTCCAAATCAAATATATTCAGATTTACAGAATTTTATACTCTACTATAATGTAACTAGAAGAACCACAGTCCTTCTAATACACAGTGCACTAATATAGGTGTGTAGTTACTATATAATGTGTTACTGTGCCATATTAAATGTTCATGCAATCCAGTAAATTCTTAATTCACTGTCAAATGTATGGAAGCCTGTGTTTAGTACAGTCTATACTGCATAAGTCTCTAAGCAGTCTGTGATTAACTACTAAGAACAGTGAGACTTTCCTGGCCCAACACCAATATCCAGTGATGATATATTTACATCAAATTATGTAACACATGTCATACCTGTCTGAATCCATCAGAAAAGTTGTTTTTGTAGTAGCGGATCATGGAGTTCCAACCATCCATCAGCAGCCCCACCCGAGTTCTCTTCCCTGTCCTGAAGAAGAAATGTACTTTCATTAAACCACAGACATAGTGATAGTACTGCACTGTGGACAGTAATGTTACTGTAATGTTAGTCACTGTGACACACAGTGTTACAGTACTCTACCTTGTGAAGTCTGTTTTTAAGGCTCCAGTTCCTGCATACTGTACTGCACATGCATTGGCATTGTCAGCCCATGCTGGTTAGAGAGCACACACAAACAACATGAGGTCAGAGGCTACAGTCTCTACCACTCTAATCACACCATACATGCTAAAAGTGAAACATAGAGAGAATATTACAGTTTTTGTAGATCTTCTCAAACTCTGCCTGTTCTTCAATTCGCTGACCCACATTGAGGACCCCCATCCTCTGTGGAGACATGGAAAAAGGCCTGTACTTGTCAGTTTATAAAACATGTGTTATGTGTCACATAGACAGCATATTTTGTTAATATTTTCAACATGGCCTTTTTTAAATGCATTTTTTTTTCTAGTTAAACATTAGCAACACTTTGGGACTGCAATTACCATTAAAGAATACATCATGAAAGTACTGCATGATTATTTTGCCGTTTGAATTGCTTTAGCAATTGTGGAGTTAAAAAACCTGAAGCTGAGACTGCAGTGAGCGTCGGGCCAGCAAGCTCTGGATGACATTGGTCCTGTCCAGGCAGTCCATGCAGTTACTGCGGAACACTCCTCTCTGTTGTGCCAGTGTCTTTCCCTCTGAGTTCACCATGAAGTAACTAAAACGTATACAGAAAAAGATCAGAACAGTCCTTCAGTGTATACAACTCTATAATAGCCTAAAACAGGTGCTAATGACATTACCCATAGTCTTCCTGTGTCTCTGCGACAGCATCGACTAAGATCTGAAGACGATCCCATCTCATGTGGCTGCACTCTTTGTGAAAGTCAAATGCTATGTAACTGAGGACATAAGAGACAATGTTAGAGTGTCCTACAATAGGATTAAGGGAAATGTCTTGATTTTTATCTACAATAATGGCAAGGAAGAAAAGCAGTGTATTTAGTACCTAATACCACAGTCAGTACAGTTTTTTTTTTTGTATTCAGGATAGGGGAGTTAAATTAGAGTTCCTCAAGCAGATTTTCCAACAGAGTGTGCATTTTTCCTCTATACAGGAAATGTACTGTATACAACATGCATATGACAAGAAATGTCCTGAGCTACACTCATAAAAAGATAGCAGAAAGAAAAACCGAGGACCAAGTGGATAAAAAGTGGCAATGTAAAAAAAACAGTTTAACACAGTCATTCTAATATTCTGTCATTATGACACAACCTGCAGTTCGGGAAATCAGGAAGTGATGAAGGAGAAATATTGAGGGTGGCAAGTAGGACCAAACTGCCTTATGGTATAAATAAAGAAAAGGGTCCTTTGAATGGCAATTTCAGCTTTAAAGCTCAGCCAGATGGTTCTTTGAAGAGCCAAGTTATTTTCATTTACTGCCGATGTGAGGGTAAGTTGAGTCTCAACTACCACTTCGTGGTCAAGGACACAGCTGAAACAGAGAGCCCTACTCCCCTTCGCCAAAAGCAGACAAAGCCAGCTGTAAACATGTATTCAAAACATTTTCTGAGAATGCAGTACATTAGAAGTCATTCTGGAGGATTGTTGCAATCACAAAAATATGCATTTGCATAAAGCAATCTTATTTGTCATCCAGTGTTGGAGGAGTATTACTACCTTGAAAAATATCCCTTTAAAATGAAAATTTTGGAACAGAAGCATGTATGCACAGATCTACATCTGCTGGTTACTGTGCTGTAAATAACTTTGTTCTCCATTTACTCTGTGATCTGGCTTCTCTGAGTAACCTGGTAACTCGAGACTATGTAAACACATTGAATACCACCATACACAACCCAGTGAACATAAAAACTGGAGAAGGTATTGAGAGATGTCTTACCTGAGCATACCATTGTTCATGCCAGACACCATCTTGGCAAATGCCTCCTCTAGTGGCTTCTCCGAGCCTTTCTGATTCACCTGGAAAAAGCACAGACATAATGAGTCTTATCTGCTTATGTTTATTGGAGTTTTCACGTGAGCACATAATGAAGAAGGGTTAGGGTTAAGGTCCTCACCAGGTTCAGAACAGTTTGCTTCCCATAGATGAGGAGCTGAGAATCAAAATGCCTTTGGAAACCATCCATCTGTACAATGTTTTAAAGCCACGGTTAACATCCAATTTTTCCATTATACCATATCATACCATTAATATCATTTTTCAAGTTCTTATTCATAAAATAAAGACATGTGAAAATAGCTTCTCTTACATGGCTCATGGTTTTGCTGATTATGGGTTTAGGTTTGTATCGTAGGTTTGGCCTCTGGCTCCAGTAAAAAGGCATTGAGCCACGTGTCTATAGGCAGAAAAAAATCATTAGAACTTTACATCTTTCAAACTTACATCTAAAACTAAAAGCTGCACAGAAAGCTGTAAAACATGTCAGTTTTAAATGTTCTCCGTTTCAAACAGAAACAGTAATACTTGCCTGTACAAAGGAAGCCTTTGCTCCCTCATACAAAACTATTTGCTCAGTCTCCACAAAGTTAGCAGCATGGCCTTCAGAGTCAATGCCTGTGGAAACAACAGAATAGAAAGCAGGGCACAAGTCAGGAGTGACAAAGACAACCTCTAACTTCTGCTGCTGTTGAACAGAGCAAGCTAAGCTGATCTTGGTTCATACACTACAAGGCACTAGAAATTAAACTCAAACTATTCATGAAAATGTGTCTGCTATCAGCAGCATTGCTAACATGTTATGCCACAGGGCTTGGTGCAGTTCAAGAAAGACATTGTTTCAAAGTCAAGGGGGGCTTTTACCTCTAACATAGTATCTGACACCGGCCCGGAAGCAGCTTCTCCTGGATATGAGGATCCACTCAAAGATCTTCCCATTTATACGACAAGGTTTCATGACAATGACTGGACCAGGGTTAAAGAAAATGCTTGAACTCATCACCATTATGATGTAGATATTCCACTAAAAAAACCTTAGACATTCACTACAAAGGATACATCCATGGACAACAGGAAGTGCAAACTTGTGAAGCTATGGAAAAATAGTGATAATTAGTTAATGAAATAAAATACAAGTAAAAAGGCATTGATTAGCATGACTGTGTATTACCTCTGGCTGCCCAGCCAGTTCTCTTAGGAGGTTCCCGTTCCATACAAACCTCTGGTCTGCCTAGAAAGGCATAAGCAAGTGGTAAGACATCAAGAGATAACTCATCACAGAAACAATAGGAAATAAGATTATATAGATTTATATGTTATATAAATATATGTGATGGTTTGTTGATACTGAATGTGAATACTTTGAAATGGTAAAATAGGCAGATTAATGTCTATTCATATAGTTGTAATTTAAAACATGTACAGGAGGTAGAGCCTTCAGCTATCATGGTCCTGTCATGTGAAGCCAGCTTCAAGTTTGGGTTTAGGAGCCAGACACACTCTCCTCTTCATTTCAGGTTTAAGTTAGACTTAGGTTAGAGCTTGCTCAGATGACCCTGACCCAACTCTAATTATAAGCTTAATAAAAAAAAAAGACAGTTATGCCACCATAGGCTTGGGTTCCTGAGGGACCTCCCACGATACACAGAGCACCTCACCTCTCCTCTTTCACTCTCAATTCCTTTGTTTGCCACTCTCTCTCTCTCTCTCTTTGCCTACCTACCAGTGCATTACTTAAATCTTACTGCTCGTGCTACCAATGATTATGCCCAACTGTCTAGTCTGCTTGTGCACCTTGTATTCATATATGTTTTCCTAAAACAGAAATGTAATCTTTAACTAATTAGAAGGAAACTGGGGACAGTTCTCAGGAACAAGCTGAATCCTATATGGTACTTTGGGGAGTATTGTAGGAAGCAGGATGGTGAATGTGGCACCAAGTAATGAAGTAGAAAGATTGTGTTTTTAGGTAATGAAGGACCGTGTCACAAAGTGTGCAACTCATAATGAGATATCCATAAAACAAAGACAAAACAAAACACTTGACTGGACATAAGACTTTGTGACTTGTTTGTAACATTTTAGTGCATGAATATGATATTAACTTCTATAAAGGCATTTTGTCTAGATTTTTTTTTAGACATTTCACCCTCTCCAGCAGACTCATCTCCTGGAAGTCAGGGCTGGTGTTAGCCAGTCGTTGAAGCGTGTGTGTCAGGTCAAAATCAGTGCAGAAGTAGAAGCCGTCTGTAGTCAGCACATTGTTAATCATAGACAGGAAGGTCTTATTTTCCTGAGACTAGAGAAGAAAGAAAACAAGGCTTTAGTGTTCATAAAAGTCATGACAACATACTTTGTAGAATACATTGCTAAAACACGCTATATGGGCAGCAGCATATGGGCTATAATGCACTGCCCAATGACATTAGAACTACTAAAGTATAGAACAACAGTATTCACAAGTTTGTATCACATAAACCACATGGCCTTGCAGAGATAGAGAGGAAATGAACAGAGGACAAGGACAAGAATAAAAACTGATTCTCTGAAGCACAAGATAAAAGACTCACTGTTACAGTTTAATTCTTTAAAATTGATTAATTGTATTCTCATTTTGCGATTTCAGGAATAGACATTTAGTAAAAGTTTAATACATTTATAAACTAAGTGATTTTTGCTGGTTTTTCTAGACAAGAATTTTCCACCGTCAGTCAAACCGTTTTCTTTGTTATTCTGTTGATGATGAACCAGGAACTGATTGATATATGGAAGAACTGGTTGATAATGGTCAATACTGATTAGAGTTTGCCATAAAGTAAGGGATGACTTTATCTGTGCATGAACTTACGAACTGGCACACAGTCGCCCAAGAAGTACTTAGCAGTTTCTGATGGCTTCTGAACCCTTGTAGTTTGAGCTAGTATTTCTGCCACACAATTTGTATTTATTTTACTTTTTTTAAATTTATTTTACATAATTTTACACCTGTTAGATTAAAACAGTTTTTACTTCCAGAATTAACTAAACTGAAAACCTATTTGCTCAATCAGTTCCTTGAGCCTTAAATGATTGATTTTTTTTTTTAATTAAATGAGCTTAAGTCATGCTGACCTGGATCTCTGAGAGATGCAGCACTGTCTTCTTATAGGAGATCACATCAAAGTCCACAGCCTTCCACACTGCGTGGCCCAAGAGGCTGCCTACATTCCTCTTCCTGGTGATGACAATCAGGTACATCCCTGTGGTACAAGTTGTCAATCATAAGTGTATTGGACAGGTTCAAGATAAATACAAAATAAAGCAATGATGACACAGTGCTGTAGTATCTACCTGCTACCAGGCGAATAGTTCCCATGATGCCACAGATGGGCCTTGTGACTGCTGAGGGAGGAACATCCTTTTTACCTAAGGAAGTAGTTAAAAGGTTAGGTCCTCAAAGATATTAGTAATTTATCTGCTATTAAATCTGGAGTATCAAATTTCTTTTTGGTCTCTTCAGTGTTGTGCTTTCAGTTCTCTAATGTATGTCTTGTTCTATTAGCCCACTTGCTGCCAGTATGTCTCCTGGTTCCCCAAATCTGATGCAGACTTTGTTAATTCAGGACAGGCCAGCGTGGCAGGCGCGGTGGTGGCTAGCATGTGTAGCGAGAGGAATCTAAACCAGGACCCTTACAAGAGGCATGCAGACTAGGATTATACTGTATATACAGTAAATAAACACACATTTTGTTGTTATTATCAGTACTTTCGATCCATTGGCATGAAAGCCATTTTAAGAATCACGTTTAAGGACCACACGTAAATCCTTCCTTTCGCTTCATCTCAAATAATATATTATAAAAACTAAGAAAATCTTCACTACTCAAATCATCAGGAGAAATGCAACTGCCAAACTTCCATTTATTGGGCAAATAATACAAATGCGACAACCTACTGGATAAATGACTCCACTTTGGTTAAACACAGAAAGACAATGTTGACCATTATTACTTAACATTAACGATTGTTAATTATTATTATTATTGCCTATTATTGTACTGTATTGTATTCTCAGCTCTTACAGCAATTCTATCGTGTCTTCCAAATCATTAGACAATCCAGAGATCTCTCATACAGTTACAAATTAAGGATGTAGTTATGTAATTATTTTGACCGGTATAGGGACCTACCAAGACATTTCTAAAATGACAGGATTAAACACATAGCCAAACCTTAACTTGGTCAACCCTTTTGCAATGACCAAGTCAAAGTGATCGATCTACCTGTATATATATAGTCATATTAACAGCCATATCAATATTCATATTAATTGTTGTTACAGCGTTAAAGATGAATGTTTGTCTTGCTGTTTGTTTTGGAGTTGCAACGGATAAATGTTTTAGACCAGGGGTGCCCACACTTTTTAAGCTTGCGAGATACTTTTACAATAGTATAAGAGGATCTATCTATCTATCTATCTATCTATCTAGATACATTAATTGTCATATTAATTGTTGCTACAGTGTTAAAAGCTCTATCCATCTTTGTTTTTATTTTTATCAAGAAAAATTGGTACACTGCACCTTTAGAAAAATAGCGCTGTGTCTTTAAGAATGGTAGTCTTGAGTTGTCATTGAAGTTGGGCGTTGCTGTGGATGTGTACCGCTGAATTGAGGGCGTGTTGCAAATATAAAGTAAAAATAAAAGATGAACGCTTGTCTTGGTGTTTGTTTTTGAGTTGCAACAGATAAATGTTTTAGACTTACATCTAAAAAAAAATTTCATTGGCACGCGATCGACCCGCACTACCATCAAGATCTACCGGTCGATCGCGATCGACGTAATGGGCACCCCTGCCTTAACCAAACCTGCAAATATCTGCTGCATGGCAGTACAGGCAAAGAACTTGGTTCAGTGTCTTTTTGAAGGACACTTCAGTCAGAGATTTGAAAGTTGCGCAATGGGGATGTTTAGTGAGGTGAGGGGGTTGCAACAGAGTGAAACCACAATAAATCCTAATGAGTTCCACGGGTCCGATACAGTTATCCATAGCTTCAAGATAAGCTACACAGTACAGAAGTGCTCATAAAGATATTTAAGTTGGTTACGGTGTTCAGAGCCGATATAGTTTAAGCTTCTATGAAAAGGTTCTTTAAAATATAGCTTGAAGGTCATTTTTAATGCATTGCAGAGCTATTAAGCAATAGGCCTACACTTTATTGACTGAGCTGTGATAGGATCGGTACCTAAAGTCAGTCGATAAGGATTGGAATTGGTCTATCCAAAATGCACGACAACCTGAGTCAACTAAAATATATAGCAACAACACTTGAGATCAGCTTGACAAGATGGTCTGGGAACGAGATCAAAGAAGAACAGTGACAGACAGCTTTAAAACAGATTGCTAGCTCTTCCAATTTATACGAGGCACAACCTTTTACAGTTGAAGGTAATTGAAGGGTGAAGGGTTAGCACAAAGATTTATTTATTTATTTATTCATTCATTTCGGGCAAGTCAATTCAAATCACACATCAACATCAACATGAGTACAAGTGACCTGGCCGAAAGGGAAAGCGGGAGAAGCCAAAGCTTATCTAGTCCCGCCCCCATTACCCACCAGTACAAAATATATATATTTTGTACTGGTGGTACAATATAATATATATATATATATATATTTTTTTTTTTTTGTTTGTTTGTTTCTTTCATTTGAACTATTACAACAGAAGATGAACGCATAGCTGCAGTTCGGCTTAGGACAGTCAAAAACAGATTACATGTGTGTTTGCACAGAGTCCATATTCTTCCGTCATAAGTGAACAACAGTCTCTTCTAGTCGCCTGGCGTGTTATAGTCCATTATAGTTCTGTTACAATTGTATTACAGCGTGGCTTAATATCATCAGTCATACCCAAGGTTTTTTTTTTTTATTTATTTTTTTTTTATTTAACTGACACTGACCTCGAACCCGCTTTTCTTTTCTCCCTTTTCACTGTTTGGGTACATTGAGTTTTTTATTTACTTTTCATACCGTCTCAACAAGGTGTCTGCTGACAGGTCTTTGACCTTTATCAGCACTAACTATGTATCGCTGTGTAACGGTCCATGGTTAATTTAACATATTTCTTTTTGAAGACACTCAGATTCACTGAATTCTTGACCTCATCATCCAAATCATTCCATTGCTTAACCCCTGCAACAGTTACAGAAAAGGATTTTAATGTAGTTCGTACAATTTTTTGCTTGAATATCAGTTTCCCCCTTAGATTATGTTTCGTCTCTCTCTCTTGGAATAGTAACTGCAAATTATGAGGGAGGCTATTCTTTGCAGCCTTGTACATTAACTGAGCTGTTCGAGAAGTTTGATAAGTCATTGAATTTGAGTATCTTTGATTTGCTAAATAACTGAATTGTGTGTGCCCTATACTTGGCATGATGTAGGATTCTCACTGCTTTTTTTTGGAGTATTAACAGGGGATGTGTATTGCTTTTATACGTGTGTCCCCACACCTCTATGCAGTATTGCAGGTGTGGAGAGATTAGTGCGCAATACAAAAGGTAAAGTGCTTTCTGATTTAGTAGTTTTTGTGCTCTCCAAAGTATGGACACACTCCTGGCCAGCTTACTTCTTAAGTGTTTTATATGCGACTTCCAACTTAACCTATCATCGATGATCACTCCCAGCACTTTGTTTTCGTTAACCCTTTCAATATTTATTCCGTTTATTTGAATGTTAACGCTGTTGTTGCGTCCCTTTTTCCCAAAAAGCATGTATTTTGTTTCCTCCAGATTTAGTGATAATTTGTTTATATTAAACCACACATGAAGCTTTGCTATTTCAGTATTGACTGTCATCCCCCGAGCAGAAAATATTAGTATCATCCGCGAATAGTATTAGCTTCAACATATTGGACACTTTACAAATGTCGTTTATGTACAGTATAAAAAGCTTTGGACCCAATACTGACCCCTGCGGGACCCCGTAGACTATATTCAAGCAAGTTCATGTGTTTTCCCCCCATCTTGACATACTGAGATCTGTTATTTAAGTAGCTTCTGACCCAATCCAGTGCTACTCCTCTAACACCATATCTTTCCAGCTTGGCTATAAGAATTTCATGGTGTCAAATGCTTTTTTGAGGTCTATGAAAATTCCTATTGAGTGCAATTTTTGGTCAATAGCATCATTGATGATTTCCACAGACTCAGTTAGGGCCATAGCAGTAGAATGGTTCTTTCTGAATCCATACTGGCTGTCGTAGAGCAGATTGTGTTTGTTGATGAATTTGTCTAGCCTATTGTTAAATCGTTTCTCTAGTATTTTTGATAATTGTGGTAGTATTGAGACTGGTCTGTAATTGGTAAGATTGATCTTACTCAAGTGGAAAAAGCAACAACGCCAACAGACTGAAATCTATAAGTAGGGATATTAAATACCTGGAATTAGAGAAGATTAAATTATTTCTGAAAAATCAAGAGGAGAAGTTTTAAGGAAATCTATAAAGATTTCCAAATTACTTCCATTAAATAAAGATAACAACAACAGAGGCAGAGTATAATTAAACACTCCATTGTTGATTCATAGTTATTTACTATGGTTCAAATTACAGCTTGTGGAACACAAAACCTTGTGTTTACTTCAAACACAAGGTTTTCGATTTTGTTGTCACTCTATATGCTAAAGGTCAATTAGTAGTAAACGTAATTTGAACTATAGTAAATAACTATGAATCAACAATGGAGTGTTTAATTATACTCGGCCGCTGTTGTTGTTATCTTTATTTAATGGAAGTAATTTGGAAATCTTTATGAATCTTTATAGATTTCCTTAAAACTTCCCAAACCCAAAGCTGTGACAATGTCTAATGTCACACAGTACTTAAAACTTTCAAAGACTTTCTACCTGTGAGGGTCATCTCATTGGAGACCCTGTCGATTGCCAGCACTGCATCAGCCCCCTCATCACAAGCTTCAATGAAGAACTTCTCAGGGGTTGTATGCCTAGGACAAAACAAAACAAATACTTTCATTCAAGTGCTTGAAAACACTTAATCTGTGATCAGAAGGGCTTCTTGTGTTCTAAGAGATGTTGCTTTGTTTTTAGCAGGATGCTATGACCTGAATGACTGAGAATCATCCAAGCAAGTCAAAACAATATTGCAGATTTTCCTCATATTGTGCAGCAGCAGATTTGTGAGTGTGATATGTGCTGATTGGATTTCTGTTGTGAAATGGACACTATTCTTAATTTATCATGCAAGCTATTAGAGTACAGTTAATATCAGAATCAGAATACTTTATTAATCCTGCATGGAGATTGTTTTGCTGCAGTTGTTCTCATAAAGGACATATAGTAAAACACAAACCTAATAAAATAACAGTACAAAAAAATGTAAGCTGCATAAATAAAACAAAAACAAAATGTTGCACAAAGTATTTACAATTTGCAGAGGATGGCCACATTAATTATAGCAGAGCCTGAAGAGACAAGAGTGTTGACTTAAGAGATGGCCAACACTCAGCAGGAGGAGTTATAAAGTTTGATGGCCACAGGCAGGAATGATCTCCTGTGGCGTTGTGTGGTGTATTTTGGCTGAATGAGTGTATTGCTGAAGGTAGTCCTCAGACCGGCCAGTGTGTTATGGAGAGTGTGGAAGGAGTTGTCCAGGATGGTTTTCAGCTTTGCTAACATCCTCCTCTCTGACTCTGTGGTCAGAGAGCCCAGCTCGACCCCAACAAAAAGCAAACAGAAACCATGCTCAACGCTGTCCAGCAGATGTGGAAGGACCCAAGTCCCCTCAGAAAGTAGAATTGACTCTTTCCTTTCCTGTAGAGTGCCTCAGTGTCCTTCAACCAGTCCAGTTTGTTATACACGTACACTCCTAGATACTTATCCTCATCAACAGTGTCTACATGCACCCCTCAGATGATAACAGGGGTCACCGGAGCTGGCCCTGAGTTCAACTGCAAATGCTACGTATATGCCTTTACAACTAAACCACTGGTGCATTCAAGTTGAGGCATTAGTAATCTAGAATGCCCAAGGAAACTCTTACCACACAATGACCAAACTGTAAGGCAGAAAAACAGTCTCAAAGGCAACACAATGTGACTGGGTCACTCACCGGCAGTGGTTAGCAGGTGAGTATAGAAACTGCTTATCAGTGTATTCACCCAGCTGAGATATGGACCAAACACTGCAGGTGGTTTCACAAAGCCTTTTTGACATGGAAGAATTGTATCTGACTGAAGTAACGTAGATGTTTTCTGTCAATGTCAAGTGGTTAACAGCAACATGCTTCTCCATGCTGGTTCTGGATATTCTGCTTTTTGGATGACTGTAAACTTTGACCTCCACAAAGAGGTACAGATCTCTTGTTGGGAACAAATACATACTACACTAAAAACACAATCATCATCCTTGGATACACAATTCAACACAAGACAGTAGTGAAATGGGGCATCCCTGTTGTTGTTGTCATGATTCCCAACATTTACTGTCAAATGAGGTACTGTATGCAAAATGACAACTGAAATATGATTATTTACTACTAACATTAAGTCTGCTATAGCAGTAGCTTTACTATAAGGTCATTCTAATCAAAGTATTACAGATTATTGTAACAGCTTAAGTAGCACACTGTTTAAATCTCTGCAGCCAGAAAATAGGACCTCCTGTTTAGCCAGGATTACGTTTTCAGCCAAGGGTCATGCCGTTAAACATTCATGCTGTACTCACACAGCCACTCCATTGTTAGTCGTCTATAATCTGGACCAAACAAAACATTCCTGCGGTATTCAGAGGCTAATAAACTATTAAAGGAAACTTTTTGCAGTTTTGACTATAGACTTCACTAAAAATGGACTTCACAATATAATTTCCCCACTGTGGGATGAATAAAGGATTAAAGCATTATTTTACAACAATATTCCAAAACACAAAGTCAAGTTAACCTTTCAGCTGCTACAACAGAAAAAAGAGGACAGGGAGTGTGTTTATTTTGTTCATCTTTGAGCATACAGTCGCAATAACAGAGAAAACACCAGGTTTGTATTTTCCCTTGTCTCACCCTTCCATCCCTCTACCTTTTCTCATGCTCAAGATTTTTTCGTTTACTTTTGAACGCACAAGAACCTCCTCATAACCAGTATATCCACAATATCTGGAAGTTCAAATGGTTGATCCCAGTAATGAACTCCTTACGTCACTAGACTATGGTGTACTGTTTTCTGGCAAGTGTTTGACAAACTAAAGGTAAAAACTAAACTGCTAGAATAAATACACCTTCTTGAGCAGAAATGGATAAAGAAGGGGGTCTTTTGAATAGCAAGTTCAGCTTCAAAACTCTGCCAGATGGTTCTCATTTCCAGGCCACAGCTATTTGCATTTACCTTCATGCGAATTGAGTTACAACCGGTGTACATCAAGTCTCAAATGCTACTTGGTATCCTACCATACAGGTGATGCAGAAAACCCTCCTCCTCTTCACCAAAGGCAGATCACACTGGATTGTTTACAATGTAGATGACTCCCACCACCCACAAACGTTTTACCACGGAGCCTGATAAGAAGGCTAAGCATATTTGGAACATATTAAAATGTGTGATTAATAATAGCAATTAAAGATTGTAATCAACTGCCATCTATTTTCTATTATTATTTTAAAAAGCCATTTATCAACTGTCAGTTATTTTAGGATAGTATTTCCCACAATGCCATATTTATTTCAAAGTGATACTTTTCTTTTCATAACGCATTTAGTTAATACTAAACACTTGGAGTTGTAAATAATAGCTCATAATATGTCATCTCTGTAGCTCTGACAGGAAGGCAGAATAAGTATTAAAGACTGTCGGTCCAAACGTTTAGACAAACGGATTGTCTCATATGAAGTCAAGTGTATGAACCAGGGTGTGTCCGGAAAAGTACACAGCTGTCACCTAATGTTAATGTCATCAATTCATTTCTGTGCGGTTCACTGACAGCTAAGTGAGCTTCGTTAAGAAAGTCAACCCAGTTCATGAGCAACGTACGTTTCAAAGGAATGTGCGTGAAAAAGCTGACACCCCTAAATGGTACTGACATTCGATCTTTTCAGAATAACATGCAACGTACCCATAAACATGCATGTAATGCTAGCTAGGTTAACTAACTTTCTCGCTGCTCGCACATAAAGCCGAAGCCCGTCGTCAGGGAGACTCGTAGTGTATCTGACAGCCACGTACACATCCTGCTAAATTTACAGGTTCATGCTAAGCTATATTCTTCATAATGAATGAGTGTGGACTGAAACTTGACGGGTTCCTGCTCTACCAGTCGATCTTGTCGGTAAACTTCAGCGACTGTTCTCTCTACCCCAACACTACTTCTTGGCCTTCACCTTCTATTTAGCCTATGTAATAAGCTGCCCCTCTTATTTGGTTTATAATAGAGTATGAAATAAACGGACTCCGGAAAGTGTTGACTAAAATACATGAAGGCTACTTACAAATTGTATCGCTCATAGACGGTCGCCATCTTCGCTCCGTCTATCTGACCTCAGTGACGACAGCAGTGAGACGAGGAGCTCTGCGCGTTGCCAGATACGTAACCTAAAAGCCGTAGATGCTGAATAGCTGAAAATGCAGCTTTCCGCTCTAGCCTAATGCAACCTGGCTCCCAAAAAAGGCGCGATGATGTGTGGTACTTGTAGTTCAAGCCTGTTCAGTTGCGCAACCGGTCGCATAAAATGTATTTTTACTTATCCATTTGTTACCTAAAACAGGATGTGACATTATAATCAGGTGTTATGTCAACCACTCTTACAGCAGTCCCCTACCGTTAAATAAATATATAAGTGAATACATTTCAGAAGTTCAGTGTACTGTATATAAGCCAACACGTCTTTGTAACTGGTAGAAGTGGAGCAGAGCATACTGTAGTATAACCCTTAAATATTGACATTTGACAGTATTACAAATGCCCTAATTGTCCTTCTTTTAGCCTGAAATTTGATCACTTTTCCTAAAGTGACCATATATATACAAAAATGAAAATATTTCAAAGTGTTTTATTTTTGCACAGGTGCTGCAATTTTGGTTTGTAGGACTCTTGAAACTGTGAAACTGTACAGGCCATGTTTGTGTGTGTTTTTTTATGGGAAAGTGACAACAGGCTTCAAAGGGTATCATGACTCTGGCCCAGGTTCCTGCAGAGACACCCGCTGGTCTTTGAGGGGGCATGGCAGAATCTGGAAACAGTGAAACAGTAAAACAACATAGGACTATAGAATATAATAATATAATAATAATATAACATATATGCTGCACAAAGGGAACGGAAGTCATCCAGAGGTCAGAGGGTGCCTTGATACTGACACAAGACCTGCACCTGAAAGCACACCTGCAATTGAATAAAAGAATCTACAAAATATTCTTGATAATACTGATAATTCTGATTATCAGTTATGATTGATACAGTAAAGACAGTGTTTAATGGTTGCAATGATTAAACATTATTAGGAATTCCAGCAGTCCAGCAGAATGTTCATCTTATCCACAGAACAATTAAAGATGCAGTGTAAGGATTCATTGCCAGAATGTTTGTTTGTTTAAAGGTCAATATTCAGAAAAGTGAATTCAACATAAAACTCCAAATGATATGAACAAAGACAAAAAGAAATGCTGTAATATGTTTAAATCTAACTCATCACAATACCATCTTCATTTTCTGTAATCTGTGAAGGGTCATCTCAATACCATTCATTCATTCATCTTCTGTAACTGCTTGTTTCTATGAAGTGTCGCAGTGGTCTGCTGGAGCCTATACCAGCTGTCATCGGGCGAGAGGAGGGCTACATTCTGGACAGGTCACCAGTCTATTGCAGGGCTAACACAAAGAGACAGCCAACCATGCACACACACATTCACCTACGGTGGTTTAGAATCACCAGCTAACCTAATGTGCATGTTTTTGGAAAGTGGGAGGCAGCCAGTGTACCTCCGAACCCGTGACCTTCTCACTGTGCTTATCACCAAGTCCACTGCTACTTGCATCACAAAAAATCTCTACAGGCTCTACCTGGTCATTGTACTGTATTTCTGCACTGGTGGATGTGAGTCCCTCAGTCTGTTAAAGACCTTTTACTGAGTCCCTTTACAAGCACAACATTTCTTTTGAGGAGCTGTCATGAAGTGGAACACTTAAACTGTAGTCAGAAACAGTTTTTACAGTATCTTTTATAATAAATGCAGGAAGTTATGGATGAAGACCCTTGTATAAGCTGACTTTGATAGTCGGCCAGAACATTTAATAAAGCCAGCGTAGATAGATAGATAGATAGATAGATAGATAGATAGATAGATAGATAGATAGATGGATGGATGGATGGATGGATGGATGGATGGATGGATGGATGGATGGATGGATGGATGGATGGATGGATGGATGGATGGATGGATGGATGGATGGATGGATAGATAGATAGATAGATAGATAGATAGATAGATAGATAGATAGATAGATAGATAGATAGATAGATAGATAGATAGATAGATAGATAGATAGATAGATAGATAGATAGATAGATAGCTCACCTTAGATAGATAGCTCACCTTTTTAGCTAGCTAGCTAGCTAAAAATCAATCACAATTGATTTATGGAGATCATAGTTGAAATAGCATCTTCTTCTTCTTCTTCTTCTTCTTCTTCTCCTTCTTCTTCCTGGAATGTGGCTGTTTGAAGAACCACTTTTCAATAACGTCAAACTAGGCCAGGTAATGAAGGTACCACCAATTTCACTGGCTGAGTTTATATATGTCCGGTCCTCCAGGCTGATGGAGAAGGCTGTCACCGAGCTGCTGTCGTCCCTGTATGCTCCACTGAGGGCTTTTGTCCAGGACTGGGTCTTGGTCGACCAGTGGAGCCAGGGCTCGGACTACGTCTTCCCATCTGTGTCCGTCAGACCTACAGTGGGAGAGTGGACAGAGGGAAAAGGACTCCTTCTCTCCATGAAGACTCCAGTTCTCGAGAAGTTCATCTCCTGTGGGAAGAAAAACCTATACCTTAGCTGTGTGAAGGTGCTGAACTTTGATTCGCTCTCTGAGATCAGAGAATCAAAATGGACTGAGGTCTTTGGTCCAGACTCTTCCCCTAAAGGTTGCTGGCGGCTCCTGTATAAGCCTCCTGTTGAAAAACGGATGGCTGACCTCCAGTGGAGGATTTTACACGGAGTGATAGCTACAAACAGATACAGGGCTCACCTGGATCCAAGCACTGGGGAGGAATGTCCCTTCTGTGGGCAGACAGAGACATTAGAGCATTTGGTGGTTACCTGTCCTCGTTTAGGAGGCTTAGTTTGTTTTTTGCAGGGGTGGGTAGCGGCTCTGGGAGAGGTTTTTTCAGTGTCAGTGTTTGTCTTTGGCCTGAAATATACAGTCAAAAAGAAACGAACATTGGTTTTAATTAACTTCCTGTTGGCTAATGCCAAGCTGGCAATATGGAAGAGCCGCAAAAAACGGGTGTCAGGTGTGGGCTGGACAGATCCGGTCCTCTGTCTGAAGGCTTTGGTATCTGCTAGGCTAAAGATAGAGCATGTGTTTTATAGACTGACTGGTAACCTGGGTGTTTTTAAAGATGTGTGGGGCGTCAGGCAGTTCCTGTGTTCAGTAAGGGAAGATGGGTCATTACAGCTCAGTTTTTAGGGTGTGTGTGAGTGTGGAATTTGTATGTATGTGTATTTTGTTGTAATGTATTATTGACAATGAAAAAATGACTTTAGAATTTAAGTTTTCTTAATTCTTCTTCTTCTTCTTCTTCTTCTTCTTCTTCTTCTTCTTCTTCTTCTTCTGCAATTTTGTCAAATTTGACGCGAGCTACTGGGCCTATTACTGCCCTCTGCAGGATAGTGCTTAATTTATATATTTCTATGTCTCTCTCTTTTTGCAAAGCAACAAACACAGTAATTGTCTGCAATGTATTGGACTCTGGCGCACCGCGGTCTCTGGAGGACAGTAACATTGACGCCATTTTTGTCCTTAATTTTCACAGGAATATTTTTTATTTTATTTTCTAAAAGGCAACATTCTGGGCACCACAACTGGAGTCCCGTATATAAAGCGTGGACCGACTCTTATTCCTTCTCTCGTTGGCGGTAGTCGATGCAGTTGCAGGTCGGCGTGATGTTCGCGGCATATTGCTTGAATTGAACAATCTGGGGAAAAAAAGATGGTAAAAGCAGTATAGCTAAAGTCTAGAAAAGCAGTATAGAGAGCACGATGCTATTGTGCTATGGCGAAAAGCGGGGAACTAGGGCGTCAGCTCTACTCCCTGCTCTGCACGTGGCGTGGCAATGAGACACTTAATGGAGGCACGAGAACAGGACTTCTCTCAGTAAAACGATGAGTCTCCACAGACCATACTGAGCTCAAGGTAAGACTTGCGACAAAATTATGACGATCTATATTGGTAAATGGCTTTGTAGTGTGAGCCGCATGTTAGTCTTTCACCAGGTGCTGGTTTGAATGTAACTCAATGAGCAATACACAACGTCAGTATAGCACCAAATATTGCCTGTAATATTTCAAGTACAAGCATAACATTCAGATAAACATGCAGAGTATACTGTTATACCACAACTAGTTCACAAAAACGAATGACATTTTGGGGCCTTTACGCAATGCTGTATTTTTTTTTAAATCGATATCTACAGCTCCTGTTTAGGATCAAACATGGAGGGATGCAGAATGAACGAGTGGCGTGTCCTCCAGCCATAACCTGATGGTGAGTGGAGAGATGGCGTCCCACTAAGTGATGCTGTTTATAAAAAAAACGAGATGCTATGATGATACACAAGACTAGAGTCTCTGACTATACAATGAAGCTCTTTCACAGTGCACTGAACTTGTATATTATGGCTAATCGATCCAAACTGCAACAATCAGAGCTTGTCCTAATGCTGCTTTCTGTGTCTTCAGGTGTTGAAAATGTGGGTGACTAAGAAGACCCTGCTTGGATGGGTAAGCTTGGATGTTATGAAGTTTGTTCCGTTTTTTTTTTTTTTGTGTGGAATGATGATTTCATAGACTAGAGTCTCTGATAAAACCATGAAGTTGTTTTCACAGTGCACTGACCACAAAACCACACCAGTGTGTGCACTCCATTTAATGCTGTTGACCTGATCACTACTGGGCAATTTTCAAGATTAGTTTCATAGTTTTTCCTGCTTCCAATATAAGTGTGGGCACACTTAAAATTTGTCCTATGTCACATAATTTTGACAGTGATGACGGGCCTTAAATCATGTTTGCCTGACTCAGATTTGGATAACGCAAATAAAATTTAAGTTTGATGTGTAAAGGCGGTCAACTAAATGTCAACATGCATTGGTGTGGTTCCTGAATTTCGTTCTTTTTATATAGATATTTTGCATGTTGTAGTAATGGAAAAATTGTCTCATTCACAGACTGGCAGACTTTGGGGTTTCTATTCCATATCTGTAAGTACCCATCTGTAAAAAGGAAACTCCACCCAGTTCTAGTGTAAAATTGCATTATCCAGCCTTATGATCTCTAAACCACATGATAAATGTGTTATTCCAGGCAGTAAAAGCCAGCAATTGGATTGCTAATCATGATTTAAAATGTCTAGGAAGATCCTGATAGCACACCTGAAAAGTGCCACAAAGTTTAAAAAGTGTTTTTGCCAGCAAAGTGGCTGTGAATGCAGGGTCCTTGCCGTGGCATGCTGCAGCATTTTCCAAGTATGGTCAATGATGATGCATTTATCGGTTCGACTGATATTAACTGATGTTTACTCGCAGCGCACTGAGACACTTGGACTGTTGCAGCTTCTCTTGAATTTTGATTTTAGACGACACTGGCAATATAATCACTTATTGTTGGGTATGGTGGTGGCAGCCCATTGACACTAGGCATGAATGCATTTTGTGATGTCAGACTTGAATTTGGTTTCATACTGTAAGTACCATATCTTGGACTAGGGCTTTCAAAAGTGGCAAATCAATATTTGGTTTTAATGTGCAATGAATAATTTGACCCTCATCACTACATTATCACTCATCACTTCCCCTTTAAGTGAGAAGTGATAAAGTAGTGCTGATGATGGCAAAAGCAAACCTCCCTAAGCAGAAACTTAAGTGTCCTCTAAATGGCATTCTAGGCTGCAAAGCCTGTGTTTGCTGACAGCCTGAACAAAGTCCCAAATTCTAACATACTGTAAGATTCTGAAATATCGGCAAGCTATTAACCCTAAAAATGTATGTCTTTCACAGGTGCAGGCTACTTGCAGTTTCAAAGATGGTTCCTATTCTGAACAAGGTGTTCAGTCAAATGTTTTGAAGCACTGTGGCTGTATTTATATAAAAACAAATGCTAATAAAAGGTTATGAACCAAACCCTTTTGTTGTTTTTTTTCTCTAATGATGCTTTAAATATAAATGCTGTATTGGGACATGTGATTTCTGATTTGCGATATCGATTGCTCCACACACCTGACAACTAATATTAAATTTATTTTCTGTACATAACGTGATGAACGAATTTACATTTATCTTAACGTGACTAACCTTATAACCGCACCCCTTCACATCCTACCGTTATGAGGGTTTGAGCCAGTACAGTTGCATGAACAGACTGGTTTGATTATACGTGTTCAGCGGCGTTAACAAAAGCCAACCCATATCTGGACAGTTTCAGACCACACCCACGTCATACATGTATTCTGTATTTAACTTGATACAAGTTGCCGCCATGGGGAATTGAAATGGCTAATATCCCAGCCGCGTTTCCAAGCTATGATTAAGAAAGTTTTGAGGAGATTCGCTGGTAACCGTGTTTTTATTGTGAAGGTTGAAACCCGGTAGTCCTTTGTTCTCGTAATTGGTGAGCTATTCAGTTTCGGACCTTACTTTTGATGACTAGTAGCACTGTTAATAGTTGACGTCGACAACTCGCTTTAGCTGGAGGACGCATTTTTTACTGTGAAAGAGCAAGAAGAGTGTTTAATATAAAGCATGTAGAAGTTGAGTAACTTTGTGTGACAAGTTATTTGATGCTAACAACCGCTAGCTATGGTCTTGGAGATAAACGAGCTAACATCGCCGAAGGTGAGCACTTTGTTTTGTTATCAGATTAGCTACCTTTTTATATTATAGAGATGTGAAACTTTCCAATCGAAAAGGATCAACTGATGTTTCTCAGTATACCTCACATCAGCTAGCGTTAATTGTTAAACAATAGTAGAGAAACACACATTAGCTGACAACTATTCAGACCTATGTTACATTAGCTAACTCGTACTGCCGTTAAGGTGGGATTGGAAGAGGAATGCAATGCCTAAAATTTGTATTCGTGTCTCTTCTTTTATTTACAGGTATGAGGAGTGGATTTACGTCCAGCAGTGGCCCTAAGATAGCTTTTATTGTGCTCAAGCCTTGGTCAACTCAACCACTTCCCCGTACAGCCGATGCTAATGTGCGTCTTGAGTTTATTACAGTGAAACGTTGAGGCTTTAGGGGCAACCAAGCCAGCTATGAAAGTTGCCAGGTTCGACCAAAAGTATGTAGACGGGAAGCCTGACCAGTAAATGCTATAATTTCATCAAGGACACTGCAAGTAATTAAAGTCGCGGCGAGTGTTGAACTGCTCCAACACACCCACAGGTGTGTCTGCGGCCTGGGGATGTCATTCTTTACAGGCCCGAGTCTTTGTGAACAAGTATTTCAGCTTCTCAACTGAACTGACAGTAACGCTGCCACACTGCTTTGAAACTTAAGCAAGAGGAACTGAGCCCTGAGTGTCTCCAGATTTTGATTGACCTCAAACAAGCTCGTTGGAGAGCATGGCAGTCGTGGTAAGCAGGGCATGGGGGTGGGTGCGCTCCTGGGGCAGCAATGCCACGTCTGAGAAGATAACTTTGAGAGCTGAGGCTAAGAACTACAACAGTAGCAGTGGCTCGGTTATCAGGGGCTGGACTTCTTGGATCTGGGGAGGATGGAGATCGCACAATGACCAAAGTAGTCCAGCAGAAGAATACTGGGAAGCGCAGGAGAAGCTTCAACCTGTGGCAATTGAAGATATTAGATCTGGGGAAAAAGAGACACAGGCAAATTTACAAGTGTCTAGCTGGTGGAATAAATACCTCCCAACGTCTTACCTTTGGCCAAGAAAAACAGAGCTAAGTGGATTAAGACAAAGGAAACATGACAGTCAGAGTAGAGATGTCCGGGACTGTGACATTGATGCTGACTTTTCTGACTATGGAACACCTCCTCCATCTCCTACACCTTCTTCCTCACAGCTTGCATCTCCTTTTCGTCTGTTCGCGCAAAGCTGGAAGGTGGAAATCCTACCAGAGCACTACGAGATCTGTTTCAACTTTCTTCGCCACTTGTTTGACCTGTTCGTTGTTGGATTCCTCTGGACTGTGTCCCCTCCTGCCAAGCTGATCCTGGAGGTGTTGGGGGTCCAGGGAGCATTAAGGCTGTGGTTTCATGGTATGGCAATGTTTTTTGTCTCCACAGTTGGAATGGCAGGGTTGCTTTGGTTGGTCCAGGAGTACCTTCCTCAGTTTGCCTTGATTTATGGCATAATACAGGCCATAGTCATCTCTGTCAGTGTTCGACAGAGCATAATACTTGGTGTGGAGGAAGAAAAAGAAGAAAACAGCAAAGAGGGAAAGGGGACTGATGAAATGAGAGAAAGAGAACGCCAAGAAAAGCTTGTCTGTTAAAGACAAGGGGAAGACAAACTTGAGGTGAGCCCCTTCATTCATTTGTTACGTTATATGCATGAACTGAATTTAAGTTAAAAAAAAAAAAAATAATAATCTTCAAAATCACACATAGCAAGGCCACGTTGAATCAGTTTTTATCTTGTTACCATAGAAAATGAAGTGTGACATTCTCTGAGTGGCTTGAAAACAACTGGAACCAATGATGGGTGGAAGAATTTATCTGGGATGCTGACATAATTCACTATATGTGCTCAAGGCCTCTGATTGCCCACCGCTTTACACAATTTGTAATGGTGGTTCATCTCTTTTTATTTGTGGTATCTGATTTTCCACATGTAAGTCTAGTAGTTGATAGCTCTGGTTATTTTCGTTACTTTTAAAATGTAATAAGTTATGATGGGATCCTAAATGTCACAGTTATGTCCATTATTTCTGCTTATCACCATTTGAACTTTTAGAGTTTAGCTGTTTTCATGTTTAAGGTTTATTTTTTTCAGATGCACCTGCTTTCAGTAATTCCAGGGAAACAAATGCACAATAGAGAATGTATTCAAACACATAACTGCAGATTTTATAACTAAAACCAAGCAGCAAGACATTAACTTTGACAAGACAAAGACTGGAATGTTAAACAAACTGCTCCTGAAACTCTGAACTCTGAATTAATGAATGAATGAAGCTGGAGACAGGAGATATAGTTTTGGGTGGGTAGTGAAAAATAGCCATCATAATGGAGCTCCTGTAATCTGATAGGTACAAAATGCAAAACACAGCAAGTGAAGATGAAAACCTGTATCAAATAGACCATAGTTCGCTAATAGAACTTCAGTATTAAAGTTATTGTTCAACCCAATGACAATGATATTGGTCATTGCATTTCAAAAGGTGTCTTCCTTCACGCTGACTGGGAATATTTATCGATCAGTCATACATTTCAAAATCTACCAAAGTGTGAAAATCTTTCAACATGAATTCCTGTCACAGAACAGTTACTCTCTTTCAGATGTAACTGCAAGGACGCCGTTTTAATGCCTTTAAGGGTCACAATGTTATTTTAAAATAATGATATATACATTATATTCTAAGTTTGCTGTCTTAATCTTTATAATGATAACAGACGGATCAAAAAAGCAGTCACATTAAGGGCAGTTCTTACGTAACTATTATTTGGTATTATAATGACTAAAGGTTTAGAGTAGTAGTTCCTTCATACTCAGCAGGACGGGAGGAGTTGAGGATTGTATTTACATGTGTATCAGTATCCAGGTAATGATGTGGAGCGAATCCACAACAGTAAACAATGAAAAGAAGGGGATAATTTGCATAATGCAGTGCTTCTCATAAACTTTCCATCCCCTACATTGGGCATGACAGAAAGTAACAGAGAACCATTGACATAATGCAAAATATTTAGATGATAGTGCAGGTGAAATTCTGTAGCACTCATTGATCAGTAGGCCACCATCTGCACACATACAAGATCAGCTGTTTATTTTGAGTTTTTTGTTTTTTTTCCCCCCACAGATGGTGAAACGTTTCCAATGAGTTAAGGAGTCTACAACATCAGTCCAACTGTATCAGGCCTCCTGCTGCAGTATGACATCACGGCAGTGGGAATTTACAGACAGGATTTTTGACTTCAGATTTGTATTGCACATTCATTCAAATTCATATAGCCTACGTCACTTTATGCTCAACACTAAAGATCTGTATTTTGGAGATTGTTTATCACCACTTTGTGTTGTAATATGTACAAAGTTCACTGTGAATGAGTACGAAGTTCACTGAATGTTCAGGAAAAGGTTATTGAGTCAGATAAGTTGTTAAGGGAGAGCTGCATTTTACCCTATTTAGACTTCATTTCTTTTCCTATGTTTCTCTTGATTCACCATGTCATGTCACTTGGGGATTGTCATCTGTATATGTTTGTTAACACGTATTGGTCAAATGTCATCCATAAAACCACCAAATACGCAACTTAAATCAACAGTGCAGACTAATATCGGCCAGTGGAGAATTTGACATCGGAAAAATTTTAATTAAAGGGAGTACGTAGAAGCTTAATCTGAGCATTCGGCAAAGCAGACATTCAGACAAAAATATTCCAGTTCTCCTGAAAGCCAAGTCAAAGGAAGAAACACTCTGAACGAATTAAGATCTTAGTGCACAGCAAACAAGGAAAGTGCTCCCACACAGTCAGGTTTCAGACTGTCTCTTGGTCTTTTCTCTGTCCAGACTTTCTGGGTCCCCTGTGTGAAGAAATGTAATTCAGTTAAACAAATTGGTATATTATTAGATTCTATCTAGTATCTACTGCTGAGTATATATATCCGAGCCATGGGAATTTGATCAAGCAACAGGGAACGGATAATCACTACTGCTGACCTTTAGGGTCGACACACTACAGTACATACCGTATTAAACACAAAAGCATAATATCTCTTTAACTCATCACTGATCTCCAGTTTGGATGCTGTCAGTCAGAAGGACTAAGCAACTGGGAATCAGTTGTTAAGTAATTTTGTTTGCTTGTTAGTTTTGTTGTTTAGTCGTAGAGGAAGTCTCAGTGAGATGTTAAGATGTTTGACGAGACAGACTCGTAAGTTTCACATCTACATGGGTCATGCTATATTGAAACTATAACCTCCTTCAGAACGTGGTACTATCATTTCTGCTGAAGGTATATGTTCATAGATTAGAAGCAGTGACACAAACCAGCAGTATGCATTTATGTATTCTTTGTATACTCTTGTATATTCTACTTTGTATTCTGCCATGTCATTTTCTGTTCCATGATGCTTGTTTGAAATTTTACTACAAATGTAGGACACGCTCCCCTCTTCTCCATAGATGGGTTTTTACTTCTGTGTGATGATACAGATAGAAAGGCACAGAAATGTGAGCAAACAGCATGTTTTCCCACTCCACACTCTTGTTGTATAATTTGACTTGAATTAAGCATGTGCTTCTGATCCATTTTTAAGGTGATTTGCTTACCTGTATCACAGCTTGTAAGATGTGGGAACCTGTGCCTGACAATGGAATTAAAATTACTGAAATATCATTTCCTTCTTTGTACTACTCATAATTGATGACGAAATTGTGAGGGAAATAAATGTGGATTCATTAGCATAAAAATATGTAAAGAATCCAAGCTTGAGGATTACCAGCCCACTCCTGAGCATAGCATCACGATAATGACGTGACAAGCTGAGAGACAGAACATTATTTGCAACAGTTTTGATATTTGCACTATTGTGTAAGCCGTCAGTTCTGAGGTTCTTTGCCAGTTTCATTTTACAGTTAAATAGCTTCTAATTGCACATTTTTTGCATTATTTTCAATTCTAAATTGGCCGTAGCTCTGCATGTGAGTGTGAATGGTTGCCTGTCTGCGTTGTGATAGATTGGTGACCTGCCCAGGGTGTACCGCACCTCTCATCTAATGACAGCCCCCACACCCCACGACCATTCACAGGACAAGCAGTAACAGATGATTAATGTAAAAGAATATACATATATGACACATTCACCTTCAAGTGAAATTTGTTAGCATGTTTCTGCCTAAAAGAAAAATGCCATTTTCTTTTATTATAATGGTCCATAACAACGTCTACAGCGTTTTAGTTATTGCTTTCTTATTTGGGTTTTTATTTTTATCACAGTGACAATTATCTTGGTAGTCTCTGGGAAGGAAATGCACTTTATGCATTAGATCACTGAGGAAAACACTCAGCGTGTCAACACTTCAAAGCCAGCATCTCTGCTACATACAGTCCTTGGGTTTATTACATTAACTGGCTTATTAAAGCAGATGCTCTCTGGTTAGATTGTTTGCTCATCCTTGAGTTTGGAATAGAACAAATAGCAGCAAATGGAGTAAGCTGGGATGGTCATTTCAGTAAAAACAAAAGAAGAGCACAAAAATGTATCTGTCCAAAGACTATTTTTAGGAGCCAGCTAATCAACATTCCTGCCTCATGTTTCTACTAATATTTGATCATGCCTCATTGAACAGTCAGACTTACATTGTTGTGTTGTACATATACAAACTGATAAATTAGTCTCAGATGTTAGTGATATTACTCTGATAAAAGCAGACATGTTGGAACAAATACACCGAGCTGAATCAAGGAGTAGTCATATTTTCATATGACTAACTGTGAACTCCAGGCCTCCAGGTAGCTTTCACGCGTCAGGGATGGGTGCAGTGTTACCATGTGAAATATAATCATAACATTTCTCCCAAAATGTTAAATTGCTGGAGTATTACAGCTACAGTGTGGACTCTATAGCATCACTGACTACTGTCCTATGTAATATATTACACATATTGGTAAGCAATTTTAGTCACAGTTCAAAACTTTTAATTCACATTAAATCTGCTCTCATTATGTTAATATGTACAGAAAGGCGCATAACCAGTACAAGAATAATGTACATATGTAACAATGTCAATGTGTGTGTGAATAAACTGAAGATGATCCACAGTGCCTTCACATATCAGACTTGGTCTAAAACTGCAGAGGAGGATGCTGATGACAATGAGGATGGAGTCTGTATCAGAGGGTTTTAGTCATAGCTGAAACATGTGTTAAAATCCTGGAACTCCTCCATATGTCACATTAGTTACAATCCAGTTACATATGTTCTCCCTGGTTAGGAATAGACCTACAAGCATGGAACTGTGCATCTTTATTGATTCACTTCACAGCAATAAAACATGTCAGACACTCTGCAGAGGACAGCAGGAAAAGCACAAATACCCATAATCTTTGAACAGGCTTCATAGTCAAATAGTAGATTTGGTTTTCTCACTAACATGCAGCTGAATTTATTGGGGACCTGTGAGTATGAACTTAACATTGACGCCCTTAAGTGTGTGACTGCGTTGATAGAATGGACGCTTCTTACTCATCCGTGCTGATGTTGACAACTTATCAATCCTCTACGGTCACTTCAATCATTAATATCCCATGCAAAGAAGTCTAAAAACAATAATTCTGCAAAAAAGGACTTAAGTTATAGGATTATCCAGTAGTTTCAATCACCTAGTCAATTAATTTAAAATAGCAGTGCTCATACTGTTTATGAGTTTCCATCATATTGAATGCTGTGAGAACTTACAATAACAACAGAGTGATCTGTGGTTTGTTATTGCAGCAAATAGGAATCCAGATGAGGGAGTGAAATCTATATTGGCAGTGGTTTACTTCTTTGACTAAGTTAGTTAAAGAAGTAAAGCACATTGGTCACATTATTCTCCATCACTACACAGGCCCCCATTCTTTTTCATATGTAGTTGCACTAATCCAGGCCTGTATGATGTTAAGATTGTCTAGCTAAAGCTCGTCCAGTTTATTCAGCGTGTCCAACATACTGTAGAGATTTTTCAATCTTGGATGAAGTTAACTCCAAACAGCAAGCTAACAACTGCAGCTTAGTTACCACATGCATGGTTACAGAATGGCAGTGCATCATGTTAAATGTATAATAGTCACAAAGATACTGAGGTTTCTTGGGGTGAATAATTGGTAGAATTTACTTTATAGATGCACTACACCACAGCGTTTCCTTGAGTCTCCTTTTCTAGTTAGAGCCAACTCCATACCAACTGTGTTGCAGTGTGGTGTAAACGCACAGTGCTTGTCTACTACAATATTTCCCCAGATAAAGTGTGTTCTTAGCACACTATTGGTTTTATACTATACGATTTTGGACATACTAAAAAAAGTCAGTATACTGTTTTAGCATACCAAATAGCTTGTCAGTATGCAATTTCAGTCACTGACTAGGTTATTGTTGATCAGAATTGTCAACTTAAAAAATACACACCTATCAACCACAACATTAAAACCACTCACGATTTAGGAACAATGCAACAAAAAAGAAAAAGAAAAACAGCACAAGGTGTTGACCTGACCTTCAAATTCCCTTCCCTGAAACAGATCTAGGGAATTTGACCTCCAAATTCCCTCCAGACCTGTACTTGACTTCCAAGTGGGAGTATCTGTGGGATGATCCACAGAGGCCCCTCAACTCCTGGGCCCCCACTAATAACACCCTCAGAAGGCCCATGTCCATTCTCTGATGAGTCACAACAGGTGGTTGAAGGTGGTCACATTATGCCTGATTGGTGTATATTATTAGCTAATCATAGTCATCATTATATATATATATATATATATATGCCTGACTTATACCTTTTGACTTCACATGTATACCTGAAGAGACGGGGGTTGTGTTCTGGTTATCCCAGGTTATTTAGAAGTCCAATTTGTTATGTGAGCTGAATTTATCTGTGATCAAAAATTTCATTTTTGTTCATCCATATAGTTATGTTGTCTTCTATTGTTTAAATTGTGAATTACACAATTTTCTGTTTTCTATTTTACATCTACAGTAAATGTTTGAGACCTGAATATTAGTCAGCTTTGTCTGAGAGGAACTGCAATGTTTTGAGGGTTTATTTCTACTGTCTTTAGTTATAGTTCAACAGACTGTGAATAAGAAAGATTATTTTATAGCTATGACATATGGTTTAGATATGTTTTCTGAAAAAGCTTGTGTTAAATCATCAATAATCAAATTAATCAAATTAACTACATATAAAGAACAAGGCCAAGGGTTGGATTCTCTACTGCCGATCACTAAACCCATAGACTGTATATTTTATACAGTCTATGGGTTTAACGTGTTACATGGAGTTAGGTTAACTGGTAAATCTAAATTGGCTGTAGGTGAGCATGTGAGTGTGAATGGTTGTTTGTGTCAGCCCTATGACAGACTAGAGACCTGTCCAGGGAGTACCCTATCTCTTGACTAATGACAGTCGGCCCTGAAAGGATAAGCTTATAGCCAATGAATGGACATTATATAGGTGGTACAAAAATCATGTGCACTAATAATGGAAACCAGCATCTTGTTTAAAAATTCATCCAAAATCATCACAAACGTTCCCATTAGCTTTACAACTGCTCCGATAATCACAAACACCAAATGCAGGTCTAAGGGCTGTCTTCATTCTATTGTGAGATACACATACTGGCTTGTAATTGCCACCACAGACTGTGGCTGACTGTATGTTAAATATCAGCAAGTTCAGAATTATCCAAACCAGCAAAAAAACTAAATAAAATAATGACACTAAAAAAAAAAAAAAAAACATATCTCATATTATATACAACCAACTCCACACTCCACAAGCAGACAGAATGTTATGCTTCTCAATCTACTCTACTCTCCTCTCCTTAACTCCCGACATACTGTATCCTGTGTTCCAGAGTCCAGTATGCTACTGGGCAAAGTGCAGCATTTCTGTTGGACATTATAAGTAGTGCTTTATAAGTTTTAGCTAATTTATGCCAAATCACCAACACTTTACATTATTGACAATTGCCATTTTTCAAAGCAATTTTGGGACAGTTTTAAGTTTTTAATAAGCAGCCATTGGTTTAAACGCATTGTCCTGTAGTTCATCCTGGTCTACAGTCACATAATGAATGCAAAAAAAAAAAAAAAAAGTTACCACTGGGTGGTGTGTAAAAATGAATTTTGCGTTATAAACTCAGTGATCAACAGAAGAGTAGTGTAATCAGATAAGTGAATATCTACCACTCTTCTATCCACACCCCTTTTTAGATGTTACTTTAAGGGTCTGAAAACAAATTACTTCTGACAAACAATTGAGAATTTAATTGAAGGAAACAGGCCAACAACAGAGTTGGTGTGATTAGTCGTTGTCACTTAATTGATTTTCATAGAAAATACCAAATTATCAAACTGAATTGTGGAATTTTATGAAATTATTATTTATCTAGTTTGAGATAATGATTACTTGCAATCAATTTAACACAATGCCAAGCATTTACTCAAATTTCCCTCTGCTTTCTGAAGTCAAATAGAAACAAATTACTCCATTTATTTTGGAAATATTTAGCAGATTAACTAACCACCACAACAAATCTGACAAACCTCAATGAGCATACAGTGGGAGAATGGAAACCAAAGGCTACCAATAAAACTGAAAAGCATTTCAAACTCTATCATTTAAAATCATGCTTTGAAAAATGCTCAGCAGTGATTTATTTCATATTGTGATTTGTTGTACCAATGGCCAAATGTGGAAAAATAATGAAATGTCCCTTTGTAAATTCTATGACTCTCCCTTGCATTTTAAAATGAATCATCCTTCCACACTACGTATGTTGTTTGGCACAATACTGAGCATTTTTTAGCAGCTGAAAGGACAACAGGGTTTTAAATGAGCCAAATTGATATAATCCAGGATGTTGCTCTGTATATCAGAGCACAGCAGCAGCATTGAGGTTATAATCCTGCTCCAGCAGCTGGAAACTCTGACAGTAACACAACATCAGGCCTGCCTGTTCCTCAGTGATGAAACTAAATTAAAAGTAAGGTGACATTGTTGTGATGAGAAAACGCCTCAGACCCAAAAATCAGCCTGCAGTGCATGTTAGCGGGTATGTGGCCCTCCAGAGTTTGGGGGCACTGTGGCTCCCCCATCCCCCCTCTGTTCATTGCCTCTCCTGCCGTGGCCAAGGATGCAGTGAGCACTTCCACACCCTTCATCGTTGTCGTCTCCCTCGCTTTCAGAGGAGGACTCTCCAAACTGTCGGGGCTTCTCATAAATACAGCAGCCTGTAACACAACACATGAAATTAACAGCCACCTATGATGATGGCTTTGCGGGCTCATTGTAAGCTCCCCATTTTATAAAATGGAAAATACAGCATTACATGTTCTTCAGACATAGACAAGAATAGTAACTAAAGGTGTTAAAAATAGAGTTTGGGCTGATGATTTATTTCATAAGAAGTCTGATCAATGTTTCAATGTTTCTGATCAAAAGTGTAAAAGGATAACAACAAGGAAGTTTAATGCACTCCACGTCTGTGTGTGCATTAAGTGGAGGAAGGTTCCTTACTATTAATTACATTTTGGTAAACAAACATCTTTTTTTTAAGACAATGACCACTTGTACATGTGTAATCAACATGATCAATGTTAAAACCATAGCCATTTTTGCTCAGTTTTCACTTCTGTAACATGTTTAAGCTCATTTATGAATGTCATATACTGTTATTTTCATGATTGGCTGGGTTCTGAAGAAATATTCAGTTCTGAATAGCTCAGTCCTGGCAAACTGTATGTTCCTTTAGTTCTGAGCAAGTCAGAAATGTCTCCAAGAGACCCAAGTCTAGTCCCATTGCCTTTGTTTTAGCTTAGTATTTAGTTATTTACAAATGACATCACATGGTATGAATCTGTAATCTACATACTTCAGGACAATTTTTATGATTTTACACCATTTAAAATTCGATTAGTTATATGTCCATGTCCAACATACAATACATACAATACATATGTGCATATAATTGAACCAAGTGTTATAGAAGGACCCTGCTGATGGAACATTCTGAATCCTGTCAAAACTGTAAAATAAAACAATAAAAAACCAACACACACACAACCTAGTTCTAGATTTGGTTTTAGGCTGTCTCCAAAATACTAAAGCTGCTGATAGGTGTTTTTGTGACCACTGGTACAAGCCAACATTGTTAACTGAATGCATTTGTGTGTGTGCTGAAGATGAACTCACACTTTGAAGACCTTCTTCCCAGGTGCTCATTGTCGACAGTGTCACTTGACCACTCCACCTTCTTCTCGGTCTTCCTCTTCCTCAACTTGATTGTCAGGCTTCGTCCCTCCTGTAATAAGTAATAACTGTGCTGTGAGATATTGGGAGATAATTATAAAACTAAGTCAAGTGGTTAACCGTATCATCACAGAGAAAGAAGATCTTCAGTCCGAACTCCGCAAAAGTCGTGTCTGGGACTTTCTTTGTACAGACTTCTGCACATATTTGTTCTGTCTACATCCATGTGGGTATGTCATTGATCCCATTATCTGCTTCCTGAAAAGTAATGTCAGGTACTACAAATGCTACCATCAAGAATCCAGCTTATAGTTTGTGATTATGTCTCCTGGGCAAATACAAAGGACAACTCAGTATTTTTTTTTCTCATTGACTTCGATTGTATTGACTATTTTTCATTCAACTAATGAACCAGTGTAGTTTCCATTGTGGCTGGGTCTGAGAACTAAAATAAGGAGGAGACTGGTTTGGTAGTGTACAGTTAGGCCTCGGGTCTTTTTGGATACTGCCACAATTTTTGTGAGTTTTCTAAAATTATAATAATAGGTATTATAATAATATGTAGTCCCATCTTTTTCAAAAGTGACTTAAAAGCTGTTTCATGTACAGATGACATTGTTTCCTTACCCGTTAAAAAACTAAAAGGTGTGGCGGCTGTCGCTATGAACCTACAGTATGTATTCAAAAAGGAACACTATATGAGTGACCAAATCAACAGTTTGGTACATTCTGAGACACACTGGGGAGCTCAGCAACATAACAGGGCCTGTATGTTCATGGAAGATCGGCAACAGTGGCGAATTACTGACGTGATGAAAACTCTTCAGGATCAAGACATATTATTATCTGAGTTTAACATAAAGAAAAGACTTAACAAGAACAAATACAGGGGGTATAACAGACAATTGTAACCATTCATGAACCTTGAGCTAAGAATATTTAGATTAGATTCTACCTAAAACATTTTAAAAACTAAAGCAGTTCCAGACCAGCATTCTATGGACAGGGGAAACTCACATGTACTAGAATGACACCAAGAAAAAACTGTGGAGAAGACTTGAAGCATTTCATGATCCAACGCATACACATGTGTAAAACATGCTGAAGGCAGTGTGATGCATGGACGTGCATGGGTTCCAATGGCACTGAAACACTCGTTAAGAGTTTCACAATACCGGTGGATAATGACCCACAACACAGCACGGAAGCAATCCAGGAGTTTTCAAAGGTAAATAAGTGAAATATTCTGCAATGGCTGGTGTCAGTAAAAGGTCTCAAATATCAGATATGAACAAATTTTGTGTTGTTTGTACTGCAAGCACTCTCTGGGAACCACTTAGCTACCAGAGCTCTCGCTACATCGTATATTCATAATTACACTTATAGTCTCTGATGATATAAAGATCGGAAAATATAAATGTGGAAAATACATGTAGCCTACCTTCTGATAATTACTTACCTGGTATAACATAAATGTTACTAAACTTGTGTAGCCTTGCTTTTTATATCTGTGTTTATGCTTTAATGTTGGAAGAAAGCCAGATATATAGCGGTGGCGTCTACTTACATAGATACATCATCCAATCTGTGGTGTGTTGATAGTTGACCTGATGGGGCCGTATTCATATGAGCGCAACAGAAGCACAGAAGAGTGTGTCTGTGTTCAGAATCCAAGATGACCCTACCCAGAGAGCTCAACTAGCGCCCTGATCAGTTAATGTATCACGTTGCAGGAGAACAGTACACACCCTATACACAGTTGTTATAATGGCAACACTATTTAGCTAACGCATTAAGTCTCACAAAGCCTAACAGAGTAGGGACGGCAGTAGTGTAATTTCAATCTGACAAAACGCTAGTCACATTTGCGTCGAAGAAAGGTTTATATTTTACATTAGCAGTCGTTGGAAACAAACAACCAATATGTCATCACGGCCTGGACTTCAACATTTACCTGCTGGGGCGGTGGCGGTGTGCTTGTCTGAACTGTCTCCGTTATGGTCTCACTTGACGTCCCGGGAACCTCCGCCATCCCTTGAGCTACTTTGCTAACGCTACCGTTAGCTATATTACAGATAGCAAAGAAACGGAGTCGAGTTGTGTAATATCACGTTACGACAGCTACAACGACTAACCTCCGTTCTTTAACGCATAAACTGTCTCAAATAGAGGAATGTTTGCCTGAAAATCACGAGGCGGGGATCGGTGGTAAAATGTGGCTACCACAACTAAAGATCCGATCGAATTAGCCAGGCTCCAAACGGAAGTGAAATGATTCACGTTAAAACTATCAGCTGGTCGCGCACAAACAAAAACAAAAAAATCAAATCACGTTAAATCACTGTGTTATAAGATTCGATTCTGTATGCAGTTAAACCGCATTCAGGCTGCAATATTTGTAAAAATGGTTCCATTAGTTATTTTATTTTTTAACGTATGCAGGATGCTTTCTTTCTTTTTTTCAAGTTTAACTTCACAGTCGTGGAGTTCTGGGGAAGCTATTTCCAGACGGACTATGGTGTTTCCTGTTGTCCGTTAAACTTAACCATCCGTCAGCAAACAGGACTCCACGAGTCGAACTAAAGGGAAAATATTGGAATATTAATGTGAAATCGCACGTTTTTTTTTCTTCTACAAAATCTAACGTGTCGGTCATATATAATATATATATAATTAGCTGTACTATACAAATGCCCTTTCTTCTGACAAAGTTATCAAGTTAAGGTCGTGGCTGTCGGTATGACCACTCCGTGTATTGACAGTAAGTACATTTGATCAGTTGATTATCAGTGCAGCTATATCCATTTATTTGCTAGCTTCATATAACCAAGAGATGGCCACTGCATGACATTATTAGATCTATGCCTTTGTTTCTAGCAAGATGAGTTCATGAGGAAGGATGTGGAGGGCAGGTCGTGGTCCGAGTTTGTGGTTGGTCGGCGGCGGGGCAGCCAGACTCTGTTCGAGTAAGACAGCAAAGCCGCCGTCCTCCGTCTCATCTCATTTAAAATCCTCTCCACGACCCCAAACTGAGAAGCTGAAGCGTAGACGAGAGCGCGACGAGGCGATATTGTCAGGTCAACGCAATGTAAGTCGAAAAGAAGCAGGATATAGAGCCAAAAAATCTGCACCACTTTTGTGTACGCTCATCAGTCTGTTGCTTGTACAGTTGCCTTAACCAAACTCTGTTGTTTTGGTTAGGGCAACGAGGATGTTCTTCTATAAGTCAGCTTCGCCTACATGAGTTTTTAAATCTCTATATTGATGTAGATATGTAGCAAAGGCATTTGGACTCACTATCTACATTTCTGCATAAAAAAATACTCAAAACGAGTTTCACAGTAGATGAATAAGCCCCAAATGAACAAATGAAACAGAAATGTTATACCTGTGTATAACCAAATTAGAGTTCATTTGTTCATAAGTGTTTCCAGTCAATATAATGAGACTCTGGTGTTATTCTTTGCCTAGTTTTTTTTTTTTGTTTGTTTGTTTGTTTGTTTTTTTTTTTAAAAAAAAAACATTCAGGGAATATTCCCAGACTGATATTCACAACATATCAGAGGAAAGGCAAAGGAGCTTTCTAAGGATCTCAAGAAAAAAAGAAAAGAAAAAAAGAGTTGTTGTTGACCATCAGCCTGGAAAAGGTAAAAACATTTATTAAGAGTTCAGAGTCCACAGTCAGACTGATGGAGGGGATTCAAGACACTTGTTGTGCTCCACAAGAGTGGTCCACCAATAAGGAATACTCCAAAGGTAGTGTGGATAGTGGTCCCACAGGTCACAACAGAACCCGGGGTAACTTCTACGGAAGGTCTCGCGCACATTGGTTAATGTTAATGTTCACGAAACAGCCATGGTGTGATGGCAGAGTAGCAAGAACAAAGACACTGCTCTTTAAAAAGAACATTTCTCCCCAGTTGAAACCTAAACCTCATGTGGGCGAGCCAGTAGAAAGGGGAAATAATCTGTGGACAAATGAGAACAAAGTACAATGTTTGCTTTAAATGTGAGTCTCGTGTTTGTATATGATACAACACTGCAGTCCAGCATCAAAACAGCATCCCATCCATGAAACAGGGGGGTAGTAATGTCCTTCATGCATATGGGCCAGAATGGCTTGTGATCACTGAACCAAAGAATTCTCAGTTATACCATTACACCATATTACAGTGTACAATGTTTAATTTTCTTGACTAAAATAAATATTTGTGTTTCATCTGTTTGACTGGGTTCTCTTTGTCTACTGTCAGGACTTTCGGGATATATGAAAATCTATACATGTGTTATAATATTTTTTATGCTGAAATGTAGAAAATTCAGAGGGTAAACACAGATTTTGCTTTTTAGTGTTGTAAATTGAATTGATCAATGCATTTATGCAGAGTCAGTACTAACACCAAACTGTAATGGTCAATCACTTGGAAAAATAGTAATACATTACCATGGAACATGCAGTCATTAGATAGAGTCCAACTCTGATTGAACTCCCCTGACTTTGTTTCCAGAGCACTGAAGACACATCAGCTAACTGGAGTGAGAAGCAGAAGATCGTTTACACTGCTCACACACCTCCTGGGACAAAGAAAGGTGACTGTTACTCATAAAACTAAATGGTTTACATGTTGTGTCTTTCTGCATACTTTTATTTTCCTTTTTTCTTCTCTGTAGACACCAGCTTGCCATTTCCATCCGCTTACAGTCCAGACTATGTGGAGTCCAGCTGGTATCAGTGGTGGGAGAAAGAGGGATTCTTCAGTCCGGAACAACATGTGAGTGTTTATTAACTTGCTGTTGTATTAGCAGTAACATTACGATGGTCCCATTGCCACTCTGCAATATGGACAACTGACAGCCTAAAACACCACCACAATTGCTGTCTTTTCAGTGCTTCCCGATCGTTTTGTGTCACATTTTTTCTATCATCCATCCATCCATCCATCCATCCATCCATCCATCCATCCATCCATCCATCCATCCATCCATCCATCCATCCATCCATCCATCTTCTGTAACTGCTGGTCCTGTGAATGTTATACACATACAGGCACGTAAGCTACTTCTTCTAACTGACTTTCAGGAACAGCTGTCTCATGCTGTGGACAAGACCTTCTCTCTATGTATCCCTCCACCAAACGTCACTGGTACACTGCACTTGGGCCATGCACTGACTGTAGGTGTAGAAGATGCGCTGGTTCGATGGTAAATGCCAACACCTATGCAGCCTTTCTTGTCAAGTATCTAATGTTGGGTTGTGCCAGAATGTTTGAGAAACATTTTCTGTTGATGATGTCATAATGTATCAACTCATTTTTCATTCAGGAGAAGAATGCAGGGCTACAAGGTGCTGTGGGTCCCTGGATGTGACCATGCAGGAATAGCAACACAGGTAGGACAGCTCCATCTCTTCTTCCTCTTTCTGATAGTTCAGTGATTTAAATTCATTTCCCCTGGTTTCACTTAAAGGTATACTGCAGGTCTGACGAATCTTCCAATAATAAGTTGAGACAGTGGAACGAAGATAGGGGATGAAATATCAGTGGAAAACTGGAAAGGGGCATGTATGAAAGCTCAGAAACAAACAATTAATAGCAACTTGAAACTTATTTAGTATAAATGGCTGATGCGTACATACATAACCCCAGTCAAATTGCATAAGTTTAATGATAACATCCCTGATACCTGTATTAAATGCAACAAACCAAGAGGAACGTTGTATCACTGCGTATGGGAATGTGCCAAGGTGAAGTCCTTCTGGCAAGATATTATTAATATGATTGATCGAGTATTAGCTAGGAAATTACCACTGGACCCCAAGCTTTTTCTTCTGGGTATATACAGTGGTATGCAAAAGTTTGGGCACCCCTTAGGAAAATCATTGCATCAGTTTGTCACTTACTGAGCTTTTGAAGCAGCAACTTTATTTTAACAAATGTTATACCTTATGGAAACAGAAACATCTCGGTAGTGAAATCATTTTCATTGGTCCAACAGAATTTTTTTTATGTATATTTAAACAAAAATAGGCATGTGCATAAATTTGGGTACCCCAAAGAAATAATTCCATTAATATTAAATAGACCCTCCTTTTGCTGCAAGAACAGCCTGTAGACGCCTCCTATAGCCACTGACAAGTCCCTGAAGTCTGGCAGGTGGTACTTTGGCCCATTCCTCCATACAAAACGCCTCTAGTTCAGTCAGGTTTCTTGGCTTCCGTACGTAAACAGCCTGGTTCAAATCAATCCATACATATTCAATGATGTTAAGGTCTGGGGACTGGGATGGCCATTCCAGAAGATTGTACTTGTGCTTCTGCATGAATTCCTTGGTGGATTTTGAACAGTGCTTGGGATCATTGTCCTGCTGAAAAATCCAACCCCGGCATAGCTTCAACTGAGAGGAATTCATATGGCCCTCAACTTTAACAAGGTTTCCTGTCCCTGTGCTAGCCACACAGCCCCATAACATGATGGACCCTCCACCATATTTCACAGTAGGCAATAAGTTCTTCTCATGGAATTCAGTGTGTTTTTTTCGCCATGCATACCTCCTCTTGTTCTGACCAAATACTCCATCTTAGTCTCATCTGACCACAGTATTTTTTTCCAAAATGCTTCTGGCTTGTCCAGATGTGCTTTTGCATACCTCATGCGACTCTTCTTGTGACGAACACTCAGGAAAGGCTTTTTGCGCATCAGCCTTCCAAAGAGCTTTTCCTGGTGCAAAGTGCGCTGGATTGTGGAACGATGAACAAGTACACTATCAGTAGCCAGATGTTCTTGTAGTTCTCTGGAGGTGGTCTGTGGCTTGTCTGTGACCATTCTAACCATCCTTCACCTGTGTCTTTCCAGTATTTTTTTGGCCTACCACATCTTTCCTTCACTATGATTGTTCTTCTGGCCTTCCATTTCTGCACCACATTTCTGACTGTGGAAATAGACATCCCAAATCTTCTTGATAATTTCTTGTACCCTTCTCTTAATTCATGATAATGAATAATTATCATGCTGCTAATCAAAGCAGTTTTGGGCTGCAACATGTCAGCTACAAATCCCTACAGGTCTCGAAATCAATGTTATTAAAGGGGTGCCCAAACTTTTGAACATACCATTTTTTACATTGTAATTTATTATAATAAAACTTTGTAATGATACTCTAAGAATTTTGGTCTTCAAAACACTCAAATGTCTACATCTCTGTAGGAAATAAAATCTTGCTGCTGTGATCGTCTTTTATAAAGTTAGAGCAAATTATTATGAAATCTTAGAGGGGTGCCCAAACTTTTGCATACCACTGTATCCAACTGTCCCAAAACTACAAAGTAAAGAATCTAAATTTGTAGATATGTGTATATTACAAGCCAAACGTATCATTTCCCTTAACTGGAAAAATGTTGAGGGACCAAGAATTGGCAGGTGGATCAAAGAGATGGCATCAAACATGACAATGGAAAAGATAACATACATTATTAGACAGAAGCAACATGTTTTTGATAGCATCTGGAGACCTTTTATATGTTTTTTAAGACAGGATGCTAATGTTGGTAACATGCTACATTAGGAGGCTCTGAGAGAGTAGAATGTCCATGTGGTACGACATAATGTCCTGAGAAATGCCCTTGAAATGCATCGGTGTTATAACTATCTCCAATATTTATCTACTTAGTTAATCAAAGTGAGGGTGTGCATATGTGTATATGTATGTGTATCTGTGTTCATGCAGGCATGTACTGTATATACGTTTTGTATATTTGTTTTGTTTTTTGCTCTATTTTTATTTTATTTTTTTATGTTTTAATACCTTTTTCTTAGACTTTTTTGAGGGGAAGGGGGGAAGGGAGGGAGAATAGGGAGGAAAAGTTTGCTTTGTTGCATGTAATAGTGACATATTGTTTTATTTGCTGTAATTTGCAAACAAAAAACTAATAAATACATTAAAAAAAAGGGTATACTGCAGAGCAGTTTCCTAAGTAGTAACGCTGCATGGGGGGCCTGCCTTCTTTATTAAACCATATTGAAGTTTAGTCATGTTGCCAGTTGCCAGACATAATCTTTATAATAATCTCCTTGTAATCCTATAATACCTTCTGGTGTGTGAATGCATGCATGCACACATCATATTCATTTGACCCTTCTTTATAATATTATACTAATATTGTATGATTGACCAGTTTCAAATCATATACTACTAAACCGTTTCATATTGTTTGGGATGTTATCATTGTCACCATTCATCACTACGATTATAGTCTTCATGAACATGATTAGTCTAAAATAATAATAAACCTGTACATTATTCACTTATCCTCCTTTCTGTCAGTTGTTCTTTGGCTTCCATATACCATCTTCCAGACCAGATTTTAGTTTATTTTTGTCTGTTTTCGCACATGCTCATATTGGAAGTTAACAGTTGTGGTTAACTTCTAATATGAGTTATTAGTTATTACTGAAGTAATGTTACTAAATACATTTGACACATTGCTCTCAACTGCTGAACAGTGCTCTAGAGTGTAGTCTCTTGTCTCATTTTGTCATTTGTATAAATATTAGACGGTGGTGGAGAGGAAACTTTGGAGGGAAAAAGGAAAGCGCAGACAGGACTTTACCAGGGAAGAGTTTCTACAGGAGGTTTGGAAATGGAAGAACAGGTGAGTCTTCACATTCACATCATTATTTAGTGTCTAACGTCAGGTATGCACAATGTTTGCTTCACTGAGCTTTTTTGCCCATATTCCAGTAAGGGAGAAGAGATCTACCACCAGCTGAGGAAGCTTGGAGCTTCCCTGGACTGGAGCAGAGCCTGTTTCACTATGGATCCAGTAAGACTCTTGTGTCACGTCGTGCCTAAAGCATTATATGTAGACCACTAGAGTGATTGTTGCAAATGATTAGAATGAAGTAAAGTGATCATATGCAGGAAATAATTTATGTGAGACAGATTGTATATTGGCCATTGAAAACCCACCTAAACAATTTCTCTTACAACTGGTCTGTGCTTTCATTTACTGTATGTAGTACTTTAGTAAGTTACATTTTTATAGTAATTTATTAACAAATGATATGTCTTATATATTTAAATTAGCAGTTAGCATACAAAATTCTGATCTGGTTCTGAAAGTGTTTCAGCATATCTAAAGTGAATAACCATAACAACACGGATGCTATCAAACCCTCTGGTTACAATTTATTCTTCTGATTCCTGGCAACTGACACCTCGTCTGGCATACTGTAACATATGAACTGTCTTCTAGCCTGATTAAATACACATATGTATAAAACTGGTTTTAAGGATGAATAGGCTAGCAATGTGAAAAGGTGCTTGATTCTGTTTTGATTCTGAGTGTTTGGTTCTGTTTTGATTTCAGGGATTTAGCAGGACTGTAACTACAGCCTTTGTCAAACTCTGCGACTCTGGTCTGATATATCGCTCAGAGGGCTTGGTCAGCTGGAGCTGTGCTCTTGAATCAGCCATCTCTGACATAGAGGTGAGACATCATCACATGAATATACAATACACAATATATGTATATCTAGTAATGTTGTGCAACAATGAAATCTTTGTTCTTGACCTGAATACATATTGTAATGTGTCACACAACACTATAAACACCGTCAGTCTGACTCTTAATATGCGGCTCTCGCCTGGCAAAAAAAAAGAAAAACATGCTCTACAGCCACAGCAACAATGTTAACTAATCAAACAACATAAACACATGAGCTTATCAGTACCGTGATTGAGACACGTAAAACCTATATAAACAATAGTATTTAATAGTATTTCACAGCGTAAGATAATGTACTGTAGTCAGGATTAAAAAATGCAGTATGTCTCTGAAGCCTTTTCTGTTTATAACAGCTAAAGGTCCATTAGCTTTAGACAATGAAATTTACCAGCAAACTGATTTACAGTCTCATTCTCCCTGTAACTGCAGGTTAAGTTGTTAATTTACTACCACAGAGAGGATTTAGACCGTTCCTCTGTTAGCATCAGATTAGTGCAGTAGTACTTTTGTTGTATGTATGTTGAACTGCTGCTAATTTGCTGTGATGACCCACATTTCATTAATAACTAATTAAAAATATGTAGCATTGATTTCATAAATGACCATCTTTTACACCTTTTTAAAAACGTATAAGAACACTTACATTACATTTTAATATCTATCAAAACCGGCTCCAACAATATTAACTTTTTTCCTAGGCCCCGTCATAAAACTAATAAGATGATCATACTTTGACAGCCCCTGTTATGATTTTTCTTCACCTATTGCATTTTTAGACAACATTATTGTGTGTTGTGGCTGAAGTAAACTTTTTTTTCATCAGGTTGATACAAAGGAGCTTCCTGGGCAGACTATGTTGGCTGTTCCTGGGTATGAAAATAAGGTGGAGTTTGGAACTATGTATACCTTTGCTTACCCTGTAGAAGGCCATGGTGAGCATTTGTGTTTGTGACTGTCTGGAAACATGATGCATGTTTTGTTTGAGCTTATCTTTTCTTATGTGATATTATGATTTTCCCTTTCCCTGTGTTTCAGATATCAAGGTGGCGGTGTCCACTACACGTCCTGAGACTATGCTGGGAGACGTGGCCGTAGCTGTTCACCCAGACGATCCTCGATATCAGGTGAGTAGCTTACAAGACAGTGAAGCATTCTGGAATGAGTTGGAATGTAAATCTGCTTTGGAAATGTATGTGTTGATAAATGAGGTACTGTAAGTAGACTTGAAACACTGGAACAATAAGTGTTTTATGTACTTATTTAATCAGGATTTCTCAGAAACAGAATAGCAGATCTTAGAATCATGCTGAAACTTATATTTGTCATTTGATTTTGCCCTGGAACCGTTACTAGAGTGATGCTGAATAATTGAAGAGGTTTCACAATTAGATTATCTATACTATATTGTCAGACTGCGGGTTATGGCTGTTATATTTGCAACTACTACACACACCACATCATGCAGCCATCATCGTGGACAGCCATCACACTTAATTATTGTTTAAGAGTTAATACCTATTTAATCTGGGTTAGTCTGGCTTGGAAAGTATCCTCTGTCTTAACCACTGGCTATTTCCTGTCATGCTGGGCAAGTGATGAGCAATGAAGCTGTATTTGCTCACTACTACTGTGGGAGACTTTTAGACATAAAATATGAAAGCATCAGAACAGGAAGTATGAGACCACATTTTAGCTTTAAAAGGAGCCTTTTTTGTGTATTATTTTTCAAGTTGTGGCTATAATAGCTAGTACTACTAATAACATTGCACTTGTGCATATCTTAATTATTGAGATCTGGATGGCCAGTGGGGTAGGGAAGTTGATAGATAATTGGGAAATAGACTTCCGGATTAGTTACTTATTTTCAAGAAACTCAGACTGAGAAAATACTATCTACTGTCGACTGTCACATTTTTCAGACTTGCCTTCTGCTTCATCTTCAACAAACTGTACTTACTGCATTTTTTTCCACCTAATTTTCTTTTTCAATGAAGAATTATTAGCATGATTTCAACCGCCACATGCAACTGCTGTCATGTTTAAAAGGTGTCTTGATTTGTTAACTACATTACTTCTCAGTTTTTCTCAGTGAGGCCTCAGTTTCCCAGACAAACCCATTATAATTTGGCTTATCCCACTACAATTATGGTCAAACACTTGAGCTGGTAATTCTAGATTTAATGAAACTCCAAAACCAACATAGAAGCTGGTCACAAACATAAACAACATGCAACCTGTTGGTACTTTCTCATTATGTAATATTTATCTCAAATCTTACTCTCATTAAGATGATCTTAACTCAGTTAAAGAATAAGTTAGAGAAAGTTTTATACTTGACATACACCTGATTAACATTATATTAAATTCTGGGGTTGCTAACACATTAACTGTTACGTATACATTTCTCTTTTATATGTTTGCATTTTACCATTTTATTTCTGGTTGTCCATGAACCAGAGGGTTAGCAGTTGGATCTCATGAATGTGCCACATGTTGAAGTGTCCTTGAGCAAGACACTGTTGGAACCCCCAGTTGCTCCCAGTGCGTGGTACTGGTGTGTGAATGTGTGTGTGATAGTGTGAGTGGGTAGATGTGCCTCTTACTGTAAAAGTACTTTGAGTACCAGGTAGAAAGACGATGTATAAAAACAAAGCCATTTACCATTTACCTCCCATGTACAAGAAAGAAAGAATCAAAATAAAAGTAATCTTATCAAAACAGGAAGGCAGACATCAGCTTAAAGCAGAGACACTACACAATAGTGGAAACAAAATAACTATTAAAAAAGGTGTAGGACTAAACATAAATTGGGTTAACTACAGGTTAACAGGGTTAGTCAAAGACCATCTGTACTGTATAGATGTTTTTTTTCTTCTAGAAAATATACATCATTGTTGTACATATAACTGCTTGACCACCCATGACCATTTTGCCTGTTCACTGGACCACTTTTTATATGCACTGACCACAAACATTTCTGCAGTGGATCTGCTACACTTTGTCAGAGTTGCTCAAGTCCCTACACATCCCCTTCCACTTGCACTTTTTAACTAATGCATCATCTCTGAAGACGAAATGTTCACTTGCTGTCTAATACATCCCACCGACTGACAGGTGCCATGATAATGAGACTATCAGTGTTATTCACATGATTAAGACCAGCTGATCATAATCTTATGGCTTCCCGGTGTATATACTAATTGTACATCTTACAGCTATACAACACACATACATCTCACATAATCTGTATTTCTCCATATATAGTACGTAGAAAGAGGAGAAATAAAAATAGCATAAAAGGACAAGGAAGTAAGGAAGTAAACAAACATAGCTAAACAACACAAAGTAGGGTATCACACAATAAAGAAGAAGAACAATAATAACAGATACATAAATAAACATATAAATACATAAACACTAATCTGTATGAATAAAAGTGGAGTGATTAACTCCATTGGAAACAGCTTCAAGAACCCTGTGCTTATGTACATTGCAGTGGGACCAAATAAGGAACAGTATTTCAACATGATGTAAATAGTCATGTCACACTGAACATTAAAAAAAAATCCCTGAACACATTTTTTACAACAGCTAATTTAACAACTGGCTGTTGAACACAGACCTTTAGACTAACGGGGGCGAAATTACAAGAATATTTATTAATATGTACTGTCCCTGGGGAAAAAAAGAAGAAACAAATAAGCAACATAGCTTGCTAATATCTGTCTGCTTTGTGCACTTTGTTCCAGGCTATTCATGGAAAGCAGTGCAGACACCCTTTCACCTATAGACTCCTGCCCATCATCACTGACACCATGGTAGACATGGGGCTTGGAACTGGTGACTGCAACTCTTTCTCTAACAAAGACTCATCAGAACTCAACGCTGAATCACTTGTAGCTAGTTTAATTCATGAATAAGCTGTGAATTTTCGTTCAGCTGCTTATGCTCTTATGATAATATGTCCATGCATTTGACATGGTTTGGAGAATGCTATTGCTGTCATGTTATCTGAGCTACGTTGATCCGTTTTTTATCTGTTGTAGGTGCAGTGAAGGTGACTCCTGCTCATGACCACACAGACTTCCTGCTGTCACAGAGACATTCACTGCCACGCCTCACGGTGATTGAAGGAAATGGGACAATGACATCGTCCTGTGGAGAGTGGCTCAAGGTCATTATGTGTAAACTTTCAATTACCACATCATATGACATAACACAAAGTACAGTATCATACCACTGTGTATGATGTCCTGTTTATTTATCCTATCTGCTGTTGTCGTTGTTCCACTTTGTCTCTTTCAAGGGCGTGAAGCGTTTTGATGCCCGACAGCTTGTTGTGGATGCTTTGCTTGAGAAGAAATTGTTCAGAGGAAAGACGAATCATGCCACAACTTTACCTATCTGCAGGTAAAGGAACACATCTTACACCGTGCCTCTTCTGAACTTTTCTATGTGCATCTTTGTCTTTGTGCACAAAATAAAATTTAAGCATTGCATAATGTGGTGTGCGGGATGATGGACGCTGAGACAAACACTTAAAGGAATCATGGTGTTCATGTGTTTCTTTTAATGACAGCAGTCAATCTGCTGAACTGTACACTGAACTAAACACTGGAACATTTCTTCTCAGTTAATTTTTAAGTCTGCTTTTCAGGGGGTTGACACGACATATTTTCAGACACATGGTCTCTTGTGTCTTTGTGTGTGCACGTTTGGTGGAAGTCTGCCATGGATGATAGAGATAGCAGAGGAGAATGTAAATGTGTGACCATGTTGAGACAGAAATTACATTAATAACACTGTTTAAATTGTTTAATAAAAGAACAAGGTATAGACCTGTTTTTTAAGAAAGGTAACCTTAAATTACTTTGTGGTCTGGCGCTATAGTGTCAAACAACTAACTAAAACAAAACATCAGAAAAATGGACACAAAAAATATGCAGCCCTTAAGGTATATTCAGCAAGGTCACATTAACTATTTCCTTGATGCACTATTGTCACAGTGTTCTCATATGGCTGTGCTTTCCCTTGTTTTGTGGCCCCTCCCTTCTCCTTGTCTCAGCCGCTCAGGAGATGTCATTGAACCTCTTCTAAGGAAGCAATGGTTTGTCCGTTGTGAAGAAATGGCTAAAAAAGCTATAGAGGTAAGTTGGCCATGAGGTATCGACGTTTAGGTCAGCTTGTATGTGACACCCTTTCAAGTAGCAATGTGAGGCTTCATTATGCAAACATGGTGATGAAGTAGTCAGGTCATGTTGTCACTTGTTTAGCATTTGGTTGCGATTTCTTTCCTTGTTCATCAGGCTGTTGACCATGGGCAACTGGAAATCATTCCTCACTATCACACCAAGACATGGAGGAACTGGTTGTCAAACATAAGGTAGACAAAATTCATGCTTGAACAGTGGTGTGAGGAAGTACAATGGCGCTGTGTGCTGTCATTGCGACATGTGCCACTCTAATGACACCACTCTAATAATGAATAAGCTCTTGTGTCAGCATATGGGTTGTTAACAGTGTAGCCCTGTTTGCTTTGCAGTGATTGGTGCATATCCAGGCAGCTTTGGTGGGGTCATCAGATCCCTGCTTACCAAGTGGAACTTCCTAATTCTGTAGACAAACAGAATGTAGAGGTTGGTCTGTGCATATTAACTGTTTGCTAAAAAGACTAAACACCTGACTAAACAGTGGGTTTACAAATTGCAGAGTGGTTGGTCAATTCATTATATTATGCTTCCCACATCGTTTACTAGTGTCATTCTGTTACTGATGTGAATGTTTTTGTGTGTCTGTGTGTTACTTGTGGTAGGAGCAGTGGGTTTGGGGAGAGAGTGAGGACGAGGCCAGACAGAAAGCAGCTGTCAAATATGGAGTAAAGCCAGAAGCTATCACGTTGACTCAGGGTGAATCACCTACATCTTAACACTTAACCTGCCATAGCTGTCATGTTCACAAATGTGTTTGTAATGTTTTATTTTTTTATTTTGTTAATTTATTACAAATCAAAGATCACATCTTACAAAAACATTTAGAGATCATTGGACTATTTTGGTTGCAGTTTGCTGCACCTTGATTCCTCTTTGCAAATTTGTAGTGTATGAGTTAAAGCAAGCCCTAAAATTGATTTCGAAAAAAGCCAGGTGACATAAACTGAAGTCTTTGGGCAGAATTATGCTTTGTATATGATGCTTCTTAACAGCAGGGACAGACTTGTCAGAAGCGTAAGAGAGGAAGAGTGCACTCAAAATGCACTCAAACACAGAGAGGTCCTTGAAAGAAATCTGCTTCAGAGTACAGACACCTGAGACTGGGCCACAGGTCACCATTTCAGCATAACAATGACCCCAAGTATAAAGCCAATACTAGAGTGGCTTCTGAACAAGTCTCTGAATTGCCCAGGCAAATCCCAGACTTAAACAGCACAGAACGTCTGTGGAAAATCTTGGAAGTTGTTGTTATTATGTTTTCTTAGGGTATATTGATGAGAAAATGCCCATTTTATGTATGTAAAGTTTACAGTACAAACTGTCTAAATACTGTAGTAGTAGTTAAAATGCAGTACTGTAGTTTACTGAGTATAGTACTCTGTAATTGCCAATTTGAAATAAATAATTTCGTCAAATAAAAAATGATGTTTCATTTCACACTATGATGTCTAAGAAATCATTCAGTTTTTCTAATCATATTTCTTTCTGTGTTAGACCCGGATGTCCTCGATACATGGTTCTCCTCTGGACTGTTTCCCTTTGCAATGCTTGGCTGGCCAGAACAGGTGTTGCACTTACTCACTTGACTGAATATGTCAACAAACAGCCTCTCAGTGTACAGTAACCCTAACTTTTGCCCTACCTTTCAACTCATCAAAACAATGTCCTGTGTTACAAGTTGGTTGCAGGAGTGCGGTCTACAGCTAAATGTTTCTAAAACTGTAGGCATATATTTCACTAAAACAAACAAAGTATCACTTGACCCCGACATACATGTTAATGGAGAAAAAATACAAATTGTCAGCCAATATAAATATCTTGGGATAATAATCGATTCTGAGCTTTCCTTTAAAGCCCATATTGGCAAATTGTGTAAAAAAATCAAGTTAAATCTCGTTAATTTTCGTGCAATTCGAAATGAAATGTCTACTGAAGCCGCAAAAATGTACTTGCATTCGATGATTTTCAGTCATTTCAACTACTGTCTAACCAGCTGGTCCCAGGCTGGTCAGAGCTCAAAAAAACCATTGGAAATCTTGTACAAACAAGCAATTAAGTTATGGATAAAAAACCTAGGCACTATCATCACTGTGAAATTTATAGTATAGTATTTTAAATTGGGACAGTCTTCACACATTTGCAGACCTAAAACTGACCTACAAAGTGCTCCATAAATTGGCTCCAGATCCTCTGGCAGAGTTCATCAGCCAAAGAAACAGCCTTGAGCGTGTCACTCGAGGCTCTGTCAGAGGTGACTGTTATATTCCTTTGCGCAGGAGCACTTTCAGTAAGTCGGCCTGGTCAGTAAGGAGTGCAAGTGTGTGGAACTCAATACCTGAGGAGATTAAACTGCTCACGACATACAAGGTCTTTACAAAAAAATTGAAAACGTGGCTTATCAACACCTATAGCTGCCAACACTAAAAGATGTTGTGATGCTCTGATGTTTTGATGTTATGATAAAATGTTGTGTTGTATTTTGATTGTTTTTTTAATTGTACAGTAAGTGTTTGTATATGTATTTTGTATTATATTGTACATGTATTGTATGCTTCTTATTGCCTTTTTTACATCAAGGCCAGGGGACTACAGATGAAAACTAGCCTTCTGGCTAATTCTGGCTTTTTTAACCATGGGTAATCATGTGTTCTATGAAATTGCACTGTCCCTTTCTTAAATAAACAGTAAACCTTCTCTCTCCATAGACCATTGACCTTCAGCGCTTCTATCCAAACTCAATTTTGGAGACGGGCAATGACCTCATCTTCTTCTGGGTGGCAAGGATGGTAATGCTAGGAACAGAATTGACTGGACAGCTACCCTTTAAACAGGTATTTTATAATAATGAGAAAACTAAATAGTACTGGCGAATCACAGTGTCAGACCACTCTATTGTTTTTCTCTCTCTTTTTTGTTCCTGTCATGCATCCCAGGTTCTGTTTCACTCGCTAGTGAGAGATAAATATGGCAGAAAAATGAGTAAATCTCTGGGAAACGTCATCGACCCATTAGATGTTATACACGGAGTCTCTCTGGAGGTAAGTAGCACATGGTCCAGGAGGCATACTGTTAATAACTTGCTGATATCTGAATAAAGGAGGAGGACTTGGGTGCATTTTAAGGTGATGTCAGAAATATGACAATTTTAGCATATTCCAGCAAACAAAACAAAAAAATAGTAAACAAGTTTAAGTAGTCTCGAACATTAGGCTGTGAAATTACTAAAATATCACTTTTCTATCATGAAACACAGCTTCTTCCTGCTTTGTCCTGTAAAGCGGATATTCTAGAAGAAAATGTCAAAGTCTAATGTGATACTGTTGCAAAGCAACAGCCAGCAACAAAAGCTACTTTTGTGTGAAACTACTTTTAGATTTATTTTGCATAATATCAAAGGGTTTCTTCAAAATTACATTAATGACTTTAAAGCAAAAATGTAAGCAAAGGCATTCTATATTGTATTCTCTATGTGAGAAAAATATGTTCTTTTGTTTTGTTTTTTCTTACATGATGACAGTGGGGCACTGAGAAGTAAGAGACTCCTGTCACCTCAGAAGACATTGCTGTATTTTTCTTACTCTTTTTTCCCAGACACTTCAAGAGAAAGTGAAGGAAGGGAACATTGACCCAAAGGAGCAACTGGTTGCCATGGAAGCACAGGTCAGCTCCCTTCCCTCCTGTTTCTTTCTTTCTGGCAGACTGGCAGAGCACAGCTATTACTTTCTCCCTTATCTGTTTGCATCCCTACAGAAGAAAGACTTCCCCAAGGGAATACCTCAGTGTGGGACTGATGCTTTGCGATTTGCACTTTGTTCTCACAAAATGCAGGGTGAGTGACTCTCATCCTATCTGACAGGACTCAACCACCAGTATGTGAATGTGAAACACAGTGATGCAGGAAGGAATATAGATGCAAGTTTAACTAGTTTCTTTTCCTAAATATTCCTAAGTCCTTTTTTACTAAGTTCAGACTGGAAATAACCTTGCGTTTTAACAATGGGGGCCTGTGTAGGTGTGGTTGTTTGAAATGTGTAATTTAAGAAGCACAGTTTAAGAAACAATAAGACAAAATCACAGTATCTTTTACCTTTTATTGCAATGATGGTCACTAATGTCTATTTACTTACTTACTGTATTCTCTTTTTGTCTCTCTTTTTTCTCTTTATCAGGAGAAGACATTAGTCTGTCCATCTCTCAGGTCCTGAGCTGCAGACATTTCTGTAATAAAATTTGGCAGACTCTAAGATTCACACTGGGAGTGCTTGGCGATAACAAAACACCAGTGGGAACACTGGAAGAGGTAAGGCAAAGCAAAAGTCTCCAAACGCTTGTAGTACTGCAGGAAGATAAGGATTGCAAGACTGACACTGAACGTTCTGTAGCCCTACAGTCTTGGTGCTACTACCAAGGTCCATGGAGGAGGAAAAAGAATATGAATAGGTCAAGACTATAGCAGCACCTCTAGTGCTTTATTAGATTAATGGCTTGTAGCCATCAGGTTGAAGGCTGATTATCTGTAAACTTAGTGGGATTAGGCTAGAAGTGGGTGCTACTTTTAACTAAAGATGATTTCTCACATTACATGCATTCAGGAAAACACAGCTAGCCACCCTGTCAACTGCACTACTGGCATCCATTCAGTGGAAGCAACTCAGGCTGTACCTTTAATTTATAGCAACGCCTTTTTGAATTTCACAAAATGTGCTCTCATAATGTATTGCAGTTATACACCAGTAATGAAACAACCTGATTTTAGGAGGTATGCTCAAACTGAACTGCTAAAAGAAGAATCAGTGTATCAAACAGACATTCTGGTCCTAGTCAAGGTATGTGCCTTTGAGCTGTAACAATTTTCAGTTAAATTGAGTGGATTGATGTGAGTACAGTGAAGGAAGGCCAACTGAATTACCAATTATCATTTTTCCACAGATTTATCTTCAAAGAAAACACACAGAAGTAAATAGACCTTAGCGAACTTATGACCATTGCAAAAAAAAGATACCATAGTAACTCTCCTTACAGCACATAAACAGCTCTTATTAAAATTACTTCAGATTTTCCTCGACCTAAGCATAACCAGCTACCTGTCACAAATGGTTTACATCTTATCTCTCATACCATACTGCATTTGGTCAACTTAAACGCTTCAGAGCTCACCTTTCACCCGTCACCAGAGGAGTTCCCCAGGGCTCCGTCCTGGGTCTATTACAGTTCATCATTTACCTTCTTGCACTTGGCAATATTTTCTGTAAACACAAAGTACTTTTTCACTCCTACGCAGATGGCGCCCATCTTTACTTGTGTACAAAGCTGACCTCTGCTTTCCCTGCCCTTTCTGCTTGTCTAACATAAATTAAATCTTAATGTTTTAAATATACTGCACACATGTTTGTTTCCTTCGATAATTTTTTACATTTCCAATTTTTAGACGATGCCTCTAAGCAGCATGGACCGATGGATCTGTTCCAGACTCCACAGCACAGTAGTACAGTGTGAGAAGGCCTTTGAAGCTTATGAGCTGCATGCTGTCACATCTGCACTTTACTCCTTCTGGGTCCACAACTTGTGTGACATCTACATGGTAAGTATCAGAACTTTGAGAAGCATGGTTAAGCATAAAGGAGGTTAGAAATTAGATTATTGGCCTATCTGAAAACGAAGGATCATATGCTCTCATTTATCATAGAAGAGAGGCTCATTTACAGGGTGTTATACGCCAAATAAAAGCATAATATATAAAAGCATATTGTTTGAGTTAAGATTACAAGCAGTTACACAGGCATGAAAATATAACGTATTTGTCATTTCTCTGTGTGTGTGTGTCCTAAAGGAATATGCAAAGCCTGTGCTGGTTCGGCAGAATACAGGGGCAACAGCACAAGCAGATACAGACCACAGTGGCAGAGCAAGGCAGGTGGCCACCACTGTCCTCTATCACTGTGTGTCTATGTCTCTGGCCATGCTCTCCCCCTTCATGCCTTTCATCACTGAGGAGCTGTGGCATAGACTCCAGCCATTCAGACCTGATGCTGGTGCCCATACCAGCCTGTGTTTAGAGCCGTACCCACACTCCTCTAAGCTGGTAGGACTGTAATCATCAGAATTACTTCAAACTCACAATAACAGTTTGCCTTCATTAGGTTTACATTGAGGATCCACCCAACATTAACTCATTTCACAATTACGTAGACCTTCAGGCTATGATAGAACATATTTTCCCTCTTACCTCTTGTGGAATCAATCTCAGATGATTCTGATTTGTTTAGTTAGTAATTCTAGTTTGTTTAGATTTTCTGCTGCCACCCTATTAAGATGGAGGTGGTTGGAATTTAATTGACACGCTACCACTTTCCATTACTAATACATTGGGTCTTAACAGAGGCATTGTCCCTGTTACTGTTGATATTACCAGGGTTAGTTTTAACACCAAGTTTTTAGATTATATCCTGCCCACCCTGATAACTATTCAGGGAATCTTGCAACTTGCATGGAAGTATCTATACTGTTACTGTTTCTTTCTTACTTGTATTTTCTTTGACATCGTTGTAATTATACATAGGTTTCTAACTTGATTTGTACTAACGCACATGTGCATGACAGAGACCAATCAAACACAATGGACGGGGCAGGCCATGATTTAGTGAAAAGTGCAGTCATAGTTTGCATATGCTATTGAGATCAAACATCTGTCACAAGAGTTCGCCATATGAAAAGACATTCTGGAATTATTCCTCCAAGTCAGATTTTATGTCTCCTCAAAAACACGATAATAACTTTAGGCCTAAGAGCCTTAAAGACAAGATTAAATGCTTTAAAAAATAGTAACTGAAAGTTCACCATTTACCAAAATTAACAAAGTTGATCGTTTCCATCTACACTACCAAGGAGTATGTTCCACAATTGAAACCAACAGAAACTGTGCCCCACCAGAGTGATTTATTTTTATTACTTACTTAAATCTTACCTACAGTGTTTACTGTGTGAACAGTTACGCCGCTAATCACTTTTGAGGAAAATCAAGAAAAAGACTTGGGCATCTAAGCATCCCGTAATAATAACACATATAAAGCTCAGGTTATGTAGCACATGTCAAAAATGGTCTAATTATGGGCATACATTACCATAGTCCATTACAATGAACTATGGTAATGGTAAATGGCCGTGTTTTTATATAGTGCTTTTCTGCCTATTGGTACTCAAAGCGCTTTACAATCACAGACACATCTACCCATCTGGGGATCAAACCGCTCATCCTCTGGTTCATGGACAACCTGCTCTACCCATTGAGCCACAGCCCCCCCAACTATGGCTTAAGTATTACAATATTTATATATTTGCATTATTATGAGCCGAGTGACACTGACAACATCCCCAGTGATAATGCCTTGAGAAGTCACTGCCACTCTAATCTACACAGCTATCTGAACATGAATGCTAGGTACTTAATAGTGATCAGTAATAGTGATCAATACTGATTGCTACTTTTGCAAACCATTTTTGTAGATTTCCTTCAAATGTTTTTTACAAAATATCCTCTTCTTGGTTTACAGAAATGAAACCAAAGACAGAATTGTGTGTGTCTCACGGCTCAAAGTATAACAGAGAATACCAAAAAACAAGCACACAAACAAAAAAAACCCATAAATCTGACAAGTGAGGAAACTGGATTCAGAAATCACACCAAGGGATTATTATACTGCCTTTGTTCTTTCAAATGTCTTACTCGTCCAAATGCATTCTGCTGTCTTTGGATGGATTTTCCATTTTCCTGTGTTTTAGCTGATTTGTTATCTTTCTAACTTCTGCATCCTGCCAGGCGCACTGGCATTACCCCGAAGAGGAAAGAGATTTCCTGCTGGTCCAGGAAGTGATCCGAGTGGCCCGCTCTCTACGAGCACAGTGTGGCATGACCAAAGAAAAACCTGTCAGTAAGTCACTGCGCAATGTAGTTAGTTTTATGTATTAAACTCAAGGGTTAGTGATAAAGGAATAAAAACAAAAAGTATTTATTTCCATGTTGTTTTTGTGTTGTTTCAGTTTGGGCAACGTGTTCACCCAGACAGGCTCAGGTCCTCCTCAAATTTGAGTCAGCTGTTTGGACTTTAAGTCGGATATCCAGGCTCCACATTTACTGTCCTGACAGTGCAGGCAATCTGCCCTCTGTCCACTCTACTTCTCCGCCTAAAGGAAGCCTCATAGGTGTGGTGGACCATACATGTCAGCTCCATCTTCACGTTCAAGTACGTAACGGCACCCCTTCTGCTGCACTTCTTAAGCCATTCTCTAAAGCACAATTATAAGGCAGTTCACAGCCCGTAAATTCAAGTAGAATTTCAAGGCCTGATATTTAACACAAGCCCCCACCCTCCAAATTTTTGGTGCCTCTTTTGTGCCTCTTTTGTTACACCTTTTCTTCCTGAACCACTTTTCTGTGTTCTAATGTTAAAACAGCACTGACTGCATCACATGGCTTCTCATGATTCACAAAATACAGGGCTCAGCCCCAACATTAGAACTTCTAAGAAAAGATGAAGTCAAGTTGATTCTTCTCGCACCATAGAGCCGGTCAAGGATGAGAAACCTTCATGTGCAGTGTGCATTCATATATTGGTGAGGGAACAGTGACTGTAGCACAAATTGCTGAAAATCTTAATGCCGGTCATAACAGAACATTGTCAGAACACACATAAGGATGCTGCTAATGGGGCTGTGGTGCTGCATATAAGTCAGAGAACCCTTGTCCTGTCTGTTGTCAAAAGCATTTACAGCACAAGGGGCAAGGTGCTGACTAGGATCCCAAATTTCACAGGATGCCAATCTGGTCAACTATGTGTATCTGATCCATTGAGGCTCCACCATACAATGTAAAGGACTTACAGTAAAATATCTGCTGCTAATCTCTTGGATGTGATTCCTTGTCTGATCAGAGCATAACCAGGGTGATCTGCACAGTAATAGGAAGGTGTTGTATTGTTGTTTTTGTGGCTGATATCTTGACAAGCAAATACTCTTGTACCGTAAATGGAAAAAGAGAAACGCACAAAGTATAACCTTCGGACTAGGCAATAAGTACACTCTGGATAGGATGCCAGTCTATCACAGTGCTGACACAGAGAGACAGACAACGAATCACACTCTCATGCACACCTACAGCCAATTTAGAAAGTAAAATCATGTTGTCATTAAGGGGTGTTGTGTGTAGAATTTTGAGGAAAACCTCCATTGAATTGAATCCATATTGGAATAAGGCTGTAACATAACAAAATGTGGAAAAAGTGAAGCGCTGTGAATACTTTCCAGATGCACTATAAGTGGAAATGTGCAGCATTGCAGCAGCGCACACAGTCCAAAAAAAAAAATAGAAACTCAAATACAATAGTAGTTATACGTATGTGGTCTACTGGGAGCAGGCTTGGTTGTACAGTAGCAGGAAGGAGGGACATACGATAAATCAAACCAAGCGTATCATGGTAGTGTAGTACAAAATTACGATGAAAACTACAGTATCGAGTCATTCTCATTTTATTCCCATATAGCCCTACACAATTATGGCAGTTAGGAACTAATTGTGAGACTGACTTTGCAATGTGTTACCTAAACTTTAAAATCAAAATACAAATATCCTAAAAACAACATGGAGTTATAGTTTGAAACTGTAGTGTCCTTATCCACCAAAACACACACGGTTTGAGTTCTGTGTAGTGTTTTACATTTTTGTCTAACATATGGTACTGTATGATTTCATCTCTCAGGGTGGAATTAACATTGACAAACAGATCCGGCAGCTCTCTCAGCGTAGACACAAGCTTGTTTCAAAGCTGGATGAAATTCTTTGCAGAGTCCAATCTCCAGACTACCTAACCAAGGTTCCTGCTCATGTCAGGCAGCAGATGGATGAAAAGGTTAGATCTATCTATCTATCTATCTATCTATCTATCTATCTATCTATCTATCTATCTATCTATCTATCTATCTATCTGTCTATCTGTCTATCTGTCTGTCTGTCTGTCTGTCTGTCTGTCTGTCTGTCTGTCTATCCATCTGTCTATCTATCTCTCTGTTTGATAATATTTATTATTTATAGTAAATATATATATATTTTTTTAACTCTCCTTTGTGTTTAGGTGTTAGCTATGCAGCAAGAACTAAAGATCACTGAGGATCAGCTGAAAGGACTGCAACAGATGCCAACAACAGAAGAATAACTACAGTCAGTGGACTTTACACTGTGTAGAATGTTGGACATTACAGCAAATGGACTCGTTGAATTAAGTACGATGTCAGTGTATAGTTGTTCCCCAGGCATTGAGAATAATAGTTTTATCCAAACTATTAATGTGGTGTTCACATAAGGCAGTATCTCACTGTCAGACTATCTTACTGTACAACTTGGCTGTATGATGTAACTGCTGAGCTGTTGAAGGAGTTGTGGCAGACTGCAGGCATCCAGAGAAAGAAATATGAATGTGTTTTGTTAACATACGTTTGTGTACAAATTATCCATTACTCCAGTTCAGAAGGTAGTTGTTTCATGCCCTGGCATTTTACGTGTGATCATAAAATTACTTTTCTGTTAACAATCTTTCAAATTGATCATTGTTTTGCATTTGCAAAATGCATGCTTTCTGAAACTTTTACTGGATAAAAGTCTTGCAGGGGATGTCTCTTTGGGTTGTCTTTGGAAGAATCATATCAGGTGGGGTTTCCTGTAAATGTACGCCTAGCTGAGTGTGTGAAAAGTCTGGAGGATTTCCACAAACCTTCAATGAACTGAGATAAAACACTTTGATGGTTTGATTCCTCTGGGATGTGTCATCATAGTATAAGCCCTGTGTGAAGGAAAAAATGACCATGACCAAATGGAATCTAAAAAGATATGTATAGATATGACACATTTTGGGGATCGAATGGACAACCCACTCTACCTACTGAGGCCAGTACAGAAGAAATCAAAATATGAAGCCGCACATATGGAGTTATGTAGTAAACAAAAGATGTGTGAACAAATATGATTTATATTGTCCATCTTCAAAGTAGCCACCTTTTGCTTTAATGACAGCTTTGCACACTCTTGACATTCTCACAATCGGCTTCACAAAGTAGTCACGTAGCCTTGTCAGTAGTGAATTTGTGGAGTTTCTTGTCTTTGTCCTCTTAATGTGTTTGACACCATCAGTGGTGTTATTCTGAGGTAGGGTTGGTAAACTGTCCTCTACAGTGAATAGCTCTGTTAAACTACTGAACCATTTCAATTACTGTTTATTACTTTAATACAGATACAGCTCAAAGATTAGAATATCATGGAAAAAGTTCAATATGTTTTGACAGTCACTTCAGAAAGTGAAACTCATTATATAGATTCATTACACAGAAATATCTCAAGCCTTTATTTCTTGTAATTTTGATGATTATGACTTACAGATAATAAAAACCCCAAACTCAGTGTCTCAAAAACTTTTACGTATCAATGATCAATAAAAATAGGATATTTTAAACAGAAGTCAGTAAAGATATTTCAAACTGAAGTATGTTCATTTCTATGCACTCAATACTTGGTTAGGTGATCAGGCTGTGACACAGCTGAGGTGTTATGGAAGTCCAGGTTGCTTTGATAGCAGTCTTTATGTCATCTGCATTGTAGGGTCTGGTGTCTCTCACCTCTCTCTTGACAATAGCCCATAAATTCTCTGTGGGGTTCAGGTCAGGTGAGTTTGCTGGCCAGTCGAGCACAGTAACACCATGGTCATTGAATCAGCTTGGTACCTTTGGCAATGGGTTCGGGTGCTGGAAAATGAAATCAGCATCTCCATAAAGCTTGTCAGCAGAAGGAAGCATAAAGTGCTCAAAAAGTTCCTGGTAGATGACTTTGTCTTCTGGACATCTGTAAAGTCAGGAGTCTTCCCCATAGCCTACTGATGATATAAGTAAATAGCTAGGTGAGAGTTTCCAATATTGAACTTTTTCACAATAGTGAGACACTGAGTTTTGGGTTTTCATTATCTGTCAGACATAATCATCAATATTACAAGAAATAAAGGCTTGATACATTTCACTTTATGTGTAATAAATCTAGGTAATATATGAGTTTCATTTTATGAAATGATTGCTTCAACAAAGCCAGTGAAGAAGAATAAGAAAATTCTGTATTTTGGTCTGATAAACCCAAATTATAGATTCTTCTTCTCCCCACCATCTCTTTGTGAGATGCCAAAATGGTGAGTAGAGGATGGTATGCTGATGCTTTGCTGGTGACTTTGCAGGAGATCTATGTAATATTCAAGGCACATTTAACCAGCATGGCTACCAGTGTATTCTGGTTTTCAAATTATTTCAACAGCACAATGACCCTAAACACAACTCCAGGCTATGTGAAGGCTATTGGCCACGAAGGAGAGTGATGGACTTCTGTGTCAGGTGACCTGTTCTCCACAATCACCTGACCTATACCCAGCGGTCATATTCTCTATGCCGCAGTCAAATTTAAGACATAAGACATAATTAATCCCAAGTATGGGAAATTACCTTGTCACAGTAGCACAGAATCTGGCAAAATACAGTATATATAACAAAAACAATATCGACAGGGGAATTTGCCCCCCAAAAAAACGATACAAATTTGAAAGCTATACACAAAAAAGTAACAATACTTTGTGGGGTGGGCTGGAAGGAATCATCTGCTTAATGTGGACAAGACCAAAGAGATGGTGATCGACTTCAGGAGGAAGGGACCAGCTCCTCTGCCCCTCAGCATCCTTGGCAGGGATGTGAAGATGATGGAGGATTACAAATCCAGCACACTTTTCTCTGCTATGGTCTGCTAGGGGAACAGCATTACAGTCAGTGACGCCAACAGACTGAACAAACTGATCAGGCTGGCTCTATCATTAGCTGCAGTCGGGAAATATTTCAATCAGTGGTAGAGAAGAGGACTCTGAACTGTTATCAGTCATAGATAACCCTGACCACCCCCTCCACCACACCATAGACAAACAATGGAGCACCTTCTCCAGAAGGCTCAAACAACTTTGTTGTCTGAAAGAATGCTACAGGAAATCTTTCCTGCCCGAGTCAGTCTGTACAACTCCTCATCTGTGTGTGGGAGATGACTCTCTGGACTTCTGTTTTTCTGACACATTTGTGCATGGTTGTTTGGTTATTGGTTGTACATTTATTGCTATTTAATTTAATTTTTAAATATTCATCTTTAATCTTTGTAAATATTGTGTATGTTTTTTTTGTTTGTTGTCTATTTTGTATTGGTGATTTTAGCTTTTTGTTATATTTTATGTATGGTGTCGAGTGCCTGTACATTGCTGCCGCAACAGTGAAATTTACCAGTTTGGGATTAATAAAGAATTGTCTGCGAGACTTCGGCTTGGGTCGGGTCAACTCGGTCATGCACGAGTCAATAACCCGGAAGTGTAGTTTTCTGCAGTCAGATGAAAAATGCCGTCACCAAACACTAGAAGCTGTCGCTTGTGGTAGGCACAGCTGGAGAACAAGAGACTGTATGTGCAACGACAGCCAGGGCAGGGAAAGGACTTATTACTGTATAGTGTCACTGTGGATAAACAAACCGCTGGCAGTGTAAGGTTTGCAGAGAGGCAGCCATGGTAGCCTGCTAACATTAGCAGCTGCTGCTGGTGTTTTATAACAGAGCAGAGCTGGGAGAATAAGGCTAACTAACGATGCAGGCAACGTATGAGCCTCTGTGAACAAAAAACAAAGATGTGCTCTGAATGTGACACCAAGGGAAATGTAAGGGTGGCTCGACAAGCTAACGTCAGCTAGCTAGCCAGCTAGCCGGTCAGCACTGCCGCTTGATGAGCCTCACTTTATTTAGAGATGCACGTCGTATCCTGATAACGGAATGAACGAGGTGAGTGAGTCTGGCTTCTACTGCTGCATCCACGTCTTCGGCCGGGGCGGCTCCAGGTTTAATATACCTTTAAAAGCGGCGTTCGGCGTTAGCCAGCTTGCTAACTGTAGGTCAGCATGACTACTTCTCTGGCCATTAAAACGTTATTCGTGTTCCATAATATTAGAAAATAATTGCAGCGGTGACAGAAGCCGGATCATAAACCCGCTTTAAATAACGCCCAATGTGTCTTGTGTTTTAACAGATTTTTAATAGGTGGTAGTTTGACTACGCTCAGTGCCTTCAGAGAAGTACTTGAAGCCGTGTTTGATCTCAAACAGACAGCTGGATATCTGCAATGTGGACGCGTCAGCTGAGAGCAGCGTAATAGTATGTAGTAGTGTTTGCAACTAAGAGGCGTCACCTGTCGGTCCTCATTTCTAAAGAGTAATCATGTGAGCCGTTAGCTTCTTGAACTCTGCCCGATGCCTCACTAGGATCCTGCCGCAGGCTCTTCTGATCCTACCAGTCAGCTCCACGTTGCCTGGCGGTGGGAGGAGGGATTCAGGAACAGTTTCAACTGGTACAGTGTGTGTAAAGAGCAACAAGTTCTCTGTCTCCCCTCTCACACTGGGCGTCTCTTGTCGGCAATAACTATATTGACAAGGAGGAATGACATATCTGTAGCCTGCTCCGACGGCGGGTAGGGTATTGCTTTGTGTTTTAGGCTCTTAACTTCTTGCTGGACACATGACACATCTCTTACAATTACCAATTCGCTTCTCTGCTTCAGTTCGTCTCTGTCGGATGTCTTTTTCTATGTTATCTTGTCTGCGTGATCTAACTTTGCGTAGTGTTACAGAAGCTTTAATGTTGATCATTTACTGTATACATTTGTGTTTTAGAAATGTGCATTAACTTTTTAAAAACACCTTAATCAACTAATGCATCAAGCTCAGACAATTTCTCTCAGTTTTATTTAATTGCAATGAGTTTTGGACTGCTGGTTGGAAAATGCACACAGTTTTAGTGTTTCATTCAAATCTATTGAGACACAGATCAAACGATAATTGCTAGTTTCAGATCAATTATTTTGAGACTTGAGTTTAATGGGTGATAGTTTGTTTATGTTATAACACTTTTAAATTTTGAATAATATTTTATATGGCAGATATAACATTACCAGATTCATATATTCTATTATGCTTGGAAATCTTTATTTGTAACTGAAATCCTCTAACATAAAAATATTTTGTCAATAAAACAATTGAAAATAGTAGTGTTGTATGCTGTAGTGTTAGCTTTAATCACTTAAAAGTCAACAACCAGGACAAGCTGGCCTAACTGCAACCATTGGTCACTTCTCAAACTTTATGACTGTAGTACAAATGTGGAATGTGATTGGGGAAGTGTGTCTGTTTGGAAGGGGATGGTAATATTCAGATAAAAGTATGATGTGAATAACATTGAGCTCTGAGTTTGCAGTGCAGCACAGTCAGTTATCTATTGCAGTGTTTGTTTCTGCAGTCAAACAATCCTCCTTACAAGATTATTCTGGACCTATATTTATCAGCACTAATTGGTTTAGGTGTTTCTAATGCTGAGGAGGTATTGTGGGGGAGTCAGTGTGACCTTCACTCTCCATGCATTTACTTATTTTACATAGTTTACTACAGGGAACAACTTCACTGTCGCACACACTGTATTTACACTACGTTTTATTTGACTGGATAGTGCTGTGTCAGCAGTTCAGTGTTTATGCTGTAGCCTGTTAGTTCATGAGCAGTTCAGCATTGAGTTCTATCACAGCTATTGAAAGACAATAGACAGGAAACTAATTTCAAAGCCTTCCCCCAGTCTATATGAACAAAAGACACAATCTGGTCTGGTCTGGTCTGTCCACATATGTCTCTGTGTCACTTGCTGAGAGAAGACCGTATGACTGAGCCACACCTGTGCTTACCAGGTTGAGAAGCATTCTTCTCAAGAAATGTTTGAAAAAAGTTTGTGTGGCACTTGTTCTATCTTTTCACTCAGTTGTATAAAACACAATACCATACAGATCTGAGTGTTAACTTGCCTTTGCCTTTTGAAATCAGTTCATTGTCTTTTTACTTAAGTATTCACAGTAACAGTTGATCAACTGTGCTGAAACCTCTGTACCCAAAGTTGCACATTGCTGTGTAACTTGATTTATAGTGGAATTTACCATATATATTCATTGTACTGATTATCTGTATTCCTGCTCTGTTTTCAGGATAATGGCTAAAGGATAACATCCACCGAGTCACAGTCCCTCAACCCAAAGTGACCCCACCTTCCCCTTTGTTTTCTTTTATCTGCAGTCCTCTCTACAAGCTTTCATTCTTTTTTCTTTTTTTAGCTCATTGGCCTGATTCTAGGATTTAATGGAATGCATGCATTCCAAAGCAACACCATGTAAATTCATTTTAAATTGGATTGTCCTCCTGATACTCTCCTGACAGAAAGACATGATGAAATAATTGCAGTATAAGCGCATATTAGATCCTTGCCCATCTGATATTTTAACCTCAGTCAATAGGATTCTCACTCTGGTTCCAACACTTATTCCCTACCAACACCACCCATTTTCTAGTGTCATTGGGCCATGGTTCGCAAGAAAGGTTCTCTTATACTATGCGGTGCTTTCCTGTTTGTCACCTGGAATGCTTTGCTTCTACTTTATCTTTGGGGTCGCCCTCCTATCGGCCGCCTCGGAGAAGGTGGTGGAGCTGAACCGGGAGGAAAAGAGGAGTGGGGCGTGGGTAGAGGGAAAGGAGTCAACCTTGCCGGGGAGGTGATCCGGCTCGCGGAGGAGGTCGAAATTCAACTTGAGAACCAGAAAAAGCTACTAAAGCAGATTGAAAGTCACAGAGCAGTGTGGGCCCGACAGAAAGACGTTGGGAAAAGAGAAACGGATGATCTAAAAGAAGTCAATGAAGAAGTTGTTCCCCAGTCACTAAAAACTCCAGCCCCTCCTAAAAACTCAGTGGAAGAACCTGAACAAAAACCTACACAGAAGCCTGTTCAAACGGCGGTGCCAGGCTCAAATTTAGAAAAACATCAGGCCACTGAAACAAAGCAAGAGACCATTGAGAACAACAAAATGACGACTTATGCTTCTAGTCCAGAAGTTGTCATTCCTATTCTAGTTATTGCTTGTGATAGGGTGACAGTAAAGCGAAGCCTTGACAGACTGATACAATACCGCCCTTCTCCAGAACTATATCCAATCATTGTCAGCCAAGACTGCGGCCATGCAGAGACAGCGCGTGTGATTGGCTCATATGGAGATCAAGTGACGCACATAAGCCAACCGGACCTGTCTGACATCAAAGTTCGGCCAGAGCACAGGAAGTTCCAGGGCTACTATAAAATCGCCCGGCATTACCGTTGGGCGCTCAACCAAGTTTTCAACACGTTCTCCCATTCTAATGTGGTCATTGTGGAGGATGACCTCGAGGTGAGTGCTCTCATCTGCAAAGACATCTGACTAGCTATCACTAACACAGTGGAAATGTAGTTGTCAGTATGCTTTATGCTGTACTGTTGACAGACACCAAAAAGGAAGAGTTGCTTGCAGCTGGGAGAATATAAACCACATTTATTTGCGCCCCCAACTACACTGCCTATTCATGTGATTTTTCAGATTGTATTTTGATTGTCTCCCAATTTTATAACCCTCTGCTGTTAGACAACAACCAGTGCCTCAGCAGTTACAGAAAAGCAACTTCAAAGCAACTTTGACCTGCAGCTCTGGGTTGAAGCTATGTCCTGTAAATCAGCAGTTATTTTGCCAGTGTAGAGAAAACTCTTGGTTTACTTATGTAACCGTTCTCCACTGGTTTCCTTTTTGAATTCCGCCTTGTTATCAACTTGGGGACTAACTCTTCCTGTTTGTTTTTTTTGACTGACTGCCCTCTCTTTAAGCACAACTGGTAAAAATACATTTCAGGTCTTCAACCTCCACAAGTAGATCATTTTTGTTGGTATGCATGTTCTTTCATAACAGCTTTGGTTTTGTTTTTGTGGCTCCTTCCTTATTTCTATTAGCAGTAATATTAAAAATACTATGCTGTTTTAAATGTAGTTATCAGACTGGGTCACAACTGAATTAAAGACTTCAAAATGACAGCAATCATATATAATAATAACATAACTAACATTGAGGGTAATTTCTCTGAGCTAAAGTTGTTGTATTTGGACAGGATCTTTGAAACAGTGGTGTCTCACTACTGTGCATTTTTCTCTACTCGTTTAGGTGGCACCAGATTTCTTCGAGTATTTCCGAGCCCTGTATCTGATCTTGCGTTCTGACCCCACCCTGTGGTGTGTTTCTGCGTGGAATGATAACGGCAGAGATGCTTTGGTGGATCCATCCAAAGCTGAGCTACTCTACAGAACAGACTTCTTCCCTGGTCTGGGCTGGATGCTGCTGAAAGAGATGTGGGAAGAACTGGAGCCCAAATGGCCCTCGGCCTTCTGGGATGACTGGATGCGTCAACCGGAACAGCGCAAGGACCGCTCCTGCATCCGCCCCGAAATCTCTCGAACTATCACCTTTGGACGGAAAGGTGTCAGTTTAGGTCAGTTCTTTGACCAGTACCTTCGTTATATTAAGCTAAACACTGAATTTGTGCCTTTTACCAAACAGGATTTGTCATATTTGTTAAAAGAGAAGTACGAAGAAAAGTTTATCAAAGAAGTTTATGGCGCCCCGCTGGTAAAAATTGAGGACCTCCAGCAAGGGAGTAGTTTAAGAGGCCCCGGACCGTACAGGGTACAGTACTCCAGCAGGGACAGTTTTAAAGTGTTCGCCAGAAATCTTGGGGTGATGGATGACTTAAAATCTGGAGTTCCTCGTACTGGTTATAGGGGCATAGTCAGCTTCCTGTACCGGGGACGAAGAGTTTTCTTGGCTCCACCAGAGGGCTGGACACAGTATGACATCAGCTGGAGTTGAGAGACTCATCCAGGGTGTACAGTATGAATGGTGTTGAAGAGGGAAGACAGCCTTATTCAGAGGAACACCCTCTCAAACCAAAGAATATGGCAGATACAGTGGTTCATGAAGAAGTTCAAACGGCACATCACTGGAGCTGGAAGGCCTGTTTGTTTGCAAAGCTTTCAAAATATGGTGCTCATTTAGGATCAGCAAAGATTGCTCACACAGACTTCACAGAAGTGGAAAGTAAATCCCACCCTTAAACACTGTTTCAAAGCATCTATTGGCTATGTGCCTTGCTTTCCGGGCCATTTTGTTTAATGTGTGTTTTTTCTCTACCATTAACTGGAAAAATGTAGACTTAACATCACATTTTCATGTTTGCAGCAGCTGCTTAAATTATCACCAGTGTCAGTGATAATAAATTGGAGGCTAAATACGAGGAAGAGTGATCATTCATAGAACATATAGAACAGTGTTATGTATCAACCTCTCTTTTTTTACACTTTGCAAGGTTGTTGACTGAATCTGTTGTAGTTTACTCAAAAGAAAATGGGAAAACTCACAGTGTTAGGTGGTAAACAGAGGCCATATTCAGTACTTCAGTAAAATACAGTCGTTTTCTGAAGTCATCTACAGCGATATTAACTTCCCAAATTACAGAAGATGTGATCCAGGACTAAGGCAATGTACCAAAGCCATGCTTTACTGTCTCTTGGAACTCTTGACATGTCAGTTACTGAGCACCTTGCCTTTTTTTTTTTTTTTTTTCAGGAATATTATAGAAAAGACTTAATAGGTCATAAAAAACCAACAAGGTGGGGACGGACAGTACCAAGCATGTTCAAAATAATAATATTTGGTCAGACCCAGAGTTGTCTGTTGATCAGTAGAAACAGTGACTGAAATATTAAGAGTTCCAAACACCCAATAGCTTCAATAGACCATAACTCTGAAGAGATTAAGTTGTGTGGGAAAATATGAGAATATTTTTCACAGGACACGCAGAAAATGTGTATTGGTGGTTTGATCCTGCTAACTTTTTATAGATATAGTCAATTATTAAAGTGGAGATAATGGCACACTCTCAGAAAGTCTCTGGAATTCATGCTGCTGCATTCAGTTTGCACATAACAGAAGAAGCTTTGTGATTAATGAAGCACTACAACATAGCTTGATAGAAAACTTTAACCCCCAACTATTACATCTCCACACGCTCAGTTGGAGCATTAAGTCAGTGTGAGCAATGGCTTGCCTGTTTCAGAAAGCTCTTCAAATTGTAGCTCTTTATTGAAGGAGTTTTTTATGGCCAATGTCTTGCTCAAGGAGATCTTGACTTGACTAATTATAAAAAAGATAATTTAAAAAATGTATTTGATGAAGTATCAGAGTAGCATGAGTACCTTAGTTTTAACTCAAGCGTGATGGCTAAAGAGAAATGCTTTGCTGGAAGGAATACTATATTAAAAATACTGTCAGAGTTATTATTTTTAATCTCTTGAACTTAATGTTCTAAGCAGTTTGAATAGCTGCACATGAGAAACAGCTCAACTTGAACCCTTGATGTTGACTTGTCATTTCATGACGTCAAAACTGGTGTTGTCAGCTTAGGTTTATTTAAAAACCGACAATGGTTTTGATGTATTATGTTTTTGTTACTACAAGAAGAAAGCTGAGGAATGGTTAGAGAAATGATTATCACTGTACTGTAGCTTGAGAGATTATCTACAAGATTGACTGATTCCCATTTCTGTATGGTGATGTATAAAACCACTGCCTGATGTGTTTATAACTTTAATACATTATAAATAAAATCAACTATTTTGATATTCATCCACCTGGAGATGGAGTCACTTTATTCTAAAAAATGTAAAAGGTAGCACATCTCAAACTTATAAATCAAGAAAAACAAGATATCCATCTAACACGTGTTTATAATGACTCACGTGTTATTAAGCATAGAGGCTTCTTTTATAGCCTTTGAAGGTATACTGGTTTAAGTCTGTAATATCACAGTGGCAGAGTTCATACACACAGCAGTCACTATCACAGTTTGTAAATTTCACAAGATTACTGACAGTCACTAATTTAAATAACATTATAAACCAAATCCATTAAGTACACTTGCACCATGGATTCTGTAGGACCATACTTTTCATGTCCCTGTGTAAATTCAATTCAGTTCAATTTTAATTATATAGCGTCAATAACAATACAAATTGTTTCAAGACGTTTTACAAAACCCAACTGCTTTAAGACCATTTGCCCATGGTGTCTGTGGAGCAATACTTTTTTCATTCCCAGTAAATGATGAATTAATACAGCTCTAAACCTTGACAAGTCACTTTGTAGAACTCAATGGCCCACCTGCAGCATCCACAGACATTCTGGTGACAGCAGTGAGGAGTGTGGAACCAGTGTTGTCCACTAGCTGGCGCAAGTGTTGTGCCATACTCTCTTTTACACTAACACATCGATGACTGAGGAAAGACAAAGAAAGAGGATTATTCAGTCCTTAGTCAGTCATTTTCTATACCCAGTTATTCCTGTTAAGGGTCACGGGGGTCTGCTGGAGCCTATCCCAGCTGTCACCGGGCAAGAGGCAGGGGTACACCCTGTACAGGTCTCCAGTCCATCGCAGGGCTAACACAGAGACAGACAACCAGTCACACTCACATGCACACCTACGGACAATTTAGAGTCACCAATTAACCTAATGAGCATGTCTTTGGATGGTGGGAGGAAGCTGAAGAACCCGGAGAGAATCCACGCAGACACAGAGAGAACATGCAAACTCCACACAGAAAGGCCAGCCGGCCCATGGATTCAAACCACTGACCTTCTTGGACAGAGGATTAAGAGACACACAAATCAAGAGACAATGTTTCACTACCTCTCCTCTACTCTTACTCTAGCCCAGTATTCAACAGAGCTCTTACAATCCAACCATGGTAGCAGTGTTACACAGTGGCGTCAAGGGCCAGATTGGTCTGTTAGTGAATGAAGGCGTTTGTTGTTGTTTGTGCCAGTTTGAGTGGCAGGGCTCATCCTGTCCCCACCTCATCTGGATCCATGGCCTTCTGGAGGTGAACATATAGCTCTGCTAAGGTTCTGCACACGCAACTGCAGAGCGTAGGTTTTCCACCTGTACAGGAACAGTGAACATCATCAGTCAGTGTAAACAATCACAGACACACGGACACAAATAGAGACCGCAAGAAACCATGAAACAAAGATATAAAGAGAAAGTGTGTATAATACCCCCTCAACAAGGAGCAATCACACTTCGTGTAGACTAAACATAATGTCAAGAGCAAAACAAATGACACCAGCTAGATAGGTTTAAACTGCTTCTGGAAATGTTGAATATTAACCTATATGGAATATGGGCATGTCCTCCAAACCTGCGCTGATCAGCTGGCACCTCTGTTTACAGTGATATTCAACCTCTCACTCAGACAGTGTGTGATCCCAACCTGCTTCAAGAAGTCAGGGGGGCACAATAGTCCCTGTCCCAAAGAAACCACACCCCAGCCCCAGACTTCAGGCCCATAGCCCTCAAATCTGTGGTGATGAAATGTTTTGAGAGACTCATCAAGACATTCATCACCTCCACACTGCCCACCACCCTGGATCCACTACAGTTTGCATACCGGCCAGACAGATCTACAGACGACGCCATAAACCTCCTCCTCTACAAGACCCTCTCCCACGGTGGACACTGGTAAGGGAAACTATGTGAGAGTGCTGTTTGTTGACTACAGCTCAGCATTCAATACCATAGTTCCCTCCAGACTGGCTGCCAAGCTGCATGGCCTGGGCCTGGACTCCTCCCTGTGCAGGTGGATCTACAGCTTCCTAACCGGCAGACCACAGGTGGTCGGAGTGGGTCACCACACTTCAGCCCCCCTGACTCTCAACACTGGACCCCCCCAGGGCTGTGTGCTCAGCCCTCTGCTGTACTCGCTGTACACACACGACTGCGAGGCCACTTCAGACTCCAACATCATCATCAAGTTTGCTGACAACACCGCTGTTGTAGGACTAATCTCCCACAACGACGAGACAGTCTACAGCAGGGAGGTGTCCCACTTGGAGGACTGGTGCAGGGAGAACCACCTCCCTGTCCACTATCAGTTTATATTTTATATTTTTATTTCTTTATTTTTCTATCTATCTATCTATCTATCTATCTATCTATCTATCTATCTATCTATCTATCTATCTATCTATCTATCTATCTGTCTGTCTGTCTATCTATCTGTCTATCTATCTATCTATCTATCTATCTGTCTATCTATCTATCTATCTATGCATTTGTATAGCTACTACACAAAAATCACAATTTTTACCGTCTCCTCACTAAAAGGCAGGACATATAAATGTCACACTGAAAGGTTTAATATTAAAGCTGTAATGTAACTGACAAACGGATTTTGAAAAGCCTTTGTATGTAAATTTGTATTGTTGTTGATGTTATAGAAAATTGGACTTGAATTGATATACACAGTCGCCAGAGGGTGGCAGAAATGTACTTCCAGGAGTTTGCCAACCGAGATGAATCAGTAGAAGAAGAAGAACCACGCGGATACTTTCTTCCAGAGATGTCGTGTTTTTCTGGTGATCCAAACTTCTGCCCTGAATGTGGGAACGTTCTCCCTCTCCCTGGAATATCGGACACGGTTCGCTGCCCCCGCTGCTCATTCTGCATCGCTGTAGCAGGTACTATAAACACCTATCACAACTCAGAACACACAGTCGATTCTAGCCCCCTCTGTCTGTTTAGCCCCTATACACGTTTTACCTCCTTCACTCCCCCTTCTAAACCTGATTGTTTTGACGTCTTCTTCTGCATGGTTTTAATTTGGCAGTGAAGAGTTACCTTTCAGTCGAGTGTCAGGACTAAACCAATTCACCTTGATGTCGAACTGATACATAAATGTAAAAGTATGGCCATATATTAACAGTATAGTGACTTAATTAATTTGGCTTATTTGACTGCGTTCCCTGGTGTAATAATATGTAGTCCACATCGAGGTCCAATCTCATAGATACCGAGATACTGAAATCAACCGCCCCCTAACACTGTGCGCTGCAGATATGTATACGCTATATAGAAACAGGCCACAATTCAGCACCACCAGTAGCATTTAATAGTACTCTCGTATTGCAAGATGCCATAGTGTAGCCCGGTTAAAAAAAAAGCAACATTTCTTTGAAGCCTTCTTTCACGATGAAATTCATCAGCAAATTGTTGATTTTCAGCCACCTTCTCTGCATTTGGTGCGCTTGTTAATTGACTGCCGTTGAGAGGATGTTGACTTTCCTCTGCTAGCATCCGTGGATGCCTTCTCAGATGAGTGCATTGCTGTATTTCTTCTGTTGTATTGAATTATTTAGTGAAGTATTTCCACGTACTTGCTGCAGTGACCCACTGGGCTCCTCAAATGTCTTCTTGGAGGCGTCTGTGTTGTTATCGTCATGTGATCAGTGACTAGTCACAGAATGCTTAAAGCATCATGGCACAGACAAACTGACTGGTTAACTAGTCTGTACAACCCCGACCTACCACTGTGACTGAGATCTTCAGGAACCAGAAGGTTGCCTATTTATCAGAAAGTTTGACTGTGCCCACCTCAGCCCGCCAAATCATATCAAACTAACGGGACACACCGCGCAGGGCAATATGCTACCATGGGTGACTGATCATGTCATCCATACCTTAATCTGCCTCTGACTGGGGATGTGATTACTACATTCTGCCTATAACTCCGTTTCAGTTGAATCATAGGAGCACAGCAGTTGAGAGAGGATTGGTTGCACAAATTACAAAAAGATCAACACAGCAAGCGTAAAACAAAACTTTTAGTGTGGACAAAGCCTCACTGTGGGGTCTCTGATACAGAGCTAATTATGAACCCCAGACAATGCCTTGTATAAGGACAGAAGTAAAGGAGGGAGACTTGCTGTGATTCCTCAGGGTGAATATTTTAACTTGACAATATACACACTGCTGATAACATACATTACTGAGTGATAACTCCATAGGTGTTGATGGATTATCTGTAACCTGCATGCAATTATCTTCCAGAATTCTCCGGACAAGAGATCCGCTCTACAGTTGTCTTTAACCCTGTGGAGCAGTCGTCTGTGGCTCTGGAGGATGGGGAAGACTCTGAACTGAAGGGACCTGTGGTAGGAACAGCCTTTCTCCTGCTCACTGACTTATTGGTATAGGGCTAGTAGCTGTGTGCCGTTTTAATGAAATCATCTGCTTCCTCTAGATTGACAGACGCTGCTCTCGTTGCAATAAAGAGGGGATGATTTACCATACCAGACAGATGAGATCTGCAGATGAAGGACAGACTGTCTTCTTCACCTGTATACACTGCAGGTAATTAGTATAAACACTTAATATTTTTGTGCTGGTGTTAGATTGTTTGTTGATTGTATTTTATCTCTTGTAGGTATCAAGAGAAGGAGGACTCCTGAGAGGAAATTTGATTCACCCACTTTAATTAATTTAATTAATTTCACGCATCTACTGACAGGTTTATCACAGCTGACCTTCTTTCTAGACACATAAAGTTTAAATATGAGTGTGAATAAAAAAAGCATATCTTCCTGCATCACAAAATATTCCTGAATTGTTAGCAATCAGATGTTAAATAGAGTTTAATAACATAATCTTAACTCAGGATCAGTTTTTTAGCTCTTGTACCAGAACTTTTAGTTGTGTCTCACGGAACTAAAAGGAAGTTTATTCTCTACGGAGTTGATTGTTTTCATGAAAATGCTGTTGCTCTATTCTCGATGGAGAATGAAGGAATTATGTGAGGTGCAGTTGAAAGCTACAGGAAAAGTTTTCCGGTCAAACCACAGTTTCCTATGTTAGAATAAACTTTATTTTAAGATTTTAAAAAATGTATATGTCTGATATTGTTTGTAATAAAAATGTATTCAAGTATTTGTTATGTTATTTCTTGAGCCATTATAAAGCTATGAACAATGTTGCCACATATCCCATATACTGTATTATCCCCATGGCTAATACCACATTAAAAATAAGCAGGGCCGCTAGTTGTAGTTTTTCATCTTTAGAATGATACATTTGTTGGGACAAATCCATTCAACTGTTTTTGTTTTTTTATGTGTTAATACTTGCGACATTTGACGATGAAATATACCTGCTACACACTAGTTACACATAGTTTCCTGTGTATGTCCTTAGCCTGATGGCTACACTGTAGTACACAGGCATGATAACAGGAACATACAGATAGCTGACCCATAATGAAAAAATACTCAACATTGATTTTCCACAGAAAAGATAGTTTGTCAACATTTATCAGTTTATCAACCCTAACGACCGACCTGTATGCAACGCTCTCATGGGTTTGATGCCTTCGTTTTCTCTTTAGATATGTTTTTGTACTAGTTTCGTGATCCTATATAATTGTGCTCACTTGTTCACCCAGTAACTGCTCACTCTCACATACACTGCCATGAAAGCATCCATTTGTATTGCATTTTCGTTAAAGAGACGGTTCCGCGATGCTTACAGTACACGATATCAGTGGTTTGTCTGCACCCTAAATATAGTACAGCAGGTGGCGACGTGGCGATCGCTGAATTATTGTCCAACGCTTGCTATTGAAGAAAGTCGAAGAAGAACCAGACCAATGAGAATGCGCTCAAAGTCACGTGACATAGAAACATGGCCGCAAGCTGACAGTAACAATGTAGATATCTGGCACAAAGGGAGTTTTATAAATTCGCTGGTATTTATAAAACACATTTCACATTGACTCATGTCTCTGTAGTAACCGTTTTGTGAGTGCCTTTAGTCGTCGCACCGTCTGTAGTTGATGGCCAAAAACGCCAGAACATTTATTGCATTCTGCATTCGTGAGTTCAGTGAAACTCAGTAGTGTGCCATAACTTTTCTGCTTCCGTTTGATGACATCCCTGTGTACTGCGGCAGAAGATGAAACTGCGTGTCCAGCTGCAGTGCAAGAATTTGCATGAGTACCTGAGAGAGCTGAGTCCTGAGATTCTGGACAGACTGTACAACCATCCAGCAACATGCCTGGCTGTCTACAGGTACGGTGGCGTGACACATGCCGTGGAGATGGTTATGATGTTAAAAACTACCAGTTATGGTGTACATCTAAAGCTATTGTGTTTGTGTTTTTTTTTTCCTAAAGGGAGCTGCCCTCTCTCGCCAAGAATTATGTGATGCGCATGCTGTTCCTGGATCAGCCTCTACCCCAGGCAGCCGTGGCACTGTGGGTGAAAAAAGACAGCCAGAAGTGAGTCTGCTTAATTTCTCCAATTAGTGTTCACTAGGCTTTTAGCATCCATCCTGATCCTTTACTTTTTGATGGTCACTGTTGTTCATGTACATCCACATTAGTTCTTCAACATTTTTATAATTCATGCATCCCACACAAGCCAGACTCCTTAAACTAAACGCTATGTGGGTCAGTAGGTAGAGCCGGGGAAACACATGCCAAAGTATCCTCAACAGATCCCTATTTTAGCCAACGACAGGAGTGATCTGTGATGATTAATGGGACTCTGATTACTATGGGTATGACTCTTTGAAACGGAGTAAAAAATGTGCTAGAACAGAAAAAAAAGTTACTTCAAGGTTTGGAGGTCTGTGTCACCGACTTGTGAGAAAAAGAGTGGACTGGACTGCATATTTCCCTGCAATAACTAGTCCCATTTGTAGTTGTTGTTATTTTTTTGTTTATTTGTCTTTGGCTTCTTCCTGCAGGGATCACGATGAATGTGTCTCAGTGCTGGCTGGACTCCGCCTTTGGCACAGTCAACAGCTGCAGGGTGGTCTGCAGGGATACATTTTAAATCCAGTGTTCAAAGACAACCTGAGGACAGCTCTGCTTGGCGGGTACGTAACTAAATGTAATTGACTTTAATGTTTTTGCTCAATGAATGGCCTTTGAAAATGTTTGTGGAAAACCAAACACACCAAAATATGAAACCCTCACTCCTAGCATATAAATCAAATGAACCAATCCACGTCTGTGTTGACATACAGGGGCAGAGTGTGGGCTGATGAAGGGAGCACTCTGGGTCCCGACCGCCATGCACGGGACATTGAGAGTCTTGACCGCTATGCTATGGAGCGCTGGGAGGTCATCCTGCAGTTCATGGTGGGTTCTCCCAGTGCTGTCAGTCAGGACTTGGCTCAGCTGCTGGTTCAAGCCGGCCTCATGAAAAGGTACACAGTAATCTTCACCTTAATTTAATATTTCTGAAACTGATACTCATAAAAACAAGGATTCCAATGAAGGGTTTCAGATATGCATCCCATAATATAATGCTAATGTAGCACCGTTTAATAGGGATTAAAGAAGGATGTAAAAATGAGCCTCACCCGTTCATAATGTAGAGCATTTGGAAAAAAAAGGAGCATGTTATCAGATTTTTTTTCTTCATTTTAGATTTTTATTTATATTTACAAATTGACTGATTTATCATTAGCAGTTTTTGTTGCTTTTGATGGTATGCCATGATACAGTGGCTGCACAGTGAGGAAGTGTGTGACATTTCAATTCTCATATCAGATAGGTTTGTGGGTGCCATGCACCATGTCAGAGGAACTACAAAGTGTATATGTTTATTTCTTTGCAGTCATGATATTGGATCAAAGGGCAGAGCCAGTCCATTACTTAAAAAGCCAATGAGACATTTACGTTACTCTGCTTGCATCTGACTCCAGACTCCACCAGAGACCCGATTATGTTGTAGCGTATGCCCTTCAGAATCATGGAAAACAGACATTTGCATAACATAACCCATTATAGGAAGGATGGATGGGAAATGCACTCAGACAATTTAGGAAGGATGGATGGGAAATGCACTCAGACAATTTTACCTGTAGGTTGAATTATTGTTGTGCTATAGGTCAGGACTATAATTCCTATTGTCCTGTCTTTCTCTGATTGTCAGCGAGGCAGGGGAGGCACCCTACATTACCTCAGCTGGCTTCCAATTCCTCCTGCTGGACACAGCCTCTCAGCTGTGGTATTTCACATTGCAGTACCTCAAAACTGCTCAGGTATATATGTATATATGTGTTGTGTTCTGCTTTCACCTGTTAGTTTAAAATAAGTAATCTACTGTTTATGGTCTATTTATACTGCTATCACCCTGATTAACATATTTTGTCATGAGCTGTAGAGACTTGCCCTCTTGGGTCACAGAGGTCTATTCCAAGGATTTCTGCCTTATTTTTACGTAATTCAATTCAATCCAGTTCAATTCATTTCAGTTTTATTTTATTTATATAGCATCATTGAAGATAGACAGAATATCTCAAGATGCTTTGCAGAGCCCACAGCCTGTGCTCATGAAGTTTGGTCAGTGTCCTTTTTGTGGAAAAGAATGTGTTTTACTGTGAGTGGAATTCATACACAATAAAGAAGGACGTAATTAAGTTGATCAGCAATATAACTGCATTAAGGTGCTATTTTTGTATGTGTGTCAGCACAGAATAGCTCATTTTTATATAAAAGTAAGGTAATATGATAATCCTAATAATTCTAATAAACACATATTTTATTCTGTCTTGCAGTCCAGAGGGATGGACCTGGTGGAGATCTTGTCATTCTTATTCCAGCTCAGTTTCTCTACTCTTGGCAGAGTGAGTGCACAGCTTCTGATTTTCATCAGCGTGTGTGTTGGCACATGCTGAAAAGCATCAGAACAGTGTCACAGAGGTTTTAAAAGTTGCTGCTGAGTTTGTGTTCTTTTGTTCCTAATTAACACGTGCTGTCTGTGCTTCAGGATTACTCAGTGGAGGGTATGAGTGAGTCATTACTGACTTTCCTGCAGCATCTGCGGGAGTTTGGACTGGTTTTCCAGAGGAAGGTGAGACATTTAAGGAAAGGGAAGATCCAGCATTCCTTTAGATACTATCAGCAACACTTTCGTAATATTTGTGTCAGATGAGAAGGAACAGTAATAATCCATGCGGTGACTGGCAAAGTTCAGTCATTGTATAGCTGCATTCATAAGCTTGCACCAACCATGATGTGTGAGCTGAGCAACTGTACACACAGGTACCTACATAGTCCTGTTTGTAAAGAAAGTTTAGGAGTTGTGTTGTCATTTTATTATCCTCATTCTGTAGTGATTATTTTTTACTAAAAGCTCAAGTTCAAATGTTCCTACCACCTACAGCTGTTATTCAGCAGTGAATATGTAGTATAACATGGACTTCAAATCCAGCCCTCTGCTGATTGACAGTTGTAATGATTAAGGTCTGAATCTACAGAGCCAATGTAAGCATTTATTTATTTTTAATGATTCTTCTGTCTTTATCATCAGAGGAAGTCGAGGCGTTACTATCCCACCAGACTAGCAATCACTCTGGCTGCAGGAGTTACTAGCAGATCCTCGTCCTCCTCCTCAACCCTGGCTTCCACTCCCGGTACTGGAGAGGCAGGCTTCATTGTGGTAGAAACCAATTATCGGATCTACGCCTACACAAGTATGTCTGAAAACTGGAAGACTTTGAACTGAGAACTGCACCATAGTTCAGTCATATATCAACCTCCTTGATTATTTATCAGATAGTTATAAGTCTAGTGTCAGCGTGTCTGTGTACCGTAGACTGGAAGTTGCTAGCCTGACTGTCTAAAGCAGGTGTGTCAAACATACGGGCCGCGGTCCAAAAGTGGCCTGCCACAGGATATAATCTAAGACTACTAGTATTTGGGAAGGTTCATTAAGTATATGGAATGTACTATGTTCAACATGGTTCCTGAACGCACCATACTCTTGATCAGCCAATTAGTGATGTTCAAGTTAACCTAACAGGGTTTCAGTTAACCTAACTGGATTGAAATGAGTTCCAACATGCGTGTGTGCCAAGGGTTTGGTACCATAGACTAATTTACTTAATGGATGGACTTAATTGAAATTCCATTTGAAGTTGGGGACCACCTGGTCAAAAATAAATGTTATGTATGCTTCTTCAAGTATATTTGTCATAATGTATTTCCTTTTAATGTGTAGGGAACTATGGGGCTACAGGTAATGTATAAGTAACTGCTATTCCTAATTTGTCTACTGGTTTAGTCAGAGTAGCGGACAGAACACAACACCCAGAACTAAACGGTAAATGGCTATAAAACTTTTGCACTTTTTTTTTTTAAAGAAAGAAATCCCAGGTTGTTCATAAAATGTTTTGTAAAAGAATAGTTTGATAAATATTTTCATGATGTACTTGTACTTCTTTGCACTAAAAGAAAGGGAAACATTTGGAGTTGTCATTATTTATAGATTATTGTACTATAAGATTTCTGGTCCGGCCCGCTTTAAATCACATTGAATTGTATGTGGCCACTGAACTACAATGAGTTTGATACTCCTGGTCTAAAGTTTAAAACTTGACACTTATCTGACACTGAATTTGTTCAGTGTTTCTTGCAACTGTTGAAAAAATGTACAACTTGGGATTAGTTTACAAATCTTTGCTGACTTGTTTGTGTGCCTTTTTCAGATTCCGAACTCCAAATCGCTCTGGTGGCTCTCTTCAGTGAAATGCTGTATCGATTCCCCAATGTAGTGGTGGCTCACCTTACAAGAGAGTCTGTGCAACAGGCCATCGCCAACGGCATCACTGCACAACAGGTACTCAGCAGGTATTTAATAGTGGAAATCATGACCAGACCCTGTGATGGACTGACAACCTGTCCAGGGTGTACCCCTGTTTATGCATCAGCTCTGAACAATGGAATGTTGTACCAGCATTCCTGTGTCTCCTACCCCTCCTTGTCTCTCCTCTGCACTCATATGGAGGTTTTGCTTTGTTTTTCTGTTGCAGATGTGCAGTTTGAGCTGAAAAATGGCTTGCTTGTCCAGATCATGTCTTTCCACAGCCTTCCTTATCATAATGACATTCCAGACAGTAGAAACTGCAGACTGGAAGTGCATTGATATGTTTGAATTAGAGGTCGACCGATAGTGGAATTTTGAATGCCGATATTATACCGATAGTTTGGAGCAGGAAAAAAACGATAACCGATTAATCGGCCGATAACCCCCCCCCCCCCCCAGAAAAAAAATCAACACTGTTGGAAGTCCTGTTCTTTATTAAAACTAAAGAATTTACAAGAAATTCCCAAATTTTAAGATTCATGGCAAACTAAGATGAAGAGACTACACACAGACAGCTTTCATTTTAGCCTGTTAACAAGCTAACTGTTGTTAGCTTAACAAGCTCATGTAGGCTAAATCATGCCGGTGGAGATGTGGCTGTATATGCTGAAATATGATGCACGTTTATGCTTGTTGAACTAGTGGTACTTATTGCCTCTGCGAAGGAGGTTATGTTTGTTGACTTTCAACTTGTGAAGGTTTTATTTCACTTACAATGACACTTGTTATCATCCAGTCGACTTCTCCACAGATCACTTAACTCCTCTCTGCTGCCGCTGCACACGCTGCGTTTCTCTCTCTCTCTCCCATGCTCTCTCTCTCTCTCTCTCTCTCCCCCATGCTCTCTCTCTCTTGCTGTGTGTGAAGAGCAGCCCCGCCCCTCAGTGATCAGAGCAACAGAGCGGAGTTTTTTTTTTTTTTTTTTTTTCAGAGGAAAAAAATGACAGCTATCGGCAACTATCGGCGCCAAATATCGGTGCCGATTAATCGGCCAAACCGATTAATCGGTCGACCTCTAGTTTGAATAGCCTTCTTCTCCTTCTGTAGTCATTTTAGTTTCCAGATCCTTAGTCAGTTTCTCACAGTGTCACTGGTTTTGCCTCCTGCCACTACGAACGAACCACCTGAGCATCGGAAAATGGATGGATGAATTGATGATCATGACATAAAAACAGTTATCAGTAATCAAAGACAGACTTTCCTTTAAGTCACATTCCCATCCCACAAAAAGATGTGATGCATTTTACCGTAAATCTTGAAGAAAATGGACTGACTCGCCAATCATTTAGACCCCAAACTTTATTGAAAGTTTGCATATTATACACATTTTTTTACAAATATGCTTTTGAATTTGAAGGTAGCAACATTTTTTGGGGAAGTTGGAACAGGGGCCACACACAAGTATGAAATAGACCCCCAAGAGATTCAGTAGTAAAAAGTTTGCAGAGCTGTCCACCTGTCTGAAATCACAGTGAATCATAACCTTTGCTTAAGGATATTTTCTCTGATTGGATCCCTTAGAATTTTATTTGATGACCCCTTTTTCTATTATCCAGATTATCCACTTTCTAAGGACCAGAGCTCATCCTGTTATGCTCACACAGGTACAGTAACACAGTCTGTCCTCCTAACACTAAATGCTATTAAATAATGGCGGATTGACCTTTAATTGGTCTGTGCAATGTTTTCATTCTGCATTCTTGTGCTTTAGACCCCAGTGCTCCCTCCAACTATAACGGATCAGATCCGACTGTGGGAGTTGGAAAGAGATAGACTGCAGTTTACAGAGGGTGAGTACGGTAATTTAGTGTGTGTGTGTGTGTGTGTGTGTGTGTGTGTGTGTGTGTGTGTGTGCGCGCGCGCGTTTCATATATGACCCTGAGGAATGAATAGATAATTGTTGTGTATTTTGTCATGTTTTAATACCATGTCTTCTTGATCTCTTAATTTATTGTTATTATCTATAATCATCTCTATGCTTTTCTGCTGCACTAATTCCAGCAGTACAATGACATTCATATCATGCTTAAAATACTGTTTTCATATAGTAAAGTAATTACGGTCACTGGGTCTCATTGGAAGGTATATTTTTATATTTTGGTCTTTGTGATTTTGAATCCTTGGTCTTTATTTTAACTTTTCTCTTCGCTCTATTTGAATTGCCCTTGTTTGCTCTTGTTGTTACTACTATTTGTACAACACTTTCCGTAGTTACTCAGCAATTAATGGACCCGAGCGACTTCTCATTTTAATAATTTCTTAACACCGAAAATGCACATATGAATTCTAGGAGGTGATCTGGTTCATATTCCTCACTTTTGCCTTAAGACTCCCCACTTTTTTTTCTGCTCAGTCAACAGAGCTCAGCTGTCTAAAGTCTTGAACACTCTCGTACAGAGATACATTTCTTACCTGTCTCTGTTGTTGATGTCTCTTTCAGGAGTTCTCTATAACCAGTTCCTGTCCCAGGCTGATTTTGAGGTGCTGCGAGACAGAGCTCAGGTTGGATTTTGCTCCCTACCTAAATAGATTATCATATGTGGCTGTCATTGCTGTATATTTTATGAACATTACATACAGTTTTATAGTTAATTTCCATTGTTCTCTATGTGTGTTCTACTGTTGCAGCTTTTTATTCCTTGTGCTGCAATTATACTACAGCAGTTACGCTGTGAAAATATTGAGTACAGTATACCATTTTATGATTAATGTGACACAGTACTTTGAAAAACCCTTTGATTAGCCACAATGTGATGAGAGACACAAAATGAAATTTGATCAGTCTGTGCTCAGTTTGGATCTAGTTTGCAAAAATGTGAATTTGTTTTTTGAGCAAGTATGAAGATTAGAAATAGCTGGAACTTATTGTCCGGCTGCAGAATTTGGAGCTGATCAGATGCCTCCTTGATTGAGCCTAACAATCTAAAATGCATAACAATACTATCTAAAGCGATATACAAAATATATATAAAAATTGCAAAGTATATATCAACAAAATATAAATGAATATTTAAAATGTCTAAGACAAAACAAGCAGAAGCTTTCTTAAATTTTAGCTTTTTGTGTTGCATAGGCATAATGCTCCCTGCTTTGGTAAAGTTTGTGAGTATAATGCCACTAACTAACAGAACGGCCACTGCTACAAAACTAAGACCCTAAACCATCATTTTCCTTAATACACTGTAATAGTTGGAGGCTGTAGCCTGCAGCTGTTTGATGAAGTTGTTCTTGTGCAGGGTCTGGGATGTCTGGTGTGGCAGAATGTGGCTCAGAGGGTGATGGTGGTGACAACGCAGGGACACAGTGAAGTCAAGAGGTTCTGGAAACGACAGAGGTCTCACACGTAACTGGAGGAAGATAAACCAGGAGCAGTGGCATCACGCCTGAGGACAGCTAGTCCTGTGATGTCCAGGGATTTTCCTGCTTTTCACAGTGTTCATTGTTGTCAGTGCTATAAAAAAGAGGAGATAATTATATATGTTTTATAAAATGCTGACTTCTATATATTTTGGATTGACTGAACTATTTTTTTCTTCTCTTAGTAGTTATAGTAGTAATTAGTGAGAAAGTCAACGAGGAAACGTGTTGTTTCAACTGCACTGTATAAGCCGCAAGGCAAAATTCTATGTGTATGAGTACCCTGTCGAGGTTTGGACCACTAGTAATACATGCAGGTACATGCATGGAACATGCAAGGACACAAATGCATCAAGGGATCTCAAAGTAAAGTTTTAACAACATTTGCGAAGAAGGCCACTCTATTTGTCCAATCAGAAAAACGAATGCCAGAAAGCTTGCTACAGATCTAAGAACCATATTAATAGTCTGGAGTCTGTGTGGGATAGTGACCTTTAAACTGCAAGGGAAATGACATATGGCCTGTATCCATCACACAAAATCCCTCAGGCCCTTGCTGTTAACTTGCCAGTTAGAGATAACCAAATCAGTGTTAAAACATTGCCTTATCTCTGCAGTATTAGTTACAGTCATGTTTTAATTGGCTCTTAACCCTGAAATGCACTTATTTTTCATATTCACCCACAGTCTTCCTTCTATTTGGTTCTTTCTAGCTTTTGAGCAAATTTGTGTTGTAGATAAACCTGTGTAAGTCTGTAGTGCTGTGTTCGCTATAGCATTTCTATATTTAGTTACTTTCACATCAATTGTCACCGTATGTGTAAATAACATTGGTGTAAGCTAGCTGTTATTAGCAACCAAGTTACATTTTTTGACAAAAACATAGCAAACAGAACTGAATGAACTACTTCTGCCTGTTGGCAATATAAAACCACCTTTAATACCTTCAGTAATTTTCATTACCAACTTCTTTACCACTGCTACATTGGTACCATTCATTCATTTGTCTTGTCCTGGGTTTATCCCAGCTGTCATTGAGGGAAAAGGACAGGTCACCAGTCTATTGCAGGACTACAGTGTTAACAGTAAGGTATATATGGAATGAATGAATATGCTTTTAAATCCCTGCATTATATATCCTGGTCAATAATACTCTGTTGACTGGAAAACAAATAAAGTGAGTCCTCAGTCAACCTGATCAATGTTACAAGTACGTTTGAATTTTGAGCAGAACTGAAAACAGTCACCTAAGAAAAAAAATATACATTTATGACACCCGGTTTTCTCAGGGGCGTGCACAGGGATTTTGAGGGGCAGTTTTTTTTTCTAGGCTATGTGAAATTCTGCATCCATTGTACATTTTTTCCCCTCAGAAGGGCACGTGAGTCGAGAAGGACATTTGGGCAGTTGCCCAAGCAACCTGAGCAACCCCCCTGTGCACGTCCCTGGGTTGTCTTATCACCCACGTATAGGTGGCAGTTTTTTTTTTCTTTCGTGGGACCTGCTGATAATGGCGTATGATTTGTTGTTGTCTTTTATTTCATTCTTTTTGGACGATTTCATTTCCCTAAGTATTAAAAGCAAATGTGTGTTTGTATTTTCCATTCACGAAAAGACAAAGTACATTTGAAATGGGTACGGTACCCCACCTGACATAAGGCTGAAACCCAAAGTGAGGGAGCGTCAAGCAGAGTGCCACAGTATCCGGGGCCGCCTGGATAGAAGCAGTCGGGACAGACAAGACAGCTAGCGGCTAGACAGCCGGTACGCTTTGTATAGGAGACTCGAGTATGAGGGAGTGGTTTGCAATTTTCTAGTAGCAAAAACGCAGATTCCGTACTAGGAGGCAATAAAACGGATGTCAAGATCCGGGCCTCACATGGAGAAAAGGACCTCGCGTGAAACCCAGAATGGATCGGCAGGGCACCCCAGACTGTCCGGTGAGCGAGAGGAGACCCCGGGGCAGGAGGCGAAAAGCGGACAGGGGAGCACTGTGATGTCGGATCGAGACACCACGGAGAAGGTGAAATCGCAACGTGGGAATTACGAGTCGGCTGAGAACCAAGCTGAAACCAGAGGTGAAGAAGATGTCGGCACATACGAAGAGGAATTAGACCCAAGAATCCAGGCACGTTACAAAAATGTTGATTAGTATTACTGCAACAGCAAGGAGTTACATTTGTGTTTTCGAACACTGCTGCGTCATATTGAAATAGCAATACTGCAATACTAGAATATCCGTTTCTCCATTGTGGTACTCAGGACGGGCAGCTTTCAGCCAGCTGTCAGGGCAGCGACTGTTATCCAACGGGACGCTAGTCACTTTATTTCCAGGAGCCTTCCAGCCTCTCTGTTCGTGTTCCGCCCATCTGCTGTTAACACATATCCCTCTTTCTCTCTCTGTGCCTCCAGGAGGAGCTGGAGCACCTCAACCAGGCCAGCGACGAGATAAACAAGCTGGAGCTGCAGCTGGATGTGAGAAAGTTGTTTGTTTTATTGTCGCATCCAGCATCAGGCCCATGCCTGGATATGTTGATAGCCTAGGACAGATGGTGCCCTCCTGTTAACTGATCTTTTCAATTGATCTTCATTTTAGAATGCACTGATCAGGCCTAACATTATGGCCACCTGCCCAATGTTGTGTTGGTCTCCCTTGTGACTCCAAAACTGTCGTGACTCATCATGGACATGGGGCTTCAGAGGGTGTCCTGTGGTGTCTTTGGGTCCTATGGGTTGAGGGGAGGGGCCTCTGTGGATCATCCCACAGATACTTGATCAGTTTGGGATCTAGTGAATTTGGAGGCTAGGTCAACACCTTGTGCTATTGTTCATATTTTTTGAGTTGTTCCTAAACCTTGGTCTTGGTGGGTGCATTACTAAGTAACATCCACATGCATGCCAGGCACAAAAGTTTTCTACCAGAACGCCGAATTGTCACACGATGGTCAATGTTATTCTATTCACCTGTCATAATGTTGTGGCTAATCAGTCTATATTATCAACATTGGTTGGTTAGTGCATTATTTTTATTTGTACGTTTGAAAGTACCTTTTCCTGACATGGCTGGGCTAGTTGGATTGATTTGCAGTATTTTGACATTTGTGTACCCCCTTCAGGATGCCAGGTCCAGCTACAGGAGGATTCTTACTGATTCTGCCAGGAAGCTCAATGCTCAGGCCTCCCAACTCGGTGCCTGCATTGAGAAAGCAAGACCCTACTATGAAGCTCGCAGACTTGCCAAAGAGGTGTGTTATTGCTGCTCGTGAAGTTTCACTAAATGTGCATTGTGTCCATAGTGTGAGATATTCAGCTAGACCCAGATGGCTTTTCATTAGGTCTCAGTGGGCAGGTCTAACAAGCGTGAACATTTTTATGAAGCGTAATTCAACTTAAAGCCTCTTCTTTTGTACCCAACTTCTCAACATCACCGGGTGTTGAAAAAACACAGCTTAACCTATGCTACAGACAGCTAGGGGCCAGAACTTAGTGCGTATTATTTTGAAATTCTTTTGTATTAAATAATGATGATTAACAGATAATGACAAAAAAAATAGATTTTTCACAACAAAAGTGTAACCACTTTAAATAAAGACATGAATGTATGATTGTAGAATGTTGTTTTTTCACCACCATAAATATTTCACAGCACTGCATGCAAGTTTGTGCTTACTACCTTAAGTGTGATAGACTTAGACTTAGATAAAGGTTATTCATCCACACGGGAAATTGTTTGCTCACAGTAGCAGTAACACTCTTAAGAACCACAGATAAAAAAAGATTAATAAAATAAAATAAGTAAATAAAATCTAGTATAATAAAATAAAATAGTGCAAGCAAAATGTACAAATTAGCAGATTAGAGATCGGAAATTAGAAACAGAGGGCAATTTACATTTTATTTTCACCTAAAACACAGAAATACTTAGTTATTGATAAATGCCACAGAAGTTCTTCCATTGTGTGTTCAAACATTTCAGATCAAATCATTGTGTACGCATGATTCATGTCGGACCCCACTGTATTCTCTTTACTTTGTGTTTCTGTTCTCTGTACTTGGGGTTACAGGTTCTCTCATTCAGTATCATGACTGTTAGTCCATGATCATTCAGTAGTGTCTGTACTTGTGGAAATACAGTCAGTACAATACAATTAAGCCACATCTATCAAAACTGTTTTAAAAATCAGTTTTTGCTGTAGATGTTTGTTTTAACCTCTAAGTGGAACAGATATTGTTATACTGAGAAAATGAATGTGGACTGGAGACACTTCACTATAAACAGGATTTGTGGTCTTCTAACCAAAGATGACCTTGTAGTGTTAGAATAAACGCAGTCTGCTGCATACAATTGTAAGGTGCACTTACCATTTACAATTACGTCATGGAAAGGCATGTGTAGTAGGGAGAGATGGAGAAATTGTAGAAATTAAAATGTTACAGTCATGCAAGAGGTATTGCAGCTTTGGTTGATTAATGCATATTTCTGCTGGTCAAATTTTCATTTACTTTTATATTTACTTTTGTGAATATTTGAGTACAAATATGAAACAGAAAACATTCACTGCTACTTTGACAACATGTTAGCATCTCCGTTTAAGCTTAGTTTATACACTGGACACTATTTTAGCAAACAAGTGAGTGACCTGCAGGGATGAGAACTGGAGGTTGTGTTATTGCAAGATGAGCAGAAAATAGAGAAAGAAAGCAGTCAGGCTATTCCAAAGTCCATTAAACCATGCAGAGTGAGATGTTTGACCAATAATATAGGTTTCCATTGAGCTTGAGTTTGATTCTCTAATTTCTCTCCTTGGTTGAATCCACATCCAAAAATCCACAGCGCCATGCCAGTAAAGTCAGTTGTTTACTTTCATGCCAGGTTTAACTAGAACAACTGTCCATTACAAATTCAATTGATCAAAACCTTCACTTAAATGAGAGAAAGAGAAAAAAAACAAGAATGAGAGGTCAAAAAACTGTTGCTCCAGTTCCCTGTTATCTGGCAGTTATTAAAACAAGGCTCTACTGCCCCCTAGCAGCACTAGACAAAAACTACATCTAATGTTTAACAGCAAGTAAGACCATTTCTAAACTTAACACACTCTCTTGTGGGCATCCTCACTAGGCTTTAACAAGAGCAAGTGGTTGTTATGTTTGATGTGGACGCCATGTGCCATCACATCAGCGTTAGCAATGAGGACACAGACATTTATCACCCATATTTATCTGGTGATCTGATGGGGTTGATCCCCATCTTGGGGGCAAGTTTTGACTGACTCTTCAGCGTTGCTCAACATGATTGCTGTAGATAAGTTTGTTGTCCCAGTCTTTGTACAGCTGCATTAATTCTGATTCACAGAGTCTCAGTTATACTCGAGCACACACAAACTTTCCATTGGAGACACTGTACTTCAGAACTACTGGACGATCTTGTTGCAGTAAGACAACAAGGAACAGGCTGTCTAATCAGTTTTGAAACATGAAAGCTGGCTTTCAAGGCAGTTTTTTTTTTTTTTTTGTTGGCATCATGCACAAGACCAGTGGCCCAAGAATCCCGGAATGCTGGACATTGACAATCCAGAGATTACAGAAAAGGAACTTTGTTCCTGACTACCTCAGTCCTTAGTACATCAGAATTTAATAAGCCATTGAATTTTGTAGGAATGTTTTGATTGCTCGCTAACAGAATGTTTTTCCAATGGTCAGGAAAACCAGCAATGACAAAACTGCTATAACTATATACAGAATGATGACAAAAAATGTCAACAGCCGTGACTGACAACTAGCCAAACGCTACATCGCCTGATCCCCCGGAATTAAAAAAATGAAATGAAATTCAATTAATATCAGTTCATTTCAATTCAAAATGTATTGTCATGTGCACAGTATAGAAACACGTTTCCCTGTATAATGAAATTGTTTGCCGTCCACCCAAATTCCTAACAATATAAAAATATTAGAAATAGAATATAAAAAGATACATATAATACAAAATATAAAATAACTAGTGCAAATATCAATGTGCAAATGGGAATGCAAATAATGAACTGAAAAATGTAAACAGAAGCTGATCAAGTGAACAGTGCATTATACGGCATGAAGTAGTCCATGATTTTAGTCTATGATTTTAGACTCCTGTTAGCTGTTAAGGAGTCTGATGGCAGTGGGGGAAAAGGACTTCTGCAGTCTCAAGATCGTACATTTCACACTCCTGTACCTCTGGCCTGAAGGTAGGAATGTGAATAGTCTGTGTCGGGGTGGCTCTCCTGTGGACTCTGTGCTTATAGATGCTCTGCAAAGAGTCCTAGTGATCCTCGAACCAGTCTTCACCACTCTCTGCAGGCGTTTACAGTCCATGACTGTAGTGCTGCGGTACCACACGGTGATGCAGCTGGTCAAGATGCTCTGAATGATGCAGCTGTAGAACTCTAGGCCGAACTTCCTTAGTCTCCTCAGGAAGTACAGCTCCTGTTGACCGGCTGTGTGGTATTCAGTGTCCAGGTGAGGTCTGTCCAGGTGATGTGGACCCCTTGGTGCTTGACGCTCCTTATCCTTTCCACTTCAAGTTCTCAGATAAACGATGACAAGGCTGATGAGGGCTCATCTATTTCCTCATCTGTAAAATTGTTCTGATTTGTTTTTAGGTTTATATTATGAAATATAATGGTCTATTTAGTGCCTCTGTTTAGTCTAGTGTCAGTATTAGCTGAGATGGAAAAACGGAATGGAAGGGGCAGCTGTGGCAGTTAATCAATGTACTGAGAAGTAATTTGAGACTGTAACTGATCTAATGAAAATGTGTGGAGAAGGAGCAGAGGTCTAATTGAAAGCAATAAAGAAAATAAAGTATTAATCTGAACTGTTAATCACCGTCATTTGTAGTTATAAAAATGCAAATTAGAAAATGCTGCCAGGGTCATATCAATTATGTTCATATGCAGAATCCAAGAGTATGTAAACCACAACATGCTTGTGCAGCTTATCATCACACTGCTTTCTCATACAGAGGCCTTTGCACATGACCAGAGTAAGCTTTGTGCTAGACTAGTTAACACCTGTTATCAAAATGTTTCACCCCTATTCACATTTTGAGACTGGAGTCTCTGGCCATTAATTGGTTGTTAGCATACCATTCCTTGTTGTGAAGAAATTCCTCCGAATATAGAATATCTGGTCGCTGGAGCCGTTCAACCATTAGCTAAGCAGTACGTTGACAGCTTCTCAGAATGACATGTTTAAAGATAATTATACCCACTAGGATGTTGTCAGAATATAAATGTAGCCATTCTGGGGTAGGCAGAAAGGCGTCTGCACATATCCTGTGTCTGTTCCAAATGAGATTTCATTGTTCTGATGAACAATAGAACAATGACCCGCTCTGCTTTGATTGTGTACTTCAATTTAGTCAGTCCAATTTAGTGTTGCAGTAGCTATTGTTTTTTAATAAATAGTTTAATAGCTGCCTCTACCTCTTCCCGCAGGCCCAACAGGAGACCCAGAAAGCAGCTCTGAGGTATGAAAGGGCTGTATCCATGCACACCGCTGCCAGAGAAATGGTGTTCGTGGCAGAACAGGGCCTCTTGGCTGACAAGAACACCATGGACCCAACCTGGCAGGAAATGCTTAATCACGCCACCGCCAAGGTATACACCCCACCCAAGCACTAGAATGGTGCAACATATGTAGGCAAAATTAGTGGAATGTGGCAGATTCATTTTGAAGAAAAAAAAATCAGAGAAAAACAGACAGTCACAAAAGGGTGAGTGTTATAAATGTCCAGGAGGGAGGGGAGTAAGGCACCAATGAACATGCCTGCTGCTTTCACTATGTGCTTCAGGGTTTTCTGCTCTGTGATAAACAGCTGCCAAACCACACAGTGATGTGTGGCGTTCATACTTGCATAGTATTGTTTGTACAGATCTGGTACCTTCAGACATTTAGAAGGGGCCTGCATTTTTTTGTTTGTTGTTGTTTTAGCTCACTTTCCCATGATGTTAAACAAAGAGGCACTGAGTTTTAAGGTATGGGAAAATACATCCACGGGTAAGCTGTGACTCAAATGTTGTCAGGCAGCCTCAGAAGCTTTTAATAAAGCACAATATTATGATTCTCTTACATACTGCACCACAAATTGGACAGTGTTCCAGGTCAAGGCAATTATGATTTTTGGCTATTTTCTGAAAATGCAAATGTATCTACCTGCATAAAATGTTTCATGAGTTTGAACAAGAAACTGGAGTAATCACTGTCAGTGTCAGTAATTGGAAACAACAAACTGTTTAAGTGGCTTATGTTAGAGCCGGACATGTGGCCAAAAAGAGCATGAGTAGTTGTTTTAGTACAGGTTATATCACACTGGATGTGACATTTGCCTCCCCAGGAAATACCCCTAATGTACATCTGTGAATATGCAACTGATGGATGAGTCATGAACAATGAAATCCTTTTTAATGTCACTGGTAACACTCCTTCTTCTCCTATGACAAGTCAAAATGCTAGAACCATGTTAGACGTGGAGGTAGAGGCAGAAGGAAAAGCGTAATTTGGTCATGCAGCCTTTCTGCTCTCAGTCACATTTCCTGTGCTCTTCAGGTGAATGAGGCAGAGGCAGAGCGCTTTCGCAGTGAGCAGGAGCATCAGCGTGTCACTCAACTCTGCCAGGATGCAGAGGCTCGAGTCCAGACTCTCCAGAAAGCCCTCAGGAAAGTCATCCTCAAGTCCAAACCTTACTTTGAACTCAAGGCTCAGTTTAATCACATACTGGAGGTTTGTACAATCGTTTAATTTTTTGCAAGATAATAGAATTTAAACTGGAAGCAAACTGATTGCTTAAGCATTTGTATAGTAACCAACAGTGAGCAGGGACAAGCTCCTACTTGAATCAACTGACGTGACTTTTATTTGGTTTTAGTGACCAAAGTTGCTTTGGCAGTCAAATAGATTACAGTGTTTCACAGAAAGTTATTGTAACGTGTAAATGTACAAGACAGCAGTGATGCTGTGCAGCGGGTGAGGCTCTGCCTTGGCTTCACTGTACCTCTGTCCGCTCCTGTGATACACACACGCACAAGAAACACAGAGAAAGAGAAGGAGACTGGTTGAAAGCAAGGAGGAGGGGAGGTAGAAGCAGAGGTCATGACAACGCTTACCATGCACAGACCGGTTTCGACAACGTCTTCCTGACGTTGTTCGAAACCGGTCTGTGCATGGTAAGCGCCGACGTAGTATGAAATAAAGGACAATAAGAAGGACACGAGTGCTGCTGGCCTTTCTTTTGTTTCTTTTAGTTGATCTTTTGGCCGTGCACCTCTTTAGTTTGTTCCTGAGAGTTTTTTGGAGAGTGCGTGTTTTTCTTTGTTTTTGATGGTTGTCTTACTTCCCCTCAGTTCCGCAGTCAGTGAGGGTCTCCTGATGTCTTCTCAGCTCCCTGTTTAAACATCTGAGAGAACTTACTCTACTGCCCATCCTCTCATTAAACTTCCAGAGGGGTTTCATCTTTGCCATCAGCCTCCTGTCTGACCTCCAACTGACCTGCTGTCACTGTCAATCTCCTGCCAGGATCCTAGAAGCGTTCTACTATAGGTTTACCTGCCTCTGGAGAGTCACCACCATTGCCGTCAGCCTACTGGGCCTCAAGATAATTTCCTGCTTTGCTTCAAGTCTCAAGATGGTCCTTGTCTTATCTGCTGGTCTCCTGCCCTTGAGAGGGTCCCATCTTCATCCATGGTTTCACCTATTGGCTACTTCAACAGGACTCTCTGCTGTCCCCTGCCGTTGTCTTTGGTTCCTCTTGAATTGGCTACTAATTTCTTGGTCCTTGATCTGTGCTCCAGATCCACTCCACCCAGATGCCTCTGGAGTTTCTGAACTTAAGTGAAAAGCTTTGGGTTTTGTCTTGTCATCTTGACCAGTTTTATTATGGAATCTGTTGCCTTTATGTAATTTAGTTTTAGTCTAGTTGGTATTCACATTTATCAATATCAAGACCATAAACTCATTACTTGCATATTTGCTAGTACACACTTGACAAATTCAACACTGAAGCAGAAGCTCTAAAAGACACTAAATGCATCCTGGGACACTATAATAATAATAATAATACATTTTATTTAAAAGCGCTTTTCAAAATACTCAAAGACACTTTACATACAAAAGAACATCAAATTAACAAAACAATGTGAGATGTAACAAAAAAAAAAAAACACAATAAACTGAGCTATACATTAAAAGCAATTTTAAAAAGGTGTATTTTTGTCAGGGATTTGAAGGTGGTAAGGTCGGTACAGTCGCGGATGTGTTTGGGGAGAGAGTTCCAGAGGGAAGGGGCAGCTGCAGAGAAGGCTCTGTCGCCCCAGGTTCCACACAAGGGTCCACACAAGGTACCACCCGACACATCCTCTATAAAATGGAGGTGCCGAGAACACATCCAGGCATTTGGATTGTACTTGGTTAGATGCAAATTTTAAACTGGAACAGTACAAGTCCATAAGCATGGGAGTATAGATAAGAAAGCATATTCAACGAATGCCCCGTCTACTATTCTCTTATGAGCCTCACCTGTGTCTCATTATCCTTTCATCTTGTACTTGGTTCCTCTGTTGAACTGAAATTACAAAAAGCTGCAAAAGATTCCTTTGTTTAACAGATGGTACTCATAACTGGAGAAACTAGCTCTCTTAGCCAATAAACACTAGCAACAGATAATGGATTTGCAAACACTAGAAATATTTCTTGAAGGAACTTCAAACTACTTACAGCTCATCAGTGTCATTTGAATACAGGATGATAACACTGGGATGAATGACAGGCAGCGTTGAACATGTAAGGGTAAAACATCTCTCCTTAAAAATTGAAGGAATCTTTCTCTATATGTTTTCACATTCCTCAAACGATTGTCAGACCTAAGTGCATTGTCAAGTTTATAGTAAATGTCTTTTAATTGCACATTAACATAGTCAGAGACTAACCGTATTGCTTGAACTCACAATATAAGAAGATGGGTTCATGTATCTTGATTGCTTAAAGATAAAGACCAGATAAAATGAACAAATTAAAAAAGTTCAAAAGACATGTGAAGAATGTGTCTTAATCCTCATCGCATCCTTTCTGTTTTTCAGGAACATAAGGCTAAAGTAGTACATCTGGAGGAGCAGGTGGCAAAAGTAAAAACGCATTACTCCGTGGCCCTGCGGAACCTAGAGCAGATCAGCGAACAGATCCATGCCCAGAGGGGGCAAATCAGGGCAAGCAGGGGGCGTCCTGTGGACTGCGGTGGGCGGAGCTCCCCTGTAGGTGCCGAGGCTGTAATCAGCAGCTGTGTGGGAGCTGGTGGTGTTAATTACAACTGGGCAGTTGGCGAGAAAACCAGGTTGTGGGTGGAGAGGCACAGAGAGAGTGGCTGGGGCCAGAGGGAGCAGCTGGTAGCAGAGCATGCAGACTCAGACTGCATGTCAGTTATCAGCCTGCAGACCATAACCTCTGACTTGGAAAAGTGTGACTCTGTGGAGCACTTGGGAGACCTAAGTGATGCCGGGAGTATGTTGGTTGAAGAGAGGGACCACAACAGAAAGCCTAATAAGAGCCCTGTCAGCAGGGAGACAGTGACCGTGGGAGCCCAGCAGGAAAGGATAGGGCAGGAGAAGGGAGAGATGCAGGAAAGTTTTGTTAAGCAGCACCACAGAAGTATTAGTCTATGATAATCAGCAGCAGAGGGAAACTGATGAGTGAGGATCATACTGAACATTTCAGGGATCACAGCAGAACTTATGAGTACAGAGAGTATGGGCCCTAACTCAGAGGCAGTAGATGAGCTGATGGAAATGTGAAAAACCATGGCTGACAGTGACTGACACTGTAGTTAGGAAAAGAGCAGGAGAAAGTCGGCAGGTACATCAGTCACACAGTAAGGAGTCTTTATGTGACAGCAATAACCAGATAGAATAAGCCCTGCAGAGAGCACCGGCCTCACCACACACATCTCAGGAAAACAAAATACTCTAGATTACAAACAGTAACAGTGTTAACATGTTGTAGTGTCTAATTCATTTATCTGATTTGTAATTCCATGTTGACCTGGTATTTGCTTGTTTTTGATTTTTTGGTTGTTTTAGGGGTACTTTTATTTTCCACTACTTGAAATGGGACATCAGCTAGACTGTGCACAAGGGTCAGCTTTCCTTAGAAGCCTATTTTAATTAAGGTGATCAAGACAGATGCATCCCAGCATCTGAACCAACCTGCATATGCCAATAGATACATTTGGGATGACAGTCTGGACAAAGCCAAGTTGACTTCAGACTTTATAGGCTGGGACAGATGTCTCCGAGGCTAAAATAAAGATAACAGGAATCACACAAGTATTGCATAACTAAATTGGACATTTGAAGATGGTTGTTCCTGTTGTAGACCTAAAACGAGACTAGTAAAATACCATGAATTAACACGAACACATTAGTTGTCCCTTTAATGAGAAATACGTACATTTGCAATGTTAAACAAATTAAGATTCAAAGACCTGTAGAATACTTTGTGTCTGTAGGTACTTTATTCTATCACTATATAAATGTAATGCTACCCTATAAAGTTGTAGTTGTCACAAAATGAACTTAACTGATTGGTAACTGATAGGTCTTAAAATATGTGCAAAGCTTCTTTGTTTACTGACCTGGTTCAGTCAGAGTGAAACTGTGGAAATAGACTGTTTTGTTTAGCTGATTGTGCAAATAAACTCTTCAAGGGTCATCGTTAGTGAAAGATGACAAAGTGGTTTCTAGTACACTTGGATATCTTTTTTTATGACTGTCACACTAGAGGCCTGGAGCTTTGCTGCTGACTGTTGGCACTGAGAGCCATACCTTTAGCCAAATGTTAGAGATAATGAAGACTTATTTTAAGTGCCTGTGATTGGGTTTGATTAGCCAAACATTACCCTACTATAATATCCTAAGATAAGTGGTAATAAGTAGTGTGTGCCCATTTTCAGTTCATTAAAATAATGGAACTTAAATGGATCCAATGCTTACACTGAAGAACTAATAGTCTTTAATTATTTTTGAAATGTTTAAGGTAGACTCTAGCTTTATAACATAAAATGCAGTGTTTGATACATATTTTAAACATGTTGTTATAGTACTTGCTATTCTCAGACAGTTCCCAGGAGTAATGCAGGAAGTTGGTCCAGGAACGTTGATATCGATGTCATGTCTTAAGGTGTTGTAGATTGCTGGGCTGTCCTGAATCCATCTCTATACCTAAGGTACATACATGAATTAGATGTCAACATTCTTGAACACAAAGGAAACATGTATTTCCCAAAATGTTGGTCATTTTCAGTAAGAATGTGATCTCGCTCCAGGTTTTGTATTCTGCATTATTGCAGAGGTAGATGATACTGGCAGGGCAGGCATCTTTCAGTCCATGGGCAGCTGGAAATGATGTATATTGTAAACTGAAATAACTTGACCTGTTCTAATACATATAAAGGGAAGTGAAAACTAGAACAGAACTTAAAATCAGACAGTGTTGTGTGCATAGTAGGTTTTGCAGAGCTGTGCTATAATTTCATTTAAACAGTAAGCTTGCAAAGCACCTATATGTTTGCACTTGTTGTCTTTGTTACAGTGTATTTAATAACTTCATTGTAAATAATAGTGAACAAATTTAGAGACTGTATATATTGACAGTATGTCCCCAGTGAATGTACAGAAAACAGTTGCATAACACTGCTAATCATCAAGCATCTTATTTTATATGTAAATGTTATTTTATGGGTCTTCAACATTAAAACGCTCCAACTAAAATGTAACTTGCGTTATTGTGTTATAACAGAGGATATTCAGTTTCATATCTGAATGAAGCTGGAAATTATAGTTTTAAATAAAAAAACAAAATCCTGTTGTTTTTTACCAGGTAAGAGTGCCCTTTTTACTGGTCTCAATCGCAATATTTTTTTCAATATTTTGTGTTTTTGTTTTATTTCCTGGATATATATATATAATGATAGACATACGGTATAGCCATACATAAAGTGACTTTACTGTAAATAAGCTTTCTATAAAAGTAATCAGACTCTGTCTGTAGTTGTGCATTTTCTCAATGAACATCAGATCATCTGATCTACTTAACACTTGGCAGATGTAAGGATGAACATCCAAGTGAGTGCATCGTCACTATATAATAGTTTCATTACACTACTAAATAATATCATCATCATCATACTCATAAATAGATGACAGCAGCGTTCCTTTATCAGATATTTTTCTTCTTAGCCATCAGTCAAGAATCAGGACTAAACCAATTCACCTTGATTTTTGCACTGCTTTTGTATTAACTTAATTATGTAACACAAACCATAAAATTATGTCTGTGAAATGATGGACCTATATTGTATAATACATTATGTGACTGCCCATGTTGCCCATACCTAAATCCAACTCCCCTGAGCCTCTAGAGGAGAAGCGGTAATAGATGGTTGGACTCTACCTAAGTATTCCCCAGCTGCAGAATTCTTGCAGCAGTATTTTGCTCCTTAATATAAATGCATACCATGTATATGTTGGTACTTAGATACATTTCAGAGTTCCCCTGCTACCTACTCAACTCAAAGCCCTATAGATAATCATATCAAGTAGTTTTATATAGCTACTTTAATAATTGAAGTAGATTGATTTTGGTCTTAATATTTATTCAGTACAGATATTCTTTATATCTGTACTGCCACTATATCAGTGGTCATTTGTGAGCAGGCAGAGTTTAATCTTCAGAAAATATTAGGAAAAACATCATAGACAATCATTCTTTTGTTTTCTCATCAGTGTTGGTGATGGAAAGCTGGGAACTGAAATGATGGCATGTGTGATAATGAGAATAAAAAGGACCGAGTGGGGGGAAGGTGAAGGGAAAAGTGCCACTGACTGTAATTTTAGAGTTGTAATGGGTGAAGGTGACACATAATGGAAGAGGGCACAGTCACACAGGGTGGATGAGACGAGACAGATGACAGCTCTGAACATGGAGGTCAGCCAGGATGCCCACTGTCGCACTCAGTTCCTCAATCATTTCCCTTCATCAAGGTGGAAAAACAAAATTAAAATTATTATATGAAGCAGATTAGTTTATAATAAATTTACAATGCCATGGATATGCTATGGCAAGAGAAAACCAAAATGTCCAAAATGATGGTTACCTTTATTACCCTGGCATCAGTAGGAGGTGTTTAGTGGACATTGAACCATGAAGCAATGAACACACTGACCATTAATCATAGTCAATGTATGTTTACCAAAGTATCTTGAGGCCAGTTTGTGGGTGATGACACAAAAGCCCTAAACACCTGAAAACCCAGGGAACAAACTTTAACAAGTTTTTGTGCAGATGATCTGAAGTGTTGATCAAAATCTGATATCTGCAGCAATCCTTGCATATGTACCTCAAACATGGCGCTATATCCGCAAATGATGTGCAAATGCTACATAAATATACACTGGCCAGGCATAAAATTATGATTGAACATTAGAATATCGTGTGGGTTTCCCTTGTGCTTCCATAATTGTTCTGACTCATCAGAATGTTCATGGGCCTTCTGAGGGTGTCTAGCAATGGGGGTAAGGCTTCTTCCAGTGCATCCCACAGATGTGTGCGTGGCTGTGTCAGGCTGCATCCTGGAAATGTCATTACTATGGGGCAGGGGGTACCTGGTTTGGTATATGTCAACTAACATCCACAAGAATGTCAGGTCTAAACGTTTCCCAGCTGAACATTGCATTGTCACTTGATGGGCAATGTTATTTACATTCAGTCATAATGTTATGCCTGATCAGCATACGAACAAACATGGCAGAATGGCTGTGTTAGATACAACAATCGACCACATGAAAAATCTGAGAGACTGGCATCTCTAATTCTGAGTTCTATTGATTTCAGATCTATCACACCTAAACCTCATCATACATACAAAAAAGTGTCTTGGACAATCAGAGTTACCACAAACCTCTGCTTTTACAATTTGGACACAGTTCAGTTCATAATTGGGCCAGATTGGTCCACATTGGCCATAGCCAATTTGCAGTCCAAAAGTTTTGGTCAGCAGCACATTAAGTTGTATTGCCCCCCGGTCACTCTGTTGGTTCCTGGATGCAGACCACCATCCATTTCTGCATTCCACTCCTCTCATTCTTTCCCTTCAGCGCATTTTGACAGTCTCTGTCATCCCTCCATTTATTTCCCTTGTGTCCTCCCAACCAATAATCTATATGCATCAATTAAGTGTTAACAATCGTTGTCAGTAAACTAGTGTTTACACTGTTCACATTTTAAAAAGTGACTGTGGCTGGCACTTACATCACATCCACTTGTGCTGGGAAAGTACCTGGAGAAGCTGGAGAAGGAGCTGAAAAATACATCAAAAACGGATTTCCATGAATTATGATTGTTTTTACTGGGAGTTACAAAAATAGGGGGATAATTCTGCTATGAAAATGTTCCTCTGATAATGGCTAGTGTGTGGCCTGGGTGCTCTGCCAGTGTGGTGTCTCTTGAACAGTCTGGCCTCGTGATGGGGAAGCAGAGGTTTCTGATGTGTCCCAACAGCCAACACTGGAACATCAGCATGTTTTAGCAATACTGCTGGGTTTCCTTCACTCCTTAAGTAGAAATACTCCAGTGTATTTGATATACATAACATCGCAAGACGGTTTTGTGAGTATAATGCTAGATAACATGGGTTATCAAGTTTTCCTAATAGCCTGCCTTTAGAACTACTGGATGAACTGTGATGACACTTTATCAAGACCCACTGTATGTCCCTCTCTGAACTGTAAAACGATTATTGAACTTCTGTCTTTTCATTCATAATTGTTTTAAAAAGACAATTTCCAACCAATGCGATTTATTGGTCTATTTTCCGGGGCTAAAGGAGCTGTGTCTTTTCCATAGTGAGTAAATGCAGCATTTCACGCTGCATCTCTCAGTGACGTCACCAGAGAGTGAGGGAGCTGGAGAGAGCAAAGAGGGAGGGAGCAACATCGTGAAATAAACGCCGTTAGTGCCGGTCAGGTGTGCGTGTATGTGTGTGTGTTCACTCATTCAGTGGTGTGCTTTTTCGAGACAGCTCTGTAACCCCCAGTGAGCTGACAGGATTGTATTTGGGCCACGACACAGGCGTGTGCGGAGCTCCGCTGAACGCTTTTCAGGACTAATTGCACTTTTCAACTCACTGCTGCAAACAGGGAACCTTCATTTTCTGCCTTTCCAGTGGCAGTCGATGGGAGCCTGTTAATCCAGCTGGCGTCTCCTATGTGTGAGTACGACTCTAAGACTATATTTTGACTAATATGACATTTATCCCGGCTTTTAGTGCTGTCACTGAGATTTACTGACATGACAGCTATCAATGTATGGTGAAACTGAGCATCAAGCTGATTATCCACAGTTGTTTGAATAGACAGTTTTTGTAATATTGATACAGATTTTGCTAATGATAACAGCGCCAGGCTGCCATGTTTTATATTTGCGTAATACCGATGAGGGGATTTGCATTCATTTAATATAGCCTAACGGAATTGCTAGCAAGGTAGCCTTCCCTCGTAGCAACCGCTCGTTGACTGAATTCTGCGCTTGGCACGTGCGCTCTTACCCGCGCACGCGAGTAATTCTCTCCCTGAGACATTGGCGCCACAGTAGAGTAGGTGTACACTGCTGCGTCTGACCTCTCTGGGGCCCTAAGCCAAATTCTGTTAAGGGAACCCCTATCTTACTCAGGAAACCAGAAACCATTTGCCTCTACCTAGAAAATTTATCTCTCTATAACTGTGTGTGATAAACAAACAACATGTTTTGATCAGAATATGACATGAAATGTTACCCAAATATCAACATCAACATTAACAAGATGTAAAAAAATAAAAATAAAAGTACCTACGTTGAGAAGAAGCTTTTGGACCGTGTGGTCACAGGCTCGCATCCCCTAAGTTCATGGCTGACATGCCTTGAGCAAGCACCTAACCCCCAAACTGCTCCCCAGGTACTACACAGGTACACACTATTGTGAAAAAGGATGGATATGGCACCCTGCTGCCTGTAGTCAGGTCCTCACAGTATCTCATAGACGATTTTAACCAACCTGGACTAAGAGACTAGGTGATTAATTTTATTTTTATTTTGTGCACCTATGAGGAATGCACATCTGTGTCCATATGTAATCTTGAAGGGTCTCCACAAAAGTTGCTGCTGGAAAGTTTATTTTTTTATTTTTTTATTATTTGCAGTCTGGTTATCTTTTTCTAACACTGTTGGCTGTTAATTTTATTTGGCATACTTCTCACTCACGTTTGTGAGATATAAAGTCACAAAACCGGGCCCAGGAAATAGCTAGCAGGCAAGCAAGACACTGAAAGATGCACACTTAACAATTAGAAATAAGACATAAGACGTTTGAACAGGGAAAAGGTTAACAAAAAAGCACAAAAAACGCAAATACAAAATTTTAAAAATATATATCAAAAAATATACAAAAGAATAGCCAATGGTATATTCTTTGACATGAGGTGGAGGCTAATTTGTAATGCGTATAGGGCTGTCCACCTTTGGCCAGTGTGACAGATTAGTGCTTGGCACTGACAAACAGTCAACTTAAGTATCTCCTCCAGGTTCACTTAAGCAGCTGACATTACTTGCACTTACAGACTAACTCATCAACAGATACTGGTGAATTAATATCTCTCTCTCTCTGGAGTTCTATGGTGACATCATTATACTTCTCCATGTGAGGATATGAGAGCAAGATTGTAAGTGTTTCCTGAATTGTATACTACAAAATCTCTCTTACCTGTTGAATGCCACCTGTTCATAAGGATGTACACTCCTTCAGGACTAGCACTATGATATCAAATAAGGCTGCTCTGTAAGTTTAATTAACATTGACTAAAAAGAAGACGTTTGCACTACAGAGCTTGAAGTAATACTATTAGAGTAAAATGTATTAAAAACTAACAGAAAGAAGAAATCATTAGAAAACATCATAATAAAACTTCCAACAATGTTAGAAGAGCACCAATATACTGTGAAAGAAGTAAAAGGTGGACTTTGATGACCAAAATGACAAGTAGCTGGGTCGAAGAGGTGGATGCATGGTGTTGTGTCTCAATGGTATAGGTGCAGGTATTTCAGATTATGATATTGGAGAGTGTTTTCATTTATTTGTTTTTCATTTAAGATGAACTTAGAACAGTTACACCTGTTGGAGTTTAAGAAATGTCCCGTTTTGTTCCAACCACAAAGGAGAAAATATAATCACCACTTAAAACAAGTTCATACCATATCCCTCTGTGTCTATCACAGAAGTGAAGCAGGAACAAAATGTGTCACAGACAGGAATTACAGCTGCCACAGAGAATGAGCTCAAAATCACAGAGTGGAAAATGTAGCTGTCAGACAAAATGATTCTGAGCTTCAAGAGGCTGACAGGAACGAGAGAAAGAGCGAGAGACAAGGTACGCTAATTTGGGATTCACGTGTTGCTGTATTTAATGTTTCACTTATAACTGTGTCTTATTAATTTGGGATGTCCTATATTTTGGTCAACTACAGTTTACTGTAGCTGTGCAGCATCAGTTTATAATCAAACAATTTCCACATCAGTGATGTAATTTTACTACCTTTCTTTAGCATTTTGTCGTCATCCTCAGCCGGTGCTGCAGTTACTCAGGTGGGTTTGACTTGCATATGTCATGTACACACTGACTGTGTAGGACTTTGTATTGCATCACCCATAACTTGTGTGAGCTTTGTTGTGGGTGCACAAGATGAAGGAAAAAGGGAGATATCCATACAAAAAAAAAGAAAAAAGAAACAATTGCATGAAACTTTATTGTGGTTACTTCTAATCTTGGTAGCTTCGATGAATATCATACTAGACCATAACATTTGGGATATCAGTACTCTAGTCTAATAATATCACATGAAATATACAGAAAAAACTCACAAAAAACAGTGCTTAAAAGCGATACTCATCACTAAATACACTTTACAGTGTTTTCCTTGGGCCTAAGTGAACACTGGTTTAAGTTTAAGAAAGTTTAAGAAATTTAGTAACACATTCCTGAAAGACTGCATATACGGTATGAATTGTTTCTGGAATAATCTCTTAAAAAATCCTTAATCATCATCGCCTTTTTAAAACATGGAAATTTGACTTTGAGATTTGTGCTGCCTTGACTTGATTGGAGTGTCAGAGAGTCATAACATGTCACAAACGTGCCATTAATTGGGCCAACTCAGGAAAAGCGATGCTCTCTTCCTTGGTATTCCTCATGGATGAGTTAAACATGTCCCTCACTTGAACTGATTAAGGATTACTGATCGGCCTAGGTTCACAATACTGTGCATTGACATCACATTTTTAACTGTTCTTTGAGTCAATGGCAAGTCAATGGCAGTGTGTATTTCAGGACCACTTTGGTATAAGAAATGTATTTGCATTGTATTATTCTTGGTTGCCCAGTGCTGTGACCTCAATCTTACATGGGAAGCCTAAGGCAGGGAGAACACACCTCACTGTTCTTCCATGTGCTTACATGGAAAGCACAAGTTGTTAAAGTGAATGTCATCCCTCCAGAGAGGGCATTACTTTATCTGTTTATAATGTCCCCTACATTCACAAAAGGGTCTATCATAACCAATATCAAAACTACAGTATTGAAATCAAAATGCTGTTGAATCCCCCGATAGACAGTAGAAAATAGTAATATAATGGGGACAGAAAGTTCTGTTATTCCAGTAATGTGCATACGCTCCTTCATCATTGTATTGTAATCATAATAATCCCATCAGTTAGCAGCAGTAAACGCTGCATCGCTCCCCTTCTGCTGCTTTTCTCTGCACTTTCCACTACACTGCCCTTGTTTTTAGTCATCTTTCTATCTGTCTGCTGTTTCTTTGATGTGCACTACAGTTGATGGTAGCTGCTTCACCGTGAGATCTCCTGCTTGTATTCATAATAAACTTACTTGCGCTCCACTCCCATTCTTCTGTATGTTGAGACGAGCACTCCTTTACTTTCCATCCCTGCTGCTCAATGTTATTACTGTCTCTGTTATTTCATGCTTCTGCTATTTTCAACCTTAAGCCCCCGCCCCATTTTTTTTTTTTGGTAACCCTTGTTTGCATAGTCCAGTTGCAGGAGAATAGATGTCTTTCATCTTTTCAGTATCAGATTAGAGAAAAATTACATTACCTTTATTGCAATGCACTCAAAGTTCAGCTGATGGAGGCTACTGGGCCCTCAAACAAGAAACTGAGGGAACTGTAATAGAGTCAAGGGTCAAGAGAACATTTTTAATCACATTTATACGCAGTAATGCATAATGCATAACTGAGAACATACATTTTGGTTTGTCTTATTAAACAGTGCACATAACTTTTGTGTGTATAAGTTTGGTGTGGATGGACAGTGAGAACTGAATCTGTGTGAACACATTATCATCTGGCTAATTTGCAGAGCTTCGTGATAAGATAATTTCCCCTCAATTGCCTCATGTCTAGTTACGTCCTATAGCTGCTCTTTCAGTGCAAACCCAGTGATTTTGATGGAATGAGCATTGGCATTTTGGATTTTTTTCTCAACCTCCAGAGATTTATTTTCAGTCAGAAGAACTAAAGCTGTTTCAACAGGGATCCAGATAAAACCTAAATAGATAAGGAAGGGGAAGTGTTGCCTGGCTCTGAATATTTAAAACTTCTGTCAGGCTCAACATCCTTTTACGTGGCTGCTTATTTTTAAGGATGTCACAAGTTGATTCATTTTTATTTGCTCTATTTATGTTATTTCAGAGAGAGAATGATTTATATGATATTTAAAAGAAGTTTCAAATCGTTAGCCCTGCGATAGACTGGCGACCTGTCCAGGGTGTACCCCACCTCTCGCCCGATAACAGCTGGGATAGGCTCCAACAGACCCTGCGACACAGGAATAAGCGGTTACAAAAGATGAATAAATGAAATTTTAAATCATAGCTATGGCCAACACATAAAAAAAAATAACCAAGTTGGTAAGAGGGAGTAGAATTACCTAGATTATGGCTCCCTTTGTAAGTCAAATAATACTTACTGCTCTGCGGCAGGGTTGCAGGTAGTTTAATAGTTACTAAAAACACTGCAAAGCACAAATAACTGACGATCATTTCAAACCTTCAGCAATACATGGTGTAAAGATGTGTTTTGCAGCACCACTCAGTCTGTCCAGGTTTATGACACTGTATGTTCACTTCTCAGTTCATTTACCCTCCATCTGTAGGTGAACAAATGCAAATTTATCAAAACTTTTTTCTTTTTTTAAATTTAATTTAAGGTTACCTCAGAACTGTACACGTCATGACAACCCAGAGTTGTCCAGTACTCCAGGACTGTCTCACACCCAAAACTAAATCTCTTTAGTGAATGATTTGATAACTGATCATCAGATTGCAGGATGATGAATATGTCAGTTTGAATGAGTCTACGTCACCCAGTCATAGTAATTATCACATTCCTCGAAGCACAGGTAGAGGAGGAGGATTGGCAGTAATTTTCCACTCTGATTTATCTATCAAACTTAGACCTAAGCAGAGCACACATTATGAAAAAAATGGTCCAGATTTTTTTAATATTGATATTATTACTCTATATGAGCCTAAAACTGAAAAGCATTTTGAATTTTTTAAAAATATGATTTTATATAGAAGTTATTTTACTGTCCACGTATGTGGACAGTGCGCAACAATGGGGTAAAAAATAATAAAGAGTAATGACAGAAATATGGACCATTATGTTATTTTAATGCAAAAAAACAACATATATCATAACAGTAATGATTTTAATGGCACAGAAGGATATGATGAAGATGTTATGCAACATTACAAAGAGTTAACATTCTAAAAAGAGTTATTTTTAACAGTTTTTGATCATTTTTTTGAACACATTTTGTAACAGATAACATAAAAAGATTTTAAAAAGTTAAAAAGTTGATTTTACAATCATGTCTGTAATGTTATTACTTTTTTAGCATGTAACATATTTTTAAACATATTTTTTAAATGTTAAAAAGTTAGAAAATGATCTGACAACAATACTATTATATGGAACGCATGTAAAAATTATAGGATGTGATATAAGAACTAATGTTAAATATTTCAAGCTGATTTGTTTTCAAAAAACTCCTCTATTACAATTATTATTTACTCTTTGCAAAACATGCACCATTCATTGGTCTCTATATATTTCTCTAATGTTGTCATAAATAGGCAGTTCACATAATTTATAACATGTAGTTAGGTCATTATTTATGTTTATATGTTTACCAAATGTTTGTTTCTTTTTCATTTAAAGTAGTTAAATTCATATTTGAACAATACAAATAAAAAAAAAAACTCCTAGTTACAAAATCAGATTTTTGGTAATTTAAGTCCTCTGTTGCGCATATGTTGCCACATATGTGGACAGTTGGTTTTTAGGGTGTACAAGCTATATTTTGTATCAAATTTCATTTCTAAACACACAAAGTTGTTCAACACACTCTCCTGTATACCATAATATTTTTTTTACCTGATTTTGCCTTCTTGAATAGAAACTTTTTATAGATATGCCTGGAGCATTCAGTACATGGCCATTACTGGCAGCCATGTTGAATTGATGATGTCATAAAGCAGTCAATATTCCAAATATAAGATGATACACATTGTTAATATATTGCAATGGATCTACTAACACTGCCCTGAAGTGGATTGGAGTATATCAACATGATAAATAAATAGAAAACAGAGTTAAAGTTTCTGTCCACAGATGTGGACATTGTGCATGAAAGGGTTCATTTGAAAGTCTTACTTTTAATCTTGCTCATCCAGACTGGAAAACACAAAAAACAATTCTTTTTGTTGCGGTGTGTTGCCCACCTGCTCCTTACTCTGAGTTTTTAGCTGAATTCTCTGAGTTTTTATGTGATTTAGTTCTTAGAACAGATACAGTCATTATAGTAGGTGACTTTAACATCCATGTTGATGTTGTCAGTGACAGCCTTAGCTCCTCATTTACATCATTATTAGATTCAATTGGATTTTCTCAAGATGTAAACGTATCAAATCACTGTTTTAATCACACCTTAAAAGCTACTCCTAACATACGGCATTGAAACTGAAGGTTTAACAGTATTTACTCATAACCCTCTTTTGTCCAATCATTTCCTCATAACATTTGAATTTACAATAACGGATAACACAGCAACAGGAAATACATTTCATTACAGTGGATGGTTATCTGATGATGATATAATGAGTTAATTCCTTCTTTATTTACCTCAGTGCCATGTGCCCATGATGTGGATGACAGCTCCTACACAAATAGATTATTTTGTTGATGGCACTGCAGCATCGCTTTGTACAACTCTAAACTTAGTTGCCCCTCTGAAAAAGAAGGTCATCAGTCGGAGGAGAGCTCACTGGTAAAATTCACAGTTGCGCTGTTCAAAGCAGGCAGTCCGAAATCTAGAAAGAAAACAAGAACAACCCCAGATTTCTTTTCAGGACTGTAGGCAGGCTGACAAAGAGTCAGTTTAGCCCTCAGTAGTAATGACTTCATGAGCTTTATTACTAATAAAATTGTAGGCATTAGAGAAAACATTCAAGGCAGCCTTCCAACAGCTGTCAAAGATGTCAGTACAGTGGCATTAGAAACATCTGTATCCGGCTAGCCCTCTTTCGGACCCAGTTTGCAGTCCCTCCTGTCCTGTGCCATGCCACTTTTGTAGATACTGACATCTGCAGACCGGGGACACCCCACAAGAGCTGCATTTTTGGAGATGCTCTGACCCAAAATGTTCACTTACTGCTATTATATCCCGCCCACTGACAGGTGCTGAGATGAAGAGAGAAGAAATAATCAGTGATATTAACATTCGTATCCACTGCACATTCATTCATTCATTTTCTATAACTCAGAGCCCCACAGCTTGTTCTGCTGGTGCCTATCCCATTGGGCAAGAGGCGGGATTGCCAGGTCACCAGTCTAACACAGAGAGACAGACAACCATTCACACTCACATTCACACCTACGGCCAATTTAGAATCACCAGTCAACCTAACCAGCATGTCTTTGGAGAGTGGGAGGAAGCCAGAAAACACAGAGAGAACTCAACAGACATAGGGAGAACATGCAAACTCCACACAGAAAGGCCCCGTCGGCCCATGGATTCATACCCAGGACATTTTCACTGAGAGGTATCTGTGCCAGTGCCATCGAGTGAGAGAGTTATGACACTCCCATAGACCTCCGTTGTAAAAAATGGCGGCGCTTTTAAACGCCTACTTCCGGATTTGAAGATCGGATTAGTTCCAAACATTTGGGCGTTGGACCCCATTCACTTACATTGCTGCGCATTGAATTGTTCCAGGAGTTAAGTTGCTGGAATATCGACCTCTTTTGAATTGTCAACTGTCTATATTGTATCAGAGGCCCTTTGCGATGCTTATACTGGTCTTCATTTGTATATGCACAGCGTAATTATTTATATTTTATCTTGGTTGTTTCAACCTGTTTTCTAGCATTGCCTGCTAGCTAATTAGCTAGCGCGACTCCCCCTGCTGTGAAGGTAGTTCGGTGATGAGTCGCTATCACCTTTATAGCAACTTTTATTTAGTAGAATTTTGTGATATACTAACTTTTCATTATGTGACGTGTTGGCTGTACTTAATTTGTTGTACTGTCCCTGTTCACTGATATCCAGCGCTACTTGCTGATGCTTGATGCTGATAGATTGCTATCCCATGCCATGAGCTCATGATCAGGGTATGTCAAGGCATTGTCGTGACTCGTGATTTGAGCGAAGGTTATTTAATTAGGAATGACGGGGATTTTAGAAGTGAGCTAGCTTCTAGGCGAATTCTGAACGGACCGCCATGGCAGACCTCTTTGCGTTATCACAGAGGTAGGCTAATCCCTCAATCGGAATTTATAAGCAAAATCACGGGAATCAATAGCCTAATACAGCCCAGTTGTGCTCAAATTAATATCATGAGACGTCTACCATCAGATGAATCAATGATATGGAAAAGTTAAGTTAGAGCAGCTAAAGCCAGTGCTACTACCCATGCGAACATGAACACTAAGCTTTTTCCTCCAAAAATTAAGTTTTTGTTGTCACCCTGCCTCTCAAATGCAAAACTGACATTAACAAAAATGCAATAATGTAATAACAGCTGAAAAAGTACTTGGGTGTGTGTTTTATTTTATATTTACCGTTCAATAATGCAATCGCTGCCGTCTGTCCCATAGAAGAACATGACAGCCAGCGTATGTTTGGAACTAATGGGGTTTACATGAACCACGTGACAGCCGCAGCGGCGACATCAAAGAGTGTCGCAACTCTCTCACTCGATGGCACTGATCTGTGCTAACCACCTCGCCACTGTGCTACTCCACTGCACAAAGTTTGGATAAAATCCAAAAGCTGATAATGTCTGATATTAAAACAACAACAACAAAAAACACATCTTACCTTCTTAGCTTTCTTACCATCTAGACCCAGCTAACAAGACAAAATATCTCTCTCTACTTAAAAAAAAAAAAAAAAAAAATAGTTCTGTAGTTATCCAGATTTGCCAACCATTACTTGAAAAACATAATTGTTCCGTAGTTAGAAACAAAAGTCCCATATTGAGCTGAAATGGGACGCACTTTGTCCGGTATTACCGTGAGAATCAAAAATAGTGTGTAAAATGTCAATGGAATGAATGAACAATAGGGCACTTTATATGAAAATTATTCCCAGACCGTCTCCTTCTCTGTGACCAATGAGCTGACAGCATGAATCCCGCTCATCTCATTGGTTGAGTACTGTTGATTGCACAGAAGATACCGGAAGACAACAAAACAACAACTTTTACTCGCACTTTCAGTTTGAACTTTTCTTATTGCACTTTTACAAGAGGAATGCTCTGCTTTCTGTTGTTTTATATTTATACAGTTTTATTTTAAACAATTGTTGAATAATAATTTGTTTTGCACGTGTTCATATCACTCAAAAATATGCATCTAATTCAATTCAGGTTGGAGTCAAATAGTTCCAAAATCAGTTCACACACACACACACACAAAAAAAAATCACCATAACGGGAAGGGTGAAGGTAATCATCCCTTATTTATTTTTCAGGGAGTTGGCAACCCTTTGTGCATATGTTGTTATGCACAAATGTATATGTATGTTATGTATATGTGTATATACAGTATATGTGTATATGTGTATATATCTATCTATCTATATATATATATATATATACATATATACATACATATATATATAGATATACACTACCGTTCAAAAGTTTGGGGTCACATTGAAATGTCCTTATTTTTGAAGGAAAAGCACTGTACTTTTCAATGAAGATAACTTTAAACTAGTCTTAACTTTAAAGAAATACACTCTATACATTGCTAATGTGGTAAATGACTATTCTAGCTGCAAATGTCTGGTTTTTGGTGCAATATCTACATAGGTGTATAGAGGCCTAGTTCCAGCCACTATCACTCCAGTGTTCTAATGGTGAAATGTGTTTGCTCATTGGCTCAGAAGGCTAATTGATGATTAGAAAACCCTTGTGCAATCATGTTCACACATCTGAAAACAGTTTAGCTCTTTACAGAAGCTACAAAACTGATCTTCCTTTGAGCAGATTGAGTTTCTGGAGCATTACATTTGTGGGGTCAATTAAACGCTCAAAATGGCCAGAAAAAGAGAACTTTCATCTGAAACTCGACAGTCTATTCTTGTTCTTCGAAATGAAGGCTATTCCTTGCGAGAAATTGCTAAGAAATTGAAGATTTCCTACAACGGTGTGTACTACTCCCTTCAGAGGACAGCACAAACAGGCTCTAACCAGAGTAGAAAAAGAAGTGGGAGGCCGCGTAGCACAACTGTGCAAGAAGATAAGTTCATTAGAGTCTCTAGTTTGAGAAACAGACGCCTCGCAGGTCCCCAACTGGCATCTTCATTAAATAGTACCCGCAAAACACCAGTGTCAACATCTACAGTGAAGAGGCGGCTGCGGGGTTCTGGGCTTCAGGGCAGAGTGGCAAAGAAAAAGCCATATCTGAGACTGGCCAATAAAAGAAAAAGATTAAGATGGGCAAAAGAACACAGACATTGGACAGAGGAAGACTGGAAAAAAGTGTTGTGGACGGACGAATCTAAGTTTGAGGTGTTTGGATCACAAAGAAGAATGTTTGTGAGACGCAGAACAAATGAAAAGATGCTGGAAGAATGCCTGACGCCATCTGTTAAGCATGGTGGAGGTAATGTGATGGTCTGGGGTTGCTTTGGTGCTGGTAAGGTGGGAGATTTGTACAGGGTAAAAGGGATTCTGAATAAGGAAGGCTATCACTCCATTTTGCAACGCCATGCCATACCCAGTGGACAGCGCTTGATTGGAGCCAATTTCATCCTACAACAGGACAATGACCCTAAACACACCTCCAAATTGTGCAAGAACTATTTAGAGCAGAAGCAGGAAGCTCATATTCTATCGGTGATGGAGTGGCCAGCGCAGTCACCAGATCTGAACCCCATTGAGCTGTTGTGGGAGCAGCTTGACCGTATGGTACGCAAGAAGTGCCCATCCAACCAATCCAACTTGTGGGAGCTGCTTCTGGAAGCGTGGGGTGCAATTTCTCCAGATTACCTCAACAAATTAACAGCTAGAATGCCAAAGATCTGCAATGCTGTAATTGCTGCAAATGGAGGATTCTTTGACGAAAGCGAAGTTTGATGTAAAATCTTATTTCAAATACAAATCATCATTATTTCTAACCTTGTCAATGTCTTGACTCTATTTTCTATTCATTTCACAACGTATGGTGGTGAATAAGTGTGACTTTTCATGGAAAACACAAAATTGTTTGGGTGACCCCAAACTTTTAAAACGGTAGTGTATATAGATATACACTATATTACCAAAAGTATTCGCTCACCCATTCAAATGATCAGAATCAGGTGTTCTAATCACTTGGCCTGGCCCCAGGTGTATAAATTCAAGCACTCAGGCATGCAGACTGTGAAACATCACATTTGTGAAAGAATGGGCCGCTCTCAGGAGCTCAGTGAATTCCAGCGTGGAACTGTCATAGGATGCCACTTGTGCAACAAATCCAGTCGTGAAATTTCCTCGCTCCTAAATATTCCACAGTCAACTGTCAGCTCTATTATAACAAAATGGAAGCGTTTGGGAACAACAGCAACTCAGCCACGAAGTGGTAGGCCACGTAAAGTGACGGAGAGGGGTCAGCGGATGCTGAAGCGCATAGTGCAAAGAGGTCGCCGACTTTCTGCACAGTCAATTGCTACAGAGCTACAAACTTCATGTGACCTTCAGATTAGCCCAAGTACAGTACGCAGAGAGCTTCATGGAATGGGTTTCCATGGCCGAGCAGCTGCAGCCAAGCCACACATCACCAAGTGCAATGCAAGGCGTCGGATGCAATGGTGTAAAGCACGCCGCCACTGGCCTCTAGAGCAGTGGAGACGCGTTCTCTGGAGTGATGAATCACGCTTTTCCATCTGGCAATCTGATGGACGAGTCTGGGTTTGGAGGTTGCCAGGAGAACGGTACATTTCAGATTGCATTGTGCCAACTGTGAAATTTGGTGGAGGAGGAATTATGGTATGGGGTTGTTTTTCAGGAGCTGGGCTTGGCCCCTTAGTTCCAGTGAAAGGAACATTGAATGCTTCAGGATACCAAAACATTTTGGACAATTCCATGCTCCAAACCTTGTGGGAACAGTTTGGAGCGGGCCCCTTCCTCTTCCAACATGACTGTGCACCAGTGCACAAAGCAAGGTCCATAAAGACGTGGATGACAGAGTCTGGTGTGGATGAACTTGACTGGCCTGCACAGAGTCCTGACCTGAACCCGATAGAACACCTTTGGGATGAATTAGAGCGGAGACTGAGAGCCAGGCCTTCTCGACCAACATCAGTGTGTGACCTCACCAATGCGCTTTTGGAAGAATGGTCAAAAATTCCTATAAACACTCTCCTCAACCTTGTGGACAGTCTTCCCAGAAGAGTTGAAGCTGTAATAGCTGCAAAAGGTGGACCGACATCATATTGAATTCTATGAGTTAGGAATGCACTTCAGTTCATAGAATGAGTAAAGGCAGGTGAGCGAATACTTTTGGTAATATAGTGTATATACACACACACTTACAGTATTGTAAGCAGCTATGTGAGTAAAGTGCAGTGGTGCAGTGGTATTTAAGTTCGGTTAAGGCTCAGAGTTGAGCAGGCGGATGGTATGTGGATAGAAACTCTTCTTCAGCCTCTCAGTCTTTGTCCTCCTGCTTCGGAAATGCCGACCTGATGGCAGTAGAAAGAAGAGAGAGTGTCCGGGGCGACTGGGCTGGTTCAGGATCTTTTTGGCTCTTAACCTGCAACGTATTTAAATGTCCTGCAGGTTGGGGAGGGGGGTTCTGATGGTCCGCTCTGCTGAACGGACAACACTCTTGAGGGCCAGGAAGTCCTGCCTGATACTATTTCCCATCCAGGTGGTGGTCCCACACAGGATGCTCTCAATGGTGCAGGTGTAAATGTTCCTGAGCACCTTGAGAGTGAGCTTAAAGTCTCTAAGGTGTCTAAGGAGGTAGAGACGCTGTCTAACTGCGGCAGAGCTTAGTGGAACAGCTCAACTATTTCTTTGGGTCTTTTGAGCTTTTGAGTCGGCTGCTAAAAGCCAGGCAGTCACCTTCTGAAGCTTTTTCTGCTAGTGCACCTGAATTTTGTTCAGTGTATTTGTTGTATGTAGTGAATGTACAATGACAATAAAGAATCTCATCTATTTAAAGACAAGTGCCTCAAATGCACAGGCTCAGCCTTTTCAATGTTCTGTGTTAAATATGGACTTTTGAATAAATGTAACTTTAATATCTGTCAGTAGGCTAGGGATGGATAAATATCACATTGAAATACCTGTGATGACATTTCTCTTTTACATTCATTCAAGTAAACATGTTTTCATTAAAAATAAAATGAAGCAAATGACCATACATTTCAGACTGTCTACTTTAGTTTGTTCCCCTGTTATTTAAATGACAGCTGTGCTTGAGCTGCATGGACTCCATGACTTTGACCAAACCTGATAACCTATGCTATAAGCAGGATGTGATGACAGTCCTAAAGGCCTGTGATGACAGGGATGTTTTGCTCTGTCAGCTTCTTGTTATTAATATATTGTCCCCTCTGTTTTTCAGGTTGGGGAATGGTGCTGTCCTTTATTACCCTCTTCCTAGCAATATCACCCAGCATGTCTGCATATAACACATCTGCTGGTAATGACTTTGCTATCTCAGACACACTCCAGTTCTCTGTACTTCTCTGCAACAGTGCAATGTGTGCTGTGCAAGCCTACTTTCGCTGTCTTTGTTTCTGTGTGTGAGTGAATGTTTTATGGTGTACATGCATTTTTATCCCATTGGCCACTGTTGTATGACACTATGTAAGAAATTTAGAAGTCTTGTTGGTGAATCTGCTTGAAGCTCATTTGACAAATGCGAGAGGCTGCAACCACACACCAGTTGTCAGGAGTCAAAAAGGTTGGGAGATTAAGTTTATAATCATAATCATACTTCCTTGCAAACTAAGACACCTATCTTTTTGTTTTGATAAGACATCTTGTTAGTAGTGGTTCTGAATGGGTTTTTGAATGGGGTCACAGAATCTGAACGTGAAATTGCTCCCGCAGATCTTGAGGGCTGGACAAACACTTCCCACCTCTTGTTGAGTCTAGTTCGACATTCAAAAATAACAATCCACTGAAGGTGTAACCCCTAATGAATATTCATCATATTCATGCCACTTTTATATCCAAGCTCATTCTTTGACAATCATGCCTCAGAGGCAGATGTTAGATCTCTATAATACAGTCATAAACGTGCCATCAGATTAGTCAGATGTCATTTCCTCTTTGTGCTAAGCATTAGGAGTGGTGTGGTGGTGAAGGCGTTTGCTATGAGAGTCACGTCTATGGGTCTTTCCTGGACTCCAGTGAGAGATGTGTTGAATGCTTAGTAATAAGAGCTGCAGACTGTGGATGAACCTGCATAAAATGGCAGGCTATTCCCAGGGAGAGCGAGTCAGTAAGAGAAACAGAGAGTCAAGACTGTCAGATACACAAAAAATACTTGTGATCTAGCTTTGAGAACTATTGAAGCTTCATAGAGCTGATTTCTGAAGAAATGAACAGGATCATCAGGTTTGCAATTACAACCTGTCGCCTTGGGCCTCATTAGTAATGGTCATTTTCAGTATATTTTGCTTTGAAATAATCACTTATTCTGTGCAAGGCTTTCCATTGAATTGAACTACACTATGCAAATATTTTGTGGAACTACACAGACAATTAGAACTAAATATATAGTGTGGCCTTTTATAAACAGCACCTGGCTTGTGGCCGGTTAGTGATGAAGCCTTAGCTGGCTCCGTTAGCCTTACCACTGAAACCAATATTTCTCCATGTGGAACCATTGCTCAGTTGACAAATGAGCTCTGCTGGCACCAACAAACATAAACCTCATATGGTTCTCTGTTCTGTTTGGTCTACCCTTCCAAATGGCTCCATGAACTGAAACCGGTCCAAAACGTCACTGCTTGCATCATCAGTTGAACCCCCTCCCCTGCAAGCTCCACTGGCTACCTGTGAAATTCTGTATAGTCTCTTAAGATCCTGCTACGGCTCTTTACAGTCAAGCTCTATCGTATGTGGCTGATCTCTTCCAACTATACACACTGTCAGATCCTCCTCTGTCATTCGAGTCATCTCACCACCTGCACAACTGTCTAATATGGGTTTCACAGCATTCAGTCGCTCACACCCAAGCCTCTGAAAGACTCTCTCACTCAAAATTAAGACTCAAAACACACTTTTTTATAACTGCTTTTCCCATGTTTTTGCTCTATTATTATTAAAGTAAGCACATTATTAGTAGTGGTCTTACAAAAAAAAAAAATCTTTGTGGATTCCAACTACAACCCAATTCGGTCTGGTCCTTTTCCATGTGTTAACATAACATGTGTCTCCATCTAGTGGCCAGATCCTAAAACAGTCAATAACACCTTTTTCTTTAAAAAGTTGTAACGAGAGAATTACTGTCTTAAAGTTCTTTGCTACATTTGCAAACTACTAATATAGCTTTTTATGTGACTAACCTTGTAAAATGTTGGTGCTATGTGTCCTTCCACATTGAAGATTTGTAAGGATCATAAGGGTTTACTGTTTTGCTTATTTTGTTGTAACTGTTGTTGTTTTGATGCCCAGTAACTACATTTAATGTTCACACATTGATTCTTTTGCCCTTTACTGGAGAGATTTTGTTGCTCAACATTCCACATTCCACATTAATTTGTTTTGAGGCGAGAAGTCATTTTGTCTTAAGCACATTAGGTCAGACGAAAAGGAACTGTAAAGTGGGACAACTGAATTTACTTGGGTGCCTGTATTTGGAAATCAGTCTGTGAACATGATCTGTGCAAGATCATTTTATTTTGCAAGTGATGGCTAAATAGCTTGCTCACTCTCATGGCTAACAAGGAATCAGCAGACTCTTGTATCCCTGCTGAAAAGTTCCACAGGACCGTTTTTGCTGTCAGTGAGCCATTCAGACCTTTCTGAGGAGTGACAGGTAGAGGTGAGGAACAGAAAGACAGAAAGAGAGAGAACAATTGAGTTTTAATGATCTCAATGTAAAGCATATGTGAAGAATTGGATTTAAATAAAGATGTTGTAGAATTTGTGAAAGGGTGTTCAAATCGCAAAGTATAAATTAAAATATATATACGAACAAGAGTTCCATCAGCTATTTCCATGGCAGTTTTCACAGACTTCCCCTGCAAGTGGAATTAGGCTGTAACTATGGTGTAGAAGTGATGCACGTCTATAAATTAAGCTGTTGCCAACTATGGAATAATTCCCATATCTGTGATCTTAATCCCATGCAAAATGGCCATGTCTGTAATTCGTAAAGTAAAAATCACACCGCAGATTGACTACCATTTTTCTCCTAACACAGAGGTCCTATGATGATACAATGTATGATGACTCCAGCTGTAGACTGGATACTGTGTATCCTTCAACATTAACATTAACTGAAAAACAGGAAAGCTGAATGAATGGCTCGGTTTTTTTACTGCTCCACCTGATGGCATGTCTCTCTTTCAGGTTGTACCATCATCCGCCCCCCCAGAGATGGCGGAATAAGGTACAGAGGCTTGACACAAGAGCAGGTAAGGAATGGCTGCTGCTGCACTGTGTACTTCTAGTACATGAAGATAAGTTAAATGTCACACGCATAATTTAGGATTTAATTGGTTTATTTGGTAAATTCAAAACAATGTAACAATGTTAGTTGCATTAGTACTATTTATTTTATCCGAAAGAATACTAAAAGTTGAAGAAGACATGGTGAGCACCGTGGTAGGATAAAACTGTCGCAAGACAGAAATCAGCATTAAAAAAAAAAAAAAAGTGTAACATAATTTAAAAAATTATTTGCATAACACTGGCTCCAATCAGCAGATTTTCCTTATGGTGAAATCCTGACAGTAGACAACAAGAGACAATTAACCTATATAAATAAATGAAACTGAAATATTATGCTTAGGTGTTTGTACCATAACAAAATGAATCATTTGTTCGTATCTGTGAGATGCAAAAGTAAGAGCCCCTTGTGCAGCATGAACAGCTGGTTCAATACACACCTTGCGATATCAACCTAGACACATCATCAGTGATGTAACCTGGGGTCATTGGGTGTTTCAGGTCTTTCAACATCATACAGCCTTTCCCAGGTGACGCAGCCAGGAGTGATCAGTCCAGGGCCAGGGAGCTTGCATGTTACCAACTCACTGCTGGTTGCCTGGAGTTCAACTAAACATTCCTAGTAACCGTTCAGCCGTCTACAGAGTTGACCAGAAAAGGCAAAACAGGCCCAAAAGACATTCCAGCTTCCATGTTTCATAGATGGGATGAGGTACTGCTGGTATAATGCAGTGTTGTTTCATTTCTAAAACTTGAGTCTCTCATTTAAACCAAACTATTCTACTTGTCTAATTTTCCCCTATCCACAAAACATTTTTCAGTAGTCCTCTGGCTTGTCTACATGGCTTTTAGAAAACTGCAGACAGACAGAAAGGTTATTTTACTGTGGATCCACTCTGCCATGCATACCATGGTTGTTCAGTGTTCTCCTGATGGTGGATTCATGAACATTAACATTAACCAATGTAACCAAGTTGCTTAGAAGTTCGAAGACTTCATATGTGACCTCTCAAACTAATATTCGTCTTGTTTTTGGTGTGATCTTTGTTGATCAAGGAGGTTGACAGTCATCTTAAATATCCTGCATTTCAATTCAATTCAATTTTATTTATATAGCGTCAATAACAATACAAATTGTCTCAAGACGCTTTACAAGACCCGGCCTCAAACCCCCAGAGCAAGCCTGAAGGCGACGGTGGCAAGGAAAAACTCCCTTTTAACAGGAAGAAACCTCGAGCAGAACCCAGCTCATATGGAGGGACCCATCTGCCTAAGGCCAGCCGGGTACAGACAGAGAAAGAGAACAGCAAGATAAACATACATCTGTCATAAATACACATATCTGACTAAAGCATACAAGTGGGATGCTATGATACAAACCAATGATGTTACATGACAGTTTGAAAATGTAAGGGGAATCATAGGCAGGTTGGAAAATTGTTCATTCAGGTAAGAGTATTTGTGCATAATCTGTCTGACTGGATTTGTGGATTTAAGATAGTTTTGTACCAATTTCCAGCCTGATTATCAACAACTGGGGCGGCACAGTGGCACAATGGTTGTCTGTCTCTGTGTTAGCCCTGTGATAGACTGGAGACCTGTCCACAGTGTACCCCGCCTCTCACCCGATGACAGCTAGAATAGGCGGTTACAGAAGATGAATGAATGAATGATCAACAACTGCTTTTTGAGCTCCTCAGAAAAGCCCTTTATCTGTGTCATAATGCACTTCCACAAACATGCGAAAATCAGACTGTGACAAATCCCTGATTTTTTTTAAACACCACAAAGCACTATATGACGCCTGAGTCTCATTTAATCGGCTGGAAACACTTCTGCACAGATGGACTCAAATTTGCCCTTGAAATTAACTTGTAATCCCAGTGCTGGACTCACTTTTATACCTCACAGATATGCAATACTGGCTCATTTTTCTGACTAAATAAATGCACAAGTATAATACTTGTGTGTTCACTTGTTTGAGATCTCTTTGTATACTTTAAGGATTTGCGTGAAAATCTGAATCATTTTGATGCAGAAATGTGGAAGATTCTGAGACATGCAAATACTTTTGAGCTATTTTTGTGAAACAGTGAAACAATTCTTGTTATTTTTGCTGTTTTCAAAACAACAAACAAATAACTTTGCTGAGAAACCTTTGCAGGCAATGAGTAGAGTCAAATAGACTCTGGAGATCCCCAAAGAATGTGTTTCCTCTTTTATAACTCTTTGGCAGTCATTTACTACACCTGTCTTGTTAGTATGTTTTGCCTGAATGTCCATCACTACTGTGAAGACATATCCAAGTCAGGCATTAGCACAACATGCATTCTAATTGTACCAAAACATCTTGTCTTGCAAAAAAGGGGCAACAAAGTGTATTAATGTGATGACTTTCAATTAACGTCATTAGTGCTGCAATCAAAAATATCTATTCTTCAACTACAACTATAGACAGGCAGCTATACACACTGAACTAGCATAGCACATGTAGGAAGAGCAAGATAATGGACATAATGCATGTGGGGATTTGCTCTAGAGTTATTGTCAAGGGAGATGCAATGGTAAAGAGTTTGTGCCAGCTAAACAGGAGATGTAAAAATGACTTCATCACTCAGAGATGCAGACTTAACTTTGTATAAGTACTTGAGTATAATGTGTATGGTGACAGTGCCGTTCCCCGCTCTGTTTGTGGGTTGCACGGCAGCTGATCTTTAGGGGATTGCAAATAAGCAATGGAGTTGACTTTAGTGATAAACCGTGACCAATCCTTTCACTTCTTCATTCATTTTACTTAACTGAAAACAGAGAAAAGTACCAACAAAGACAAACGTAATGAATGTTAAGGATTAGAGAAAAAACACAACATTAGAGATACATTGCATATGAATTTAATCATATCCTGTCTTCCAAACCCATGTGTTGTTGTCAGCTGTAAAAGGTATATCCAGGTAGTGCATTTTTAGTTCATCTTTCTCTGAAATGTGTCACCTTGGTTTTTAGTGGTAGTGCATGGGTTGTGATTTTGAATTATATACACACATGTTCAAATTGGATTGTGACCAAATTGATCCACCAGTGTGAAATGCAAACACTTCAGTCTCAAAATTCTGTTTCTCTATACAGTATATACTGCATATAATAAAAATCTGCTGTTTTAACAGGGGGTTGTAGATTACCTAACCCTTTCAGCCATAAACTCAAACTAACTGGGTAAGCATTCAACTGAGCTGTGAGCCTAGATAAAATACTTCACAACGGTTATAGGAAATAAAATGTTGTTTCTGTCCGTCTGATGACAATTTATTGCCTGGGTGACACACACCGTTATAGACTTTGAATATACACCAACTAGCTACTCAACATTAAAACCACTGACAGGAAAAGTAAGCAACATCTTGTGACAATGCAACGTTCTGCTGGGAAACGTTTGGACCAACATTCTGTTACCAGACACTCACGTCCATTTTCTGATGAGTCACAACCTTTCACAAGGGAGATTTACACAATATTAGGCAGGTGGTTAAAACGCTATGCCTGCTATATCATGATACCTGCCAGATCTGTGAATACAGTGGCTAAAATCTCTGAAATATAGTTGAAATGTAAGTGAACTGATCCCTCAAATCCAGAAAGCTTTTTTGTGTTTTCTTAGGATGGTATACAGGTAGTGAAAAAACTGTAAACTAGATGTATCCTTATGTCGCTGATTCACTGAACATCAGATGTTGGGTGCACATTTAAATGGTAAATGGTAAATGGCCTTGCTTTTATATAGCTGAACCATTTCAACACAATTGCTTCAGATTGATTCAGTGGTTCAGAAAGGTTTCTCCATCACTAGGTGAAAGCCCTTACAACTCACATCCAGTATTCCTTTGTTCTCATGGGATGGTTTGGAGGGAAAAGAGAGGGGTCAAAGGGCTGAAGGGCCGAATTATATAAAGTAGGGGGGTGTGGTCCAGGTAGGTGTGGTCAGTGATGAGGTAGTTGAGGAGGAGAAAGTTGACAGGTGATTTAACAGGTAGGGTTAATGAATGAGAACTGTTTCTATAGGTCTATGTGTTTGTGATTATGAAAACACTTTGATGATGATGACTGATTTTAAGCTAGAACCATTTAGTCTTCATATTTATTAATTATTGCAGCTTAGCCTCTAAAACTCTATATACAAATTAAATGACAACACTGTGAATGGGTGTTCAAATCCTGGTTAAAGCCAGAAAACCAGCTTTGTGACATTATATTTTGTACAAACCTTGTTATGATATTTGTTTTGGATGGTGTCACTTGCATTTGTGGTGGGGAAAAATGCCTTTGCTAAAATATTTCAAATCAAACCTGTTCCAAAAAGTACAACGGTGAATGAAGGTGTTGGAATCAGTATGTAGACAGTATGTGTACATGAAAAAGATGTACAGCCATTTCAGATGATAATTATGAACTTGACATGCAAAAAAATAAAGTCTCACATTTCTAGTTGATTTAATTTATATTGTGTTGTACTTTATTTCCTACCTGTTCTGATTCAGTGTGTATGTGTGTGTGTTTGTGTGTGTGTGTGTGTATGTGCATGTAGATCCGCAGTGTGCAGGTGCTCCCAGTAGACTATGAAATAGAATACATCTGCAGAGGCAACAGGGTCATCGTGGGACCCAAAGTCAGGAAGTGTTTGCCCAACGGCACTTGGACTGATTTGAACCAGAGCAGCAGATGCTGTGAGTTTAACCTTGGTTGACTCACCACTCTGTTATCCATCACACATCCATTCATCTTCCACATGATACGCTATCCAGGCATACATCCTCCATAACTTAGTCCTGCATTTTTTGCTCTCAGGAGGCAAAGATCGTCTTCCTGTTATGGTGGCCCCCAGTGAGAATTCTCATACTGTACATGAAAAGAAAATGTAGCAGCATTGTTACGATCACCTTAGACTGGCTCATGAAAAAGCAAAAGTTGCTTTAAACTGAAATTTATTAAGAAAAATTAAACAACTTAAACAATGAACATGATAGGTCGATCCAAATAACTAAACAAATCAGAAGCCACTCAGATGTGCCCACAAAGGGCCAGGGGACTAGGGTTAACAAAACCCATCAAACATAATAAATCGGTATAGAGTTATTATGCATAAACTAAACTTCTGCTGCAGTGGCTGGGAGAAGAAGATGTAACAGAGAGCCAAAGTTCCTCCCCTTATTTATCAGATGCTGCCGATTACCGTAGATCAACTTAACCAGAGGAAGAGAACACAAGGCCATTCTTTACCTCTCATGACCATAAGAGGGGAAAGAAATGGAGCCTGTAACATCCCCACCCTATGTTAGTGAACAGTATATACTAGATATGGGCAAAAGTAATTACGTAACATAAAACCCAATATCCCAGAATACAGTGTTCAGGAAGCAGTTTATTTATCTTTTTAAACAAGCATAACAATACATCAGCCAGAACATTATCTCTGCCTCGTATGTGTCTAATCTCGACATGAAAGGCATGCAACTGCACACTCCAACTCATCAAAAATTTATTTTTGTTAAGCATTCTGTGCAGAAAAACAAAAAAGGGTTATGATCCATATATAAAATAATGGGAATATGAAAACCCTGGATACACATGGAAATGTTCTAGAGAGCACTAAGACCTCCTTTTCAGTGGTGGAGTACCATTTCTGATGGCAGTCAAGTTTTTCAAAAAATAATATTGAATGCTCCAACCATCGTACAGATGGAATTTTATTGCTAGTGTAGGATAACATACACTTCTAAATTGTCTCGTTGGGGCACCACCTCCTGTTATCGTAGGAAGAACACGGTTTAAATCAGTTTATCAGTCTCGGTTAAATAATTTGCATATCTGAAGGATGAATCCTTTACTACAAATTTTACCAGTCATTCTCTGCCGTAAACAACACCACAAACAACTTCTTAAGTGTGAATGAATATTTATTTAATAAAGTGACAACTATGAGTAAATGAGGGACTAATAGAATATATGCATAGATAATCAAATAAAACGAATATAATAAGGTATGGAATTATTCATTTCTGGAGCGATGGTGAGAGGTAGAGATGTTTTAAGGTTTAATCTAAAAGGAATGATACCTAATCTAATCAATCTTCTCTAAAAGATATTAGTAGGGAGTTTCAAAGTAGTGACACCAGCGGTAGGAACGATTCAGCCTACTTTTCCGTAGAGTCTTCTCGGCGTCGGTGATGGAGGAGCGTCGGTGTGACGAGTTGGTGACGGTAACGGCACAGCTGATGCGGGCCTCTCTTGGACCGGTAGATAGGACTCGTTGCTTGGTTTGCAACTCCAACACCCAGTTCGCTTGAGAGCGTTGTAGGTGTTCAGTCAAAGGCAGTAGACGACACTTGGCAATGTCTTTGTGTTTGAAGAAAGAATCCGGCTCGTCACGTCTTCTTGATATCGTTGCTATGGCAACAGCTTCTTGGTTTCTTGATCCGTCGAAGAGATTGGGTCTTTCTCTGATATCCCAGCTGTCTACGCTGGCTAACTTATGAACGATGATGGTTAGAACTTCGGTTGGTAGAGTATAAAAATTGATAAAGCTAGAAAACTATTTACGTCACTATAAAAATCGTACGTCAGGGAAAAACATCTGACGAGAAACAAACAGAGCTTGAAATATTCAAGTTGTTCTTGAAACAAGTTACTAAGTTTAAACGTAAATACGTAAACGGAAAATGGAATGAAAACTAGAATGTACTAGAAAATTAAAGTACAAAAGAAAGTGCAAAGGAAAGTGGTAAAAGAAAGTGTCAAAGAAAAAGTCAAAGAAGTGCCGAGAAGTGGGAGCGTCCTTCTGGTTTTATGAGTTAATTATTCAGGGAGTGTTTGGGTCGGGTTTCCAAATTCTTCGCGCGGAAAGTGAAGAGAACGCCCACTCCTTTGTCTTCAGACGTCTTATTGCCTGATCTTCTTAACCTATTTTATATTATTAAATGTAACCATTCCATCACTCATCATGGCTCGTTAGCAATGTTTTCGTATGTGACAACACTCAACATTACAACATAACAAGATGACGTATATGAACGGCGAAATCAAACTAATTCAAAAGCATCAATAAATGAATAAACTCGAGTACTCTTTATAGTCACAATTTGCTAATACTAAAAGGTTGTGTTTCCAATACTTATGGTTTCCTGTAAAAACTGGCATAAGAACATATCTAAAGTTCTACATTCTTTAACTTCAATGATGATTACAAGAGAGGGAAAATACTTTTAAAGATAGCCACTTGATGGCAATGTTGATACTTCTTTTCTATGACAAATTATATGAATTCGGGCTAACTTTATCATACAAGGATCAAAATAGTCTCATTGTGATCGTTAGCACTTCCTGAACAACAATATATAACTTACCAGGTTATTGCAATTTCGATAGTCATATTATCAAACATAGGCTCTTTTCAGAGAAGAGAAATACAGGTCAGGGTCTGGTTCTGGGAGGAAGTTATTTACGACCCCTTATCTGGTTCACTTCCTTGGTCACTCTTGGAGAGGGGAGCAAGAAGGTGTTTGGTATATTTGCATGTGTGTGTCTCTGAAAAGGAAGGATTAGTACATCACAATCTTAAAACATAATAAAAATAACATTCAGTCTTCTAGACTTTATCCACATGGAATGAAATTCATTTAAATCAGTCTTTGTAGTTCCTGATATCAAATTAATGTTCTTGCGATTCAGAACTAATTAGTCCAGAAACCAGAGTGGGGAAATTCCACAGAAGTGTAAATCTGTCTATTTTGGCTTCGGTGACGTCCTTAGCATTAGGGAGTTCCGTTAGCGTGGGTCTGTCCAGCATCTGGACATGGCACATTTATAGCTATGGGTGTAAAAGGTTGATCTGTTAGAAGAGTTCTTCTGCAAAACAACTCCGTAAATTTACATTCCAAAGAGGGGGAGAATTGAGAGGACCTAAGGTTCCTACACTAGCATCTACAGCTAACTGTAGGACTGTTCAAATGGAGGTGTGCAAGGACAGGTACAGGTAACAGTAGACTTTTTGTTTGTTCAAATGCCAACTGTCAAGCATCAAACCACTTGAATTTGACTTTTGGATTCAACATGTCACTCAAATGTGAGGCTGTGGCAGAATTTTTTTTACCAAAGTCCCTATCAAGGTCTGTCTAACAATACAACAAACCAGAAAGAACAACATTCACTAGCTGCTGAAGTTGCTGGCACATTACGCATACTAAAGGCCATAACAGTACTGCAAAAAGTCATCTTGCGATACAGAGTCGGAAATGTCTGCTCAGTCAATGGGACTTGCCAATTTTCTTGCCAGACCTCCAAGTACTGCAACTGGCCTCAGTTTGGCAACTTTTGGGTCAAGGCCGCTGACAAACCACAGTCACTTACTTCAGTACTGGACAGCTTCTCTGGCTTATCTCTTAATGTCGTATAGTGTTTCTATATCTTATTTTTTCCTCCATCATTATATTTTTCTTACTATAGTGCCTCATTTCCTAACGTTGTATAGTGATTTCTATATTTTATACTTCTTAAGTTTCTTTACTACCTAAATTGAGAGCCCTGCACAAGATTTCCAGTGTGCCTAGACTATTGGTTTATGCACAAATGGCCAATAAACAACCTTGAACCCCGAACATTGAACCTTGAACCCCTCTCTACTGCCAGGCTTACACGAAGTGAGGTGAGGCTTTAGTTGTACATGTTCCCTCTCACAGTAAGGCATCAACATATTGACGTGACATACAAGATCTGCGGTAATGATCTTGCGCAGACAAGAACACAACCACAGTCTCTATCGCTAATCTTTTTTGCATCAGAAAAGGCCCGGTATGTTGAGATTCGAAGCTAGACCCAGGAATTTTAAGTAATACTAAAACCTTGTCACCAGGCAATATTGTTCTATGTTTAGGCATGCTTGTCAAACCAACCTTTCATTCTAAACTGTGCTGATTTAAGACTAGCTATTTCACAAGCAGTAGTCAAAACCGGAAATTGCTCACATAGTCCAACAAGTTTTATTTCGTGTTTTCACACAGCCACTTTTTACTTGAAGGTTATAATGGACCTTGGTCTGCATGGGGAAATACCAACTCAGATGGACTAAACCCCAGAGATTCCTGTACCACCTGTTTGTACTAACTTTACGAACTGTACGAACTTTGTAAAAGCCTTTACAACAACAGGGGTTCACACAGGAAACACCTCTGGGAAGTGAGTGGATGGACACATCAATTTTGCTAAAAACTTATTACCAGATTTTGTGTGAGAAAAGGGACACTTCGACCAAAACAAATTCAAATGGATCACCTACTGCTGGGATACAGTCAGTTATCTGACATATGTGACAAGACTTGCAATAAATGCAACTTCCGTTTTAAAGCCTGACCAAAAACAATTTCACCTGACACCAAGTCTGATTCCACAAAGACTTTATGCAACGGCATGACTTTAATGCCAAAACCTACCACAGGCATATCAGAACTAACAGCAGATCCATTATTAAAGGAAAGTGAAAGACTGAGAGGCAGCCAAAAATCTTCACTCTGGCTTTATGATTCTTACCAGGCAATGAGACAACACCATCCATAAGAAATGGAGCAAAATCTGTCAAATCAGCTTTTCAGACGATACAAGTTTGTCCAAAGTGTTATCAAGTTTATTTATCAAAGCTACTGGTTTTACATGTCACGTTTTAAATACAGGCCATCCTACCATGATATGCCCCCTTTTTCTTACTAGCAGTTACTAACCATCATATCCCTTAGTGCTATAAACACAGAATTTCAAACCCTTTATGTTACAGCAGAATTAGTTTTAATTTAAAAGCTGTATGGCACCTTTGACAGGATCTTGTAAAGGCCTGGATCTGCTTATCTCCTGGCAAAGACACAGAGTGTGAGTTTTGCTGTGGTGGAAGGCTGACACGTAGGCAGACTGCTAGCACGCACCTGTCATTCAAAGCTGCCATTCTCTTAACTATGCATAAACTGGGGAGTACAAACTCACACACTACACTACTGAGACAAAGTTATTTTTTACACCACACTGTAAATACGTTTATTATGCTTTTTAGATGGGCATAGAGTGTTTATGGCGATTGAGTCCCTTTTGACATACAGTAGTTAAGTCTTTCTTATTTGACATAGTCAAGCAAACAGATAACCCAGTTGGTATATTGCCTGCAGATGAAGGTGATATACTTGAAGGCAAGCACAAGAAAATCAATCACTTAATCATTTAGTCAAAAACAAACAAACAAAACAAAAACATAGATATAATGGAAAAGTAGGTACACCATTCACCTTAGAAGTATAGTCTTAGAATGTGGACCACACAAACAAAACAAAATAGCTGTGGTGATATTGCACAATGATAAATTATAGAGGCATAATGAAACCTAAGTAAGTACCTAAGTAATGAAATCTGAGTAAGCTGGTGGAAGAATATGGCTGTTGTGTGTATGCACCAAGCAGCACTTCATAGTCTTCTTTGAAGCTCTGGCTGGAGTTTTTCTGCTTTGAGACTGTCGGCAGCAATAGAGTGACTTGGAGGGGGGTGATTAGGAGGAATGTGGCTGTGGATGGAAAGCCTGGTAAACCCAAATGTGTAGTGAGGATTAATTATGTTGAGCACACTCCTCAGCATCCCTGAGAGTTTATTCCACAGAGTTTGACCAATTATTGAACTTCAGATTCTGGAAGTCTGATGCAGATTCTGTCCTGTAATTAGTGAACCCTTGCAGAGTTGCTTAGGGGTTCATGGGATTTGAGATTTCAGTCTAGGTGAAAAGGCTTTATGACCATTACTGTATGGGGTACTATGAGCCATCTGGTCCTTGTATAATCAAAGTGACAGCTGCGTCTGTATCCTCAAGCATGTTTCCAGCGGGTGTTGCCACTGATCTTGTTAATTCATAAAAATGATGTGACCTTCGGCATGCACATGGGCTGAGTGTGAAGGGGCTGGGATGAGAGTCAGCACCTAGTCCGAGGCCATGGCGCTCTGCCGGAAAATAGTGAATTGCTCTCCCCATGTTGTGGGTGACTTCCTGCCTCAAGCAAAGGAGCTGAAGTATGTTAAGAACATTGTTTACCCAGAATTTGGTGCAAGGATTATATATCTTGACCTGCCTGGGAAGAACTTGTGATACACCAGGAAAAACTGTAATTTGGACAGAAACAACTGGAATTTCAGAATCAGAATCAGAATCAGCTTTATTGGCCAAGTATGTGCACATACAAGGAATTTGACTCCGGTAACTTTTACTCTCTGGTACAGTACAACCTTAAATAGCGAAATAAGAATAAAAATAAAACACAATAAAATAAATCTCAATCTGTACATATAAAATATAGGTAATATATACACCGGGGTTATTGTACAGTGAATATTTACAAGGCAGAGTCATTGTTTATTGTTCATGTGGATGGTCTCTCACTCTGTGACTGCTCAGAGTTCATCAGAGCGACAGCCCGGGGGAAGAAACTGTCCTTGTGGCGGGTGGTTTTGGCGTACAGTGCTCTGTAACGCCGGCCTGAGGGGAGGACTCTGAACAGTTTGTGACCAGGGTGTGAGGGGTCTGTGGAAATTTTCCTGGCCCGCTTCCTGACCCGGGACCGGTACAGGTCCTGGATGGAGGGAAGATCGGTGCCAATAGCCGCGTTCTCACCGCAGTCGGAGGGCTAGCGCCGCGCCGTGCCAGTAGCCCATCCCAGCCCCTAGCACCCGCGCTTGGGGACCAGATTAATTCTCACCAGCGATTTTCGGACCCCAGGTGTTACGCCCCTATTTGCTTGACGTCATTATGCCACAGCCCATTTTCAAGCCAGTTGAAAGACCACCATTGTTTAGCACGATCAGCATAATTGATGCTGATGGCCGTAATATGTTCACCTCCGGAGTTGGCTAATTGTGCTCCTCCGGTAGGTGTCGACTGGTTTCGGTCCCTGCTAACAACGACCCAGAATGCTAGTTTGTTTTATTCTTTAGACCCCATAGAATGAAGATATAAAGGTATCCAAAAATTAAGAGTCAAGAGTCTTCAAATTTAAGCTGTCCTGACAAACATTAGGATATCCCTCTGTTTGAACAAAATGCTGAAATAGCCTATTCAGGAGCCAAGCAATGAAAATACAGACAGTAGCCTATGCCATATGAAGTATAGACGATTTATTTCGCACAGCAAACATAAATTAAAAAAATCTATATAATAAATACACAGCAAACCAATGTACACTATTTACAAGCGATGTGCAATTTTACAGCCTTGTACTGTGCGCGGAGTTTCTTGAGCTTTTCCCTTATTTGACGCGGTGTCCGCTGGATGTTGAGCTTCGCCAGCTCCATGGAAATTATTTTCATGACTTCTTCGTTCCGGCAAACTTCGTCTATCTTGCGCTGAATGTCCTCTGCCCAGATGGACAGAAGTGCCTCTGCGTTGTCAAAAGACCAGAATACGCGATCCATTGCAATGACCACAAATCGTTTCCAACCACAACAACACAGATAAAACTCAGTTAAAGCAGATGACACAGTCACACTAGACGTCTTGCCTTTATTTCCGCGCACGTTTGAAAAATTAACTCCGCCCCGATGTACCCCCGCCCCCCTGGCCCTACCTGGCCCATCGTTTTACTTGGCCCAGGACTTCTGGCTCCTAGCTCCCTTCCCCCTCTGGCTCGTGTAGGTGAGAACAGCAGTTAGCGCCGCGCGGCGCAGCACGGCACAGCCTGGCACGGCGCGGCGGTGAGAACGCGGCTATTGATCCCCTCTGCAGCCCTGACTGTTCTCTGCAGTCTGTCCCTGTCATGCCTGGTGGAGGATCCAAACCAGACAGTGATGGACGTGGTCAGGACAGACTGGACTATTGCAGTGTAGAAGATGGTCAGCAGCTCCTGAGGCAGGCTGAACTTTCTGAGCTGGCGCAGAAATCTAATTTGGAATAAGATTGCCTACTTACTTCCTTTAAATTTGCAACACCCTCCGACCTGTCCAGTGCTGTCTGGCTTGTATGCATTGTCATTGTATGAGTGCAGTTTGGAAGCACAAAGCAATGCAGGTGGCAAATTAGCAAAACATACAGAGTTTACTTTGTCAAACTTAGATGCTGATGAAAGTTACTTGGTCTCCAATTATTTACAGAGCACTGAGAAAGAATTACAAACCTTTCATTCTCAAAACTGAGTTTTGACATATTGTAAGAATTTGCTGCAAGAATATCTATATGGTTTAGTGAGGAGCTTGCACAATGATGTAGTGTTGGCCAGGGGAAGAAGGAAGAAGCCATTACTCCAAAAGCAACATAAAAGGCCAGATTACAGTTTGAAAATACACACAGGGACAAGACCATAATTTTTAGAGACATGTCCTGTGGTCTGGTGAAACTAAAGTGGAACTGTCTGGCCATAATGACCATTACATTTGGAGGAATAAGGGGGAAGCTGGTATGCCTGAGAACACCATCTCACTGTATCTCAACTGTGAAGCATGGGGGTGATAGCATCATGTTGTGGGGCTGTTTTGCTGCAGGAGGAACTAGTGCACTTCATAAAATAGACGGCATCAGGAGGAAAGAACATTATGTGGAAATATTGAAGCAACATCTCAAGACATCAGCCAGAAAGTTAAAGCTTGGGCACTAATGTGCCTTCTAAATGGACAATGACCCTAAGCACACAGCCAAAGTAGTTACAAGTGGCTTAAAGACAACAAAATCAATGTTTTGGAGTGGCCATCACAAAGCCCCGATCTCAGTCCCATAGAAAATTTGTGGGCAGATCTGAAAAGGCGTGTGTGAGCAAAGTGGCCTACAACCCTGACTCAGTTACACAAGTTCTGTCAGGAAAATTCCAGGAGACTATTGTGAGAAGCTTGTGGAAGGATACCCAAAACGTTTAACCCAAGTCATACAGTTTAAAGGCAATGCTACCAAATACTAAGGAAATGTATGTAAACTTCTAACTTGGGAAAGTAATAAAAAAAAATTCTCACTTTCATTATTGTGGCATTTAAGAAATAGAAATAATTTTAGTAATCCTAACTGACCTAAAACAGGAGAGGTTTAGTCTGATTTAACACGTAAATGTGTATGTAAACATCTAGTTTCAACTAAAACAATATATCATTGCTACTTCTTCAGATTGTCAGTCAGTACCACAGTATACAGTCACAGTCAAATCATCATACTGATTGTATAAGAATAATTAGATGTATTACTTTATGGCTAATCACTCTTATATGAACAGATATGGCCTAAGCTATAGTTCCATAAGGAATATCTGTCATCTCATGATGTCCCTGTCATTACTGTCATCCTATGAAACTATTGTCGGCCTTCTCCGAGCCAATCATTCCCTCCTACCTGTGATTTAAATTCTATTGCACAGTTTGTGTTATGGTGAACAAAAGCATAGCCCGTTTCACTATTGTAATCCCATTCTTAACTAAATCCAACTCTAGCACTGATCTCTTCTCGTTCTGAACCTGAGATTCTTGAGGATATATACATCCTGCCTGGTTCCACTATGATTCTTGCTGGCAGCAGTAGTTTACATATTGCATCTCAGATGCCTGCAGATGCTCCACTTTGTAGCTAACGGCTTCAAATCCACTCCCAGCACTGACACTTCCTGACTGCACAAGTAAGCCCGTGTTTCGGACTCCTACCATTCACAATTTCCGCCTCTGCCTCCCACCTATCAATACCTCTTTTGGCACACCAGAGCCGGCTTCAGGCCCTAAGCCAGGTTCCTGAGGCTGCCCTCCTTCTATGAATATAAATGTGGCCTGGAGACTCTCCAGGCAGTAATGTCTTCCCGTCACTTTATCAATGCCTGCGCATCACTCCCACTCAGCCTGCATTCGCTGTAGGACTGCCAGAACTTGCTACTGTCTCAAACACCCTTCTTCAGTTTTCTCTTGCCTCTGCCTGCCCTTAGATCATTCAGGCTGCTGAAGTATTGTCAAGCTCTTTTACCAAAATCCTGCAAGGTAAAGAAAGTTTGTGAAGTAGCCATGGAATGACGCAACACATCAATACTTCAAATACAGCAATCATTCCTAAGATGGCTGTCTGTGCAACAGTTCAGTCATTCGGATGGAAAATAATATCATATCAATAATGTCAATGAAGTATAAGTTAGTGACAAATGGAGACACCTTTAACTCTCCCCTCTCCCTTGCCTCTGCTGCCTTCAACTTTTTTGGTCGCTCCAACGACACTGTGATATGTCAACCACTCGTATGTGCTTGCATCATGTGTTCCAATACTATATATACAGGCAGTGCCCTTCCAAACAGCTTTTGTCGTTCAGTGTGAACACACCATTACATTTTGGCTCACAACCAGTACATTTGTGACTACAGTGCTGTATTACATAGCGCCGGGCTACATTCCCAGTTTGTGTTCAGACCTTATTTCTAGATATAAAATATATTCTGTTCTCCCTTCTGTTTCCAGTGCTGCTGTGCCCTCGAGTGTGGACATCTCTGGAAAATGGCAGAGTGGTTTCTTGGCCCCGAGGACCTGCAGTGGAGGGGACAGTGCTGCACTATAGCTGTCTGCCTGGCTTCATACTCATGGGCCGAAACTCAACACAGTGCAATAAGACGGGCAAGTGGGATACACCCAAACCTGTGTGTCACTGTGAGTCACATTTATTCCTTCATGTATATGCCTCTGCTCACTTTGAGCAAAACAAAATTTCAAAATGATTTCCTGCAGTTTAAGTGGATGTACATTTTGTTGAATTAAAACTGTCTTGTTTGTTAGTAATCCCCCAGTTCTTCTTTTTTCTGATACTTTGCTATGTTTGTTGATGTGGCTGATGAAAGGAATACCGTGGTTTCACATTTGGAAGCTTCATGTACATGTGTATCTCATGAACTGTATTGTAATTTAGTTTTGTCTCTTCTGTGCTTTTCAAAAAGACGATCGGCACTACAAAGGTAAGAACACTGACATTTGTGTGGTTCTTCCACTGTATGTCCTGTCATACCAAATATTTGTAACAAACACCATCATATGATAGACTTGTGTACCTACATGCTTCCTTTTTCATTAAATGTTCACAATAATAATGCTAGTAATTATATTGTTGGCAACTTTTTTCTTTTTAAAAACGTTTTGTTCTTTACTGTGTACAGAGATAAAGTTAAGGTTACATGAAAATAAACAGAAACTACATGGTCTGAATATGTAGTGGAAATGATGAATCATAAAGTAACTGGTTCCAGTTAACATGTTCACTGCTAGTAGGTCAGTCATTCTCTAGTGACAGTACTCCCATCATATCTGTGGGTGGCAGTATTGGGCTGCTTATAACACAGCAGAGCTGCTTTTAGCAGTAGATAGCAGGTTATTTCTATGAACTATTGGGTTTGTTCAAGGTATAGAGCCGTAGGTTACTAATTTTACTCTGGTAGTATGCTGTGAATAACCAGCTGCTGTGGTTGATATGTTTGTTGTGTTGTGTTGTTGAGTGTGTTCTAAAATTAGGACTTCCTTTGTCACCAAGGCAATATTGGTTGGCTGTGGCAACTACGAACTTTGTAAGACCATGCCTGTGGGTCATTATTCATCTTTCTCTTTTAGCGTTTTTGATTTCTTGTCTTTTCTAGTTCAAGAGTTTAAGTATAATATATTTTACAGTATAATCACTGACAGTCATTACTTCATAATTTAGTGCTGTAACAATTCTAGGCAGAACTGTTAAAACACTCACTGGCTAACAATAGCATTATGCACAGCCAGGCATCATGCCAAATACTTTATTTCTAGACCTCTGGACTAGACCTCTGGCATGGCATGGAGCACACCTTCTGACAGTATGTACATTATATACTACCTGAACAAAAAAGAAAGAGCAGTTATTGATGTTTGAAAACTAAAAGACACAGCATCACTAATTCTCATCAGAAATCAGGTGGTCAGTCTGTGTCATCATACAAATATATGAGCTTACATATTCAGCTGGACAGAATGTGTATTCTGTGTTTAGAAATGCACTGACCTCACTCTAAGGTCTGTAGCGATCATGTGAATATCCAAAAGTAGAAAAAAGAGGCATGAGACCTGATGTCAGTGTGAAGGTCAGCTCCTGCAGCTTAGTGCTTATTAAAGATGACCAGATGTGTCCATTTACTTGGAAATGTTTATGCATGGAATATTTGCCTTTGTGTGACATTAGTATTATTATTATACATCACATTATTGCATGTTTCATTTAAGATATGCAACTCCAGTTCATCCCAAAACAATGTTCATATTTATTGAATATTCAATTTCTGGATAATTCTTAGCAGTCGATGACTGCCTGCAGTCAGATTCAAATTGGAAAGTTAGAATGTTTCTAATTTTTGATCTGCTGAATGATGAGTGAAGTATTAGTTACTTAGTTTTAAAGCATTTGTCAGACTATTCCTGTGCACCTTTGCATTCCTTTCAGTAAAAAATCACTCTGTTCATTCCACTGGCAGCCATACAAGTCAAAACAGAAGTATCTGCTAGATTTTGCCTTAAATCCTACCTCAATATTATCATCTTCACCTCCATCTGAACCTCTTTTCTCCTCATATTGACAGACAGTTGCAAAATCTATATTTAACATTCAGTTCTGAATTCCTAGAGAACAGCTGAGATATGTGGAGTTGATCAAAGTCAAGGTGAAGACAGGCACTGTTTGGTATGAGCTACCTTACATTTTTGTTTTGTACAAGTATAAAACACTGTGCACTTTGATGCAAGTAAATGTTTCACATCAGAACATGCTGCTGTTTTAACAGTGTAGCATATCCCACTGAAATTATGGTCAAACACTGCAGCTGATGATTTCAGATTTATGAAACTCCAAACCAACATAAGAGCTGGTCGCTCTTATCAACATACCATCTGTTTCTTTCTCATCATGTCAGTTAAAAAGTTAGATAAATTAAAGTTAGAGAATGTTTTATACATGACACAAACCAAATTAATATTAAATTAATATTATGAGATTTGAGGGGTTGCTTACGCATTAACTGTTAATTATACATTCTTTGTTAAATAAATTCTCTTTTATATGGTTTTTTATTTTTTTTTGTAATGTTATCTGTCATGCACAGGGTAGAAAGTACCCAAATAAAAGTAATCTTGTAAAAACAGGAATTCAGACATAAGCTTTAAGTTGAAAAACTACACAATACAGATAACAAAATAACTAAAACATAAAGTGGGTTAATTTCAATGGATATGCAGATTTTTATGCCCATTGTAGATCAGATCTGGTGGTGGTGATTGTTTTGGTCACTGCAGGCAATGATGGCATATCTTTCTATCTTTCTTTATAAAAGAAAAAATGTACTCACCTAGTTCCTCAGCTTTTTGTCGGGATTGTTACAATAAGGAATAGTTTGCAATGGTCTTGCTGCTTACATGTAGCGATTTCTCCATATTCTCTGAATACTTGCACAGTTGTTCAGAAAGCGGTGAACCTCGCCCCATCTTTGCTTATGAACGACTAACGCAATCAATTACCAGTCATGACACTCACTGGTTTCCACGTAACCTGTTCCACTTAACGTGTAGTTGATTCCTCCACTTTCATAGTCTTTTGTTTCTCCTGTCCCAGATTCTTTGGAATGTGTTGCAAGCATCACATTTAAAATTTGTGAATATTTGGAAAAAATTGTATCAGTTTTTGTGGTCTAGTTAATTGAATATAGACTGAAAAAGAATCCTTGTATACTGTTTTTATATATGCTTTACACAATATCCCAACCATTGGAACTTGGGGTTTGTATCAAGTCAATTTCACAAAGATCTCCTTGTATTGAGCATGCTGCTTTAGATATGAAAGAAATGGAAGCTTGCCTTAATTAGAAGGAAATGGGACCTTCTTGCTGCTACGCATAATTTTACTCTGCATGTATGCTGTTCTTGCTCTGATTTTAGTACCAAGAGTAAGTCAGTTTGTCAGCTCCCTTTGGGAGTGCAGATTTAGGGGTTCATGAGATGCAGATTTACTCAGGTCATTCCAGAACATTACTTGAGCGGAGTCAGTGCCAAAATGTACCGATATGTCACTGTGAATAAACAGTTAAATCTGATGCAAGTGTGCTGGCTGAAATAGAGCACTACAGTTGTTCAGACAGGCAGTCAGTTCTAGTCACAAGTCCTTTTCTGTTCAGTCATTCATGACTTCCGTCTGTCCCGCTGAATTAGTGCACTTTATAACTGAGACAGCATTTTTCCCTTCTGCCTGTTCTGTGCTCATGTAGTTGCTCCTACTGTGGCCTACAAATCTGCAACACATCTCCTCCACCTCTAAAACCTCCCCCTACTTCATTAGCAGCTTCAGAGAGAATCTCTCAAGCAGAGCCGTCTCCAAGATTTGTAGAAATGGTGCGATACAGGAGAAAAATAAGACACTTAGGATGCAGGAGAGTATTGATGGTGGTTATACTAGGATGAGTACAGAGGAGAGGAGAGTGACATGGGGACTGGAAGAAAAGGAGAGAGCAGGAGGTTCATGTCTCTTATCTTTGTTGCAAAATGGGTCTGTGTGGATGTTTTGTGGATGCCAGTGAAAGTCCATTACAGTGCCACAGACTCCAGCTGAGTCCTTTCTGTGTCCTCTTGTCTCATCTTAATGAACAGCCAGCAACCCTTCCATCCTTGGACAACAGGCAGTGACTATGCCATTCACATTAGGTGAGGGAGACTGTCTAAACGTTTTCTAATGATTAAAGAAACTACTGGAAAGTAATTTGAGGAAAGAAATTAGACAGTGGGTGCTCATGTTCTCCTCAGTGAAACATCTCACTTCATTTTAAACATCAATAACTACAACAAACCCAAATTACAGAACAGTCTGTATGTTCGTGTAGCACCAGTATGTTATGAAGTTTGCGTGTTCTCTCTGTGTCTATGTGGGTTCTCTCCAGGTACTCCGGCTTCCTATCCACCATCCAAAGACATGCTCAGTAGGTTCATTGGTGATTCTAAATTCACATTTTTTCTGTCCTAACGCTACATTGGAGTAAGTGATAAAATGTATTAGCCAACTGTCTTCCTATTGAATCAAGAATAAGTCTCAAAGCATGTTCAAGTTGCAGTCATGCTAATTAAGACTTATGTATAATTTATATAAGCTAAGATTTCCAACTTTAATTTAAGGCTGTTCACATCCAAATTGGCTGAATCAGTCACAACCATTTTTGTACATAGTCCTATATTCTCACAGGCTAAAAAGTGCCTCAAAAGTTGTGTAAGATCTCCCCAGTGCAGATTTGATCAAAAATATGTAAATATGTGAAGCAAATAGCACTCTAGTAGCCATGTCATGTGTAGCTTAAATCTTTACCCGGTCTCTCTACACTTTGTGTTTCAGGTCTTTTATACTCTTACTCTGCATAAAGATCCCAAAAGTTCCACGTTTCAAAATATACACAGAATATGTAATTTGGACAAGCTTTTGCATACTGTATGTATGAAAAGGCTACAGAATACGGTTAAATGAGAAGGTTTGGATCAGGGATGCACTGAAATGAAAATTCTTGGCTCCGGGGCCGAAAGCCAAAACACAGAAAGAAATTATAATGGCAATTGTTAGTACCATTGCATTCATGGCTATGACTGTGTACTAACCTCATTAAAATCAATGCATTGCAATTGCATAAATTAATAGTAATGTTTCAAAGAATAAAGCAATTACAAAATTACATTCCAACAGTGCACAATATAAAATAAAATACAATTCAAAATACAATGTTTAACTTAACCCCACTAATGTTAAATAATAATGGAGCAGAAGCTTTTGCAGCTGGAAATCATCATCGATCCACTGTGCATTTGGACTGATCACATGTGTTTTTATTTTTATTAAAAAGTTGGTGCACTGCACATTTAGAAAAATACCGCAGAAAGAGGGTAGTCATAATTGAAGTTGCGCACAGCTGTGGATGTGTGACACTGAATGGGCATGACGGAATAAAAAGAAGTAAACAAAAAAATGAACATTTGTCTTGCTGTTTGTTGTGGAGGTGCAGCGGATAAACGATCATCAGACTAACATTTTTTTTTTTTTTTCAGTGCGATCTACCCGCACTGCCATCGTGATCTACCGGTCATCGTGATTAACGTAATGGTCACTCCTTTTGCCTTAGCATCATCACTGAAAAACAGCCTTACTTGGATGTTTGGAGTGCAGGTGATATACTAAATGCAAAACGCTATCAGTGGGTATTTATATAACATTTATATGATCCGAAAGCCGAATATGCACTTTTGGGTTGTTTTCGGCCTGAAAAAGTTTGGTGGCTGAATATTCCGTGCATCCCTAGTTTGAATACTGGGTAAATTACATACCCAGTAATGGGTAGCAAAATTTAGCAAAATGTTTTAGGTTAAGAGCATTCTTAAACATATGACATTTTAATAGTGATAGGGTCATTGATAGGGTAATTTCACACTCAGTTTCTTGTGGTAATTGTAATGAGCACCTACCCACCTAGTAATACTGTCTGTACACATGCACAGCAGCATCTTCCCATACTGCCAATGCAGATGAAATGATTGAAGTCCTTGCTCTGTACATTGAGTGTTTAAATGAACGATAATTCACATGTTCCCCTCTATTTATTTTCCCTCGTGTCTCCCATGCACCCCTATCTGACTCTCTGAAGTTTACCTTTCTTCTCTTATCCTAACGACCTAGTGTCAGGCAACAATATTGATCTCATGTCTTGCATCTCATGCCTCTGTGTCAAGAGTATGAGGTGGGCCGAGTTCCAGTGTTCTGAAAGAGATGAACAGCTTCTTAAATGTATGCCTAACACAGCTGCTATGTGTCGGCTTGTTGATTCAGACTGATGTGCTTCTTAATTCTGTAATTTATTGGCCTGTCAGATTCTTCTCTCCTCATCTGGCTGAGGCTTCAGAGGTTCAGTGGAGGTTAAGTGCCTTGCCAGAGAGCAGAAAGGCTGTGATCTGAGCTGCATTACAATCTCCACTGCCTGCCTCACCTCCAACACAAATGTGGGGAATGATGGAAGAGAGCCAAGCTGGAAGGGAAGCAATGGAAATGGGTGAGAGGGCAACGAGACAGTGGCTGAATAGAGACACTGGAGTGGAAAAGAGCAGAATAAGCTATGCCATCAGAAGTAGCGCATTGAAATGGATGTGAAAGGTAAACACTCTGCATTACAATATCCACTGCCTGCCTCACCCCCAGCAGAAATGCTCTTGCCTGATATAAGAAAGCACTGTTAACTTGTCTTCCAAAGTTCAGGGGCCTCATCCTGTTTTCTGTTCTGACCAGTTAGTATCCCTGTATGCTTATTGCAAACACACAAATAGAATGTTAATGTTCCTGCCTCTGTGGATGTTTCTTGTACATTCAGATGCCATTCTTTCTATTTTTCCCTCGTATTACAGTAGTGTAGTACTACTGCTCAGAACAGGTTCCTTTGATTAGCGTTGATGGCAGCAGAGGCTGCTGTTGCTGTTGTTCACCAAAAGTTATGCAAGATAAGATGCACTATATAGGTGCTTGTTAATGACTCCCAACAACCGGTGCCATTTTCTTGTTTTTGGCTCTGCTGTGACCAGGTGGTTAAACGTATTCTGTTTGCAAAGCTTTAATTGGACCATTGTTTCTCCAAGTATCAGAAAATGCACAACACTGTATCGAATCACTGATCGTAACAATCTACATGAAATGTAAGTGCATTATAGTGTCTACAGTTTGTCATTTTGATGTCCTTCATAGCAACAGTGACATTCAGATGTATACTGCAGCAGAGATATCACTTCAGGGATAATACTATAAGAGAAAATGAAAAATAAAGGACCAGAAAGTGTCACGGTTCTGTCCAGGGTGAGGTGGTAGGACCCAAGTGCAGGACTAGAGAGGCAGAGGCGTTGGCAAAAGATATTTTTAATAAAGAAACGAAACAAACTTACAAAACTAAAGTTACTGCGGACCAGGCAGGAAATCCAAAAACCAAAAAACACGCAATAACATGAAACATGGTCTACACGGAGAATCGCGGGGAAACACAGGGTACGAGTAACAGGCAACAAGTATGATACGACAAGGAACAAAGGGAAGGCAGGGCTATATATACACACGAGGAACAGAGGGAGGACGAGACACAGGTGAAACAAATCAGGAGACAGGACAAGGTGAAACCAATGAACTAATCAAAAGGAACACACAGACAAACAGGAAATCAAGAACATAGCAAAATAAAACAGGAAACAGAACAGAAACCAAGACAGAAAAACCAAGACAGGGGACATGACAGAAAGAGCTGAACACGTTCAGGGAGATTAGACTGTGTTTTACAGACATGCTGAAGATCACATTAACAGTATTACATTCAACAAACATTAACATGGGGAATGATGGAAAAGAGCCAATCAGAGGAAGCTCAATGAGATGGAGGTGAAAATTCGACACTGTGTGATTGAGAATAAGCAGAGTATAAGTGGGATGTTAGGAAAGAGAGAATCACATTGTGTTTCTGAACTGATTCCAGCTAAGGGAATTGCATGGGTGACCCCTGATTATTATTACATAGCAGTGGCAGCAGTGTAAATGTATGTGCGAAGGGCCTTGATGCGCCTTGAGTACCAATAGGTATAAAGGCGCTGTATAAAAATAAAGCCATTTAACTTTTTTTGTTGACACAAATATATATATATATATATAGGGAGATTGTAGTGTTTGCTGTTGCGATAAGCATAAGTAAGAATAAGAAAGCCTATTTGTCCCACAGTGGGGAAATTGCCGTGGTGAAAAAGATGCAAGGGGCTGTGTGTATGAGAAAGATGTGAGGGAATTGACAAAAGGAGACAAAAAAAAAAAAGGAAGGCATCAGATGGTGTGTAGAGGACCTGACCAGCATTTACAGGGACAGACGGTTTGAACAGCAGGTGTGTTTGAAATCAGTAGCCACTCATAATTTACACTCCAGATCAACTAAGCAGACTGGGCAGTGGGGTGGTGCAGAAGGGGGGTTAAAAGCCATGATTTCATCGCTGGATGTCTCATCAGTGTGTTATTATGAAATCTGCTACAGTAATAATCTGTGTCAACCTGGAGAGGAGTCAGCTGACAAATTACATCATGGTCTGACACTGTACATTGTCTCTGGCTTAATTTTGGCTCCTGTCTCAGTGCACACCATTAAATGTATTCTGCTCTGGTAGAGATGTACACTGGTGCTGATGTAAATAACTAACGAACATTATGGAAAATAAATATTTTCCAGATGAGTTTATTTTCCCCATCAACTGTGTCTTATAAAACAACAGGGAAACTCTTGCTATGGCAGATACCAGCTATATTTTGATTATTAAGCGTTAATTCTTCTTTTTCTTCTTCCAGCCTCCAGCTAAGCTAACAAATTGACCGGTAATGACGTCTCAACTCACGCTGGCAACTTAGCTAGTAGAGCAATGTGTCTAGTCTGTTACTATGATGATTGAGAAAAAGCAAAAAGCAAAAAAATTATTCTTCCTTTATTCAAATACTTAAGATTAGACGAACAGCAATTGTGTTATTTGCTTCACTTACCACTATACTGCTTTATTTTCAACTCTTATTTCTTTTCTCTCTTGAGTGAAAAAATATTTTCATTTGGAGCTGACGCCTTTGTCACATTTAGCTAATTAAGTGCTCATGCGCAGAACATGTAATGGAATTGAGTGTGAAGAGTTGTGTCAGGTGGGCCCCTAGGGAGGACTAACTGAAAACATTGCTGTAGTTTAAAGTTTACCGCCCTTGGGGCACCCAGCTGGCCCAGGTAGTTGTCTGCTTTGCCTGTGGACAAATTGCTCCTCTTTGTATATTGTACAGTTGAAACCAGATGTTTAAAAGACACATCAACATTTTTTCCTCACGGTCTGAAGTTAAATCAGACTAAACCTCTCCTGTTTTAGGTCAATAAGGATTACTAAAATTATTTCTGTTTGCTAAATGCCATAATAATGAGAATTTCTTAGAGAATTTTTTATTACTTTCTTCAGGGTCATAGTTTACATACACAGAGCTTACCATGTCTTTAAACAATGAAGGAAAGCCATCCTTGGGTACAATTTTCAGATGCTTGAAGGTGCCACGTTCATCTGTTCAAACAATTATACGCAAAGTATAGACACCGTGGGAATGATGGAAAAGAGCCAATGATACCACTCAGGAAGGAGGCAGGTTCCGCAAGAGGAACTGGTGCACTTCATAAAATAGACGGCATCATGAGGAAAGAACATTATGTGGAAATACTGAAGCAACATCTCAAGACATCAGCCAAGAAGTTAAAGTTTGGCCACTAATGGGTCTTCCAAATGGAAAATGACCCTAACCATACTGCCAAAGTAGTTACAAAGGGGCTTAAAGACAACAAAATCAATGTTTTGGAGTGGCCATCACAAAGCCCTGATCTCCCATTGAAAATGTGTGGGCAGATCTGAAAAGGCGTGCGCAAGCGAGGTGGCCTACAACCCTGAGTCAGTTACACAAGTTCTGTCAGGAGGAATGGACCAGAATTCCAGTGATGTAGCTGAATAGAGTTTAAAAGACCTCATTGTACCATATCATCCCAGTAGATCTCTTCACTCTCAAGGTCCAAGCTTACTAGAATGGGAGGTAGAGTCTTCAGCTATCAGGCTCCTCTCCCATGGACCAGCTCCCAGTTGGGTTCAGGAGGCACCCTCTCCACTTTTAAGATTGGGCTTAAGACTTTCCTTCTTCATAAAGCTTATAATTAGAGCTGGCTCAGGGACACTGGACCATTCCTTAATTATGCTGCTATAGGCTTAGGCTGCTGGGGGATGATGCACTGTGCACCTCTCCTCTAATGTCTTATCGAACTTCTTCTCTCTTCCTCCTCATGCATTGTGCGTCACTACTGTACAGCACATTGTTAGTTGTGTGCCCCTCTCTCCATTTCCCCTCCCCTCCTCCTCCATCTTTTTGTGGCCCGGAGTTGTGTGTTTCTGACCTGTGGAGATCCATACTGCTCATTTGTGGTCCTAGCCTCATCAGCGTGACCAATCTTCATGGCCTGCAGTTATCTACTCCTACCAGATGCATAATACCATGCATAATTGTCCAACCTGCCTATGCTTATTACCTCTCACATCATAAAACCGTCTATCTCACCTTTAATAGAGCTACTATTGTCAAACGTTTTATGTCTCTATGCTCTTGGGTAATCCATACTGTAAGATATATAGCACCCTGTTTACCCACTATTTCTTCAATTCATTTTTAGAGTGCCACCTCTATCCATTCTTTTTTTATTATTAATTTTCAGACTCATGCATCAGTTATGTCTTGTACTCTTGCCTGTGTCATGATTCAGTCCTACATGTACACTTAAATCAGATTTATGGATGTATGTATGCATGCAGTGTGTATGTATCATCTTGTTTGTCCTGCTCCTTTGTTCGCCTCCTTTCCTCTCTGCTCTCTCTCTTTCTGTCACTACCAGCTGGCCTCAAGCAGATGTGTTTTTCTTTGCCACCATGGTCTTAGTGCTTGCTCTGGGCGTTTCAGGGTCTGGGCTCTGTAAAGTGTCTTGAGACCATGTGTTTTCAGTCTTTTCTTTCCCCCTTTTCTTTCCTAACATTTTTTTAAAACATGTTCCTGTCATCAAATTTCAAATGATTACATTGAAAAAACACTTTTCCAATTTCAATATTTGATATGTTGTCTTGTGCTATTTTCAGTAAATATTGTTTTTAAATACCTTGTAATTCAGTACATTAGTTTTGTTATTACATTTTACATTGCATGTATTGCTGTTTACGTGTCAAATCTACAGTACTGGGAAACTTTTTCACCTGGCATTCATGTGGAGTTACTTGGACATGTACCACCCACCTCATGTCCATTATCTGATAAATCAGAATGTTTTCTGAGGTACAAGGGAGACCTACACAATATTAGAGAGGTGGTTATTATTTTATGCCTGATCAGTGTATTGGTTTCCTTTAATTCAAACACATCTTTGTTGTTACAGAGAAATCTTAAATTGTTGTTTTTCAGAGTTGAGTCGACCCAAATCCCTCTGCATGCAGTAATCTTGGCAGTCTGTTGAGCATATTGTGTCACCCTGCAGTGATCTAGCAACCTCTGAAGCCAAATGTGCTGCCTAGCAATTCGTGCAACCAATCACAGCACCCTGAAGAATTGTACTGCCTCTAGAGAACTCCCACCTGCAAAGATGCCCATAGTGCCATTCAGAAACAAAATGCCAGTGAAAAAGAGGTCTCAACACCACATTTATCCTTTCTTACCCTGATATAGTGCAAATGGTGCAAAATGTGAATGAGGTTTGTTGGTGGTTTTGGCAGCCAAAGGAGAGAATGACTTCAGAATAGGACACATAGTAGTCACTTCAAACTGCAAGCCTTATTCATAGATATTTGTGTGAGGCACGAAAAAAAAAAAAAAAAGCACATCCTGTCTTTGTTGTGCAAAGCCATACAACACAGTAGTTATAGTTTTGCCTTAGTCTAACGGCTATATCAGTGGTACCATTCTAGAGTAGACTGTGAAGTTCTGGCCTCTAGTGAAAGAAGGACATGAAGAACATGTAATCTATTAATAATAAAAATAGAAACATTATTCTGAATAAGAAGGGAATATTCATTATATGACCTTCATGTGTAACTAAAACATTTCTGTTATATGTCTATATAGTTATATATAATGTTAATAAATAATTCATAAAAGCACAGGGGGATTCTAAGATAGCAATGTTGTTGCTAGCTAGTCTAGGGAATTGTACTACACACTCTTGCATGATCACTGAGTGACCCCGATGTTTGTTTCTGAACATCTCCAGAGACTCCCTGCCTCTTTAACTTTGTTTTTGTGTCGTCAAACCCATGGCCGACACTGGACTCTGTGATGAAAGTTGCATTCCAATGTGGTTTATGCAGTCAACCCTGACACAAGTTGACAGAGAGAAATGCAAACAAAGAGAGTTTGCCTCATTTGTCTTGTCAGCTTTGTCATGTTAAGACTATTCATATCAACAAATTTTTGTTTATAACCAAATTAGTTATTAACTGATTAATTACAGGTTTTTCTTAGGTGAATGAACTCCTTATTTCTAAATTTAGTTTTAGAGAGACAAAATCAATTAATTGTTCATTTTATATTTCACGAGGAGCCAATACCTTTGTTACAACATCACCTGTACTGACAGTATCATTTACATGCATTATTTAGCATGCATTATAATGTAAATTTTATGACCTCCCATTAATCAGTGGGGCTGGATGTTTTATTATTTATATCTATATGTATATGTTTTTTATGGTAATGCATGATGTGATAGAAGACATATACAGCTCAATAAGAGATCATTGTTATTATACAGGAGGACTCAGTAGGGGAAACTGCTAATTTTTTATGACTTATATGACTATGCATCTCTGGGCTCTGGTGTCATTGTTGGTTTTCTTAGGACTTATTTTTGCCTAGTGTGCAGCTGGCCTGTCATGGATGTTCATGCTTCCTTGAGAGATGCCATGCTGTGCATCTTACAGAATACAGTATACAGTATATTAGATTGTGGCTACATGCAGCTGTGCTCAGAAAATCTGGAGCACAGCAACAGTGGTAAGATGTCGCATGTGATTTTGTTTGGAAGCTACCCTGCAGGGCTTACAGTGCCTGGCCAAATCAGGAATCTAAAACATGTTAGGCATGAGTTAAGAATACAGGAATTAAAACTAATCATTTAGCCTGGGTTCATCTGTGGAGCAGCACTTATGAGAAGGTTAAAAATTGTCCATATGTCTGTTCATATACACATGATATGTAAACAAAGCTATGTCTTTGTTGTAATTTTATTAATTCCAAACTTAGTCTTGCAGATCCTCCTGCAAGGACATCATGCACTGCTAGTAAGAATGTTATTCCAAGCTGGTGAGGCTGTGGTAGAAAAACACCACATGAGTCAAGGAAACCCCAGCTCCCCTATTGTTCTACACTGATCAGACATAACATTATGACCACCCTTATAACTTATATATACTTACATTATAGGTCTCGCTGTTACTCATCAGAAAATGGACATGGGCCTTCTGACATCATAGTAGAGATCCCCTTGACCTAGTAGTTTGTTTGAGAAAGATGCACCCAACTCTAATGCAAGTATGCACCACTAACTGAGAGTATACACATTTATTTCTCACTGGCAGTTACAACACAGAGTCTGCCAGCAACATGAGCAACAAAGCACGTCAGTGCAGACCTGCTACTTCTCCAAGGAGTGCAATTGAGTGACTGGTTTCCTCTGACCTGTACCATCTGAAACTGTACAGCAAAGACATCATTTGGAATTAGAGTCACAGCTCTTACCAGGCTGCCTCACCACACAAACAGCATGGCATAGTGTAATCGTGTACCACAGCTAAGTTCAGGGCCACTTCATTTTTGTTACTGTACATCTGGTGCATTCATTTCATTGTTGTGACTTCCTCTCATCTTGGTTGTTGGGTAGTTTGTTTCACTGCAGAGCTGAGTTGTTTCACTCAGATGCAAGTCAGATCTCTTTTTGCATTAAGCAAGCCATCATACCTTCCTATCCATTCTGACTCCAAAGCTTTTCACAGATGAAGATACGTCGCGTGACTGATTCACAGAAATAGAAAAGACAAGGTGACAGTGTAACAATAACAACAAAAAGAGCAAAAGACATATCAGTTGGAGTTTTCTTGTATATCTGATAAAGAAATGTAGTACTTACCATTTTGTCAACAGTATTCACTTCTGGCTTTTTAGCTACAAACATGAACAAGAAAGTCAAAGTCCAGGACCCAACCAACGTTGTGACATTAGTATGTCCTTTTTGTATGCAAACTGCATGTGACAGTGCATATTTTTCTATGTGATGTAATGTAATGTACTTATTTTGAGACTACACAGAGGAAAATGAAACAAACAGATATAAAGTAATACATTGGCATGTTACTCTGAAGACACTAGGGTGTACTTTGTAAAGTCGGCTGCAGTAGGCACTAAAAGAAAAAAGTAGTACTTTTATTATCAGGCTTTCAACTTACAGCTGGCCTATTTCATGTTGCATGAGACTGACTGCCACCCTCTACTGTTTAGATTAACCCTTCAAACTTTACTAGCTATTGATATGGAAGTTTTGATTGTAATTATTTAAATAGTAAGAGCAGCTGCAAAGTGATAGTTTAGTATTTTTGAGAATATTTTGATTTTATGAGATTTCATTTTAACTTGAGCATTTTGACTTGAAAATGCTTTCACAAAGCCCTAGAGTGAATGTTTGTTTTTCTTTTTCTTTTTGAAAAACCAGTCACATACAACATTAGCTTGGAATAAGACTATTATAGCTGCAAGACTGTACAGTATATCTGTTGGTGACAAAACCTCGAGGCAAAAATGCTCTACATTGAATCCAGTTTCTGTATTTTGAGGCCCAGTTACAGTCAGTGCAACCAAATTTGTTACGTGGCTGGCTAGTCATTGTTAGTCATAATGCTGAATCATAAAATCAGTAAGCAATCATACATATGCAATGTTAATTTGCTATCTGTTATTGATGGACTGCCAGTAGTAGCCGTTACTGCTGAGTATTGGATATAGACTTACATAAATGTTCCTGTAGTAAATGGTAAATGACTAGATTTATTTTTCTACCTATTAGTACTTAAAGCGCTTTATTTAGGAAGGTACTCACGATGTCACATCTACTCGTGCATACAAGCACACACACACACACACACTCAGACCAGTGCCAAGCACTGGGAGCAACTCTGGCTTTAGTGTCTTGCTCAAGGACACTTCAGCATTTGGTCTATGAACCAGGAATCAAACTGCTAAGTTTGTGGACAACCTGCTCTTCCTACGCAGCAACAACCTTACCCCCTGTGACTGCTATGGGGTATTGTATGATTAGATGAGTAATGATTAGTCTGCTGCATTCATAATGAAATCAACTGATTGTTTGGTTAAAAAAAAAAAACTTAAATATATGCTGTCACAATTCCCCATAGACAAAGTTACACCATCACAGTACTTGGAGTAGTTTGCACTCTTAACCTCAAAATGATACATTACAATTATTAAAATGTGAAACTAGAATCATGTAAATGTATGCATCAAATATGACAAAAAAGAAATAAAACAATTACCCAAATAGGTGTGTCTAGAGCAAATATGTGATTCCAATACTTTGAGTTAAATGCATCACACATGATGAAGACTCCAATATTATAATAAAACTTTAGGGTCTGACTCAGGATGTGAGTTTAAAAACTTCAGACTTGCTAGTGAGTTCTAAAACAATGCCTTTGTCCTATTTCTGCTGATGTGAATACCCCTGTTACACCTGGAAAGAGCTGGACTGTAATTTATAAAGCCAGTGGATCCAGATTATCATATCCCAAGTAGTTTAGAAGGCACAATCATACAGCGTGTCTTTCCTGGTTTCATGTCCACTGAAACAGTTTTGAAAAGTTGTGTGCAGAGTTATCTGCTCTGAAGTGACATTTAATGACAGCATAGTTTGTTGACAGTACTTTTTTGGAGCTGCAGGATGTGGGAGGCACCGATACGTCCCTTTTATAGTAGCATAGATAATCCCAAAGAGATGGCAAAACAGATAGAAAGAGGCACAGAGAGAGATGTATCAACCCCCCAAGAAATGAGGGCCTGTTCGGTAGAGAGCTGTGCCTGGAAACAGAAATGGGATGTAGCAGATAGATACAGACATCATGCTGCAAGACCAAATTAAATAAAATGCAAGGGAAGGTCCAGCTGCTCGAAAGGAGCAGGAATTAAGCAAATAATGAGAAGGATCAGTGTCATCCCATTACTGTACTGATACATTATTAAAGACACACTGCATGCACACACATGCTGGGACCAAATGGAAGGCTTCACAACTCAGAGGAGGAAACAGCAATGAAGAAACGTGTAAATGGACAGTAGGAGTATGTGGGGGAGAGGCAGGTTATGATTCATTACTGCACAGTAATATCCCTGAAATGAATAGACTGTACATTATTCAGAAGAAAGAAGACAGCAATGGTGGATGAATGATGGATTTGTTTGTTTGCTAAAAGCAGAGATGAAAGCATCACTTTAGAACTTGTGATATTTTGTGAAGTAGTTCACAAAAAATGGTGGCCTAGGGAACAAATGTATAGGTGGCAGTGGCACAAAGCGAGCTTCCAGTCCCAGCACACATTAATGAAGAGGACATCTGCCTGTGAGCCTTAGACTCTTACAGTAAGTGAGTCAAAGGTTTGGAAATCAATTTGTGGCAGTTTAATGAATCGTTAATGATAATTAATAATTACTGTTACTGTTAGTATCTGTTACGGCATTTATCCTGAGGCTCTGTAAGGTGTGTCATAATGATGATAGTATGTCTAAATCAAAAATGATTCACATTTTTCACATTTCTCATTTACATGCAGATCATGGCTCAATTCTGGGTTCAAGTACAAATCTGTCATAAAGCCTGCAAGCAGACAGCATGGTACTTTAAATGACATCAGACTGTGGCAGCAAAAACTGTGGCTTTGAGTGACTGGAACTGCTTATATTCTTTTTGTGTGGCCATGCATAATCAGGGGGTAAGGGAGGCCCGCACACTTCTGGTCCTATAAGTGAAGTGACTGAGTGAGTTTCAAGGGACAGTGTGAACACAGCAACTTTCGAGGAGCAGAAATGCATGTGGACCGGCTGAAAACCAGTCCGTGGGTGGAGTTGGGGTCGTTTGCCTGAGGAGCGGGAGGGGGAAAAGATAAATCAGCTGGGGTAGCCTATATTAAGGGATCGCAATTCAAAGTGGTTTTATGGAAACGGAGCGACCGAAAATCCATCTTCCTCCTCCTCCTCCTCCTCCTCCCCCTCCTCCTGCTCTCCCCCCTCCTCCTCCCCATATCTCACACTCTCTCGCACGTCGCTGCAGTCAGGCACAAGCCGAGGCAGACCTGCGAGCTCAACGCTTTCCCTGTTTTTTCCATTTTCTCCTCATGAGGGGCTGACTGCATTCCGAAAACACTGAGGCCATGTTTTCATCCTGAGATCGACCTTGCCTGCGAGTCGACCGCTTTCATATACAGGCTCCCGTGGATTACTGAAAACAGACATTTTCTCGTGTATTGCGGTGTCCCTGTGTAACATGTTATATGCGCTGCAATGAGCCTTTGGGCAGGGGGCCGTGAGTAGCCAATGCAGATAGAGAGATGGAGAAGGGCAGATAAATGACGAGAGAATCCGGACTGAATAAAACCCTCGACGTTTCCTAATGAGCTCAGCGTGGATGTGTTCATTTTTCACAGAGAAGGAAGAGGACGCGCCGTTGATACGATCTCTTCTATCTGCGAAACAGACTGAATGACGTGAGCCTCGCGAGTTTAGTTAGAGCACCTTGGACAGCGAACTTAAAGGCTGATTTAGTCACCTGTCTCGACTTAATTCAAATTCGGTTTGCAAACAGCACTTTGTCCTGCTCTCACGTGAATCATCTGCCTTTGCTCAGCACTTTAATCTGGTGTTTAACTGGTTGCTTTAAGCGACTTGCATGAGGATCCTTTTTAGAAGCGACGACGTTGTGAGTTTGTGAGGTTATCCTTCAAACACGGCAGAGCAGATGAGGATCATTTTCGTAGTGCTAATTTAATTGAAGAAACGGTGGATGGAATTATTTGACATTCGTTGCATTTATTTGTTGACTGTTTTGCAATAAAAACAGTCCAAGTAAAAGTATATTCGGGCAAATTGAAATAGTAAAATGCGTTTCCATCTCTGAGGAACATCAGCTTGTTTCATGGCAATTCATTTGTCTTGACCCACACACAGCTCATCCTGGAGACTTCCAGCTGTACTGAAGGAATACACTGACTTGATCGAGCTCCGCAGAGCCAATAGCATCCACCATTATGGCTTGGCTTTGCCAGATCTTCCCCCGCAGGTCCGTCACCAGCTACTGTTTGACCCTTAGCCTCACTCTCCTCCTCTGCTGCACATGTCCGGCTCTAGGCAAGAAGAAACTCTACATTGGAGCCCTGTTTCCCATGAGTGGAGGCTGGCCCGGTGGACAAGCCTGCCTCCCCGCTGCTCAAATGGCCCTGAAGCTGGTGAATAAGAGGACCGACATACTTCCTGACTACGAGCTGGAGCTGATACACTATGACAGTATGGTGAGTAACTGTCAGTCTATAGACTCTTGTCAGAATATACTGAGTTCTTTCCAACTTTAATTAAATCTCATCAATTATATGTTGACAATTGGACAGATATGTGACAGACAAAAGATGCTGGATTTCTGGTAGTGAATTGCTACATTCGTGTATCATTTAGAAACAATTTTGTTCCAACCCACCACAACAGTGGTACCTCTCTACTGGACTGACAGCCCTGAGGGCGTGAAGAAACTGTTTTTTTGTATGTATGTGATGAACACAGTTAGGAATTTAAAAAAATGAAAAAGGCTACTTTATGAAAGAAAGTTGAAACCAGTGGCTTTATTGAACATGTGTTCATGCTTTGTAGCCATTAGAAACAGACTGCATTTTAATTTAACAGACGAAGGCTTAATGTAAGAATCATATATTTAGATCGAAAGAATTATGATTAAATTCCTTCATCTGTGAGTTTGTCATTGTCAAATGCAGTTTTGAAGGCTAATTTAAATGAATGAATTACCCATACACGGCGACAGTTTTTAATTCATTATTTTATTAACAACTAACATATACTAATCTAAAAGTACGTATGAAGCCTGTATTTACATTGTATTAACGCTGCCCTCAAATGGAATTGATGAGCTGCATGATCAAGACATTGTAGTTAACAATGCCTTTCAAAATATGTCCATTGATGAAGCTGTGAGTACCGCAAGAAGAGGTCATTCATATGGACATCTGTTGGACCTGAGCACATGACACCCTTTGAAGGCAGGAAAAAGTGCAGAAAAGGCAAAGCATATGATTTGTGTGTGGTGAAAGCACAGATAGAACTTAAGAATGTTCTGATATATATCTCATTTCTAGGTCTTTTGTGTATTGTATGTTTTAAAATGTAACATTCAGGCCACATTCGGCCTCAAAGAAATGTTGTACCTACTATACACTGGTGTGAAAGATTTTGTCTAAGACTAGGAGCTATACAATTGGCAAACAGTGCACACTACTAAATTCCTTAATCGCCTATTTCTCCCAGACTCCATGCAACATAAACTCTTACTATGAAAGTGGCACACAGTTTTAATTCAGATTTTATCTGCACACTAAACCAGACCAGGAAATTGTGTTATTGGTACATGGCTTGAATGTCCCCCCTTCACAGACACTGTATTGCACAGGCTGCACATCTTAGCTTTCTACCTCAGTTTTAAATAAAGCTGTCTATACCAGTATCATCATGATAACACACAATTTGGAAAAAGTATGCAAATGAATGTATGAATAGACCTAATGGATGTAGATTAGAAAACTAGAAATTAGAAATTCTCAGGCAGATTGTTTCTCCACCTGGGCAAAAGAGCCATCAATGAACAAATGCCAGACAGACCCCAATCACTGAGCAAACCAAAGATGTGGATTGAGACTCAGAGAAAGGGGAGCAGCGGTTACAAATAACATTCACCCAACAGGGAAATGATGGATCTCTATGTAGTATATATGCTCTCAATAATAAAAGCTAAATTTGGAGTACTGTTGGCAGTGCTTATTTAGATATGTAAAAGTTCGATTTCTGTTAATACAGTGCTTAAAATGACTGCTGCTTTAGGGTCCATTACATTACATTCAAATGCATCAAATGTTAAGAAATAGTAACACACATCGGGGATTACAGGAGCTTTTTTTCAGCAGCCTTCAAGTTGAGGAGTATTATTATCTGACAGTGTCATACCTGTTCACTCAATGAGCTTTTAATGAGAAAAATGTGTCTCATTCTCTCACGTTGACTCTTCTCACCTGAGCTTCTGACGCTACTCACAAACAAAGTCAAATGAACTGTGGCAGACTGGTGTATTTTTTTTTAACACATCACTCTGATCTGCATTGGATTCCTACTTCTAAAACCAAGAGTGGGGTGGGTACAAGTTTAGGGGTTGTAGAGGTTGGCATGACAACAGTAACCATGACTACTTAAGTTTAAATAAACACAGATTGGCTTCACGAAAAAGGCAAGATCATGCGCTTTGTATCATTGAACAAACAGGAGCAGATGCCTGAGCATTCATTGATCACAGACCTCTGAACCAATTTGCTGTGCTTCTAGGCCAGCTGCATCACACCATGCATGCACTGATGGATCCCCCACTGATCACAAACCAACAAAGCATGAAGAGATGCTTGAGAGGCCAGAAAAAAAAGACTGCGTCATCAGGTGGTGGATGATAAATGGATCAAGATTTTTTCCCAGATCTAGCAAAAAGATGATTCAGTGTGTTGGCGCTGGCCCTGTTGTGCTACACACTGAAGGCTCGTATGAGTGCAGTCAGCTGTGAGGAATGTAGCTCCAGATTACATACCAATCTATTTTATTCACCACTGAAGAGGGAAGCTTTCTCCAAACCACTTGTTACCAAGCCTGTTGACTTACTGCCATTAGGTGAAGAGCAGAAATCTAACCCATGCCCGAGCAGCCTTCTGTAACTCCACGGGAATGGATTTTACCCTCACAAACGGTGTTTCAGGAACTGGTTGCTAGGAAACAGCTTTAGTTCAATCTTTTCAGCTTTGCGCCCAGGAAACAATAGGAAATTAAAAGGTTTCTGACCCTAATTAATAATGTATTATTATTATTATTATTATTATTATTATTGTTATTGTTATTATTAATGTTATTATTATTATTATTATTTTGCAGATACTAATTAAAATACTAAAAGTAATTCAAATGCCCCCTTGAGCAATTTGAAAAGGTATGTTAGCGAGCTAGATAAGGTGTCAGTAAACCTGACTTGTCATATACACCATTAGCCACAACATTATGACCACTGACAGAGAATAAGAATAAGAAAAACCTTTATTAGTCCCGCAATGGGGAAATTAAATAACATTAAATAACTTTGACACTTTTGACTATACAATGTTCTACTGGGAAACTTTTGGACCACCCACCTACTAGACCAGGCACCCCCACCTCATAGCAGTCCTCCTTGACATTCCTTGTTGGCTGCAGTCAGATTCACTAGATCCCAGTTGATTAAGTATCTGTGGGATGATCCACAGAGGCCCCTCCCCTCAACCCACAGGACCCGAAGGCCCCCAATGACAACATACTGTTGCCAGACACCACAGGACACCCCCAGAAGGCCCATGTCCATACTCTGATGAGTCACAAGTGTTTTGGAGGCACAAGGGTGACTTTGTCTTTCCCTTTGGGCCTCTCTCCAGTTTTGACCTCAGCTTTTTTTTGTGTTACTCAGTTTTTCTATTGGCTTTTTAGTAACTGATTTGGACAAACAAGGCGAGTGAGTGAAAAAAGCATGACGACTTGCGTTTTGCGTTCAAGCTTAATTTATAGCTCAGTGACATGACCATTGTCTTGAACATGATAAATCTCTATGACCCATTCCACCTGCCTTACACCAGTGACAAAACATGACTGGCTTGTTATTTTTATTTTTTATTTTTATTTTTATTTTTTTGGGGGGGGGGTCAACTGTGCAATCAGCATATGGGAGCTGTATCTGTCATTCCTCACGGCCTCTGTATCCCCATAGATGCAATAGCAAACTGTGGTGGATCACAGTGTTCTTTTCCTTCTTGGATATGACCACCGTGAATTCCTGACATCTCTACAGGATTTCTGGATTGGAAAAAAAAGATTTCTGTATTGCAAGGCATCCATTACTACCATCTTTCAATTTCAGTTTGTTTTGACAATAGTATATTGACATCTGAGAGACAGTGTTTGGACCATATTTTCCTATTATTGCTCTATTATTACCAAATGGTCTGAATGGAGTAATATGACACACACATCAATGGCATGTCCTTGACATGCCACTGATGACAAAACCAAAATCAAATTCCCAACAGTCATCTCAACTTAACTTCTTTCTCAAATGATTAATGATCACCATGCCTTCATCACGTCTTATTTGTTGCATAGCGATCAAGATAATGGGGCTTGTCTGGTGGGTAAATGTTTTCCCCAGCATTATGCAGATGAATGCCTCTCCAGACAAGCATGCCAGGACTCAGGTTGAGGTGACCTTGGAACGTGCCTCACATCACCCCGTGGCTGTTTGCTCTACCACAGCTCTGTGTGCAGTTATGCTGAAAGGCATCCAATTGCAGCCCTTTCCAATTAAATATGTTTTTGACCACTTATATTCAACTCATATTTGTTTGTTTTATTTATCAATTTATCTATTCAGCATAGATAACATGCATGCACAATATTGTACTTCCATAATCAAGCATTTTACAACACTTTGGGCATAGAAACCTCTTTTAATGACCCTTCCCTGACCACCGAGACTGAGAGTTCTGCCCCAGCCATCAGTATTATTTTGACCCTGGTTTTCCCTGAACTCCCTTAGCTCTGCTCCCAGCGTGTTAAAATATCCTGTGCAGACTGTAAATCTGTGACTCATGTGGTAAAAAGAGTCGTGTAGTAATTGTAGTTGGTTGTTCAATCCCTGGCTGGCTGACGTTTCTGTAGATGTTTACCGGCTTCCTCCATTGGTTTGTGTGTGTGTATGTGTCCTTTTGCCCAACATTAAGTTATTCTTAAATAATATTTGTTGTTACAATTTTTTCCTATTCTTTAGTAATTTTACATCCTTTCGCTATATGCAGTTCACTGCAGGTAAACTGCAGAATGTGTGCATATGTTGACGGTCACGCTTTCTGTGTTTGTCTACAGTGTGATCCTGGTGAGGCTACCAAGTTGCTGTATGACCTTCTGTACACAGAGCCCATTAAAATTGTGCTGATGCCTGGCTGTAGCTCTGTGTCCACACTGGTGGCTGAAGCTGCTCGCATGTGGAACCTTATAGTGGTAAGTACCTTCTACTTCATGTATGGGGATCTTTAACATACAGTATAGGAATCAGCCCTGTGGGCCTCAGCAAGCTTAGGTGATGCCACAGTGAAAATTCACACCAAGATTAAGGAATCAGCAACATGATACTTGGTTACAGCAGTGATACTGATTGATTCAATCAGTCATGTATGACTACGGCCCTGTAAACCTTGGATTACTACGTCCAGAAGGCTTGGAACACAAGTGGCCAGTGTAAATTATTTGCATTCACATCTTCAACTGAAATTTGTCTGCAACTGATCAGTATGTGGCAAAATAGAGAGCAGTGCAAAAAGCTGCTGCCTTGAGTGCATTGCTTCTGCTGTCTCAGAACCACAAACAACGCTGTTGTGCTGCATGCACGGAAGTGTGCATCCCAACATGACAACTTAATACAAACTGTGGAAGGTAATGAGCTGTAAAGTCTCTGTTACTCACTGAGAACGCACACATTAAGTTACTATGTCAGCTATTCATTCATGTCTGCACCTGATGTTAGTTATTTTTGAGTCCTGAACAGCACCCAGATAATACCTCAAACCCTGAGATATAATAATATGCAGAGTACGACGTCTCTGCTGTACTGTTAAGTTAAATAAAAACAGTCAATATCCAGATCAATTACACATCATTGGTGCTGTCTAGAGGTCAGTCAAGTGTCTCTGAGCTCAGAGCAAAACCTTCTGTTCCCTGGGAAATGGTAGTAAAGTGTACTCAGACTAAAAAAGTGTTTCTGACATACACTATATTACCAAAAGTATTCGCTCACCTGCCTTTACTCATTCTGAAAGTGAAGTGCCATCCCATTCCTAACTCATAGAATTCAATATGATGTCGGTCCACCTTTTGCAGCTATTACAGCTTCAACTCTTCTGGGAAGACTGTCCACAAGGTTGAGGAGAGTGTTTATAGGAATTTTTGACCATTCTTCCAAAAGCGCATTGGTGAGGTCACACTACTGATGTTGGTCGAGAAGGCCTGGCTCTCAGTCTCCGCTCTAATTCATCCCAAAGGTGTTCTATCGGGTTCAGGTCAGGACTCTGTGCAGGCCAGTCAAGTTCATCCACACCAGACTCTGTCATCCACGTCTTTATGGACCTTGCTTTGTGCACTGGTGCACAGTCATGTTAGAAGAGGAAGGGGCCCGCTCCAAACTGTTCCCACAAGGTTGGGAGCATGGAATTGTCCAAAATGTTTTGGTATCCTGAAGCATTCAATGTTCCTTTCACTGGAACTAAGGGGCAAGCCCAGCTCCTGAAAAACAACCCCATACCATAATTCCTCCTCCACCAAATTTCACAGTTGGCACAATGCAATCTGAAATGTACCGTTCTCCTGGCAACCTCCAAACCCAGACTCGTCCATCAGATTGCCAGATGGAAAAGCGTGATTCATCACTCCAGAGAACGCGTCTCCACTGCTCTAGAGGCCAGTGGCGGCGTGCTTTACACCATTGCATCCGACGCCTTGCATTGCACTTGGTGATGTGTGGCTTGGCTGCAGCTGCTCGGCCATGGAAACCCATTCCATGAAGCTCTCTGCGTACTGTACTTGGGCTAATCTGAAGGTCACATGAAGTTTGTAGCTCTGTAGCAATTGACTGTGCAGAAAGTCGGCGACCTCTTTGCACTATGCGCTTCAGCATCCGCTGACCCCTCTCCGTCACTTTACGTGGCCTACCACTTCGTGGCTGAGTTGCTGTTGTTCCCAAACGCTTCCATTTTGTTATAATAGAGCTGACAGTTGACTGTGGAATATTTAGGAGCGAGGAAATTTCACGACTGGATTTGTTGCACAAGTGGCATCCTATGACAGTTCCACGCTGGAATTCACTGAGCTCCTGAGAGCGGCCCATTCTTTCACAAATGTCTTGTTTCACAGTCTGCATGCCTGAGTGCTTGAATTTATACACCTGGGGCCAGGCCAAGTGATTAGAACACCTGATTCTGATCATTTGAATGGGTGAGCGAATACTTTTGGTAATATAGTGTATGCTTTAATTTTGTATATGTGTTGCTATTTTTGTGCTACAAGGAGCTTTACCTTTGGTTCCTACTGCAACTCATTTTCATCATCATCATGACATACTGATTAAAAAAGTGTTAAATTCTGTGTCTGTTCATTTATGTTGAACAATAAATGAAGATAGTGTAACCTGATTATGCTTGATCTTATTTATTCTAGCTGGTGCCTGCAGCCTCTTCTCTCTTCCATGTCCAGGCTGCAGGCCCTCAGTGTTGAATGATTCCAATTGTAGCCCTCTAATATCTCAAATAGCCAACATTAAATAGTGTACTGACTGTCCTTAAAAATGTTTCTCTCTTTCTTTCTTCCTTGTAAACAGGACTTAAGATTGTAATATTACTGATATTTACTTGAGACTTGAAAGGTGTACAAATAAGAATTATGGCTCGATTTGATGTATATTACTGAACTTCTTTTCCCTGTAACTGTCAATAGAATTTATTTACATTTTGTCATATAGAAAAATTGGCGGCGTATTTGCAATACTAGGATTTAGTCTAATGTCTTTGCAAGAAGGCAAAGGCTTTTTGATGTAAATGTGCTTGTATTTATTTGTGTGCCCTTATTTTGTAGCTGAAAGACTTGAGTTCTGATTCTAGTTATTTCTGTCACCCTGTTTCTCAGCTGTCATATGGCTCCAGCTCTCCAGCTCTGTCCAACCGCCAGCGCTTTCCCACCTTCTTCCGCACTCATCCATCTGCAACTCTACACAACCCCACTCGAGTGCAGCTCTTTCAGAAGTGGAAATGGACTAAGATTGCCACCATTCAACAAACAACAGAAGTTTTTACATCAGTAAGTTTTGTGCAACACTGTCAGCTAAACACAATTCATCTTCTTCTTCATCTTCTGTGACCACCTGTCCTGTGAAGGGTCGCGGGAGGACTGGAGCCTATCCCAGCTGTCATCGTGCGAGAGACGGGGTACATTCTGGACAGGTCGCCAGGCTATCACAGGGCTAAAATACAATTCAATTCAATTTGTATAGCGTCAGTAACATTACAAGCCATCTCAAGCCTATTCTCAAAGTATAAAAGCCATGTAAAATATATGAGATCTTGTCACGGCTCCCTATTGCTAAATGATAACAATATTATACTTTGAGAGGTGAATTTATTTGACCTCATAGTAAACACCTCTCCTGCAAAGCAATGTTCAATGTAGAGTCACCTTGAACAAATCGGATACTCTCAGCCTCACGTATGATTAGATTTCAGCTACACAATGATGCAGTTGCTATGGCATTGCCTAAGACCCTATGTAGACTGTACACAGACCCTAACACTGTAGTTTGATGTGCACCTTCCCAGAAATGTAAGCACCATGTGACATGGACACAAAATCTGTGATTGGTCTCCTTGGTAGTAGTGTATTTCCACTTTAGCATTTCCGGACACTTCTCCATCTCCGCAATTTCTAAATTGTACTGTTTTGGATGAAGATGGAACACACTGAGGAAAAATTAGCAGAAAGTTCAAAGACAGAAACATTTGTGTCATCCGCAGCAAGTTTTAGTGAAAGTTTCAGTCGCCATTGTTGAAAGTGAAGCAGGTAAGTAGAGGAAGTAAACAGCATTTTGGTGGCGTTGTTACAGAGCAAGTCAGTCTGACTGGCGCAGTATACAAGTATCGCTGGCTTGCACCAGCACCACCTGCATAGGTTACGCCATCTACATCCTGTGTGTTACGGTCTGACCGGGGTGAGGTAGGACCCAAACGCAGGACAAATGGAAGAGGAGGCTGGTGGAGGTGAAACTAATGTTTAATAAAATAAAAAAGGAACAAAAGGCGCTGCTTGACCGCAGGAAAAACTAAAGGGGTCAAACAACAAAAACTGAAGGCAAAAAAACACTTGAGAAGCTGGTAAACACAGAGGAACAAAAAACACTGGAAACAGAAACACAGGGGAACCATCCATACGGAATGATGCAACAGGAACAAAGGGGAAGCCAGGGCCATATACAGACACGAGGAACCAAGGGGTGACGATACACAGGTGACAGAAATCAAGAGAGACCAGGTGACACTAATGAACTAATCAACACGAAACAAGGAGAGGAAACACAGGAAATCGAAAACTTAAAGTAAAACAGGAAACAGGACACAAAAACCCAGAACCATCACACTGTGGTACTTAAATGGTGCTTTAACCTGAAGGGAGCATGCTATCTGTGACTTCAGATGTGGAGGTGGTGAAAGATCATTGATACCAATATGGACAAGTCTATCAGAGTTGTGCAACTGAGTGATATACTGTACAAATGGTAAATGGTAAATGGCCTTGCTTTTATATAGCGCTTACCTCCTGAGCCACAGCCACCCAAATCTACGTAATGAGCCACAACTCTTCTTCCTCACCACTTTGCCCCTACGTAATGTTTCAATCTTCACATTTCTTGTGTGTGTGTGTGTGTGTGTGTGTCTGTGTCTTCTAGACTCTGGATGATCTGGAGGAGAGGGTGAAGGAGGCAGGCATTGAAATCAGCGTTCGTCAGAGTTTCCTCACCGACCCTGCTGTGGCTGTCAAAAACCTCAAGGTGCCAGTTCAAGACAGAGAGCTCCTGGATAGTTGGAAACAACAGTCCAGCCATTACAGAAGCATTCAGTGTCTTACTGAATGACTCCATAACCAGAAGGTTATGGAGTCATTCAGTATGACACTGAAATTTTGTAGCTGCACTTAAGCTGCCCTGTGGGCCTCAGTCTCATAAAAAGAATGATAAATGTTGAAGCAAAGGCTGAAGTGTTCTCAGACACAGCCCCATTAAAGTTAAATTACAGCATGTCCAGTTCCATAGAGGTCCATTCAGAAAGTGACTACTTCTCTTTTAAAAAAGCATTTCAGTCCCTAAAGATGCTGCTGTCTCAGTTTTGACTGTATTATTTCAGTGTCCTTCAGTAAATGGAGATTGCTAAAAAAAAGGGTTCATGACTATCACAAAGGCAATTTTGACTACTTGAGGTATTTATGTCTGTATGTTCTCACTGAGTACTCAAGAGCTGAATACACAGCCAGTCTTTTTCACTTTGGAAATGTTGTTGTGACGCTTCTTCTGCTCTTCAGAATCACAGAGCCTAAAAGGGTGAACAAAGTACACTAGGTTTCCTAAAGGTTCTCTAAATGCATCAGTGGATGTTGATGGCTACACTTGATCAAAGAATGCTATCCACATTTAATGGCGGTTATAAGTTACATCAGTACGTTTTCACATATTTTACATAAGGCACACGTACTGGTTTTTGCAAACCCATCATATATTCTGCATAGTTCTGCAAATACTACGCTTTGGCCTATTTTTTGTCTTTAATTAGCCGTGCAACTTAAACCTGTTTCTATATGCCAACAGCAACACATATAGCTGGACCCAGCACAGCTTCTGTTCAGTGCCGGCAGTTTCTACAATTTCAGGGGCAACAGAACGGCTGCTTTTGGGATCGTTAGTTTATGTTTATGCAAAGCTAAACTATCTACATCTTGGCTACTAGAAATTTTATTCATATCACTGTGGCCTAATGTAAAAAGGACCCCAGCTGTCACTGAGCGAGAGGCGGGGTACACCCTGGACAGGTCTGCCACAGTGGGAGGAAGCCAGAGTAGCTGGAGAGAACCCACGCAGGGAGAACATGCAGATGCTACACAGAAAGGTCCCTGACGGTGGTTATAAACCCAGAACCTTCTTGCTGGGAGGCATCAGTGCTAACCACCATTCTGGGGAGTACATTTATGCTTTACATGCTTTTCAACATTAAACAGCGAGTTATTGAAGTCATCAGTGAATTTTAATTGGAGTTCAAAAATAACAGACTAGGACACAGACTATCAACACAAAGACTGGGCTCATCAGGTAAAATCTCCAAAATCGCAATATTTGTATTGTTTCATTTCTAATATGAGCGTGATTAGAGAAAGCAAGTAAGGACTGCACATTGCACATTAGTAAAAGCGTGGTTCCTTTTTGAACCTTTGTGCTGGCAGTGTATTCCATCCTCCTTATCATCCTTCCTCCGCTCCTTTCTCCACCTGTGTCAGCCTGACTGGCTATCTTCCTGGCACACGCACACCCTACAATGACCTTGCCCAGCATGTCGACCTAGTTTTGGTGTGCAAGATTAATTGGCCATTGCAGAAGAAACCATGGTAACAGCAAGAATGTAACCCAGTACTACAGTGTGTGTGCCGGGGGTGGGAGACCTTCTATTCCTAATGCATTGTACAAGGCCTTTAACTTGTGCTTTTAATGTTCACCCTATGTGTTACTCTTTCTTTTTCACTTTGAAGCGCCAGGATGCTAGGATTATTGTTGGCCTGTTCTATGAGACGGAAGCAAGGAAAGTCTTCTGTGAGGTAATGTCTTATGTTAAGACTCACTTGTCCCTATATTTTATATTTCAGTATGTTGAGTTTTTTTTTTTTTCAGTTTAATGCACTGATGGCCATATCATGCGAAGATATATCTGCTGGAAACAAACCATTTCCACAGTGGTTTGCTGAAAACCTGATTTTAACAGTGTGGAGATTTCATCATGGTTTTGTTCAGTTATTAATTCAGTTTGGTTTTCTTTTGTTTAGTTGCTCCCTGATTTATTTTGAAGATATCTTATTCATCTGTCCTAGTTTGCTTTGAATCCTATGTTTGTGTTTGTCCTGACAGTTTTCATGCACCATTTACTGTGTATGTTTACCTCTTGTAGTTGTCAGTTTGTCTGTGTTGCATTATACCTACCAACATTAAGATTTCAGAATACAAGAGTTTAAATAATTGAAAATGAAGGGTTTTAATCCAATGCAATCAGACAGAGCAGTGTATGATATTAGTAGAAACTACACCTCATATCTGTATTTCCATTAGTTTTGTGTTCAGTGCTGTGTATTTGAAAGCATACATATCTCCCAAGGATATGCTGTGAGTGTTGTGTTATTGCTATGGTTTGAAATTTGCAAGAGGGATTTTCCTCTGACTTTCTGAGAAATTAGCTTAGAGTGAGTCTTGTGGTGATGGGCAGATCAACCTGTTACCCAGGCAGGTTTTTTTATCTAAGCTTAGTAGAGAATACCACTGCGTGCAATGTAAAGCCACAAAGAGCATGAAAAAAGGCAGAGACAGATTTCTGCCTGCAGTATCCTCGCTTGATTCTGTAATATTTCTATTAATTTGCAGGTGTACAAAGAGAAGCTGTATGGCAAAAAGTATGTGTGGTTCCTCATTGGCTGGTATGCAGACAACTGGTTTAAGATCAAGGACCCATCCATCAACTGTACTGTGGAGCAGATGACGGAGGCTGTGGAGGGTCATGTAACTACAGAGATTGTCATGCTCAACCCAGAGACGGTGCGAGGAGCCTCCAACTTGGTAAGATATGTGATATCTTATAATGTGACTCAAACAGTTGTGCTCAAGAAAACTCATCTGCAGCTGCAGAGGCTGCTGGCAATTTATGCAATTTTTGTTTCATGCAGCAGTTTTTATATTTTACTACACCAGCAAAGCTACATTGCTGTGTATATATTCCAGAATAGGGTTCTTCCATAGACTACTTCTATTAAAACACATAAAACACTTTTTTCAGTGAAACACAGTCGAGATTTTTGTGTCCTGTTAAGATGCAACATTCTTTTTGAACTCATTATGAATCAACACATCTTTATTTCATAGATTCCAGATAAGGAAGAGTTGTAGACAATGTACAAAGAACCTGTCAACCAAGATCTGTGATTATGAGACTTCTGGTTCATTGTCGATAATTATTTTGTATAGTATGCGAATTAATCATGATCACTCCCAATGCTCATCTTTTCAGATTGGCTTCCACTGAACGACATTCAGTAAACACAGTAATCATTGACAATCTTATGCTCATGATCTGATGTAATCAATTTGCAATTCAAATCAGTTTGATTTTATGTAGCATTAATAACAATTGAGAGATGGACACACATGCTATACAGTAATAGCACACAAATGCATGAGTAGTAATAGAGAAGAAAATAGAAATAGAGATTAATGGATAGGAGCTCAGTGCAAGAGAGGAGGAGGTAGAGGAAAGGTGCTCAGTGCATCATTCCCCAGCAGCATAAGGGACGGTTCACCTGAGCCAGCACTAACTATAATATTTATCAAAAAGGAAAGTCTTAAGCCTAACATTAAAAGCAAAGAGGAGGAGTACGAGAGGGTTATAATAGCTGAATGCTTTACCTCTCATTCTACTTTTTGAACCACCAGTACGCCTACTCTGCTGGGACCTCGTTGTACCGTCATGGTACAATGAGATCTTTGAGAAACAGTGGAGCTAGGCCTTTTGGGGTCTCATATGCAAGGAGGAGGATTTTAAAAATTCTATTCTAGATTTTAAAGGGACCCAATGAAGAGAAGATAAAACTAGAAAACTGGAGTACTATGATCTCTCTTACTAATTCCTGTCAATGCTCTTCCTGCATCATTTTGAATCAACTGCAGGCTTTTTAAAGAGCTATTTGGACAGCCAGACAGTAATGAATTACGGTAATCCAGCCTGGAAGACACAAATGCATGAACCAGTTAGCATCACTCTGAGACAGGATGTTCCTAATTTTAAAGATATTATGCAACTGAAAGAACGCAGTCCTGGTCACTTGTTTTTATCCATATTCTGGTTTGGGGGTGGTGTCTAGGAGGTGGATGGAACATACAGAACAGAACATTGTTCTTAATGTAATGCTATGCCGGAATGGAACCACGGTTTCTCACAGTAGTCCTGGGGGCCAAACCTTTATGTCTTGAAGGCATGCTTGGAGTTTAACCAGCCGACTGGTTTCACCTGGTTTCATGGATAAATATAGCTGGAAGTTATGTGCATAGCAATGGAATTTTATGCTGTGCTTCCTAATAATATTGCCTAAGGGAAGCATGTATAATGTGCTATAAGAAAAGGTGACTTATTGAGTCTCTCTATAACAGTCTCTTTATATCTCTTTATAACACTGTATAGGAGCACATTAAATGTGCAGACCGTTTTATCACACAAATAACACATACAACAAAATGCAGTTTTAGATTACAAGCTGATTACCTTTTTCTCTTTTACTTTCTGAAACAGGTGGCTTATCACATCACCCGTTTCCATCTCAAACCAAAACCAAAATGAATTGTTTTATTTGAATCACACTAGTGACTAAAACACACCCAAGGTGGAAACTCCTGTAGCACACTATTATTATACAGAAAACTATTTGACCTGAATTGATGTTTAGGATTTCTCAGACGGACGGTCACTTTAAGTGAGGGGACTGTAAAGGTGGACATATTTTAAATTTTAAGTTACTAATGCGTATCTCTAAATGTGAATTGGCAAAAGAAGGAAGTCATTGGTCCACAACAATGGATATTGGTTGACAACATTTCAGGCAAAGTAGTAACCGAGCAGGAGGATCCTACTCTGTCTACTGGTTCCTGGTCAGCCAAAACAGTTAAGACACACCCTTTGCCATTTGGGATTAAGTTGTGAGCTAACCATGGTACTCGAATCTGTACAGTTTCAACACAATCTTGTGGCAGTTTTCAAAACAGCTCTGATATCTGATCAGTTGAATTTTGTTAAATTATAATTCACGTTAATATGTGGCTCCGTTGTGTGAAAGCTCTGTTTGAGTTAGTGGAGGACCTCTTGGCATGCAAGAATATCCTGTGATTGATTAGTGTGTAGGGAAGTGACACTGACTGTGAGAGGTACACATTTCAGGTATAAACACTTCTCATCCAGGTGTGCTTGGAATTCACCTGTGTCATTCATTCTGTGTGATGGGCTGACTCCACATGTCATCACTGGATGAAAAGCTTGAAACACACAAAAGCCGTCCAAATTAACCAATAATGTAAAGTAAATGTGCATAGTGGACTACAAAAGTGCAAATTACATGCTCAAAGCATTTGACAAGCATTTTGTCCATTTTGACACACTGTTTTTTTGTACCACTACCTACCAATACATATTCATTGTAAGTGTAAACAGACCACACACATACACAGTTCTGTGCCATTCAACTCTTGGCATCTGAAGAGCCACGCTACATTAATGTCACCAGGTGTAAGGGTTACTTACTATTGATTGGACATATTGGTCCTTGCACCTCTGCCAGAGACACAAATAACCCAATTTCCTAGACCACCACAGCTCACATCAGTTGTTTGGCTATAAAGGTTACATTGTCAAATTGTCTGCACAGTGCACAGTGACCAGTTTCCCTTCAAATCAAATGGCTCATGCTTTAGACTGCAGTGTGGTGTTTTGAGATGAATGATAAAATCCTTGTTTCTATGGTGCTTTTGTAATAAATGATGATAGATGAAAGTTTTTAATAGCTCTTTATAATTAAAACCGACGAGGTATTCAATGGCTGTTCCCCATGAGACAGTGTGGAATGAAGGTGATAATTGTCTTCACTTCAAGCAGGTGTTAGAGGAGTTGGCAAGATGTAAACAGTGAACTCACATGATGTGGCATGCATTTCTTTCAAGGAAACCTAGATATTTCCATGAAACGAAGTAACAGAGGGGTAAATGCACCATGTCTATTTGACTTCTGTCCCAGAGGCCTTACGCAATGAATACTCAAGTACTGATCTGGATTGGTTTTAGGTGGAATATAGATTTAATGAGAAATGTATATTTCACCAATTTGATTACCTTGATAACAGTTATTAACACTGAGTTTCAGGATACTTGTTATACTACAGCTAAACACACTAACTTCAGACATGTGGTTTATAAGGTCAGCTAGTTGTAGTGTGGTTTTCAGGGTTGCTCTGGTTTTGCATGCATTGAATATGTTGAAGAAAATATTGCATTCATTTTCCCAGGCATTCCTCTGTGAGATGGCCCACCTTTACTTTCTAAGTAAAATATGACACAAAAGGGGTCATAGTGAGGTCTCAGTGACTAGCAACATACACACCCTGTCATGAATGGACTAGCCAGTAACAAAATCTGCCACTTGCGTAGCTGAGTTTGAGAACACATTGCATGTATTCACGCAGGATGATCTTACAAGAATACACGCTTGAAGTTCTAGCTATAATTAAGGTTAAGTCTAAGCTACTGAACCTCAAATGAGTTAAATGCATCCACTGCAAGAATTACACTGAAGAATCTTGTGTGCTTATGGAGAAATCATGTCTCTGGTTCAAATCCCTGTCTAAGGTGACTTGAGCAAGCCCCTAAACTCCCTCCAAACTGCTTCCCAGGGGCTGTATGTGTGTGTGCTCAGTGCTCTGAGTATACTCCCCATGACGGATTGTTCTGAAAATCTGGACCCCAAAAAATGCCCAAAAAGAGAATCCATGAATGACCCATCATTACACAACATCACTGCAGATTCTTTTTATAACACTGTAAGAGTCAGGGAAAATGTGTAATACCTCTAATTTGCAGTAAATGGGTGACATTTTTGAACTCATAATAAAGGTTCATTGCACACAGGGAAATACATCATGGGGTTTCTGTTTGATTAAAGAAAAATAGGTGATTAAAGCATGCATAATTCTCTGGGGTATGATGAGTTAGGGACATAATAAGGAGGAAAGCAGTACATGTTCTATGACTGAAAGTATTCAATGAAGATGCTGATGGAGGACAAATATTCTTGTAGCAGTTCTGCCATCATAACAAAAATTAGGCATCTGTGGATGGATGACTGAGAATAATAGGAATGAACTAAAGGCTACTGAAAATGTGGAGAATTACGCTGCAACAAAAAGAGACATGTGACAGCTGGAGTAGGAGTTGTTGGTGTGACAAATCTACTGACTACTTCCTGCTGCTCTCAAAGATGCATGGACATGTGGCTTTTAGAAACTATTAGGTTAAACCTGAGCCTAATTAACAAGGTGGTCTTCAGTGGATGATATATATATGCAAAAATTCCAAATACATTTGCAGCTGGAGCCTGTTGATATTTAAATCTGTGATAGACAGGTCTCCAGTCTATTACGGGGCTAACACAGAGAGCTTGACAACCATTCACACTCACATGCACACCTACGGCCAATTTAGAATCACCAGTGAACCTAATGAGCATGTCTTTGGATGGTGGGAGGAAGCCGACTGGGGGCCTTTCCTCACAGCATTAGTGCTAACCACCACTCCACTGTATCACCCACATTCTTAATGTTGATGGTAAATGGTGCTTTTATATAGCACTTTTCTACCCATTGGTACTCAAAGCGCTTTTACAGTCAGAGACACATCTACACATCATTCGCTCACACAAGCACACACACATTCACACACCATTCAAGGACACTTCGACATGTGGCACATTCCGGGGATCAAACCGCTAACCCTCTGGTCTGTGGACAACCCGCTCTACCTACTGAGCCACAGTGATATGGTTTAAATGGTAGAGGTGTGTTATAAACCCTAGAGTGTCACTTGCGTGTCAGCAAAATAACAACATCATTACAGAAAAGGTTCAAAACACAAGATCATGTCACAGACATTGAAACAGTTACAAGAATACTTCTTCACAGGATTTGAATGGCGCTTACCGGACTTCAGTTTCTGTGTAAGAACATGTGTCATCATTTTAGTGTGGAGGCTTGGCTGAGTCAAACATAAGTCACTTAGCTTTATATACTTTATTGCCATTGATTCACTGGTGATAAGACATTATAACATATGAGATATACCATTTTATATCACTTCAACCTGTCAATCATCTGATGCAACTGACTCGTTCAAAGCAATAGTTTGTGATGTTCTCTCCTCTTCAGACCTCTCAGGAGTTTCTAGCCCAGCTGATGTCAAAACTTGGGGGTAAAAATCCAGAGGAGACGGGTGGTTTCCAGGAGGCGCCACTGGCTTATGATGCTGTATGGGCTCTAGCCCTGGCCCTCAACAAGACTGTGGGACCACTAAAAGCCAAGGGTTACCGTCTTGAAGATTTCAACTACAACAACAAAGATATCACCTCTGAGATCTACCGTGCAATGAACACCAGCTCCTTTGAAGGAGTTTCAGTAAGTGCATAATCCAGAGGAAGACAGAAAGAGAGGGTGAAAATGGTTAAAAAAGGCCTGAGAGTGTTGGATGCTAATATGAGAGAGAATGAGAGAGAGGGTCACTGTTTGAAGTGTATAGGGAGTTATTACAACAATAAAATTCTGCCCTTTTCTTTCAGGGTCATGTTGTATTTGATGCTCAAGGTTCTCGTATGGCTTGGACTCTAATTGAACAGCTTCAAGGTATGATACAGCACATATCTATTCTTTGAAATGAAATTCATTTCATTAGATTAAATGTTCAGTAACCTTACTCTATCCATCAAATTGTATGTATGCACAGTTCAAACCAGAAATTTACATACACTCTATATAGAAAGACATTTTTTTTCTCTCTCTTTTTCTGTTTTAGGTCAGTTAGGGTCACCAAGATTATTTATATTTGCTAAATGTCATAATGACAGAGAGTTGTTTTTACTTCTTATTACTTTCCTACATTACATTTCCTTACATTTCTTACATTTCTTTTGTATTGCTGGTGACCCAGAGTCTGCTGTGTCTGACACAGAATTGGCAATACTTATAGGTTCATCTAAATGGAGGCCGTGCAAGGTTTAAAAGTGGCAAAAGATGTTTACCAAGTACATCCAAAAAAGGTTCAAAAGAGGCAACTGGACTGGACTAGAGTTTTTTGAGAAGACGTTTAAATAGGAACCCATATTGAACTCCTACTTAAACCTGCTTAGGGTCATTGTCCATTTGGAAGACCTATTTGCGCCTACAACTTCCTGGCTGATGTCTTGAGATGTTGCTTCACTATTTTTCCATAATATTCTTTCCTCGTGATGCCATCTGTTTTATGAAGCGCACCAGTCCTCCTGCAGCTACACACTCCCACAACGGGATGCTGACACCCCCATACTTTACAGTTGGGATTGGTGTTCCCAGGCTTACAAGCTTTCCTCCTTTCACTCCAAATGTAATGGTGGTCATTATTGACTGAACAGTTCAATTTTAGTTTCATCAGACCATGGGACATGTCTCCAAAAATTAGGTTTTTGTTCCTTTGTGCATTTGCAAACTGTGATCTGTCTTTTTTTTATGTTGTTTTTGGAGTAATGGTTTTCTGTAGCTGAGTGGCTCTTCAGCCCATGTCCATGACTCGTTATGGATAATGACACTCTCTTACCAGCTTCAGCTACCATTTTTTTGCTTTTGTTCTGGGGTTGATACCATTGACTATATACAGTATAGGTTGATACGTACATTCTGTACGTCTGGACACAGAACCTTCTTTCTGAGCGATATGATGACTGGACATCCCTATGGTGTTTCTTACTCGGGTATAATTGTTTAATCAAATTAACCTGTTTAACATATTTCAAAGAAACATCACGTTAAGTGATTCAAATATTTTTGTCAAAGAAATTCAAGATTCTGTATTGAGCATAAAGTCCCATTTTAGCCTGTGTTAAACTCTCCTGTCAGATTATAGCTCTCTGTTCTCTATGACAAGTTGCACCAGGCCTGTTTCACGATTCCCCGACTTTGATATACCAATGCCAGATATGCAAATAGAGTAGAAGAAAGGCTGCCTAAAATAGTTCACATTCAGTTCTTTTAATCTAAAACGTACAAAAATGCTTTGTGTTGCCTACTGTTTAAATTGCATGGTACCTGGTATTTACAAAAAGTGTACTATGACTTGAAACTTGGTCATAAAGTAGTTTTGGAAAATTCTTACACAGTTTTTGCATTCTGATATAAGACCAGTGCAGCAGCTAACTTATTATTGCTATTGAAATTATTTTATGAATTTTTTTCTCTTGAATCTTCAGCTTGCATTTCCTAATAATTATTATTCTTAGGGGTTACAATATAAGAAAATAAGTATTTTTTGTTTGGTTTATTTTTCTGTCCTTTCAGCAGTAGCCTGAAATGACTGGTAACAGTTTTCTACACTCATCTCATCAGTCCTCTTGCACAGACCTGGAGGGTTTCAGTGTTGTTTTATATAGAAAGAGAAAGAGAAAGGTGGCTAAGAGTTTATGGGAGTCCTTTTTGTAGTGGCTTCCTTTTGATTGCTCAGCCTGTGTTCCCTGTGCTCGTTCCACCTGATTTACTTTGTTGGTGCTGGTTTCATCATCCATCATGGGATGGGTCAGTGATGAGCTGCTGTTTGTTTCATGTTAATTGGACTGGCACTGGGAAGAGCCTTGATCAGGCCTAAGCTCAGTGGTAAAATAGAAAAGCCCATAAAATGATCACTGAAGCACCTGTATGCTTGCTTCCTAGAGTGAACTTAATTAGTTTTGCTGCAGTACATACTGTAATACAACCTTTCTTTGTGGGTTTTGACTGGATGTCATGGTAGTCCTGTCATATGTCAGCTTTAAACATTTTCAATTTAAAAAGATAACCACAAGCCAATCCACGTATGCATCTTGTTTGTTTGCATACCAGTACAAACAAAATCTGAATATTAAACCTGTACATATATATGTATGTACACTCACCGGCCACTTTATTAGGTACACCTGTCCAACTGCTCGTTAACACTTAATTTCTAATCAGCCAATCACATGGCGGCAACTCAGTGCATTTAGGCATGTAGACATGGTCAAGACAATCTCCTGCAGTTCAAACCGAGCATCAGTATGGGGAAGAAAGGTGATTTGAGTGACTTTGAACGTGGCATGGTTGTTGGTGCCAGAAGGGCTGGTCTGAGTATTTCAGAAACTGCTGATCTACTGGGATTTTCACGCACAACCATCTCTAGGGTTTACAGAGAATGGTCCGAAAAAGTTTTGTGGGCGGAAATGCCTTGTTGATGCCAGAGGTCAGAGGAGAATGGCCAGACTGGTTCGAGCTGATAGAAAGGCAACAGTGACTCAAATAACCACCCGTTACAACCAAGGTAGGCAGAAGAGCATCTCTGAACGCACAGTACGTCGAACTTTGAGGCAGATGGGCTACAGCAGCAGAAGACCACGCCGGGTGCCACTCCTTTCAGCTAAGAACAGGAAACTGAGGCTACAATTTGCACAAGCTCATCGAAATTGGACAATAGAAGATTGGAAAAACGTTGCCTGGTCTGATGAGTCTCGATTTCTGCTGCGACATTCGGATGGTAGGGTCAGAATTTGGCGTCAACAACATGAAAGCATGGATCCATCCTGCCTTGTATCAACGGTTCAGGCTGGTGATGGTGGTGTAATGGTTGTGGGGAATATTTTCTTGGCACTCTTTGGGCCCCTTGGTACCAATTGAGCATCGTTGCAACGCCACAGCCTACCTGAGTATTGTTGCTGACCATGTCCATCCCTTTATGACCACAATGTACCCAACTTCTGATGGCTACTTTCAGCAGGATAATGCGCCATGTCATAAAGCTGGAATCATCTCAGACTGGTTTCTTGAACATGACAATGAGTTCACTGTACTCAAATGGCCTCCACAGTCACCAGATCTCAATCCAATAGAGCATCTTTGGGATGTGGTGGAACGGGAGATTCGCATCATGGATGTGCAGCCGACAAATCTGCGCCAACTGTGTGATGCCATCATGTCAATATGGACCAAACTCTCTGAGGAATGCTTCCAGCACCTTGTTGAATCTATGCCACGAAGAATTGAGGCAGTTCTGAAGGCAAAAGGGGGTCCAACCCGTTACTAGCATGGTGTACCTAATAAAGTGGCCGGTGAGTGTATATAGACCAGATGTTTACACACACTGTGTTAAAAGACTCATAAACCTTTTTTTTCCTCACTGTCTGAAGTTAAATCAGACTAAACCTCTCCTGTTCTAGGTCAGTTAAGTTTACTGTTTTTTTTTCCTATTTGCTACATGCCACATTAATGAGACAGAGAATTCATTAGAGAATTTTTTATTACTTTCTTCAAAGTCAGATGTTTACATACGCAAAGATTATTATGTCTTTAAACAATGAAGGAAAGCCCTGATGATGATGTCATGGCTTTGGAAGCTTCTGATAGGTTAAGAGACAACATTTGAGTTAATTGGAGGTACGTTTATGTGTTTTTTAACATAGTAATGTATGTAAACATCTGGTTTCAACTGTATATCGCAATACAATTTAATAGTGCTACAGGCTGCAAACATTTGGTTGAAAATGTGGAGAATGACACTGCAACAAACGGCAAGATTAGAATTGTTAACATTTCAGAAGTATCTGATCTGTGGATACTAAACACCAGGAGAAACATTCATTATAGTAAGAGGCATTACTTCCCCTCACTCCCTCTCTTTCTCTCTCCCTCCCCCTGTCTCTCTCTCTCTCACACACACACACACACACACACACACACACACACACACACACACACACACACACACACACACACACACACTTTCTTTCTCAGGAGGGAGCTACAAGAAGATTGGATACTACGACAGCACCAAAGGCAATCTGTCCTGGTATGGGAATGACAAGTGGATAGGTGAGAGACATTCATCTTCCTCTGCCCCTTTATTTTTCTCTTTATCACTGTCTGTTGTATTCCCTCTGCCTTCCAATCTACAGTTTTCAATGACCCAGCATCCTGAACCCCTATCTCTTTAATTCTTCTTTTCCTTCATTGCTTTCTCTTCTCCCTCATCCTTTCCCACTCTCTGCATACAAGGATGGCTACAAATGTTTGTCAGTCAGCCAGCCAGTCTGGTTTTATTTAGGATGTGGGGAGGGCTCCTGCTGACTTGTCGCAGCTCAACAAATATCCAAGTGATTCAGTGCTAGATAGAGCTGCAGTTAAGCAATGTGATGACAATTTGATTCCATTTACAAATTAAACACAGAAACCCATTCAATGCCATAACAGCAATGTAAAAAATTGAATATGCCAACTGACAGTCCCAAAAAACAGCAGAAAGCAGTGTGGGTGGCTTAATAAGAGAGCCATGTGACTGTGACGATGAGAAATGAAACTGTGTTCTTTAATCAGTACACCTGGGAGCTCTGTGTGCGTCCATATCAGTTCTACCTTGAGCACTGACAAGATGCAGGTAACAGTGGTTTTGAAATCTATGGAGGAAAACAGAATCAAGTGATACAATCAGCAATGGAGGGGAAGGTGTAATATCAGATTGTTTGTTGACCTGTAGACAGTACAAACCCTTTGGGGATGTTGTAGGCGCTTTTATTTGAGAATTTAAGGTATTTTAAAAGAGTAATCCATTGTCCCTTCAGTAGCTCCTTACAAAACATATGTAAAACGCTGTTTGTTTTAGCACTGTATGGAAATCCCTTACTGTGACTTAGAACTTGCTGAAGATACTGCTGATGTAGATGTGGATTTCCCACTACTCCTCTGAAAATTAAGCTGCTGAATCTCAAGTAGTTGTTGACATCTCAGCTGTGAAGACATAAACCAAGTTGCTAAGTCCCTTACCTGCTGTCACTGAAAAGCACTGATACATTCCTGGCAGGGTGCCACAAGCACATTTTTACAAACAAACCAACTGACAGAAGGTTAACCAAGTGGCCTCTCACTCTAGTATGACAAGACCTAAGGGAGGACCAGGGGAAGTATTGACCTCATATGTTTTTGATGGTTGACACTGTGGTCATGCTGTCATTAGGCAGGGTTACCCACATTGGGTCTGAAAGTCAACAATTGCTTTTGACTTTCAGACAAGTTCAGTGACAGTCGCCTCAGGTCAACATGTCCTCCTTTGCCTTGGTCAGCAGTGTCTTTCCTTGTAGTGAACACCAAAAAAATAACTGATGTGGTGATGTGGTGACATTACTGAATTATGCCTCCACAAGGTGACCTGGGACCTCATATACAAAGACTTGTGTGGATTTTCTACTGAAACCTGGCGTAAGTTCAAATCCAGGAAACATCCTAGGTCCAGATGTATGAATCTGTGCTTTCTCATGAATCCAAGCAAATCTCCTTCGTACATTCCAATCAACATGGAATTATGCGCACGTTCTGGCGTACCCGACCCTCCCCATTTCCACACCCCCTTTTAAATACGCATTCAAATGGGCTCTGCACCTGCGAATTGGAGACGCTGTTCACGGGCGCGCAAAAATGTACTCTTTGGCACGCTGTCCTCCGGCATAAACAACAAAGACAAGAAGAGTGAGTGGGAGAGTGTGTGAGAGGCCGTCAATGCTGTGGGGTCAGAAAAGCACACACGCTGAACTGAAAAAATAAGAGGTAAAACATCAAGGTGGATGTGAAGCAGAGGACGGCTGTCCACCGCCAAAGTGTGGTCAAAACAGGTGAGGGGACAGGAGAAGAGGAGCTCACCCCGTTTGAACAGAGTCACCGCAATCATGGGTGATGCTGCTCTCTCAGGGGTGGTGGGAGAACATGTGGGTGACTCTTTAACCCCAAGGTAATACCCATGTATTTGTGTAACTCACAACACGTGTTCATACTGGTCATGCAGTAGCCTGCTCTCAGCCCTATAAGATAGAGGTTCATGCGTAAATGCTGCATGTTTGGTATTATTTGGTTTGGAATAGGAGTGGGACTTTAACGCGTTACGATTAATTAAAACAATTAACACATTTAATCACAGTTTGTATTCCAAACATGAGGAATATTTGTCAGTGTACGATTTCCTGGTATACCGATTATGCGTCAGAGGGCTAACCTACCAAAATGGAGGAATCAGATGAAAGCACACTGGTAGGACTAATGAAAGTCAAATTTTATCTAAAAAAGGAACTGAAGCACTTCAACCCTACGGTACCATCTAATGCAAAGAATGTTGCAATTTTGAAACCTCCAGAGCTGTTAGTGCTAGCTAGCGGTTTCTGTGGAAAAAAGAGAATCATTAAAAGATACATGACAGTAGCAGTAGGCCTGGTAAAATAATAATAAAAAAGTATTACGGCAATCGAAATGGCAGTTAACATCCCCCAGCTTTTTTGGAAAGCGTCTGAACAACAAGAACAGTTATCCCATTGATTAACTATGACAATGACGGCCCGCCAAAGTCTCGCACAGGAATGGCTACTATCGTTCTGACAGAGACTGATTTAGCGACCAAACTAATTGTTTGCAATGTTGTTCAAGTTAAAGCTTCTGTAAACGTTTAGCACTGTTGTCGTGTTCAAAAGCTAAGGAACCGATGGGAAAAGATGCAATGCTAATTGTAGCAACAACTGTTTAGATTAATACGACAAAGCTAAAACTGCAAACACTATAAATGAACATAAAATTAACTAGGCAGTATGGGTTTACCGAACTTACCTGCAATTTAGTGAACAATGATTTAGGACGGATGTGGGTTGTTGTAGAGGTCGTAGCCTTGGTACACAGAACAGAGTGTTCATTTGTTTCCACTGAAGAGAAACACCTGGGCCAGTCGGAGTGGCTCTTACCATGTATGTTGTGATGACACAATGCCTCAGCCAACTAGAGTGGCATTGACTGCTTCAAATAACGGTCAGGTTCCACACAGCCTACACTTCGCACATACACACATCACCCTGGGGCATGGTCGTGAAAATAAGGACTGGCGGTTGTACAATATGACTGTGGTGCAGAACTTGAACCTTGGACTGATTCCACAAACTGCGGTCCAGAAACCCTAAAATAAACCAGTATAAAAAAACATGAAAATGTAAAATAACAAAAATATCATGTAGCAGTCCCTGTCCTAGTATGGACAAGAGGTGTCAGCAGCCCAAACTGCTTTTTATTATTATTATCATTATTGATAACCATTTAATGTCAATACTGTTATGAAAAAGCACTCAAAATTACACTTTTAGGTCTTTTCAGTTTTGGCCAGGGATATTTTCTTCTACTGTTTTGAATTGAAATGCAATTAAATGCATTAAAATAGCTTGAGTTTACAATATTCATGTCTGTGTCTATTTGATTCAGTCGTCCACTAAAATCCATTTAAATCAAACAATGTTGCTTTTGGGGGGTTATATTGTTGTGCAATTCAAATGTGATTAATCAAGACTAATAACAATGCCTCTAATTAATTAGATAATTATTTTTTTTTAATCGAGTCCCACCCCTACTTTGGAATAAATCTTTTTAATTTAAATTGAAACATGTCAGCATATCAAAGGGGATATCAAAGACTTAAACTCATGTTTAATTACTCAGTTTATTATTTTAAAACAGAAAATGAGACGGAGGACATGCAGTCGCAGCCACATACACCTCCACCGTCTCTGGCGTCTCTGCCGTCACAGGCTTGGGATTGCTCTACCATGCCCAGCATCTCCTCCAGCACCCCCCCCCCATCTCTGGCCCCAGTGCGACGCAACCACCGGCTGGTGCTGCTGCTGTCCATCCAACAGGCCGTGTCCTCACCCGTGCTGTGATGGAGTCACAATGAGAAATAGTGAGAGCAATAGGCGGCATAAATGATCGCCTAGATCAACTGATAGGCATCCTCACAAATATCAGTGAATCAATAAACACATTGATGAATAAGTAAATTATACGTCCTTGCCTCTTTTATATGGTTGAAATCAAATGTTGCCAGGCCCGAATGGTCTCCTGGGTCAGAAGTACATTCATGGGCCCAGCTTCTGGTTCATCTGGTGGGGTGAAAAGCTGGTCTGGCAGTAGTATGGCATACCAGTGTGTATAATTGTGTAGTATTCCACACGCCATCACAGTGTGGCACGCCTTCTCAGGACTGTACAGCAGTATAGCCCCCCAATCCTGTCCAGGCAGCACCAGCATCCCTTCAGCAGAACGATTGTCCTCTCAACGACGAGTGCGGGAATGGAGGCCCTTGTACCTCCACTCTAGGTCTGTCTGAGGGTTGGTGAGAGAGGTCATCAGCCAGCCCTGAAGTGGGTAGTTCGATTTACAGTCTCTACTTGTTAATAATTATATACACCACTTACATTGATCACACACTATTGTTGAAAATGAAAACAGAAGTGCACTTTGGAAAAGGTGTGGCTGATTAAGATATTTCATATTTTACACACAAGGTAATTAACATGAGTAATTTGCACACTGAGACAATCAGGGGCTAGTTGGAAAGCTCTAAAGCTGTAGTTTAACCTCCAAAAAACGGCAAGTCACTAACTTTAACCACTGACTAGAAATCATGCTGTGAAGATGGAATAGTACTGGGGGGCGCACATTCTCAGTGCAGATTAATATTAGGACAATTAAACGGAAAGAAAACACCCATCGCGCACAGTGTCAGCTTGTAGTCTGTTGAACCAGGCTACCTTACCACAGTGTTGGCTAATTGCATTTGCGCATCACATACGATCTGCACATTGATCAAATGAAAATGTTTCCCGTTGACATAAATTCATCATGTGCAGTTCATAGCTCTGATTACATTAGGAAAACCTGCTCTTGCTGCAAGTTGCACTTTGATGTTGACCTGTTCAGTTGCCTAGTATGGGAATTTGGCATACCTGGCGTACACCAACCACCTCACATGTCCACGGTCATTTCACTCTTGATACATCTGAACTTTGCGAAGAAAGAGAAGGGACGCCAGGTTTTTGAGTGTACCACCCTTTGTACATGACTCCCCAGGGCTTTGTTGCATATCGGTTAATGCATGCTGGCTGCTTTTTAATACATTTTAGTTTTTCCTTTAAATCACTTCAGTTTATTTCTACAATCCTGTTTCAGTCCCTGGTATATTCATACACCGGTGCTTGGCACTTGTGTGAATGAGTGGGTAGATGTGTCACAGTGACTACAAGGTGCTTGAGTACCAATAGGTAGAAAAATGCTATATGAACACAAACCCATTTACCATTCATTGTTTCTTTTCTAACTTCCAGTCCATCCTAATGCTCATTTTACGTTCTTACCTGTTTGTATCTGGTTAACCTCTCACACCTCTTGTTTCTTTCTCTGTCTTACTTATATTTCCCAGTATTTGTTCTACTCCTTTATCATTCTTGTGGTCTCCTTGACAACAACTGCTGCATCACTGCTCTTTCTCATATTGCCATGGTAACTATTATGGAGGCAGTCACCATGGTAACATTCTATCCTGATTCCAACATCAAGGGCAGGGAGAGGTATTAGTGTAGGAGAACGCTTTCCCAAAGGACATCTACACAGACACATACATAGGCACACATACACACCCTCTTTCTTTCTGTAACCCACACACATTTACAAGCATACTCTGTATCTGGATTCAGCAAACATGCCCACTCACATGAACTGTGCGTAATCTTTATGAGTTATGATTCTGGCTCCTAACTGTTCACTGTTTTTACTGCAGAACAATTTGCAGGCCAATACACAATATGGTGTGAGGCATTTCATGAAAAACGTAAAATAATATATATATTTTTCTAGGTTCAGTCTGTGCTGTTGTGGCTTATTCCTAAAATCTGTTCTTCCGTTTATATTATGTTAGCTAAAACTTACAAGCCACCATGCCCAGACATGCTTGTTAGGTTCATTGGTGATTCTAATTCGGCCATAGGTGTGAATATGAATGGTTGTCTCTCACTGTTAGCCCTGCGATAGACTGGAGACCTGTCCAGGGTGTACCCTTCTTCTCGCCAAGAGGTTACCGAAAATGAGGAAAATGAATGAATGAATAAATAAAATTTACAGGTCAATCAATGCTGACTGCCGAAAAATGACCAGAAGAGAGATAAACCCTTTAGGCATCGCAGAGTATTTATAGTAGTGTTTCTTTTGGTAATCTGTCAAAATGAAATACTGCATTTCACAGGATAAACATTTGACTTGGTGGAGCAGCTAATTCAAGGGACAACTAAAGTTTCTATTAATTTTACCAAATTCTGAGATATTTCACAAAAGCAGTAGTTTTAGTATCTATGAATAAAAATACTATATGTGTACCAAATTGCACTGAATTTATCCGAGCTAGACCCACTAATATCTCACAAGCAAGGATGCCATTTTTCTTTCTTATTATGTTAGATTTTTTTTTTTTGATTTTTTTTAAACTAGTGGTCAGATTCAGATCGGCCAAGTCTGGCTCAGGCACTCCAACAGAGTCAGGAGGTGGGCCAGGTGATGCAGAGCCAGTAGCATGCAGCCTGGTTTACAGCCACCACCTCCAGCCTCCACTGATGAATCACAGTTTGAAACTGAGACTGAGTGCAATAAGATGAACTGCTTTTGTGTTTTTAAACTCACATTAAACCATGGTGGTGGAAATAAGTCTGTGGTGGTACTTTTGGTACTTTGGAGGCTTACACAGTATTACACTTTCTGTAAAGTGAAGTATTCTTACTGCAGTAGAATAAAGAACTCAGCCTTTGGGTCCACCAGACAGTTTAAGTTTTGTCATACTAGCCTGTCATATTAATTTATTTTTGTATATTACGTTGTGTAGCTTATTTGTATTTTAGTTTTTAGACTTAGCAGTACCTTATTTTCTTATTATTTAATTATCAGCTCCTACACCCCTTATCTGTGCGTCTAAAATTTCATTAGTATTTTTTGACCTAATTTTGGTTCCTGTCATTGTTAACAGTGGGACAAATGCAACTGGGACAGTCTGTACATGTATAACTAAGTAAAATAAAGCAGTCTGTGTACTGTCCTGTGCTAGTGATGAAAATTGTAACCCACAGTATCACCAACAGATTCAGGAGAACGCTACTAAACAAGAAGCCAAGGTTACAAAAGTATAAATGCCTAGAATTCAGTGTTTGTGTTGTCCCATGTCTTAGCATTTTCTGCCATTTCCAGTCAGACCATTCTTTTGAACCCAAGCTCAAACTGAACCTGTTCTATACTCCAACTAATCTTTTTTTTTTTTTTTTTTTTTTTTTAAATCTAAGCTGTTTAGAACTGTCTGGTCTGTTTGTATTTAGCTCACAATTGCAGTGCTCCATACTGGTTTAATTGTTTTTGACATGGTTATTTTTGTAAACAGTGATTTGGAGAGTAATTTAGTAACTGACAGGTTTTACAATAGAAAAACTGAAACAGGCCAGTTGAGGCAGACAGTGCCAGTCCACAGCTCTCCTTATTGCAATACATACAGAAGCCAATGTATGCTTTGGAATAAGTCGTATCCTTTTTACAAGATTCCATTTGAACCTATATTGCATCTCAGTTGTCCTTTTGTTGACGATGTCTCATCACCTACTCCTTTCTTTGTCTTTTCAGTGTTTACAGAAATTGTTGTCTTGTGCATCTGGTACTGTCATTTTGAGTGTTTGAATAAATTCTTTTTATCAGTTTCATGTATCAGTATCAGGTTTACTGATACTGTAGTGTATCAAAACACAATATTAATGGCTAGGTTTATATCCTAGCTGGCTGATTTAACTTACTGCATATTGGCAAAACATAATAGCAACATTTTCTACATTTCACAGTCTCATGTGACTGAGCCTTGTTCATCACATTGAAAAGACCTTGCACTTCGTCATCCCAGTTGTGTTGCTTCGTTAAGTTGGAAAATGGATCATGAATAATGCAAAGTAGAGTTCAGTGAATTAAATGAAGCAAGACGTGAAAAGCAGCAGTTGTTTTTCTCAGTCCTAAGCCGTGTCTGTCTACCCATTTGTGTTGGTTGTGATGCGAATGTTAAATAAATGTTGGTAATGGAGCCACACCCTAATTGTCTGTGTGTGATCATTACACACATTAATGGAACAATGGAGGCTGGGGCAAGGCTGGACACTGCACCGATTAACTAGTGGTCATAGCAAACACAAGAGATCCCTTTAGCCTTTCTGATCAAATAATTTGCATCTTTTTTCACCTCTCCTCATCTTTCACATAGCATCTCCTTTGTGTCTTTCAGGCTCGGGACCCCCTGCAGACCAGACGGTAGTCATTGAAGAGTTTCGCTACCTGTCTCAGAAGCTCTTTGTGACTGTATCTGTCTTTGCTGGGTTGGGAATCCTGTTGGGAATCATCTGCCTCACATTCAACATCTATAACAGCAATGTCAGGTACAAAAGCTCACGTTTATAAAGCTGAACTTGCAATGAGCCCTATTTTTGTATATGGTAAATGGCCTTGCTTTTATATAGCGCTTTTCTACCTATTGGTACTCAAAGTGCTTTTACAGTCAGAGACACATCTACCCTTTCACTCACACAAGCACACACACATTCACACACCAGTGCCACGCACTAGGAGCAACTGGGGGTTCAGTGTCTTGCTCAAGGACACTTCGACATGTGGCACATTCCGGGGATCGAACCGCTAACCCTCTGGTTCGTGGACAACCCGCTCTACCTACTGAGCCACAGTCGCTCAGTCAATTTTTATTTATTTAGAGCTATTTTATAATGACTTATTTGAATCTGCACTCAATTGGTCTTGTCTCAGTGATACAGATGTATGTCCCAGTGAATTGTAATTGAATTTCAAGACCTAAAACTGACAGTTTTAGAGCAACTGAATTCAATTTGATATTACATTCAGTTCCAAAGTCACTTCATTACAAATCAAGCTCCTCAGTTGGAGTTTCCCAATGCAGTCATTCAAGCTAGACAATGCTAATTCAAATATAGGTGATTCAAATGTTCCAGTAACAAAATACCGGTTCTCCTCAGCTGCACATAGCTTTTCAAGTACTTGGCAGATTTTATCACAGTCCTTTTGTGGGTTCAAACTGTAACAATCAAGATATTCTTGGGGATTTTTTTATGGTTTCCGCCTCTCCCTACAAACATTGTGAAAAATACACAACAGAAGGAAAATATGAAATAGAAAAAGTGATTGAATCTTAACTGTACTGTCTAAATAAAACGAAAATAAAATATATGTAAAACTGAGAATGTTTCATAAATATGTAGCATTTTCACTATGTTATAATATTTTGCCGAGATTATCATATCTACATATGTGCATCTTTCAGACATTTCAGTAAAATTCTATAGTTAAATGTATCATGGAATAAATGGTAAGCAGTTTATGGAGGCTCTCTGTGTTATTCTAGGCAGACTTAATGATGTTAGCCATTTTTAGAGATAATGCTCTAAGAATGCTCCTAACCACTAGATTGCTGGCTTTGTTTATTACACTAAACTAACAAGGTTGGCATAATGCAGCCCCAGTGTGAGTTTGAAGATAGCTTTACAAATCTTCTAGACTCAGAGCTGTGTTGTGTAATATGAGTGCTGCATGTCCTGTCATGTCATCACCATTTCAAATGATACCAGTTTAGCTTCATAACCATCTCTACTTCCTTAATGCCTTAAATGTGCAACAACAATGTCTCCCATTCTGTCTCCCTGCCTTCCTTGCAGTAGAGAAAGACAGATTAAAGGCGCAACAGTCCCATCACGTAGGGCTATGTGAAAGAAGCTTTTGATATCAGGGCTCTGTGACAGTCATGTATTGCATCACTTGTGCCGGAATATGGTTCATTATGGTTTTAGGTGTATGACTTCAAAAATGACTCTTTCTTCAAACAAGATTTTACTGTTACCTGTTATTTTGTGAACTGACAAATCAGAAAGAAAGGTTAATGACAAATGAATTATAAAAAATGCATTTCTTTCAGGACTGACATAGGGAAAATATGAATGTATTTTGGAGGTAACTTAATCATGCCATTAACAGAGCGCATTATATATATTTATAGTGACTTCAGACCTGCTGAAAATTATATTCCTGACACACAGTGAACTCATATTCTGAGCTTGGTGACAGTCTGAGGCTGACAGTTAGAGGAAGGCATTGAGGAGATTAGCGTGTGTGTTTGTGTGCATTGGGAGAGTCTGACAGACACAAATATCCTTCCGTACATTATAGTGTAAGTTTGTTGATATATGGTGGGTAAATTGTAACACTGCAAGTCCTGTTCCTGTGACTGATTCTTTTCATGTGAGTCCAAATATAATATAGGAAACACATCTGTCTGTTATATTTTGATAAATTACCCTATACTACCACACAAGAGTATAAAAACTGTTTACATGTCAGTTGTTGTGTTACTTCTGAACATATCTAATTTGCGGTGTGGATTCAAATAAAGTATAAATGCTAGAGTCAGTTCAATAGTATGTATTGTCAACTGCTGAGGAAGCAGCTCTGACGGCAGGCAGTACAGACAAGCTCTTTAAGTGTAAGCAATGACAATGGCAGTATTAATTTCAGTTGTTGTACAAGATAACGATGCAGCTGAATGGATCTTTTGTTTCATTAAGCCTGAATTCAAAGGCAATGAGTACTACATCTACTGTACATTCAAAATCTTATCTGCTATATAAATTAGCTTTTCAGGAAGTCATTCCATTTTTCACTTTGACATCTTATTATCTCTGTGAATCTATGTGGTTTTTTTTTCTCCAGGTACATTCAGAACTCTCAGCCCTACCTTAACAACATGACTGCAGTGGGCTGCATGATGGCACTAGCTGCCGTCTTCCCTCTGGGGATCGATGGCCTTCATGTCCACAGGAGGCAGTTTCCCGTTGTCTGCCAGGTGCACACTGAAAGTTGCTCTGAACACTATAACACATATTTGTTATTGTCATATTCAGTTGGATTGTTTATAATGCTGACACACCCATATGACAGATTTCCAAAAAATCCCATTTTGAAGCTGAATTTTTAAGTTTCTCTAGACTTATCTTAGCTTTGACCTTGGTCATACATGTATTTACCTGTCTTGAGCTTTCCACTATTATTCTATCTTGTAAAAGTAAAGTCCCTGTCTTTATCTGTACAGTTATATTGATAGTTATTTCTGTTGTGGTTGTGTACAACAAAAGCATGTGGAATTTCCCTAGAAATAAGACCATAAAATTCCTGCATGTCTGCAATGCCAGGGAAGATTTTTAACTTTTGTTAAGTGAAGCTTAAGCCCCAAGAAATTCTTTCCAAGCAGGACTAAGAAGATCTTCTGTGGTTTGAAAAGTGTCTCAGCTGTTTTTTTGTGGACAAGCAATGCAGTGCTGATTTTGCCCCAGTTAAATAGGCTTTTATCTAATATAGTCTAATATTAGTCATATCTCATCTCCCTCATGTTGTATTTTGTCTAACTCTTGTCCACCACAATCAAGGGAAACCATTGCCAGTGGATTATGTAGGGTAAAGTCAAACGCTATTAAACTCAGTATAGGGCTCATGTACGGAGACAGACTAAGGAGTCAGTTTGATTCATATGCCTGATAAATTAAAGAGTTAATTATGAAATCTTTCACTTCTTTTCTCCTCCACTAGTTTCGCCTGTGGCTGCTTGGTCTAGGTTTCAGCCTTGCATATGGCAGCATGTTCACCAAGATCTGGTGGGTCCACACTGTCTTCACGAAGAAGGATGAAAAGAAAGATAAGAGGAAGGTAAATGTAACAGGGAATTGATGCTAGGGATTTACATTTTAGGAAGTGAACAAGTCATGGGGGGTTTAGCGTCTACTCAAACATTATCCATAGACAAGCCCTGTAGCCAGAGATGATGTATGATTCCCCATTGGAGCGTTATCATCTTGCATTTACTCTCCGCCCTGCTCCTGCATAGGATGTCCTTGAGCATTGTGTTGCATCTATTTATCATGCTATTTATCATGCTTTGTCAACTATCACTAGCTTTCTGCCATGCTTCATGTCTCTCCAGTATGTAAGGGTATGAGGATTTTAATGGATATTCCTGCTACAATGCAAGAGCAAGAATCTTTCCTGCTGAGATAAAGCCCATTAGATGGAGAAAGCATTTGCTGCAGGGTTATTTGTAATGTGTGTCAAAACTAATTGTGATCACTTTAAGTGACTTAACCCTCATTCTGCAGCTGCTGTAGCCCTTTTGCTGTTACAGACATAGAGTGGATTGTTTCAATATTTAAAATGCCACAGAAACAGTTACCTGCTGATGTTTAAAAACTCATTTAGTGTTCTGCTTTGACTGCATCAACACAATGTGAATGTGAATGTCTGTGGCCAAAATGAGACAAATTTCCATTATGTTGTTTAGTAGAATTCATTACATGCCTTAACAGCCCTGGTTATGTTGGGAAACTATAAGAGACTTTATTATTTACATGAAAATACTTCAGTTATATATTCTGGCAATATCTATTCCATGGGGGATAATGTTAAATGAAATTCCTGTTCAGTTTTGGCTGCCAGTTTTTTTCTCCTTCAGTTATCCAGAGTTAATGTGAGAGGCATATATAGCTCAGGGACCTGCTGCTTTTCTCTAACACAAATACAATGAAGGCATCTGAAATTCTAATCTGTTACACTGTATTAAATACACATCAGATCACAGGTAAATGGCAAGTCAACATCTAAGGGCAAATGTTAATTACACTAAGTTGTTATAGGGTCAAATTAACCATCAATAATGAGACAAAATTAAATATAAGTTACAATGATGCCATTATATTGCAGGTAAAATAAAATGACGTAAACACAATAGCTGTGTAGAATATGATATGAACATAATTAAAGCACGATAAACGCTGATCATGTACCTCCATATGGTCCCAATCTGGTGTTCTAACACCGAACGCAATAAAAACCAAAACATAAGGTACGCACTTGAAAGTGACACTTAATTGTGTCATATTCACAGGTTTTACAGCCTTTTAAGAACATGGGATAAGTGGGTAATTTATCAAATCTTTCTCTAAGAGGAACCCTAACTGTTTACCTAAACTCTTCAAAGGGGTCAGACTGTTCCCACTGCTTAATGCATATCCTTTTTCTTTCTGAATAGCCAAAAAGCTTGAGTTTTGTGGGATATTGCAACAAAATCAGTAACCACTTTTGATCTGGTCCCACAGAATCACTCATTTTTTCTTCAAAGCTGAATATATAAAGGAAAAGCTTTATTTACGGACTGAGCCAGGGAGCTTTTTACTCTCATATGGTATGGCCTCTGTGTCTCATTCCCTGTCATGGCCCAGCACTTTGGGGCCAGATTGAATTGGCCTCTGTTAGTGATGGATCATTATTTTCTCGTCCAGCTTAGGCCAGTCTATTTATGGCTTCATAAATCCCTCTCATACAAAATCAGTAAAGACAGGATTTGTATCTTTTCTTGATCTCTTGTCATGCTGCTCTAGTAACCACTCTCCTATTTCCCTGCAGCACCTGGAGCCATGGAAACTCTATGCCACTGTTGGTGTTCTGCTCTGCATTGACGTCCTATCTCTCATGATTTGGCAGATTGTAGATCCTTTACACATCACAGTGGAGGTATGGTCAGCCATTCATTCTGTTTTGACTCACAACAGAACACACAACTGATTGACTGAATTAGCACCGCCACATGATAATTAAATTCAATGATATTAAAGCAAAATTATATAAATGTGTAACATACACATAGTTGAACAGGATATATGACCTAATTTGGTTTACATTTCTAAACAAATGTCCATAATGCCAGGATTGATTTTCTGTGAAATCAGATGGCAATGAAAACCTTTTAATTTTTTTTAAATGGAAAATTGAATCTATCATTACAATATTGCTGGGTTCAACCATGCTTTAATTAAATTTTTACTGCTATCCATCAAAGTAAAGCTACCTAGTAACAAAAAGCGATGAAAGAAAACACTGAGATTGAGATTCGATAAGTCCATGAGCTGCATTGCTGTTGAAATTGCATTGTGTTGTTCTTCATCTGTGTGCTCATGTTGTTACAGAAATTCACCAGAGAAGCACCCAAAGGAGACCTTGATGTTTTGATCCAGCCTTTACTGGAGCACTGCAGCTCAGAAAAGATGAACACGTGGCTGGGTGAGTGGAATATCACCCACTATTCAGTCAGTCAGAGTATCGGTCACTATGTCTGTCAATTGCTTCCACATAATACCATATCAGTGAGGTTTAACCTAATACATCTTTAAGGTTACACTCACAACTGCAGCCTGCCCAAACAAAATCAACTGTTGTCATTTTAAGGGAGCAAAAGCAACAAAACTATTTCCTTGTAGGATTAATAGTATTCTGATTCTGATAAACAGCTGCACCATTCCTCTCAGCTTCCATTTTGTCCATTTCCGTAGGTGTGGTCTATGGTTATAAAGGCTTGCTACTGCTGCTTGGCATCTTCCTGGCCTATGAGACCAAGTCCATCTCCACAGAGAAGATCAATGACCACCGTGCTGTGGGCATGGCCATCTATAATGTTGCTGTAAGTTTAGTTTGGTGTTTGTGTGTGGTCTTGTCTTGAAAACAAAAAACAAAAAAACAACTGAAAACTGAGTTGGCACTGACAAAATACTGTCAGCTTGTCAGCATAAACAAATGCGGCCATAGGCATGTCACTGTATCGGTCATGATGTTCCACTAAAAGCTGAAAGAGAGATAACAGAATCCAAAAGTAAAGCAAATAAGTAATCCTGATTACAAAAGCAATCAGCAAACATTGTTAGAAATCTTTTTTTTTTTTTAAATGTAGCGATTCACAGGGGAAAGGTTAGGCGTGAATATCGGTAGAACCAATCAAAGCATAGGGTAACTTGGATGAGGACCAAACTAAATTGATTGATTTCTACCAGACCAGCTGTTTAACTTTCAGATTCCATTTCCACCTGACATTAACATGTGGTCTGTACCTGTATAGGTGGTCTGGCATGACATTTCTCTATACTTTATAGAGTAACAAACAGAAAGGCCAATTTCCATAAAACTAAAATTATCCCCAAAACATAGCACAGAGAAGTAGCAGTAATAGCTTTGAGCTTTGTCAGCTAGATTAGCATGATGTCCCAGTAAAAGAAATCCATTCATGATTCTTTTGGAGTCCACAGAACTACACATAGACTGTAATTAAACAGGACTCTATTCATTGGTTAAATATTTATATTTAGAACAATTTGGGTGGCATATAGAGAGCCTGTAACATTTTAACCCCACATAAACAAATCCTGGATAGCATTTCAGCACCTCTAAATATATATACTTTAATCCTAACAACATGCCCTGAATCATCGCCAATTGAACAGCATTTACTCCCAATACAAACTGCTGAATAATGTTCATGTGGAGTGTGAGTTCAATGTCTGGGCAGCCTGTCTAAATTCACCACAACAAACATCACTGTGTATGTTTATGGCCGTAGCTCTTGGCAGACTGTGTTAGTCTACAGACTTGAGCCTTCACTTCACCAGTACAGCTGCTCTCTGTAGCCATGTCAACTTTTTCTTTGACCTCTGCTTCTTCATTTCACACTGCTGAAGAAGCTCATCTGCCCTTAGTGGTGAGCCTAGTCTGTGAACTTAAATAAGGACGTGGCTGTCTGGTGAGCTTTGCAGCCTGGAACTTGTGTCCTCAATGATGACACCAAAACTGCTGCATGAGGCTCTGCAGTATGCCCTGTAAACACAGTTAGCTGAGCTGACACAGTTGTGACTTGTCCTCATCATCAAGAATAAAATCACATGCATGTCAGATTTCCTCCCAAACAATGTGCATGTTAGACACTTGTGTTTTGCTATGGCACTTTTATCTTGTAGCCCACTGTCAGAGACAGGCTTGGAGGACATACAGTGCAGAAAGTATTCACAGCACTTTACTTTTTCCACATTTTGTTATGTTACAGCCTTATCCCAAAATGGATTGTATTCATTTATCTTCAAAATTCTACACACAACACCCCATAATGACAATGTGAAAAATGTTTTTTGCGGGGGAATTTTTGCAAATTTACTTAAAAATAAAATACTAAGAAAAAAGTATTCACAGCCTTTGAAGCTCAAATTGAGCTCAGGTCCATCCTCTTTCCACCGATAATCCTTGAGATGTTTCTACAGCCTTATTGGAGTCCATCTGTGTTAAATTAAGCTGACTGGACGTGAGTTGGAAAGGTACACACCTGTCTATATAAGGTCCCCCAGTTGACAGTGCATGTCAGAACACGCAATGCAAGTCAAAGGAATTGTCTGTAGACCTCCGAGACAGGATTGTCTTGAAGCACTTCTCTGGGGAAGGGTACAGAAAAATTTCTGCTGAGCACACTGCATCATCAGTTAATGGAAGAGGTTTGGAACCACCTGGATTCCTCCTAGAGTTGGACGGTTGTCTAAACTGAGAGATTGGGAGAGAAGTGCCCTAGTCAGGGAAGTAACCAGGAACTCGATGGTCACTCTGTCAGAGACTCGAATTATGTCAGTGTGGTTAAAAATGTAAAGAAGATGCAATTTCAATGCCAATTATGACATGGCCCAGTTCTCCACATACAACTGTTTGGTTCAGCTCAGCACTGGCGTAGCACCAATTTCTGGGCCCTGTACACTCTTAATGTCAGTGGGCCCCTATCCCTGCCAGTGCACAAAGCACACACACAAAAAAAAAAAATTATAATTCATGGGCCTTCTCCCTATTCGTGCCCTGGGTAGTCAGGTCCCCATTTACCCCCATACCATGCCTATGCAACTCAGAATACCCCAAAATGAAATATATAATGTATAAAAGTATATATGGAAAGAGAAATGTAAGTATAATCCAACATTAAAAAAATGTTGGGCTTTTAACTATTAGTTATGAAAAGCAGTTTTTTAGTGCCAATACAAACAACTTTGCAGGTCACAAAGCAACATGAAATGTGCAATACATTCCAACACAAAGAAAAGTCTTCAGCCCTCTGAGCATTAATATGGGCATGTTTATGTTGGTCTTTTTAAATGGGGTTTATTAAATGACTCAGACGAGATATGTATTGAGCTATACAGCAATTTCGTTTAAATTTGATTTCATTCTCGGGTGGACAATGTTTTGCATTGACATGTCTTTATCAGTTACACACTGCTGTATGAATTGTTATCACATAGTATTGGTTGCTGATTTAGCAGCTGAATTTCCCTAGGCAGCAGTATGTTTTAACAATTCTGTCTAAATGCAAACAGACAGGCTGCAAGTGGGTTTTGGTGTCTCCAAAGACATCACAACACTCAGTGTTTATAATTAATGTGCATCCAGAATAAGGAGTTCTTTTGCTGTAGCTAAATTACACTTGATAACTCAAAATATATTCCTCTGTCTATAACAACATAAAAGACAAGTGAGGCTTATGCTGTTGATTTTGAAATGCTGACCCCCCGCCCCAAACACACACTTCTTAATCAGCAACATCTCCGGTATGGCTGGTTTTGTGATTTTCATTCCCATTGTTGTGTTTTAATTCATCTCTGAGGATTATCCATTATGCACTGAACCCAATTTAAGCCTAAGCTGAGTAGGTGAAATGCAGATTGGTACAGGGAAAGAAAATCTGCATGTGTTTATTGTTGTGTTTTGTCTTGTCCTCCCTTTTTGGTCTGCTTTTCATGAACAAAGGCCTTTCAGGTTTTCCTGTCTCTCTGGAATAATTTAGTTTAATCTCAGCAATTTGGCAATTACGCAGAGAGTCGTATGAGCATCACAAACTAACTGCCATGCCCATGACTGTCATATTGATGTTGACATCAAAAAACCCAGATACAGACGTTTGAATGAAACCACTCTGCATGGCTGTATATTACCAGAAAGTAATGACAAAATCTTTTTTTGCATAACATAAGTGAACCAAATCAGAGCAGCCAGCTGGATAGTGAAGACTTGACCTGACTGAACTTTTGTCCACTCTATTGCCCTGACTTGATTTAAGTATCTTTCTTTTTTTTTATAAGAGAAAGTTTTAAAATGTGAATAAGTGTGACACAGACAGTCCCTGAGATCACAGCCCACAGAGCTAAACCCAAGCTTCACAGCAGAATCATCGAATGCGGTATCAACAAAGATAACAGTTTTTGCGAAGATGCTGGGAATGCGGGTAAACTCAATACCAGATTTGTAACAGGAGAGGAGCTGACGTTTTAAACTGGTGACACTCTCTGGCAGGAGTTCATCACGTTACACGTGGTGTCTAAGTAATGTCTTCTGAAGACAAACAAGCAGAAGAAAGTATGGTGTAGCACAAAAACAAAAATCTGTATAGTACAGTGTTAGTTCACTTTGGTCAGCTGTATCCTATTTCACCTAAACTGAATCTGGTGTGAACTCACTAATAGCTCCATCCCTAATTCACTCACTGAACAACTGAATTTTATGACTTTAAAATACTTTAAAGCTTCAAAGTCTCTGTGAAGGCTGCAGGCTGCTGGAAACAGTCTGCCTCCAGATGAATGACTATGGTTAGCCCTAAGAATTCCAGGTGCACAGCAATGCTACTGTATTTGTTCCAGTGAGGTGGGTGAAATGAACAGGGACGGGTTTTGCGGGAGCAGAAGACAGGATTGTGCGTCACTGTGAGTAATGAGAGAGCAAAGAGAATGTGACTGCTGCTCGTGTCGGCTTGCTGCTTCCATCTGCCAGTCTGGATGAGGTTTTCAGCTTTTGCTCAGAGATGGATGACTGCTGATCAATATGTATTATTTCCCGGTTTACCTCCACGTTTTTCAAGTTCACTGGATACCATGCTATATCTTCACCCCTCACAGCTCCACCCTCTCACATTTCATCTCGCAATTCATCACCTCTGTATGAAACAAAGAAATAAAACCTTTGTTACCAAAGCAACGATGCATAGAGAAATACTGACAGCTTATGTTCAAAAATATTACAGCTACTTAAAGAAGTAGTTTTTGTTTATGCACTCATTTATATTAAATATAGAGATCCTGAAATGATTTGCGTGACTCCTTGCAGGTTACACATTTCATATTGACCACACGTCTTCAAAATGTCTTCAGAATCACTAGATAAAAACAGTTCAGTATTTACTTTATTTTACAGACAAATATGTAAATGGAAGAAATTTCAAGAGAGGGGCTAAAGCTCTTTTCCACAGAAATGCACTAACTCTGATTATGGCTGCGCCCTAGATACTCATGTAGCTCAGTTCACTCTGTTGGAATTATATTGTTATTCCTTTCAAGGATAAGATCCGGTCTGCAGTTGTTGAACCTACCTTTTTTTTTTTTTTACTTGAGGTTGTGATGACCTGGCCGAAATGTTTTTTTTCTGTAACAGAAATCTAAAGATGTGGTGTCGATCCTATGTTGTCCCCAGGTTCTGTGCATGATCACAGCTCCGGTCACCATGATCCTGTCATCCCAGCAGGACGCCTCCTTTGCGTTTGCCTCTCTGGCCATCGTCTTCTCAGTCTACATCACATTGGTGGTTCTGTTTGTTCCCAAGGTAAAACTGTCACAGTTTGTGGGGAGTGGGACCCTGTTATTTATTTAGTAATTGTTGCAGTCTGGGTGTTCCATGCCCACCCACCAGAGGTCCTCATTGTCTCTTTCTATGTGCAAGCAAACTTGATTAGTCAATAAATAACATACTAGTACTACTACTACAACTAGATTCAGCACTGGGTTTGACGCTCAGAAGTAAAACTGACAAGAAATGTTATAGCGTACAATTTGGACTAGCTTACAACAGCAGACTTGATATTTATGTATGAGAACACTTTGGATAGTCTCATAGCACCACAGCATGCAGACATGAATGAAAATCAATAATCAGAGTTTAAGACTACTGGTTCTCTGGGTTTTATAAAGCATCTATACAATTTGGATTGTTATTGATATAAAACTGTATATCAAGGCCAGACTCTGAATGTGACTGCGAAAAAAAAAGCATTCATGAAATTGTCATGTTCAGAATGATGAAAATAGGAGGGACCCCCAAAATGCTGGAACAAACAAGTCGGTTAGGAACAGTTCTTCAGTAAAATGCGGAATAACAGATGTGAAGACAAAAGATCCAACAAAAGGGCTCTAATCAATAACAAACTAAAATAACAAAATGGGTTTTTTGTTTTCATGTTTTTTTTTTTTATTGAAACAGCAGCAAAATACTATTCTGGTATTCTTTACATGTATAGTAAGGAAAGAATTGTGCATGGTTTGTAGATGCGGCGTCTGATCACACGGGGTGAGTGGCAGTCAGATGCCCAGGAGACCATGAAGACCGGCTCGTCCACCAATAATAATGATGAAGAGAAATCCAGACAACTGGAAAGAGAGAACAAGGAGCTGCAAAAGATAATTCAGGAGGTAAACCAGGCCCTTTTCATTCTTTTTCCTTCATATTTAAGAATAAGATTTTTTTTTTCATTGTACGGAATTCTTTTGGATATTCTAATGAAAGAGATACCTAAACCAACCACAAGTACTGTATAACATTTCACTGCGTAAATGAAATCAAAACTTTTGCTGTTAATTGAAACCACTAGATGGACAAATGTGTTTTGGCATTTGGGCAACATATGACAATAAAGCTATGTTTTAAAAAACTATAACCAAACTAGATTACTGAATCCTTACCATGTGGCCCCTCAGAAAGAAGAGCGTGTGTCAGAGCTGAGAAACCAACTGTCTGAGCGACAAGCCCTGCGATCGAGGAGAAGAGCATCCACTGTCACCAATCAGAACCACAGTCCCCCTCTTGCCATCACCCAGACTGACCCCAGGTCCCTGGCTCCTCCCCCAGGATACCCTGCACCCACCTCCGACCCCCTCTCTGTTCCCCCATCCTTCGCAAATTCATCCAGCCTCTACCAGCCGGACAGCAAGATCAGCCGAAATAACTGCCACACCAGCCGGCTGCAGCTTCTCTACAAGTGAGATGAGGCTGAATGGTGGAGAGATGTGAATAGTAATGACATTCATCATCACATAGAGGTGGAAAAATGAACTACAAAAACAAGTCTGAATAGCAGATTTGTTGGAGAAGCTCACTTCAAATGTTCACGTATCAGCAGAGAACCGAGGACAATCTGTGGAAAGGTACACGTTGAAGAAATCATCAATACGGATTTACATTTCTACTGGTTTCACTATGTCTGAACTGGACTATGTGTCATTTTTATTTATTTATTTATTTTTTTTAAACTGTCTTGTTCATTTTAAGGTGATCCTGTTACCTTTCATCTTCTAGTGATTTTTCCATGTGCCATTTTGAGTGTGAGAATTTAATCTCCAACATTTATGCCAAACATTTATTAGTAACACTGTAAACAATGCAGTTTGCAGCATTAGCAAGTCTGCCAAAAATGTGCAAAAAAAGAAGACGAAAGAAATCAAATGCATCTTGGTAATTTTGACAACCAGTGATTTAGTTAGTGGGAGTGACATTTGTTAATTACGCTTAACACAATGAAGCTGGCTCTGCTTAAATCCCTGTGAAATGGTCCTTAATATGCACAAAAAGGCTATATGTATGATACTGCTAAAAGACTGAGTCTAATGATGCATGTCCCAGGGATAAAGGCAGCATCCCCAGGGTACATGAACTCATGGAAGACAACCTTGTCTTGTACTACAGAATTAGTCTGAGGATTGCAGTGCAACAATTATAATATCAAACAGAGAGAGGGAGATTTAATTTATATTTATAGATCATATTTTCTAAGCAAATGTATAGCAAACCTTGAAATTGAAGACGTAAGAGTTTGGCAGCCTCATATCCAATAAATAGTTCAACAGAACTACTTACTAAACTGTAACATTTGTGTCCAACACATAATATTACCTGTGTCCACTCAAATGACTCTTGGCCTCAGTCATAAACCTATTACTCCTGTATGTTCAGTGAGCTCACCAAACTCGCCTACGTTTGCAGTTTACATTTGGGCAAAGAGATCCAGTTTTAAAATCAAAGCCACATGAGCTAAAGTGTAAACAATCACGTGCTGTGTACAGTGCCTCAGTTTCTTAGCATGATCATGTATGTAGCCGTCACGTTTAAGACATCTTTAAACGTGGCACTCTTTAAAATGAAAACTTAGCAGAGAGGGTCAAATGAAGATGACAACATTTTGGCAAATCATTTATCATATCTGTACCTTAGGACTCCTAACGTGTTTAAATAGTGCTACTTACTGCATTGACAGGCTAGATAAAAGGAGACTATATTCCCAGACTATATGGGAAAAGATGCCAGTTATGGCACTTATTTTGGATATGTCCCTTCCAAAATAAGCTTTGTTATTTTAGCTCCTCTTGTTCAGTGTTCAGCGGTGGTTGATACATTGTTACCGGTCTCTGTTCAAAGAGACTGCAGAGTTGTTAGATAGTTGTGCGTCTTCACACTACATAAACCTGTCACTGTGGATCAACTCAGTCCGGTTGATTCAAGTCTGAAAACCGTAAGCCGAGGGCACTGCTGTCATCTGTCAGATATTTTCATGAATCAAGTGGTGTGACTGCCACTCTCAGGAGCTGAAGGAGCATTACATGAGGCTCATATCACCAAGGAAGCATCCATTGTACAGGCATCACATACTGACTTCCATGTTGTTAGCATTCGGTATCACTGCACACTGTGCATGCCCTACATGTGCTCTTACATTGCAACAAATACCAACTTGCAATACATAAATAAGAGTGTAGTGAAGTGTACCTTGGTGGCTGTTCTATTTTTTCTGGTTGAGTGACCAAATAAAACAGTGCAGTAAAGATCAAGATTAGACAATTAGCTTGTGATTTAGAATTTTAAATATTTGACCTACAAAATGTGAAACGTAATATTCCTTTTCGATTTAATCCATCTTTTCTGATGAAATTAGAAAAAAATAATGTAGTTTTCAAATCATGAATTACAAAACTTTTTTTTCTCAATACAACTTTTGAATACGTATTTACAGTGTATTCCAAATCCACCTTTTCTTTTTCAGTTACATCTTTCTGTGACAGCATTTTTAGGGACTGGGTTAAAACAGAGACATGATAACGCCACCTTTTATTTGATCTTTTTTTCCTATTTTGCTCTGTGCAGTCACCTCCGTTTTGTCTGTTTTTAGGCAAGATAATTGCGCCATGCTGTGGGGAACATGAGACTAAAGGGGATCAAAATCATCCAGTGAAAAAAAATATATTGATCTGAATGTCATCACATGTGTAATAATTATTGCTGCTGTCTGCCCTACCTGGAACAGGACTAGATAAATGAGAAAGGGACAAGTATTCATTCTTGTGATACTCATCATGTTATTTTGAGCTGCTCAGACGAAAGATCATGTAAGTTTTTACATCTGACTTGCTCTCTCCCTTCAACTCAGTATTAGTAGGAGTAACACCCCCTTAAAAAGCCTACATTTTGACATGTTTGACACAGTTCCTCCTCAGTTTAAAATAAACATGTTCTTGAAATCACTAGAATGACATCAGACTTCCTCTAAAAGGCTTTCTGCAGTTCTCTTTTCTACTCACTCTTCCGTTTTTTTGTTTTGGTGTCACCTCCAAATATCACTGTTTTTCTGATGAAGTTTTTCATGAAAAGGTTTTCATGGCAGAAAGTGAAACTGTCGCGTGTATACAGAGATAGCAGTATGTGTGTTTTTTTTTTTTTTTAGTGTCTTGTCTGAGCTTCTCTGAATCACAAATGCGTCTCACAAAGTTTTATATAATAAGAGAGCTGCTGATGTGTCAAGCACTGCTCAGATGGCACTGCAAGTAGGTCAGACATCGTTATTTTAGTCAAAAAGTAAAGGTTTCCAAATAATGAAAACTGTTACTAACACAAACGCTCTACAAATAATTGGCAAAAGTCCACTGAAAAGAAGCTGTGGTATGATTTTCCTAATTTCCTTTTATATGTATAAAGGAACAATGCTGGATTTGCAATTGCTATTACATAGCTGCTCTCTGATTGACCGCTACTGGTTAATGTTTGGTAATGTTAGAGGTTTGGGGTGAAAATCATCACTGAAAATCATGTTCCTGGGCTAAAGTGAGTCAGTAGGAAACAAGAAATATAAAAACCCTTCGTGTCTTTAACTGCCTGTGCCTACTTCCTCTTATACAAATTAAAATTCACAACAGAAACAGAGGTCTTAGTCACATAGCTGGTTACAAGGTTTGTTATTTAGAGTTTGGCATTTAAACAAACTATCAACCCGTTTTTCTTTTTTGGGGGGCGGGGGGCTTTTTCTATGATATCACATTATTATATTGAAATTTGTATATGCCAGTCCTTGTGACAGTTCCTTTTATTCATTGATTTGTCTTTGTTCATAAACATTACAGCGTCTTGACTTTATTCTCATGTTTTCTTTGTGTGGCAGCAGAGCGTGTTTCATTGGTGTGAGAACTTCTGAACTGACTGACTGAGTATGTGGCGCTGATAAAAAAAAACATGAGAACATTATGTAGTGCTACATTCATTCCAAGTGACCATGTGTAAATATCTACTCAATATTTGTGTGTGATGATGTATTTTAACTGTTGAGTCTGTAAAGCAGTGAAGCTGTTATGTTGATACACATGAGAATATGCACAAGGACTGTGAATAACAATGTAAATAATCAGTCAGACTCTGCATATCCCAGCTGTATTTCCTGTGGTACAGTATTCAGAATATATTTCTATATGCTAAACCATCTGATATCACAGATCATTTCAAATGCAAGAATAAAAATAAAACATACTTGTTTTTCTCCATTTGCACAGATTTGATGTCTGTCCATGTTTAAAAACAGAAACAGAGGTGGTTAGCACTGATGCCTCGCAGCGAGAAGGTCCCGGGTTCAAATCTAAGGGCCGACTGGGCCTTTCTGTGTTTGCATGTTCACCCTGTGGTTCTCTCTGGGTACCAGAGCCGTTTCTTGCTATAGGCGAACTAGGCGACTGCCTAGGGCCCCCATGCCACCGGGGCCCCAAAGCTGGATGTTCAGCCTCAGGAACCCCTTAATTCTGAGGAGAATTCAAATGTCCTGTCTTTATCTGTAGCTATCTTTGTTTATTGCGTCCTTTATATGCTTAAAAATAAACAACTTCAATGATAAAATGTCCACAGTGAGCGACGTAGCGGGCCGCCGACAGGTATGATGGGAATGATTGACAACTACCCATCATTACCGTTTAAGTATTAAGTAAAACAAATCTAGTGATGGCATCGAAACGAATTATGCCAGTGGCGCGGAAAAACGCAAGAAAAAGAAAACGGAGGAAGAAAAACGATCGGAAGATAAAGGTAAGGCATTTGTCGGGCTGGATAGGTGGAGGTGAAACGCCGTTTTTTAGCAAGTTTGTTTATTTTGAACTACTTGTCAGCTAGCTAGAACTGGATAAACGTTAGCTAGCTGGTTCGGATTTGTTCGTCATGAACTCAGCTTTAGCGTTTTCTTCATGAAAGTTGCCTATTATAAAATGAATATGTCTCATATAAATGGACAGTTTGTCCAGCTGTGGAATGACTGACTGACTCCAGATCTGTTTCTTCATATATTATTATTTTTGGTACAAATTTTAACTCCTTGACACCTAATTTGATTTACAATTATATAAAAAAAATTATTTGTGTTTTGTGTTTTTTATTTAAATTAAACATTTTTATAAACATTAAGAATCTGTTTTTTATTGAAATATAGAGGATTGCTGTTTTCCTTGTATGGTCGTTTTTTTATCAGTTAAACTTGCCTGAGTGGCTCAACTTAAGCATCTTGCCTAGGGCCCCCACAAAGCTAGAAACGGCCCTGCTGGGTACTCCAGCTTCCTCCTACCTTGTTTGGTTAATTGGTGACCAGTTAACCAAACAAGTGTAGATGTGCGTGTAAATGGTTGTCTCTCTCTCTGTGGTAGCCCTGTGATAGAGAAGCGGTTACAGGAGATGATTTAATAAATGAATGACTATATGAATGAACTAATATACACTGATAATACTGTGTAGGTCTCCCTTGTGCCTCCCAAACAGTGAATCGGAGAATGGACATGGGATTCTTCCACGTTAACTAGGGATGTCCGGTATTATCGGAGGCCCGATATTGTGGCTAACAAGTTGCTCGCCCGGTGTATGAGATGTCCGTGGCTTAGAAATATTTCCAAGTGTCACCTACTAACAGTAAATTTGCGATTTGTAATGACTGCAAAGCAAAGGTGGTTATCAGAGAAGGAAACAAGGCATTTTCTTTTAATACAGTGATCCTCACCATTTTTTTTCACAAGAGCCACATTGGCAGTGCAAAATCAAAAGGTGAGCCACTTTTACGACAACATACAAAATAGACATCCAAAAACCGGTCCGTTTTGTGTTTTACGCTAGCTGGCGGAGCTTACGTCGTCTGCAAACGTGCATTGCGGTCAAGTTTTGTAAACAATGCCACATTGCCACCTTTGGCATTGCCGGTAAAGAGTGGATTGCAATTAAAGGCAAGTGGCAGTGTGATACTGTAAGCTACCATGCGAGCCGCCAATTATAGCTTGACGAGCCGCATGTGGCTCGCGAGCTGCGCAATGAGTAACTGTGCTTTAATAGCCTACATCAAATTTGTTCACCCACCTCAAGAAGAATCGTGGGGTTATACGCTACATTTGTCTTCCTTGTTTTGATATTGTCTGTAGTGTTGTTTGAGGCAAAATATTCTCTTTAAAAACACACAAAAAATAAATAAATGGCACTTTTTGGCACTTTTTTCGGTAACTTATTTTGCACAGACAGTTTACATTTGAAAAGCCATGTTGCAGTGGGACTTCGCAATAAAATTAGGCATAATGTGTTAATTCCATAATAGGTGATATGTTATGTTGTTACCTAACAATGTTGGTGTAAAATGACTGCATATATCGGTATCGGGTGATATCGGTATCGGAAATTAAGAGTTAGACAATATCGGAATATCGGATATCGGCAGAAAAGCCAATATCGAGCATCCCTAATGTTAACATTTTGCTGACAAAAGCGTGAGTATTGCAAAAGGTATAGAGATAGAGTTAAAAAAGAATAAGAAAAAAAAGAATCCAAGCTGGATATTTTGATATCGAATTCTTTTCTGTGGTTGAAAGTATGTGAAAGAGGCTGGAGTCCAAACAACATACAGTAGAAATCAAAAGTATGAAGATGTCCTTGAGAGAAGCTCCGGAATATTGACAAACAAGCCACCACCAAAGGCTGACAGCTTTGATTACTAGACTAGGTGCTCAAGGTTTCTTCCTGTTAAAAGGGAGTTTTTCCTTGTCATATAAAGTCATCTTACTCACCAGGGAGCAAATTAAGGTCTGACTTACATTAACAAATATATATTATTTCTTTGCATGCGGCCATGTAGTTCAACAATGTATTTTGACTGAAAACTTTCTGCTGCTGCAAATGAATTAATAATCTACATGCACATGTGTGTCATTGTGGTTATGTATTTTTGTGGTCTGCGCTATCACAAATTTCAATCGATGGAATCGGTTTTATATTCAGCTTGACTGACACGACTTGTGGCTTTGTAGAGACAGACGGTGACAGCGCGACATCCGATCTGTTGCCTGAAGACAATAAATGAAATATTTTCCAATACAGTCTTTTGTTTTACTCCACTGGCAAGCAAGGCCTCGGTATGATGTTATCTGTCGGCCTATCCCACTGTTTGCTCCACTGCAACACATCTCACAATCTGTTTGGGTGGATGCTATCAAATTTTGTCACTCATTCATGAGCACATTTTCTGTAATTACACTTTCTCAGAAAACTTGCATTAGGTAAGCAACATCCTACCTGTGTTGGTACATCCCATGGCCTCAGTGTGAGTGTGTGTGACATGTGCCTCTGTGTGTATATGAATACATACGTAGAAGGCCTAACGTCATTGTACAAGCTGATAATGTGGTTGATATTACCTGTCAGTTACCAACTTCCTGGCCTACATTTCGTTTGTGTAGGAAAGTAGGTCTGGGTTAATTTAGATGGAAACCAGTTATGTTCTGGAAAGATCCGATGGGCGCCAATCAAATGTCTGGATGGGCTTTATGTAGTGGTAGAAAAATAGTGATGGACAGCAACACAGTCTTACATGTTACTCACTCATATTTATCAGTGACATAAATAACATCGTATCTTATCTTAAAAAGTCTCTCCTTATACAGTCACACAAAAATGCCCACAAATGGAACACGTCAAAAGAGAAAATGAAACACTTTCTACTCGTGGTATTTAATTCTGATGGAGGAAGAAACAAGGGAATTACCAGATTTTAAGGGACTTCCCCTGAGCTGAGGAACGGGTAAACTTCACACTACTGTATGTAGTAAGCTGAGCGCAGAGCACAGAGCCAAGTCATGGTATCTTATGTAACATCACTATTGATCCTGATGATGAGGTTACAGAAGAGCTTTGATGCCATTCTGAATGGCAAACCCATCCCAGACTGCATGAGTAAAAAATACCAACTGTACAAAAAGGCCCCATTTGTGATTCATTTTAGTCATTGGTTGATTGTTGTTCTTTACAGTTGTGAACAATTCTTAGTAAGACTGCCTTGAAATCTTCCTGGAATTTTTTTTTTTAACTGCCCACCTTATCAGAAATGCAGCTTTAAAAATTATAGCTTCATCGGAAAAGACTACCGCATAAACATGAAGAATTAATATAAGTTGCTAAGTATCTGATCTGGACTCGTTATTCAGCTTTATTTTTATCCAGATGGATGACCCAGATGACTGAGAACCTTCAAAGACAACGACATTTTTATTTACTGGTAAATGGTAAATGGCCTTGTTTTTACAGCGCTTTTCTACCTATTGGCTTAAAGTCACAGACGCTACAGTCTACCCATCCGCTCACACAAACACACACACATTCACACACGAGTGAATGGGAGCAACTTGGGGTTCTTTGTCTTGCTCACGTCAGCATGTGGCACATTCCGGGGATTGAACGGCTAACCCATGGACAACCCGCTCTACCTACAGAGCCACACCCACTGCAGTGAGAAATTCCAAATTTGGGCAAAGGACCCCGGCGGAATTGATGCTGATAGAGGAAGAGGTATGAGTCAATGAGCAGCAGTAACTACCACAGCTAAATAAGGACATCAGTCAATTCTAAACCGTGTCACCAATCCAACTCTCTCTTATGATTATCCATTGTAATCATAGTGTTATGCATAATTCTCTAATCTGCTCATTACTTCTTCATACAGTAGATCCATACATTATGCCAGCCTAGACAACATTCACTGAACAAATATCACACCTGACATGTCAGTTATCACATTGTTTATTCTCATATTAGTAACTTTATAAGCACACTAATAGCCCTAAATGAGCTCGGTTTGCTCATGGTTTCTTGAGTTTTTTCCTTAGTTCTTGCTCTAGTGGTTTCAGGCTCTGGGTTCTGTAAAGCATCCAGGGTAAATAAAACAATTGTTATTGATGATATTGGATTGAAGTGATTCTTATCCTTGCCTCATGAGGCGATGCAATAGGTATTTAACAAAATAAGAGCTGTTATTCCAGAGCTTAACATCCGTCAAGATGATAAGTTAAGATTGCTTTCAAAGACCCTCTCAGGGCAGTGGAGGAGACAGAAGATGACCCTAGTCTCATTAAAACCCACGTGATATTAAACACAATGTTTACAGCAAACTACAAACATTTCAGTGTCTAATTCATACATTCACTGTACGTGGCTACATAAGGATGTTAGAATTCAGAACATACTGAGCACTGGCACGGACAGCAGCAAAGAAGTGGTTTATACACTTTTAAAGGCATTGTGATACAGGGTATGCAACTAGAACGCTGGACTTGTCCACTTGTCCGCTGGACGTGATTGTTAGAATCTAGTGTAAAAATCCTATACTGGATTCAGTTTGTAAAAAATCCAAATCATTCCACACCACTCTCTAGCCATCTCCACAGTAGCTTAAATGAAATTCAGTGTTCAGTATCTGTTTAACATGATAGTGTTAACGTCAATTAAAATATCATTAAAATATCAAACTCGTAGCGATGTGTTTTGTGTTTCAAGGAAATGTATTGCAGCATCTTCCACTGTGCAGAGTTTAAGGTTTAAAAAGGCAACAGAACACTGTGGTTTTAGAACTGTGTGGGTGACATCGTAACCTCAGCGCGCTCATTCATAGCTGCAACTTCCTCCCCAGCGCTAGTTGCTGGTTTCTCCTGAACTTTGTTTATCAGTTTTATGGCCAGGCTTTGCAGTTGAACTATACATTTCATCTCCACATTCTTTTTAACACATGGAAAAGAATGAATGTTTTAGCAAACACTGATGAGTCTATACAAATGTTTCCTAGCACCGCAGGCAACGTGGATACTTTAATTGATGTTTTGCAAAAATACACACAAAAACAAACCCATAATCTACATAAATACCTGAACAAATAAATAAATTATGTATAAAATACAGCACATTTACTGTTTGCATTAATTGGGAAGATTCAGAAAACACAAATAATAATAAATAAATAAATAAATAAATACTTCAATAAATAAAATAAATATAATAATCTTCTGTTAAATTAGCACGTCCCTAGACGGGTACCTATCTATACACCTTTGTCAGTCTGTAGTGAACAATAGATGTGCAGCACTCATGGTACCAAGTCAAAGACAGTAGAGATTAAGCTTTGTAGTACAACAAAAGGTACTAAATAGATAGTACACAGTACTAGTGATAGCAAAGTTGTTTAAGGCTGCAGTTCAGTGACTTGGTTATACATTCATTTAAAGTTTGGATGTTTATCTGAATATGACAACTGCGTGTCTGCTGTGTGAGTTCCAGTGGGTCAGCAGTCTGCAGGCCTCAGTGGATCTGCAGTGATGTCAAATGGTTCCTCTTCTACTTGTGCATTTTGGCTTCACTTGCTGCCTCCCCCTGTCTTCACAAGGCAAATACACCAAAGAAGGTCGCCCCTGGTGTGTCCTCAAGTTTCTCCAGCATGCTCTCCTCCATCACTGTCTTCAGCCGGTCCCCTTTCTTCAAGTCGAAAGCCGCTCCCATGTACACGGCCGAGAACCAGCTCTCGTCACCTGAATCACTGCTGGCTGTCTTCTGGCAAGCCGTACGGACAGAGTACAGGATGGTGTGATAGGAATCATCGGACCTGTCATTTGCAAATAACTTGGACCAGCGCTTCACAGTGTGGCTCAGGTGGACCATGGGCTTTGAGGTGGTGTCGTCAGAGTCACTGCTGCAGCTGACCCGAAAAGATGCTTGACTGTAAACGAAGTAGAGGCCGTTGTTTGGAATCACAATTTCATTGTCTTCGAGTTTTAGACCTCCTTGAGAGTGGGACTGATCCACCTGAGTCTTCCATTCCACTGAGTCCGTTCTGTCAATGTTGTGTTCTCCTGTTGAATGTTATAGAGAAATGTTGAAATAAAAGATCTAACATCTGTGGCCCATGGGGTGAAATAAAATGTACTATTAGGTACCCCAAGTACTTTTATGTTGTACATATAGATTGCTTTTACCTTCCAGGTGAATGGCAGCTCTTACATTGGAAATCTGTCTCAGCGTGTGACGGAGATCTGCAAAGGAGAGAAAACTAAAGTTTAGAAAATGTGGTCTTTTTTGTTTTGTGACATTCTGTTGCAAATATGTGAAATATCTGAATAAGACTATACTCTTTTGACTTTCATATTTGTTTGACAATATTCAAGGAGATCAGCTATTACTTGTGCAATGTGAAAGGTATATTATTAAACATTTGAGTGAATCAAGGGAAAAGCACTCACCATAATTTTCTTCATCTTGTCCGTAACTCTGTTTCAAGAAGAGAATGACAAAGAGACTGTTATAGAATTGTTTGGTTCAGGTGAGTACGGCTTCTCATTTTGTGAATCATCTGGGTCCTATAATGTGAGATTTGAATTCCTACCTTAGCATGCCTGTTGAAGAAAAGTACAGCAGCGGCGAGGCAAAGTGTGAATGTTAACAGGGACATCATTAGCTTTGAGCTTAGCCTGAAGCCCTGTGATGATTGTTTCCCGGGTTCTGTGTCGACCATCGTGTCCACAACTACCTTGCATTCACCTTCCATTGTTTTGAATGAGTTCCTCGACCCCTCAGCAGCTGTTTTGATTGCTCTGATCTTCTGCTATGTTCTGCAGGCTCTCACTGCGAGAGGCTCTTTTAATAAGCACACAGTTTCCTCTTGGGGAAACTCCAGTGATGTCACTCACTCTGTGAGATAGCGAAAATTTTGTGAGGATGGGAGGAACTTACACACCTCACACTCCTACACGCATGGCTCTACGTTCATGACTGAGTTATCCCAGTGGTATCCACAACATTTGCACAGAAACCTCTTTCACACCTCAGAGAAGCACACATGCACACGCACACAGGCCGGCAGACACACGCATAATGGCACATACTCTCAAATACACATCACACTCACATCAGGCTATCCCATTAAAAGGCATTGACAGTAAATACATGTAGTCCACCATTTTAAACTAAAAGCCTTATAAAGTCACATTTGGCTAATAAGAAATGTGTTAAACTAATCAAAGCAGCCAACAAATGTCATTCTCATAATAATGCCAATAGCATGCCCATTGTTTTGGCTAGGAGCAAGTAGGGGACTAGCGTGTTGCTCAAGGACACTTGGTTATAATGACTCTCAGGTGAAAATGGTGCCAAGGAAATCATCACATAGAGACAATAACTAACAGTATCAACTGAGGTGAGTAACAATGAGTGTGGCTGTTTCATGTCTATTAGCAGAAGGGAGTCTGTGTGGGAGAATTAGTCATTGATCCAGTCAAATAAATAGACACGGAAACCTGTCGAGCTGCCATAAATCTTAGTTTGACAGAAAACAAGATGGAAAAGCTGATCATCAAAAATGTTGTCTTGCCACTGGCCACTGGCATAATCCTTCATTCCCTGGAAAATCCTCCTTCATTTGCTGCCATAAGATTAAACTTGAAAAAAGTTGACAGTTTACATAACCCACTGGCCTTCAAAACACAGAAAAGTTATTAATTAATAAAACATAGAAACTGCAGTTCTGGAACAGTTAGTAGTGTGTCCTAGAGAAAACAGCTGACACAAAGATATCAATCCTGCACAGCATTTCAGTGCGTATGAGACACGGAGCAAACACTCAGACTTAATTCTGTATGGTTTGGTTTCCCTCCTAGAATAATATTGGTGAAATTGTTAACCTCCTTGACACATAGGAGTCATTTCATATCCAAATTCAGAAAATGAATGCTGTACAAAATAGACAGTTGTTAAATTAAGGAGGTTTTGTGGTTACGTTACAAATCACATGTTACTCATCACGGAGAATGTGATGCTTCCTTCTTCACTGGCTCTACCCATTTGCATGTCATTCAGCTACAATTTGGGTGGAGTAACACTACAAGGTGCTAAATAAACAAGAAAAGATAAGTCAAGTTCAAGATGCAATCACCAGCTAAGCCACTGCTCATGGTCTGAACTATGTCTGAACTCCTCAAAATAACTACTGTGGGCACAACACTTGAGCTATGCCAGGTAACATCATTTTAATTGCAGCATAAAACCAAAAGGGGTTGTTCAAAATCACAAGCAACACGCTAAGCACATGGGACAAATTTGGACAAGAAAGTTGGTCTAATCATTTTATTGTTGACCTGTTTTCTCCTGCACATCAATCAGACTAACCTGGAGTTTGCTTATTTCATACGCTGTGTGAAAATCGATTTGAGAGTTGCTTGTTAGTATTTTCTAGTCTGCTTTGTGTTTTCTATACGCACTTGAAGCTAACTGAAGGTAGAAAGCGCAGACAATGAAGGGAAAGAGGCATCTGCAACTCAATTTTTCCTCAAGGCCCCTGTCTGGACTAATTGAACCCTGATCAAAGATAACATAAGTTACTTTGATAATAAAGCTTTTAAATATAGTGTTGATGGTGTTTTGCTAAAATCTGGGACCCATCAGATTCTGTGACTCTGAGGTTATTAATAAGGCTAACAAGAGGTATTATAGCATCAAGAGAAGGACGTACATTATCCTCCTAGCCTTCTTTCTCTCTATGACAGTTGCCACTATATTTGACTTGGACTTTGTTATTTTAGAAATATGTAAAACACACAATAAGACCATGGTAAACTCCAGCAGTAGAATTCTTGTTGAAATTCCAGATCAAGATCACAAAGACAGGAGTAACATTGGAATTTTTTTTTTCCATCAGCTGTATTCAAACAGCTGATAACATGCTATCATGTGGTCACAACTCACTCTTGCACACAATATCTCGTTAGTGCAGGCTCGATTTTCTAGCTAAGAGTTAAATATAGCAAAATGATGTCCCCTTTAGATCAGAGATATGATAAGAATAAGTGTATGAAATAAAAGAGGGGATTATTGATATGACTTTCAAACTTATTCACTGAGAATGACTAAAACCTTTCCAATGAGGGTGCTCAACTTCTGTAGGAGGGGAGAGCAAGACAGGAAAGATGAGAAACTACCCACAGTTTGTGGTTTACAGCCCACTTCACGCACAAATTTGGCATCTTATTTTGCCTTAGAATTTGAAAAGAGTTTTTAAAAGAAACTCCCCTCAGTTTGCAGGACATTACCCTTATTATCGTGGTATTTTCTGTTTCTAAATGTGCCACAAGAAGCAAATTCCCTTCTAAAAAAAGAGTTGTTTCTTTCCCCAAATTCATTACGTAGTGCTTTCTGTAGACTGACTCTCTGTTCGGCTTCCTCATTACATGATGAGAGTGACCAAATTCATGAAACACTGGTAAATCTTCAGCATAATAATGTGATGCCATAACCCTCTTAAAAAATACTCTGTTTTTCAATGAACGTGGTTATTCACAACAAGTGTAATTTGATTGACTTAGTAATATTGTATATTGTAAGTTATATTTCAAGATGATTTGATGTACTTTTGGGTATTTTGAGATTTTTGAATCTACAAATGGAAAACTTAGTTTTAGGACAAATAAAGTGAGGGACTAAATCTTGTCCCATGCCTACAGATCATGTGTATTCATATGAAGATATCTGTTCACAGACATTTAGAACCATTCCAACTAGTTTCCATATTTCTGGAAAAATAAGTGATTCATTCTTTAGTTTCTTCAGGTTGTTCAGGGTGAAACACGCTAACGTGGAAGGAAAGCAAGAGCAGAGCAGAAATCACAAATAACATGGAAATAATTCATCTTCATCTTCTGTAAGCGCTTGTTCCTATGAAGGGTCTGCTGGAGCCTAGCTGTCATCGGGCGAGAGGCAGGGTACACCTGGGACAGATCGCCCGTTTATCGCAAGACCCACGCAGACACAGAGGGAACATACAAACTCCACACAGAAAGGTGCAGTGGGCTCAGGATTCAAACCCGTGACTTTCTCGCTGTGAGGCATCAGTGCTAACCACTGTTTTCTTATGTTTTGTTTTGTGAGTAACTAAGCATCTCCTGTTCTCCATGTCCACAGCTCGCTCTGTCTGTCTGCCTCCTTGAAACTTGGCCGACCACTCCAGCTCTCCCTAACGGCCCTCTCCCTGACTTTGTGTCTGCGTTCTGCTTTATGGGTTTGTAAACTGTCAGTGATCTTTACATTTGCACTTAGGGCATAACTTAAAGTTACAAGAATGGGAGGAGGTGTATTACTTCTAGAAGTTACTTGGATCAGATGGTCTGAGTATCTGATTGTCTAAAATACTATATGTGCAATGTTAGATTTCAGATACCTGTAGAGGATGATTTCCCACACCCTGCTGCAGCCCCTGGGAAGTCATAAGTCATGTGCTAAAGTTAGAAGCATTCTTATATTATATTATATTATATTATATTATATTATTATTCCATGAAATTAACTTCTTTTGTTGAGGCATGCATTTGAAGTAGTTTGTTACCTTGTGAAATCAGAAAGACGTGAGCTGAATAAATTGTGTATGTAAGATGTTATGTACGTATTTATTCATGGTTTCAGCAGTGGTAAATGATTGTCAGAAATTACTATGACCTCTCACTCAGGAGTAGCTACTCCTAGTTACCATTGTCCTCATGTGCCATGGTTGTAATATAAACATACCTAAGTCAAATGCAAATCACACATCAGAATAGTGTGTGAGGAATAGGTTTTCAGATACTGACATTATACTTGCATACAATGGCATGTATACATGTATGAAATGTCCAAACTCAGTATAGTATGGCCAGAGTCTTGAGCTGTAGTTTTCCCAGGTGCAATATTGTGCATGGTCTTTTTGCATTTGTAAATTCCTATGACCTAATTTCTTTCACATATTCAAATTTCCTTCGCATATTTAACTGTTTTCTTTTAGTTAAAGGCAGCAACTGAAGCTTTCTAAAGGGCAAATCATTATGCTCTATTCAGACTAAACTACTGATTGTACACCAGGTGATTGACCTCAGTACAACCCACTTGCCATTTTAAGCAAATCAAACATGAATCACTCACATAACAAAGTCAACCACCGCAACACAGAGGAAAGTTTCAGGTTGACGATGAGAGAGGGTATTTGAGGCCAGCAGAGGGGAAAACCTTGTGTCTTCCCATGTTGGTTGGATTCACTTCTCAGCCTCATGAAAGTGAGAATCATTTTACCCGACAATGTCAGAAAAATCATACCTGTTGTACGAATATGTAGGAGTATGTAGGATAATTTGTAGGATGGGAGTAAATCATATATGTATCAAAATGCAAAAAGTTGCTGCTACACATTTCCCTCCAAAGGCCTCTGGCGTTGTTCAAAGTAGATCTGAGATGACTGTGGTGGAGACACATAGATGAAAACACACTTCCAAAAATGTCAAGACTACACCCATACATTTGTTGAGATAGTTAACAATTATGTAAAGCATGATGCCTTTTTTCTTGGTGCTGTGTAGCTATTGCTGTTTAGGACTTGACAGACTTGACAGACAGGACTTTTTTAAATTATTTTTTAGTACAATAAGTTATATCTCCTAGTCCTTGCGTGGGTTCTCTCCGGGTACCCCAGCTTCCTCCCACTGTCCAAAGACATGCTCATTATTAGGGGTATTAGGGATTTTTATTTTTATTATTATTCATTCATCTTCGATAACTACTTATTCCTGTTGTCGCAGGGGTCTGCTGGAGCCTATTCCAGTCTAGAGGGGGTAGTACTGTGGACTCTGCATCCCGCTCGGGGACGACTTCGCCACGGCATGTACCCCTTTACGATCGCTTGTGATCATCTAGTCTTAATTGGTGATTCTAAATTGCATGTATGAGTGTGAGTGTGAATGGTTGTCTGTCTCTCTGTGTTAGCCCTGTGAACGACTGGCCCAGGGTATACCCTGCCTCTCGCCTGATGACGGCTGGGATAGGCTCCAGACCCAGTGAAATCATTCACTGCTTTTTTTCTTAAATTTCACTGTAAGTAGGAAATAAAAAGTGTGTTATTCCTCACAGAAAATACCATTACTTTAGTTAGGGAACACTAACAGATGTGGTCATTGGTTTGTGCACAGGGACAATAACTGCAGGACTGATACAATGTACACTGATTAAAACCACTGACAGAAAATGACAGTGACTGTCCTGTGACAATGCATTGTTCTGCTGGAAAAAAAATCTGGCATTCATATGGATGTTACTTAGACATATAGCACCCACCTAGACCAGACCAGGCACCCCCACCCCATAGCAACGACACTCCTTGATGACACTACAGCAGGGACACAGGCACACGCACAAAAACGGTTTAGGAACAACTCAAAAAATATAAAGAACAGCACAAGGTGTTGACCTGACCTCTAAATTCACTAGATCCCAAACTGATCAAGTATCTGTGGGATGCACTGGAACAAATCTGATCCACAGAGGCCCCTCCCCTCAACTAAAAGGACCCATGTCTATTCTCTGAGTCACAACTGTTTTGCTGTTTTGGGGGTACAAAGTACAATATTAGGAAGGTGGTCATAATGTTAAACCAGATCAGCGTATATTTTATGGTGGAGTAAGGTTACTTTTCATTTAAGCTAACAGGTTAAGTCAAAACTATGATAGTAGCCCCAGACCAAATTACACTAAATGTGTTTGTACTTGTGATGAAATGAAATTTACCTGACTCTTTTGTTTTTCAGTTTTGCTGTGACAAGGAAGCTACCTCTACTTAACAGAAACAGGCCTTATTTAAAAAAAAAAGAAAAAAAAGAAGTGAAACACAAGCCATTCCATGTAGGATTAGAAAAAAAAATTCAGTCACATGGGGGATCATTAATCACATGCATTTGAGATGATCATTTTGGAAAAAGGAAACACCAGAATTATGCAAACATATGAGGCAATGCAGGACTGCTGTTAAACTCCTCAACTTTCTACCTGTCTGGGCAAGGCCAGCTGGAGGATCATGTGGAATCGAATGAGGGCGGGGTGGGGGGCTGTAAGAGGTGGATGAAACTAGGTATAAACAGCCTCTGTGAAACGAGTTTCCTGTCCCTTTTCTAAAGTAAACCACTGAGTTATTGTGTATGCAGAATGTTTGTTCCGGTTGTCAGGTTGATTGCAACATTAAACATTTTCCACACTAGTGGAGGAGGATTATATGACGATGGTTTGACCCATATTGATAAGGTCACTGTTAAAAAATTTGACACATTACAACATTACACATTATAAATCCATTTGGATGAATGTTGACTATGTTGTAATTCAGTGAATTCAGAACAGACATCTTGGAAGGAAATTATGCAGTTGGCTTTAAGACGGTAGGCTAAGATTTAAAAGAAATAATCAATTTATGTACTTTTCTGCTACAGTATAGAGTGCTGATACCTTGAATATAAAACAGTGACTCTTAAAACAAATGCTGCTTGACATGAAAGGCAGACTCTACATGAGTGTTGTCTCAGGAATGGCTCCCAGGCTTATTCTTCAGATGTGTGGAACTCTACTGCCACAATGGAGAGTGTTTCACCAAAAACTTATTTGTTACTATTTTATAAGTAACCTGCAGTGCTCAGTCACTTAACAACAGTGTGAAACGTTTCATCTGACTTAATGAAATAGATTTGCTTGCAGTGCCCCCATGTGGTAAAACTGAGGGACCAAAGACAATTATCTGTCCTCTGTTGTGATATAATATGTAATATCACTATTTTGCTTCAAATTAATAGTTTTTATTGGCCTACCAGCACTCTCTGGTGTTGTCTTGAACCATATCATGTTCATCATGTTGACTAATGTAACTTCAGTACTTCTTTACTAGTTACATGCTATACGTTAAATATTTAATAACTCCTTGACATCTGGCAATTAAATGTGTAGAAGTCTCTTCAAAAAATAATTCGTACCTTTAATAGCAGTTGATAATTCCTAGTTTATATTATCATTTAGAAGGCTAGCAAAGTCTGTTTTTAGCATCAACCCAATAACGACATAAAGTTTGATAATTATATATACGCATTAAATGTGGATCAATGTGAAGATAATAGACTCCAAGTATATTATTTTCCCTAAACAACACCAAGCTGCTCACAAGGACTGAGTGAAGGTGTGATGGGTCAAACTTTATATTCATTCAATTTATCTTATCTCTCTCCTTCTCTTTCTCTCTATGTATATATATATATATTTTTTTTTAAATGATATTCAGTTTGAAATTAACATAATATGTTTGCATTAATGGCAGAAATGAGCTGAACAGAACATGCTTAACATTTGCATATGTGCTATGAGCTATTAAGGTACTTTAATAAATTAATAAATCTTAAAACCGTAAGATTATCATGCATGTTCGGTCGCATGCTGTCAGCCAGTTGTGTATTACATTAGATGGCATAATGTCTCCAAGTGTTTTGGTATGTTTTTCTAAAGTTGCATTACTGGTAATAGTAACAGCTGAAGCAATTCAAAAGCTTCAATTTATTCGCCGACCGCCTTCCTAGTAGAGCTTGTTACTGGTCCATTTTACCGTAAGCAAAAACAAATTGCTCCTGAACAATTATGTACTAAATATATTACGTAATAAAATCTGGTTAATTTATTATTGTCCAACATGACGTATTCTTTTTTAAAAATAAGTATGACACGTTATACGTACATTACACAGATTACCTGATTCGGTGTACATCGGATTAACCCCACCGCTTTTTATGCACATTACGGTTTATGTTGCCAGGGAGTGACGAGTGACTCACAACCATCATAGAGACACAAAGGAACTGCAGTGACAATGTAGACAGTAGATAGTTGTTCTTGCATCTCACATAGAGCACTGTTTACTGTAACTCAAACCCTGTCAATGCAATGAAGTGTTTTTCTCTCTGGGCTACTATCAGTTAGCTAATTGTTGCTTTTGCACTTACGAATCATCTTAGTGAGATAGCAGAGTGCAGCGTTAGCTAGCTGGCTAGCTAGCTAAGCACCTGATTAGGCTCTGCTATTGGGATTGGCTGTTTTTTTCTCCGCTAGCCACTACAGCTGTGCAGCTAATTTGTACTATGGAGTATCCTTTTGATATTAACCAGTTGTTCCCCGAAAGGGTCTCTATTTTGGACCAGACCCTTGTTGCAGGCCAAAAATCAGTAGGAAGGTAAGTTGAAAGATCATTTTGTCCTTCCCTCTATGTCAGTCTGCTACATTTTATCTCCCAACATGAAATGCTTTTCCTGGGTCCCTGTAGAGAATGCAGCTCCAAATTCCATTAAGAAATCCGATTATTTGTCTGTCTGGCATTGTCCTTGTAAAAAATAATAAGAATGAGTCCGAGAAAAATTATTTCAGTATGAGTGTCATACAAATTTCACTGGTAAGACATCCATTAATTAGATAGCAGACAAAAAACATGCTCAGTCATCAGTTCAATTGTACAATACCCATTGACTATTTTTTGTGGACTCCTGATAGTCGTAATGTCCTTTCAGTTTGAAACGTGTTAGCCACTTCTTTATTGTCTCTGCAGGCCAGATCTTCAAGCCCACATAGCCACACTTATTGATGAGCTTGGGAGAGCCTCAGCAAAGGTCTGTTTATGTTGCACGTCCTATTTTATAATGGATACAATGGAAAAAATGTGAATGTGAGTCAGATAATAACAATACTAATGATGATAATAATAATAAGAACAATAAAAGAATCAATTATCAATTGTTAATATGCAGTTAATGTGTACTGAAATTCATTGTTGTTTGTTTTTAAAGAGGGAAACTGCATGTTTAAGTAATAACAAATATACATTTTCATAACTAACTTTTATTTTATTTTAACTTTCATTATTTTACTCTGATACAAGGAATTAAAATGATAAAATTCTGCTTTTGTGCCATGTAAACAGAAAAAACAACCTATGGATTCTGCAGTCTTTAGATGTACAGAATCCGACGACATAGTGTTCATGTCAAGTGGGCTAGCTAGGGAATAAAATATATAATATATGATATGCTGATGCAGTCTTAGTTCCCATTACCCATTCTAAAGATGCGCCTCTTTTAACATGACTTCCCATCAAACAATTTAATTGAAATAACCGTCTTTAGTCCTGTTATAAAGTTGAGCATTTTTACCATCATCATATATAGCCCATGTGATTGCCTTTAATAGCTAGCTAGCTTTTACCACGCTGTGTGGCCACTCATGCCATGCCAACTCATGTCAGGTGAGATCCCAGATGAACCCTCAAAAAAGATTGCTGATGTGTGGAGTTCATGACATTTTTAACACCCGGCCCTTTGTAACTATGTTCAGTCTTTCTTTCCTCAGGCCCAACAGCTCACAGCACCTATAACAAGTGCGTCCAAGCTGCAGTCCCAGAGACATCAGCTGTTCTTGCTGAAGGATGGAGAGCGCAATGGGTACATCTTGCACGAACACACGCACACACTATCCACTGTCTGTTTCTGGACTGTCTAAGCTGGTAATCTTCACCTGGACATGCTCAGCTCATCAGCACTGAGTCATACTAAAATCACAAAGCATGTACTGTAGTACTGAGCCACAGAAGACACAGTGTTTAATGATTATGGCAGCAGTCTGCCTCAAATCACTCAAAAAAGAAAACGATGTTGATACTTGTCTTTAGTCATTGGACTTCACTCGTCACCCCTCTTATTGCTCCTTTATCCAAAAAGTTATCTTTCTTTCAATGTTTTTGGATATATGATGACCGGAATGACTGGAAATCCTCACAGAATTACTGCTTCCTTTCTCTCCTACATACAGAGGACGCGGTGTGATTGTGGGATTTCTAAAGGTCGGCTACAAGAAGTTATTTCTACTTGTGAGTAACCTATTTTAGTTATGTTCTTATTGCCCCTTTTTTTTAGCTTGTTTATAATTCTGTATTATTCACTGACTTTAACCCCATGTAAACTTCCTGTATTAGCTGTTTAGGTATGCGTGTTGTTTTACCTCCCCAGGACCAACAGGGCGTGCATATAGAGGCAGAGCCGCTGTGTGTTTTGGATTTCTACATAGCAGAGAACTTGCAACGACATGGCTATGGACTGGAGCTGTTTGATTTCATGCTGAAGGTGAAGCATTCACCTCAAATTACTACAAACCAGAATCTGTGGTAGAGGGCATTATTATGGCCACCCCTCCAAGCTATTCATATCAAACACAAATCATCTATTGATGAATAAATGAATGAATAATCATGATAAAACGCAAATATAAAGAATCCTTTGGCTGCACCTTTAGCCTGATAGTGCTGCAAAAGAGAACTAGTCCTATAAGCATTTTCTCCACTGTAAATGTAATACATATATGTATTTTAACTCGTATAATGTGAAAGTTTTTGTATGCTCCACTATATTCTGACCAGTGCATTGATATTTGAGGCCTATACTGAGGATGACATTTGAGAATGTGAAATCTGTATAGACATACTGAGCTGGTCAATAGAAAAAAAGTAATCGTTACAGTCCTATCGGGTGATATTATAGAATTTCTGTTTAATTATTTCATGTTCATATATGGCAACTATGGATGATGCAGAAAGGTCCCAGCATGCATCAAACAAATTTGTATATAAAGTATGTTGTGCTGACAAGCCATTCATTGAAAGCCTTCTCAGTCAGCCCCATGTGTGGAACTATGCACTGCAGACGGACACACACACAGAGATGTAGGTCAGAGGTTTGTGCTCCAAGTCAGTTACATAATGTAGGCCAGTGCAGAAAATAAAAGTAAGTTTACAACTTTATTTTATGTTGAGAAAAGCAAAAACGACAGAAAAAATTACAGATGATTCCTTCATGTTGTTGTGTTATAATTGTCACTAACTGCTCTTTTTTTATTTTGTCTACTGTAGAACAAGAACATAGAGCCTGTACTGATGGCTTATGACAGGCCCTCACCCAAATTACTGTCGTTCCTGGCAAAGCATTACTGCCTGACACAGAGTGTTCCTCAGGTATGATGTACTTTACTGAATGTGAAAAGTGTGTCCTCTCCTACCTGTATGATACAATGCTTCTGTGTGTATGATTTGCAGGGATCTATTATCTAGTTTTCATAATTATGTTTTCCTTTCCTGTAACTAAATGGTTGTATTTTCTTTAACTTGGAATGAGCCCTTCATAACTACAGTAAGCAGATTTTATATCACTGTCATATTCTGTTGCCATGTAACAAAGACCGGGTCTAGAAAGGGTTAGTGTAGTTTTTACATTGCTGTGGCCATACAAACTGGGCCAGGGAGGGTGAGGGAATTGTAATCACTTGTTTGAAATCTGCAACATTGCCTCTAGATGCCACTAGTCCTACACACTGGTCCTTTAAATCTGACTGTCTTCTGGTTCTAAGAATTAGATCTTTCTTCCTCCAGGGACTAAAGCAAATGACATATGGTTTTCTTTCATGTGACTTTCAATGTGGTTGCTCCACTTATCATGGTTATATTTAAACCCTGACTCCTTCCTCCTCATTTCTCTTTTAGTTTGGCTATTTTTAAGGCTCCATTTTCATTGTTACACAGAGACAAATGTTGATATGCCACTGCTTTTGTAGAAAATTAGTTGTCCATATGCTGGTTATATTGGCAATTGTTAAATCCATTTTGAGGTATATATTAGATACTATAAACATCCAAAAAATGTCTACAACATTGTCCACAAACCTTCATAAATATCAGGTTTGTGGCCAGGGTAAGTTTGGACTGTCTTTCAGGGTATGGAAGTTCACTTAGCTTATAGAATTTGTCAGTTTTTCTCCAAGACATACTCAAGCCTGGCCTGGTCACAATGGCAATGCATAACCATAGGAAACTCTGTCCTTAAATTATGCAATAAATGTCACATGATCCCTTCTCAACTGATTTGCATTTTCCCAGTTTGGAAAGGACCCTCTGTCGTAGATTTGGCATCAGTCACATTTCACTTATAATAAACCAGTATTGCTGAAAATGACTTTTCATGTCAGTTATGTCTAAGCAGCTTTAGAGTATTTTCTGTGGAAACCCCATTTTCCTGTTTCAAGATTGTTGATCTTCACGAATGAGAGCAACGCAGGCTACTCAGAATTCTGAGTCACCAGTATAGTATTATGCAGTAAGCCTATAATTACTACTACAAATCATTTAATATTTTATGACAGGAAACAATAGCACTGACATCATCAGGTTAGGCAGAATGCCATAAAATAATAGGCCAAATATTCTTTGAAGCCTTTGCTAGATAAGGTGAACGCTGTAAACTTGTTCATCTAGTTTGCTGTAGACCGTTGAAAGGCAGGGCTTTTGATGAAATTGCTTGTGCATTCAGACACATAAAACCATGCAGTCTGCTCAGCTCAGGAGAGGCACGCTTAAATGTTTCTGATCTACATTCAGATAGATGTGTCTGTTCTAGTTTAAGCCAGGCAGGATTCTCACCACCCACTCTTTGTCCATATTGATGTAGAGTGTCAGCCACTTCTTTATGACTCCTAACAGAGCTTTGATTTCCACATGATATGAAAGAATCCCAAACTAGTTGCACACACCTCTTCTAAATGTCAAGACTATAATTCCATGCTCAAATCATTAAAGATGGCAGATCAGGTAGGTCACCTTGTAGGATCTGTTAAGAGAATAACAGTATACACAGTGTCTCTGACTAAAAGTTCTTCAGGGTGTTTCTGTTTCAATGATCTTGTCTCTCTCATTATTCCATGCAGGTTAATAACTTTGTGGTGTTTGAAGGCTTCTTTCTCAACAGAGAAGGTAACATTTTCACCACTCTTATCCCATTGCTTAGTTTTTGTTTTTGTGAAAGAGGTTATGTGAGTGTTTTTCTTCTTTGTGGTAACATGGGCTTTAAGGTGTGGCCAAGACGGCATTCTCAAACGCGACATCCTTACCGGCTGAACCGGTGTTTGCTTAGCAGTCTTGGTATTCCGATATCAAAGTTGGATCTGCTTAGCTTTGTTTTGGAAAAAAGGCAGTACAGTCTTCGAACAACCACATAGTTTTGTGACAGCATTAAGTTATGTCATGTAACATATTGTGTGCTACAGCTTTAAAGTTAGTTCTTGCTTTTTGGAATGAGTGTAGATATTTTTTCTTACATATGTGTATGTGTAAGGAAAAAAACACCCTTGTTCAAGAGAAAGTTTAAATTGGGCACTCGAGCCAAATGAATGCTGTTCTGCTTCTTTCCCGGTTCCAAATTGTTTTGTTTCACCAAACTCTCTCAGGCGCACCTTCTTCTCCTCTGACGGATCAGAGGATGTACGGCCTGTTGTAAGGACTTTTTAAATCTCTTTTATTTTCTCATACATCCTCAGCATCTTGTCTCATTATTAGCTCTCACTATCGTATACTATATATTTTTTTTTATCATTTCCATCCAGTTTCAGTTCCTCTTTTCCATTGCTTGCACTTAGCTACCTATGTAGATACAATATATGCCATGCATCATATATCATGTCATATATTGAACCTACCATCATGAGTTAGGGAACTGCAGTATCCACTAAGAGCCACAACCTGTAGACCACCTCCAATCCCCACAGGTCACTAGACGGAATTTACCTGCCTGCTTCCTAAGTCTCCAGTGTATCTAAAATGTCTGTCAGTTTGTTAAAACCAGTGGTGTTATGTGTGACAATGTGCCAGTAAGACACATAATAACTGTTAACAATATAATTATGTTTAAAAAGACTGGTAGCCTCTTTATACTGTGTATATATGTATGCCACCAGCTTTAACTGATTTATAGTGCAAATCAGGAATAGGTGCCATTCCTCTAGAAGAAAGTGAAGACTGTTCTCCAATCTCCTATTGTCATTGTGCCTATAGATGCCTGTCAACACTGATACAAAGCCAACTGGCTTGCACTGGCAAGCACAAGCACAGTTTTGTACCTAAAAGGGTGCTGGAATAAAAGTGTGTTCTTTTTTAGCAGAAACTACAACAGAGGATGTATTACTGTTCTTTTAGCATTTTAACAAATATTACAAGAAAGAAGGGGCTGGCTAACAATAGCTGAAGCCTTGATAACACGTCGGCTGCTGTCGCGCTGGCTCTTGTTTCTCAATACAATGTCTGTATTTGTGAGAAATATATTCCTTGGGTTTAGTACTTAATGTATATTCAAATATAAACTGCTTTTACAGTTCTAAACATGACATAACTAACTGCACAAGGATCCATTTCTTAGCACTTGATTGTGACTGAAATTTACACCAGCACTGCGTACCCAGTACCTGAAGCTTCATGCTGGATTATGGAGGTCTTATTAAAAGAAAACCTTTAGTGATGGGCTGTAATCCATTAAGTTATGGAAGGCAAATTTGAATAACTTGACACCAATATGAGCATACAATATCAACACGCATACAGTAATTTAGACCTACTTTAGTTTACAATAATACAGATATGCTGCTTGTTATGATTGATTGTTTTTTACTGGTCTTTGAATTGGCCTATGTGCATTACCTTAGGTTATGTAAGAAATATAATAATATGGCTGGTTTCATACTGAGGCTACCATTCATTTTAACAAGGGTTTCACTTACCCTTGTCAAATGGGTAATTTAACATTTATGTATTTATTTTTGATAATGATATTTATATTTAGGCCAGCTGTTAACATAGCTGCATAACAGATAGCAATATGTCAGGAATGGTCTTTCTTGGTGACAGTCAGTGTCATGTTTTCAGAGAAATTCTTCTGATTTTTACTGCAAATGTCAGGATTAATACGTGAATTCTACTTGAGGTTGGATCCTCCCTTAGAGACTCTACAACCAGTTTTCTGGTTGTGAAACCTATATAATGTTACAATACTGCCAGAGAAGCTGCTCAAATGTAGCTTGTAAAATGTGGGCTTTTTGGGAGGGAAATTTAGTCATGTTCTGTTTTTGGCCCTGCTCTGAGTGTGTTTTTCTCTACAGTGGCCCAGTTGAGAAAAGTTCCCCTAAGAAAGCCAGAAGGAGAGATCAAGCCATACTCTTTAATGGAGAGAGAAGGTAAATCATTATATTGGTTGGTTAACAAAATGTGCTAAAAAAATAACCTTAAAGACATTGAGTGATCAGTTCAGTCGAAGCAGATAAATGAAGAAACTTCTAGTATTCAGACACAGATACCACATATCCTGCAATTAGTTATTTGGTGTCTCTGGTAACTCATGATTAAATAATACATTTTTATGTGACCAGATTAAGTAAGTAAGTAAACTGAAATAGTCAATAGTATAATTTTAATTCCTAATAATAGTCAAATTAGCTGTCCAGTGAGGTTGTCAAATCTGGGTCTTAAACTGGCGAGAGGTCTTAACAGTATCACTAAAAAAAACCTTTCCATCTGACTCATTGCCTGAACATTCTGTTTTGAAACATTTCAGTTTTAACAGTACACTTTAATAAACTTTAATCTGAGTATTATGATTCTCATGTGTCTCTCTTAAACTCTTTTCTGGGGAGATCCCCTAGGATCTGTAATGGGCCCTTAACCATTTATTGACCTTTTTAAGTGGCATACTTTAAGCCAGTCTTGAAGTTCAAACTCAAATGGATGCATATGTTTTATTGTTTTATGTGTACAGAAGGGTCTAAAATAATAATATAATTCCAGATTACCCTGAATGGCTCACTGCCTCCTGTTTGAATGTAAATAGTACTAAATCAGTATCTCTCTAAGGAAACTGAACAGTGTCACCTTTGTGTGCCTGAATTTATGTATCTTGGGGCTATTTTAATTAGAGGTTTAAATGTTAATATTCTGCTTAAATAAGCAAAAGGGGAAGCCAAAAAAAGTTCACTTGCAGTTTTCCTTTTCTTTTATATTACACATGTAAAATATCAGTTATGATTTAAAGTGACATGTGAACAGAGTGTGATATTGTGTCCTGGTTTTCTGGACTGTGAACTGGAAAGGATAAATAACATCATAAATCATAAGCATTTATCATCAGATAAATTGTGTTTGTATTTAATGAGATGATGATTTGGCCTTCACCATATGATGGGAATTATGCCATGCTGATCTCTTTTATGTCACATAGACAAAATAATTCATTCAGCCCTGTATTGCAAAAGATTTCTAGGACCACAGTGGTATATCAAAATCTAAGTCAAATTTAAAATAAGGCATTAGGTATGATGAAAAATATTTAGACTGTTATCTGCAGCCAGACACAGTCAACATAATGTAATTGAGGTGACCACTAACAAGCATGAAGGGTGTAAAGAGATTCTTTCGATAAGCAGTGTTTATCTCCTAAACACTTAATAGCAATAAAGGTGAGATATTTCAGTCACTGCTGCTTCAGTTTTTAGCCTATTTACATTTATTTTGCCTCTTGTAACACATCCAACTTTATAGCAGTGCACTACTAAATTGCTTAAGTGCTCCTTAATAAGTCACAGATGATGGCTGTGCACAAAACATTCCATGTCTCCTATTCAAACATACCACTGGGCTCAAGTGACCCAGAAAATAAATCTTATCTATTCTTACTAGAAGACTAGACTGCTCTCATGAACCATAAACATGTAGAGAGCTGATTTCATGTTGTCTTTGATTGCACCGTTTGACGATGTTTGCATAGAAATAAAATAACTAGATTTTTTTTGTCCAGTGGTACGTCAGGAGCAGAGGACTCTTCCTTGGCCATTTGCTCCTCCTCACTCACCCCAGCGGTCGGTATCCTCCCAGTACTCCCACTCCCTGAGTGTGGGATCCTCCCCCAACAGGGTGTCCCCTCAAATCGCCCCATCTTCTTCCACTTGGGGCAACAGGGACCAGAGCCCACAGTCACCTCTCATCGAGCGCTGCAGAACAAGGCGCGCCAGGTAAGAACTGACGCACATCCAGTCAAAGAAAAACATGCCCTGTGGGCAGAATTATGGTTACTGTAGGCAGATGTCATACCACTGAATGTGTTACCACTTCAAGGGAGACATGCCATAATTTTGTGTTTAGGCATGTTAAGTTGTCTACAGTTGGTTACTTTCCAGCAGCGTCATTCAGTATGTTTACATGCACACAGTTAAGACCAACACTGATGGAGAACTTTTAAAAAATTCCACTCTATATATAAATGAAAATTAAGAGCAAAAATCTGGAATATTTAGTATATATAAACCTAATGAATGTCTCTGACTCAATCCCACAGACATTTAACTGTTAATTTAATACTACGGCAAATCTAGTGGCATTCAGGCAGAAGGTTATAACATTTCAGGTATCCTACCAGTCTACATTAATATGCAGGGGAACTAATTTAGCTTTGTCTCAGTGCTACAGTGTACATAATAAAGAGTAAAAACTAAAAAAGACAGGAAAGAGCAAGCAGTACAAAGTGCAGTGAATTTATAGTGCTACTGCATGTGATTAATCATTTTCAATTCAATCAATTTTCAGTTGTCAATTCTGATTAATTCTGAAATTTCTAATAAGGTTGACGTGTGTCTGTAAGGGTAATAGAAGAAGAAGAAAGTTCGTATCTAGCATGGCTAAAAGCATGCAAAGAGTGATTATGACATAACTGATTTCCCATGGGTGTAATCAGCATTAGAGGATCAGGGTGGGAGTGCTGTAATTTCCATAATTTTCTAGATGAATCATTTAGTGTGTGGTTTTTATAGAGACTATTTCTTTTACCGCTTGTTTACTACACTCAGTTTGGATTTAAATGAGTAAAGATGTCAGTATTTGCCTCAGATGCAGGAAGAGACTTGAAATTTTTAGTCTGTTAGCAGGGAAAAAACTACACACATCTCCTGTTTTATACTGCAGAGCAACCCAATAGAATTGGCTCTAGTACCCTGGGAAGGTGTGGTCTGTATAAATGCTAGTAGAAAGCTTGCTCTGTGTTTTTAACAGACTCTTAATTATAGCTGACTTGTTTGTGCTTATTTATCATCTTGTGATTTAAATTTGTAATGAAATAATCTGACATTGATGTTACTCCGTTATCAGTGTTACCGTTACATCAAAATTTCCCTATTTAATTCTATAGACGCATTCACACATTCATTCTATATAATTCCTGTTCCTGTTGTGTCATTATCATTTTCATTTTCCATATCATATTATGTAATAATAATTCAAATTAGTATAAAAAGATAAATAAATAACATTATGTTGTGTTCAATTCTGGTATTAACTCTTTGTAGTTTAGCGTATAAAGAAAGGGAAAAATACACTGCCTGGCCAAAAAAAAGTCACCACCAAAAAAAAAAAAAAAAGAGGTCACACACTTTAATATTTAGTTGGACAGCCTTGATTGCACTACATATTCACTGTGCCATTGTTACAATAAGCTTCTGGAATGTCACAACCCAAGATTTATTTTCGTCCACTGTTGCATTCACTTTTCACTAAGATCTTATATTGATGATGGGAGAGTCTGACCACTGTGCAAAGCCTTCTCCAGCACATTCCAAAGATTCACATTTTGAGCCTAATGCATCCTGGCATTCTCACCTCAGATTATGCCACCAGGAATGAAAAAATCCATTGATGGAGTAACCTGGTCATTCAGTATATTCAGGTAGTCAGCTGACCTCATTCTTTGGACACATAATGTTGCTGAACCTAGACCTGAGCAACTGCAGCAACCCCAGATCATAGCACTGCCCCCACAGGCTTGAACAGTAGACACTAGGCATGATGGGTGTATCACTTCATCTGCCTCTCTTCTCTCATCCTCTCATCAGGATTTTTTCCAAACACATTTCCTCCTCTAAGACAATAGTTCCCCACTATCCTTTTAGTTTTTAATTGCATTGGACAGTTCTTAACCCAATTTTAGTAGTTTCTTCATTCTCCTTAGATGTTTTCTCTGCTTGATACATGCCAATGATTTAACCCTTCTCAAACAGACTAACATCTTTTCCACAACCACAGGATGTGTCTTTCCACATTTTTTTTGAGAAATGAGAAGCTACTCATTGCATCAGTTGGGGTTAAATAACTTGTTGCCAGCTGAAAAATAATTGTCATGCAGTAATAATCCAAAAGGAGGCTCGTACCTATTTGCTTAGTTAAATTCAGGTGGTGACTTTTTTTTTGGCTTTTGGTGTTTGAGTCTGTTATGGGCAACAGTTCCTTATAAGGGAACAACTGTTTTTTACAGCCAGGACCTTATTTCTGTCAGAAAATATGGTTGTTTACTCACCCATATAACTTTTGTGTAATTCATATTCCTTCGGGAGATATTTAGAACTGTGTATATCCATGTAGTGGGAGTGACTGGGGCACCAAAACGCAGCCTCTAAATAACGCATCTGCCACAAGACTTGTTCCACCAATATTTTGTTATTGTACGCTAGTGCAGCTCCCTGTTGAGACTGGAGTCACCTGTTATCTTTATCCAGGGTCTGTAGATTGACCTACAGACCCCAGATGATGTCTTCTGACCTGCATGATGCCGTCTCTGAGCATACACCTGCGATGGTTGGCTTGTTTACCTGTAATTTGCTACTGCTAGGTGGCTGAATATTTTTCCAACTCTGAGGTTGTAGACGAACCATAGCTAATTATCTCCCGAAGGATATGAATTACACAAGACAAGACACAACATAATTGACTGTTATTTTATTGATATTGAAATTATAGATATACGTAATGCTATTAATCACAGTTTTAAATTAGGTGTTGTAGAAACAGAGCATTATTCATCCAAGCTTTCATTATACTTTTCAATATGCTAGTGCCAGTTGGGCTGAGCTTGGCAGAAGGATGCTACATTCCCTTTATTGGTCACTTGTGCCCAGGACAAAGAGGCAGATTTCATTCTCCCCTACTTATTTGTTCTGCTTGACCACTGCTTTCTAAACACTGTCTCTTTTTCTCTCTCTCCCTTCTCCTTCATTTTTTATTCACCCATTCTGGTTCATTTATGTTTTGTTACTCCACTGGTTAACTGTGTACTCTCTCCTTTTTTTTTGCTTTCACCATTGTCTATTAATCAATAGTTCCCTTAATAGATCTCAGCTTGGCTTCCATTGACCAGCCTCTGACTGGCACAACTGTCCCTTCCCCGTAAAGGATGGCTGTGGTGTCTAAGTTTTATGGATGGCCTGTTTCTGTGACTTGGAGAGTGTGCTGTTATTAGAATATCTGATTCAAACAAGGAGAGGATGACAGGTTCCCTTAGGCCTTTTAGTCATTATCCCTAGCAGAGGGAAATATGATGGCTCTGTGTTATTTGCTTGCCTTTTTTAGAACCCATTAAAACTATCTTCCACAATACTGCAAATGTGACATTGCCTTTTGTCATACACTGTCATACACACAAACAAGTATTAACTGCATAAACTGGTGGGTATACGTTAAGGCTCCTTCTATTTCAGTCTTACGTCTGTTCTTATTTTATGTTTGGTTTTATTTCTTTATCATTACGCACTTTTAGTTGTTCTATTGTGTTGTGTAGTTATATAATTTTGACATTGCTTTTCTTACATTTATTTTACAATACTGCCCTTTGACATTCTTCATGTACCCTTTTTATTTTTACCCTGCTCTGTATCATTTGTTTTTGTTTTTTCTCATCCTGCTTGCTTGCTGGCTGTTGCCATTTCTTTGATAGCCAACAGGGTCTAGCTGCCAGAAACAGTCTTTACAGTCGACACATGGACAACAGAGCTGTTGGATCGCTGGACATACACTTGCCAGGTAAGATTTTATGAGGATGTTAATATTATTAAAGATATTTGTTAGATTTATACATGGAAGTTATACCAACCATACCAAACTGGGATATATTGGGATAGTGCACAGCTGTGAAACAGTAATGCATATATAGTTCAGCAAACCAATTACATTTAACCTTTTCACTTTAGATAGTTGAATTCAACCTGTAGTGAATCCACGTAGTTCTGCTCTACTTCCTCATGTGTTAGCATCTTGTGCCTCCTCAGGTGTGAGACCAGTGGGGGATCAGTCACATTCACTGGGATACACAGACACACACAGGTTGGCCAGTATTCACACACCACTAAACAGGTATTTATACTAAAGCACCCGGCACATTTAACTGTTCATTGTCAATGAGATTAAGGAGTTAAAAAGAGACTGTCCACTCCGGGCAAAAGACTGTGTTGGTCATTTGGTCCAACACTTAAAACGGGAATTTTAGTTCTTTGCAGATGTACAGTATACAAATATCACAGTGGACTCCAAAAGTCTCTTATTTTTCAGACAAGCGACCAATGATCAGGACTGTTACAGAAAGGAACATTGGCCAGTTGCTCTTTTTTTTTTTTTTTTTCTCTCACAATAACGTGTATCTTAGTGGAAGACAGCGGACACTGCATCTTGTTGGACGTGAAGTGTCAATGGTTTTCACTACTGGTACCTTAGCTATGTGTGATAGCCATGATTGTCTGTTTTGTCTTGGTAAGAAGTAATGATTATATGATCACCTTCTCACAGTGACCACTTCAAGAGAAACAATACTGTAGTTCTGTTAACCCAAACAAAGGAACACAGGTGAATATGCAAAATCACTTTGCGAGATAGATAGCTAAATAACTACAGCACAGTCATCACCATGTTCACGTGTGTAGCTACATGACTGAGGTGTAGCTGGACCTGAAACTTGTTAACACAGACATCAACACACCCCTCAAGCCAAGTGAAACCACAGGGGGCATTTCTAAGCAATGGAGACCTTCTTTGTCATGTTTAATACTAAAAACCATTTATAGGGCACTCGTTGAAATACCTGAGACCTCTCAGATTCATCCCTAGAGTGTTATTGCCCTATTATAGGGCATAAGAAGACTTTTTTTCATTTTGTAACATTTTTCAAAAGTTTTCATGTAGAAATCAGGGTCAGTGAAGTCACTTAAGTGTTATGTATTTAGACCATTAGAGCATAAGTCACTGAGATGCACAGGGACGCAATTTAAAATGTGTGCTTTATTAAAAAAAGTTATTAAATGTGGTTACTAAAGAGTTAACAGCACATTCAGATGTACACTGATGGTAGATTTTGATTGCAAGACAGATACTTATATGTGATTTCAATTGGATTTAACTAAATTTTTGGAAACATCAGGAGAAACTCCTGTAAATTAATTTAATATTATAATTATATGGGTCAGTGCACTGGGTTTACTTCTCCATTTCCTGGAAGCCAGCCCAGTTTACAACATAATGACACTGATTTGCTGTAGGACCATTCAATTGCTTGCAGAGATATTTAAAACCCAAATGGATATTAACTCAGTTTTTTTTTTTTATTGTGCCCTTACACCCAGGTCCCAGCCTCTCTCACTTCCACCTCTGTCTGCATTCAAAAAGAATGGCACCTATGACCAGACCTCGCCAGACAGCAGAGATATGCAGCTGGATACAAATGCTGAAGCACATAGCGCTAAAGAGGAGATTAAGGCATTGGACAGTCCAGAACTTCCAGCAGGAGGCAACCACAGAACTCTGTCGGAGAAGAGTAGTGCCACAAACAGACAAGGCTGGTCGTGGACTGTTGGACAGAACTGTTACACTGCCCAATGGGTGAAGCAGAAACATGAATACAAGAGCACCTGCCCCTGGTGATCGGGGCCAGTTCTGTGATGACAGCTGTACCAAAATTAAGATGTGAAGGACCAGCCAAAAGTTTAGACACACACTCTCGTTTAATGGTTTTTCTTCATTTTCATGATAATTTACATTGTAGGTTCTCACTGAAGGTGTCAAACCTATGAATGAACATATATGGAATTGTGTAGTAAACAAAGTGTGAAATAACTCCAAATATGATTCATATTTGGGTGGCACAGTGTAGAGGTGGTTCGCACTGATGCCTCACAGCAGAAGGTCCTGGGTTCGAATCCATGGACCAGCTGGGCCTTTCTGTGTGAGTTCTCTCCGGGTACTCCAGCTTCCATGAGACATGCTCATTAGGTTAATAGGTGATCCTAATTTGGCCACAGGTGTGCGTGTGAGTGTGAATGGTTGTCTGTCTCTCTGTGTGGCCCTGCGATGGACTTGGGACCTGTCCAACCTGTCCAGGGTGTACCCCGGCCTCTCACCCAGTGACAACTGAGATAGGCTCCAGCAGACCCCCGCGACCCTTAACAGAAATAAGCAGGTAGAGAAGATGAATGAATGAATGATTCGTACGTTAAGATTTTTTTTTTTTTTTTTTTTAAGGTTCTTCATAGTAGCGACCCTTTGTTGACAGAGCTGCAAACTTCTCTCAGTGAGCTTCATGATGTAGTCACCTGAAATGGTTATCACTTCACAGGTGTGACTTGTCAGGGTTCCTTCAGCTAAGTAAAGAAAATCAACAGTCCATCATTAATTTAAGAACTAAAGGTGAGTAAGTCCGTAAAACTGCCAAAACGTAGGTTGAACACCTGACTTCTTCTGGTGTTCAGTAACACTGATGCAGGGAATTCTTGGCCTCTTCTTGGAAGTATCTTCTTGCAACTTTAGACCAAATTTCAGTGCCCATTCTCTGAGAAATAAAGATACTCCTATTCTGCACTTCTTTTTTGTGATCAGTTCTTTATTGAGATAAAGAGAAAGTACAGCATGCAAACAAGGAATTTTCTATTTTTAACACCAACACCATAGGTGACATAAACTAGCAACTGGAAGCAACAACAGTGAGTGTGGGACCCTAACTCCAAGTATGTCAAGTATGAGAAACTTTTTCCCAGAATTCGGCCACCCCTGGGCATTCCCAGTACATATGCACACTACCAGCACACAGGTCTTTTAAAACATGGAAGCCCTTGTTTTCCTACTGGGGCAATGAGACTGGTACATTGCCATAAGCAAAAAGTTGTTGAAAATTGGGGAGTGCTTCTGCCATTTGGGGTCTGAGCACACATGCTTCATTACAGCCCAGTAAATTGTGAATAGAGAAGAGATTATAGGGTCTAGTGCAATTTGGCCTTTTTCAGTGGGATAACGGAATATACTAGGTTCTGTAGTCTATGAGAGAGGGAAGTGTTCTCCTCAGTCAAGCTCAATCCAAGTCACAGAGGAGCTAGGATTAAACCATATGGAAAGAAGACACAGTGCAAATGACCATCTACTCAGCCACGAAGTGGTAGGCCACGTAAAGTGACGGAGAGGGGTCAGCGGATGCTGAAGCGCATAGTGCAAAGAGGTCGCCGACTTTCTGCACAGTCAATTGCTACAGAGCTACAAACTTCATGTGACCTTCAGATTAGCCCAAGTACAGTACGCAGAGAGCTTCATGGAATGGGTTTCCATGGCCGAGCAGCTGCAGCCAAGCCACACATCACCAAGTGCAATGCAAGGCGTCGGATGCAATGGTGTAAAGCACGCCGCCACTGGCCTCTAGAGCAGTGGAGACGCGTTCTCTGGAGTGATGAATCACGCTTTTCCATCTGGCAATCTGATGGACGAGTCTGGGTTTGGAGGTTGCCAGGAGAACGGTACATTTCAGATTGCATTGTGCCAACTGTGAAATTTGGTGGAGGAGGAATTATGGTATGGGGTTGTTTTTCAGGAGCTGGGCTTGGCCCCTTAGTTCCAGTGAAAGGAACATTGAATGCTTCAGGATACCAAAACATTTTGGACAATTCCATGCTCCCAACCTTGTGGGAACAGTTTGGAGCGGGCCCCTTCCTCTTCCAACATGACTGTGCACCAGTGCACAAAGCAAGGTCCATAAAGACGTGGATGACAGAGTCTGGTGTGGATGAACTTGACTGGCCTGCACAGAGTCCTGACCTGAACCCGATAGAACACCTTTGGGATGAATTAGAGCGGAGACTGAGAGCCAGGCCTTCTCGACCAACATCAGTGTGTGACCTCACCAATGCGCTTTTGGAAGAATGGTCAAAAATTCCTATAAACACTCTCCTCAACCTTGTGGACAGTCTTCCCAGAAGAGTTGAAGCTGTAATAGCTGCAAAAGGTGGACCGACATCATATTGAATTCTATGAGTTAGGAATGGGATGGCACTTCAGTTCATAGAATGAGTAAAGGCAGGTGAGCGAATACTTTTGGTAATATAGTGTACATCTTGAAATTTGGCAAGGATAGTCCTCCCTGGGAACCCTGTGATAGACTGGCAACCTGTCCAGGGTGTACCCTGCCTCTTGCCTGATGATAGCTGGGACCTTTCACAGGACAAGCGGTTAGAGAAGATGAATGAATGAAGTCCTCCCTGGGACCTATCTTGCTGGGGAGTTTTGAATGAGGCCTCTTTCCGTATAAACTTAGAAATCAATTTGTGCAATTTCTCCCATAGCCAACAGGAGGGGCAAGAGGTATCATGGAAGAGAAAAAGTTTACCCAAGGTAGAACAGCTTGTAATGATAATGGAAGTTTCATCTGGCTCTCAAGATCTGTATCTTTCTGTTAAATCTTTTGGCAATTGGTATACAGGAGGGCAAGGAAACTTGACATGCAGCTTGGTTTGAGTGCATCAATGCTGACTTATTCCAGTTTACTTTGTATCTGGATAGTGAACTAAACAACTCAAAAGTAGATAGAAAATATAGAAGCAGTATAGAAGAAACAGCCTCCCTTATGTAAAGAAGAACATCATCAGCATATCATGAAATCTGATGATGTGTATTACAAAAAGTTATTGGGGACACTAATGTTGTCTGATTTTCTGGACTAATGGTTCAAGGGATAGAACAAATAATAATGGTGAAAGAGGGCAGCCTTGACAGGTTCCCCTAAATACAGAAAAATTGGGTAAAGCATAAATTGACTGTGCGGACCATTGCAGAGGGTTTGGCATATAGCATATATTTTAATCATATCTATGAATTTCACCCCTAGCCCAGGTTGCAACCGACACACATTATCAGATGCTAGACGAGTTTTAATAAAAACAGCTTGAGCACCCTGTATTTATTTGTTAAGATGTATTTCCAATCAGGTTGCAAGTTCCTTGGCATACAATTTGACATCACCATTCAGAAGGGAGAGAGGTCAGTAATTGCCGTATTGAGTCGCATCCCTGTTTGGTTTGGGAAGTAATATAATTATAGCTGTGTTTGCAGTTTGATTAAATTCACCTTTGTCAACAGCCATATTAATCATACACTGCCTGGCCAAAAAAAGTTGCCACTAAAAAAACAGGTCACACACTCCCAATGTTGGGTATAGTTACTTTGGAAAATAGTTAGTTAGGTTACTACGTTACCATCAATTAAAAGTAATCCGATACATTACAGCGTTACCTATGAATAAAAGTAACATTTTAGAGTACTCATGCGTTACCAAAAATGAAAAGCCATTTGCAGCGCCTCGCACATACTGCAACTCAGTCCTGACAATGAATAACGTCATTCATCCAACCACATTAACTCTGCATAACAATAGCAGGGTGATAGAGTGGTGCTTCTTGGGTACAAGATGTTTTTTTTAATTGGAAGTGTAATTTTTTGCGGTCGACAGAAGCTTTTCACCAACGCAGAGTGTGCATTGACCAATGACTTGACCCTTTTCAAACAGACTAACATCTTTTCCACAACCAGAGGAAGTGTCTTTAGACATGGCTGATTAAGAAATGAGAAGCTAATCATTGCATCAGTTGGGATTAAATAACTTGTTGCCAGCTGAAAGATAATTACCCATGCAGCAAATATCCAAAAGGAGGCTCATACCTATTTGCTTAGTTAAATCCAGGGTTTTCTTTTTTGGCCAGGTAGTGTGTTTTACTTCTGTCTTGGCTCAGCTTCAAGACCTGTCAACCCTCCTCATATCTAGTTAATCCAAATGATGCAAAATATGTAGCTACTTTACTTCAGGAGCCATTACACAATAGGCATTCAAAAGATACTGGTTTAGTTTAAGTAACTTGCTAAACTAAATTTCAGTCATGGCTTCAGTAACTTCTTGTAGACCACTCTAATAACTGGTGCACTGAGCTAAGTTGATGTTAGTTATTTAAGCTAACAAGCAAGATCAGACAAAAACACCAACACACTGCAGTTGTTGTCCAAAACTGCCTCAACAAAACCAATTAATATTTTCCTCTTTCACTGTAGATCCAAGTTGAACCAACAGATTTTGGTACACATTTCAAATTGCCCAGTGAATTCCTACGTTGTCCTGACAGCTTTCTCAGAGAACAATGCTAGGGAAGCCAGACTTGAAAAATATTAACAAAATGCAGAAGGCAGGGCCTCTTTAGTTCCTCTTTTTATTCATGGAAGGTCATGAAAAAGCCTTGTTTCGTATCATCAGGGTCACAGTCAGAGCATTGCAGTGCACCCAGGGATGCTTTATAATGTGTTTCTTCCACTAATACAAGGCAAATAATGCATATTTGTCCTTCTCTGTGCCACCATGAGAAAGGTCAGGTATACCAATGCATATATAGTACCACATACACAATATCCATGGCTCTGAGTCCATGTGAAATACTGATCTACATGACCACTGAAAAAACACTGGACACAATACCTACGAAACAGGATTTTATTTATTTGTCCTCAAAAGATCTCAACATGTATTATTCTGTTTCTTTAAAACATTTTTCCTTAGTATATGAAGTTTTTTTTATTCTCTAAAGGGACAATATCAATAAAATGATACTTGATGAACATACTCATTACAAACATTTTCTAAAGCTATTGCATGTGTCCATAGTTTCTTTGTTGACGAGTATTTAGAGGCACACTGAACTTAACCTGCATGCATGAAATCATTTGTATCTGTCAGTGTCAATTTATTCTGGTTTTCCACCTTTGCCATGTAACTCATACACCAGGCTATTTTGACCTTTTCAGCCAACAGCTCATTCTTGCTTTACTCTTTTCCTTTTGAGACAGCAGAGGAAACTCTGAGTTCACCGGACCATGGGGAGATTAGGGTTTAATGATTAAAACAAGAACTGCCCTGTGTCACAGCTCATGTAACAAGAAGCCCGCCTTGTGTATGCCTCGTCAAATTCTCAAAGACCTACATAGTTGCCATTGCAGATAACAAGAGGCCAAATAAAAGAGCAACTTCTTTTCCCCCCATGTTTGAGTGTGAAGTATGGAGATCAAGGCCAGATGTAGCCTGCATAAAGGTGGGTGGTGGGTAAATGTTAGCCTAACTGTCTATATTGTTTAAAAATTTAGTACATGACATGCTTTATCTCATGATTAATCTACACAAGTAAAAAAAAAAAAATTTGTGAATATAATTTAAGTTTTACAAAATAATGTGTGGTGAGGGTTTGCAGATTTTTCTATCACCCCTTTTGAAACACAGACTTTTGGGAAAACATTGCATAAATGTACTGCTTCTGTGCAGTAAACTAAAGCCATGCTTATCATTATAAATCATCAAACTTACAATCTTTGATTTTAAGTTTTCATTGTTAAGCACATCAATTTGTGGAAAAAAAAGCTTTTTTTAAGTATTTCTTTTTTTCAGCTATATTCTAACAAATGGTGGTCATGAGAAATTAAAAAGTAAGATTCCTGGCAATAATTTAACTATTATGCTTATGACTGGCTTGACAGAAAAGTCAGACCAACTCCTTAGAGTAATCTGTACAGGTTTTATAGTAGTCTGACAGCTTCACTGAGATGACATAATTTGCAGTGTTTGTGGTGTATTTCTTAACCCATCTAAGATTAATTTTTGCCCTGTCATAAATATAGCGCATTTCCCACAATTTTTGCTAGTGACTTACATTCCCACAAACAGTATCCAACTGTCATCAACATTTGAGATATAGTTTTACACACACTGTCAACACAGCAGCTCTATCTTTTGCATATGCACATTTCACTTTACAATTCACAGTCAGCCTCTCGGAGTAAGGAGAGGTAGATGTTGGACTGGAGGAAGCGTGGATAACAGTCGGTGTCCAGCAGCGAGTAGATGCGTTTCTGTGCATGGGACAGAGAGGTGCGTGAGGGAGCCTGCAGCAGCTGGATGGTCAGATCTCTGGTCTTACTGTCCAGGTTTACCTATGACAAGACAATGCAATGATGGCAATAAACTCCAAACTCATTTCATGTGAACTTAACTGTTACTTGAAAAAAAAGAAAGAAAGAAAACAATTTGGTTTTAAAATTCTTTAAGCAGCAGGGAAAATTAAAACTGCTGGAAATATATTTTTTTTATAGCAAAGTCCAAATTTGTTCCAGCATGTGCCAGCGTGCTGTGTAGAGAAAAAAACTACTGTCTAGAATTAATGGATCACTTCTTCTTATCTGATTGTAATCACTACATCGGATTCAACTCTCACCTGTGTTCAATTCACTCAGGGTGTGTTGCTACAGTCCGTATAATTTATTATGCCCATAAAGTGGTAAACTCTTTTATCACAACATACTGTCGGGTGACATCAAAGTGTTGACTGGAAATGTTGTTTGTCAGTATTATTCTTCAGTAGGTCCTATGATAGACTGGTGACCTGTCCAGGGTGTACATAGTTCCCACTGTGAAGGATGGAGGACAAGCTGTGATTTGAATGATCCTAGCCAGCAAGGCTGCCACAACATTCTGACAATTAAAATTTAATGAAGTTTACCATCAGATGACCTGGCCTCTGCAATCTATCCAAACCCATAGTTTTTATAAAAAACAGATCCAGGAAATACCTTGATAAGAAGTGCAACCATTATTCTGCAGTTGTCACTACCACAACACCCTGTCAGTCTTACTAATCCTGCTATGTATTTTCTGTGGTATGCAGTTGTCTGTAACTGTGTTTTTGCTGGTATGGAGAAGAAAAGAGATTTTTAATAGAAAACAGACTGCTGGTTAAAGATGGGATGCATGTAAGAGAAAGTTCTGTACGTTTTGTGACACATCCCTTTCCCTATTAGAGGGAGGGAAAAAAAACACTCTGCATGAATGCTGTTATTGACGGAATGCTGTGACGCCAAACTTGAGCCACCCACACAAGCTTCCAAAAACACAGGGATACTTTCAGTAATAACAGTTGAGAGTGCACTGGGAGGAAATAGTACACACCAGGACTTCATTTACACTGCCTGTTTCATGAAGAAAGTGCATAGTTTTGATTTTAGTGCAAGGGTATATTGCACTGTATTAGTATGTAAATAGGTGCGTACCTCTCGGGGGGAACCTGGTTCGATGTAAGTGGCACAGATGTCTTTTGCCCTCCTCTGCAGGCTGAAGTTGTTGGACGAATGTCTGTACTGCTCACAGGCCAGATAGAACTGCAGGTTCTCCTCGCTGAACTCAGAGCGCAGGAATGCTCCAAACACTGAAACACCAGCTGAAAGGAGGAGTAAGAGGGGCTTATGTCACATTTCAACATCACATTGTACATATTACAAGATATACAGGAAGGGACACAGCAACAACACAACAATTCCTCAGTGCTAACAATGTCAAGGATTCACACATTTATTGAAAAACCTCAGCACATGTCGGCTGTGCTCAAGCTGTCTTGTTTCTAGGCTTCCCTTCAGTTCAGTATAACAAACATGACTGACTGTTTGTACAGAAGTAAACCTCAGACTGCTGACATCACATGTACAACATGAACCAGTTCCCACATGTCAGCTGCACAGGACAACACTCCAAATTACCATGGCAGTGATAAGGAGGCCAAGTCACACAGTGCTGAGGTCAGGCCTGAGGCCAGCTTTGTACTGTACAGTCCCAGCAGGTGGGGTATATGCAGCATATTAACCAAATCCATCCATGTTTACTTTCAATGTTCATAAGTTAGCCTCTTTTGTTACGAAAGCCTGGATGAAACGTCAGGATAGTTTATATCGTTAATGTTAGTATTGTTTAGCATCTATCTTTGGTTTTTGGTCTGTCTGTGTTTTATAATGGTGTCTTGTAAGCCCTTGTGGGCTGGGCATGCTAATGCATGACACAATAATAAGCTGCAGCTCAGCTTCAAATAACATAAAATGTTTTAACTAAAATGTATGACCTAACATTAGAAAATTTAAGTCCAGCTGTGTTAGAAGTAAGAACTAACACATTTACACTCTACCAAGTGCAACTTCCTATTAACAATGGTGCTTTGGAAATCTCTTCCCACACATTTTCAGCATCTGATTAATGTCTGTGAGCATATCTGCAACTGACAGAAAACAACAATTCAAGACGAGAATAAGCCACATTTCAAAACTGCATTCTTGGATTTCCATATAAAAAACAAGGGACCACATATTAAGCTTCAGTTGAACATAAGTTTAGTTTAAACCAGAAACCATGTCCAGCATGTTTAGACAAGGTTCCAAAGAACTTCCTGTGATGACAGGATTTATTTCAGTCTTCAAGTGTTTTTACAAATATGCAATCAGGTCAGATGACTATAGAAGAAAGTCCAAGAAGTCAGCAATCCACAGTCTTCTTTGGACTGTAAATAGTTACAAAGCTTTAAGGTGGTTTTAGCCTTTTGTATGGTGTCAACCAGAAATGTTTTGTCTTCAGTTGGACTGTATAAACAGCCGCTCATTCCAATATACTGCACTGCTCAAAAGAATTAAAGGAACACTTTAACACAACAAACCATGTAGGATATCTATACTGATATGGGCTGATTAATGTGTTAGGATGGAAAGGATGCCACATTGTTTGATGGAAATGAAAGTGATCAATGTACAAAGGGCTGAATTCAAAGACACCCCAAGAATCAAAATGAAAAAATGATGCAGCATGCTAGTCCATTTTGCTGACATTTCAATGCACAGACCCATCATCAAACTAGCCATGCTGAATAATGTTTCAGGCAGCACAACATTCTCCATGGCGTCACCAGACCCTTTCACCTCTGTCACATGTGCTCAGGGTGAATATGCTCTCATCTGGTGTTCTGTGGGAAATGCCAGTCGAGCTCCACCGTGCCAGGCAGTGAGCACACGGCCCACTAGAGGACGTCTGGCCCTCAGGCTACCATCATGTAGTCTGTTTCTGATTGTTTGGTCAGAGACATTCACACCAGTGGGCTGCTGGAGATCATTGTGTAGGGCTCTGGCAGTGCTCATCCTGTTCCTATTTACACAAAGGATCAGATGCCAGTCCTCCTGATGGGTGGGGGACTACGGACCCTGTCCAGCTATACAGTAACTGCCTGTCTTCTAGAATCTCCTCCATGCTCTTGAAACTGTGCCGGGAGGCACAGCAAACCGACTGGAAATGGCACGTATTGATGTGCCATCCTGTTGGAGTTTGACTGCCTGTAAACCTCTGTAAGGTCCCCATGCTACTAGCCAAATACACTAGTGAAAAACCGTCAATCAAAAGATGATGAGAGGAAAATGTGATTAGACTCAACCTGTAAAAACATTCCTGTTTTGTAAGTTGCATTGTTGCTCCTCTAGTTCACCTGTTAATTTCATTAACACTAAAGTACTGAAACTGATTGACAGGCACCTCTGCTATTTAACTGGCCAGATCAAAAGAGTTCCTTTAATAATTTGAGCAATATTTATTCTTTAATATACACATCAAAACTTCCTTAAACCTCATTATTTTAAAGTTGAACATGAAAGTAGATTTGTTGTCCAATACTGGTTATCAGCCCTCACTATCACTGCTGTAGCACTCTTCAGAACTGAAACACTTCCTGAACACTTTGACCTGGGATGACATCACCTGAGTACATTCCTCAGACTAGTATTCTTCGTGACAAGCAAACTAACACTGATATTTAAGAACAAGTCAATGGAAACAATTTATGGCATTTAAAACATGTAGTGCTGTCTGTGTAATCAGGGTTAAATCAGGGCATGCCCTGTTTTTTGTTTTTTTTTTGTTTTGTTTTTTTTACAAAGGGTTTACAACACGAGTATGTCATTAGATACTGGGAGACACTAGAATACACCAACAAAAACAACACTACCGGGAAACAGAGATGTGATTAAGTAATCTACCTGTGCAGAACCACAGGTTTCCTAATCACACACTTCTGCAATTATAATGCGTATTCATTTTAAACTGGTCAAACATTCACAAGCAAGGAAGACTTTTAGACAGACTCTGCAACAGAACTGAATCATAACTGTCTTTGAGTTTACAACCTGTTCTATTCATAGAAGGAACGGGGTCAGGGCCAGTGCTGCTCTCTTAGCTTTATTGCACGGCACACAGTGAGCTGTGACGTAAGCTCAGATGTCAACATCACTTCAGCAACATATAAGTTCAAATAAAAGCAAGAGGAACTTGAGACAGATTTGACTTTTCATTGCACAAAGTGGTGAGGCAGTTAAATGGCAGGGTGCAGAGTTCAGATCTGAAGCTCAGTGAAACGTGACAAGATACAAGAAGACAGTCCTCTAACCTCAGTTAAAAGTACCCTGTGAAGCTAAATGATGTATACTGTATATATCCTTAAGACTTCACACAAATATGATGAATGCATTTCCCACCTCCGTGTAAAGTATTACTCAATGTTAGTCTGAAGTAGTGTAGGGTCTTCTCTTCCTGTTTTACTGCTACATTTATGTCTCACTCCACATAGCTGGGAGGTCATTACACTCTGATTGGTAGATTCTAATATTTCCTAGCTAAGGTAATCTTCTGGCCAGGAAAAAGGTGTGGGTATCACCAGAAATGTTACAACTCATTCTTTGGGTCACAAGCTTTAGCAAAAGTTCTGCAAGGAAGACCTTCTCTCTCTCACTTTTCAGACCTAAACTTCTTCTACCCACCACCTCTTCAACTGCATTTTCATTTTTCCATCTGACGGTTCTACCCTACCACCAGAAGCATCTACACCGCATCACAACTTCATGCTGAGCACTCTGTTGTGGACGTCAATAAATGTTGATATAAACTTCTCTATCTCTTCTTACTGAGATATGAAATATGATTCCACACCGGATATATGACACCATTCATTCTTTCGTTTTCTACAACCACTTGTAATGCCATGCCATGCTGTGCAAATAAGTTAACCAATTTTAGTTTACAACATACAACAACATCACAACAAACAAATGCTTTTTAGTGGTAAACGCCACTTACTTTGGCTAGCCAGTAAGTCATTCAAGGACTCTGCCCATTTTTTCAGCTCTTCCTGGCTGATGTTCCTCCTCTTATTGTGGCCCACCTGGCTCCACTGACGCATGAAGAGGAGACGAGACCTTCTCTCTGTAGCACTATGGTCCAGAATCAGACAAGGACAGAATACATCAGTAAAGGTGTTACCACAAGATGCTGCTGTTATCAAAACAAGAATCAGAAAAAGGCATGTATGCACAATAGCCTTATAAGAATAAGATTTAAAAGTCCTGACTCATTTTGGGCCAAACGCATTCAATTTTAAGTCATCTTGTTTGTTCAACAGCAACAAAAAAACTGAGACAACATGAATTTATCAATTAGCAACAAATGAACATCAACAACATATAATAAACAAAGTTTTACCTGTCTTTCTGTTCAGTATTGGGCAGGTTGGAGTTCAAGGTATGAGGACTCTGAAACGGAAAATGCTAAATTAAGTAGGGCTATGAAATTCAAGATTTTTTCAGTAATGAGAATTGTTAGGATAGAGTAGATCAGCTATATCAAACATCATTGCTGTGTATGTATGATTCCATCCAACCATTTGCAGGACATTATGTTTGCGTTTTATTTTTTCATTATGTTGACCAACCATAATGAATATTTTACAATAGCAACACACCAAATTACTAATGACTAAAGAGTAATGTGCTGCTTGTCAGCCCACAGCTCTGTGTGGTTTAGTGTGGCTGAGCAGGAGGCAGTCATTTTCAGACCAGAATGGTGACTCCAAACCCCTGCTACTGTTTTTGCTGAGTGTGTCCTCGAAGGTTTTTAAACACCATGTTCGCTATCACTGCAATCTGAGCACTGAATGCAGATTTCTCAAGTCACGGGCCTAACTCATTGCCTCTCTGTTTTCAGCCTCTGCAAGTGAATAAAAACTAAAAGCTCAAAAGGGTTTCAGATTTTAATGTGGATCATTTTAATTATTAAAAAGGATCCTATCTATATGTTGCTCTATATGAAACTCTATAGTTTCAGTCTATAGGCTAGACTGAAACTTAATTGTTGTCTCACCTGTGCAAACAGAGTCTTGAGGTGTAGTTTAGCAGCTGACAGTTTGGCTCTATTGATCCTGTGCTGGGATTTAAAAGCATTGGAGGAAGAAGAGGAAGACACAGGAGGCAGGTCATCTCTCTCCACACTCTCAGTGCTGCCCTGGGCACCGGGGGCCAGCTGGCTGTCACTGTAGGCCCTACAGCCTTCACTAATGTCACACACTCCAAGGAGGCTCTTGTCTAGTTTCCCCAGTGAAGTCATGTCTTCTGCACTGATGCTGAGCTTCCTGCTCAGCTCATTCCTCCTAGACTCACTGGGATTTGCTGTGGGCTCTAGGATGGTTGGAGTCAGGCAAGCAGCCCTTCCATCCAGTTCATCATTCGCTGAGTGAAGTGTGTAGATGCCAGACGCTCGGTTCTCACCGTGATCTGGCTTTTTCAGTACCACCCTCTTCCACGGCAGGAAGTCGAGATCCAGGAGGGATCCCTCAGAACTGAATCTACGCATGACTGTAGTATAAGAAGTGGGTGGGGAAGGAAGCACTGTAAAGAAGCACACAACAAAGTAAAAGAGCTGCAGTGAAGCACAGTCTGAGAAATGAAGCAGAGCAAATCAGGAATGACAGAAGAGATAAAAATGGCAAATCAGAAAAATGGGTCAGAGAGACAATGAATTGCTCCACATTACGTTTCTACTTTCTGAAAAGCAGCCCATTCTGAGATCAGTTCCTGTTTTGGAAGATGATAAATTCCTTGTAACCTTTCTGAATTTATGCACATGGACACAAGTTACACAAAGGTTTTTACCTTTAATAAGTTCCAGAATTTGAAGGCACAATTGTGAGTAGGGCTGGACCACAAGCATAAACAGACACACAAAAACACCTAAATTGTTTGCTCTTTTGAAATTAGAAACCTCTTTATAAATAACCAATTTTGTTTCAGCAAAAAATAATTTTAACCTATTATTCACTAACTTGGTCCTACAGTGTCCAGAGCATGACCTCACTTTACACTTAAAAGTCGAGACAAATATCTGGCTTAGTTTTTGACTGTTTATTTATTTTTAATTGAAACGATTGAAACGATCAACTCTTTGTAAGGGTTTGTTATAAATCATTTACACTCAAATGGTTAGTGACAAAACATACATGATTTGTCCACATTTTGTCTCACCTTTTTGCTCTTTTCTTTGTCTTTGTGTCTTAAAATGTTGTCTGTACATCTAAAACATATAAACTTAGCATTCTGACTAACTGTGGTACTTTAACTATTTTCATTGCTTATATTTGATCCGTTCTTCTTATCGTACTGCCTGACAGATGACATCGTATATTGCATGTTATCACCGGATTTAACAGTAACCCAGCCAGATTAAAATGGAATGCTACCAGTGTGTCGTTTTTATATCCATCTCACAGAGCTTTGCTCAGCGCAGCTGTAATAGTGCCCTGCTTTTTGGACTTAATGGGATCAATACGGTTAATTAATTAAGTGTGTACCTCTTCGTCCAGAAGCTATTGAGTTTTCTTCATGGCAGCTCGTTAGTTCCGTTCAGTTCTCATGAGCAAATGATCCATGAACTAAATGTTCCGGATCCAGAAATTGAGATTTCAGGTATCCAAAAGCCAACGGAGTTCAACCATTGACTGTATATACGAGTTCAACCTGTGACGGTCCCGCTGCTGCTGGCGCTTCCTCCAGACCCGTATGTGTCTCAGTCAGTTGCTCGGAGTGCGATCTTCCCCTCCCTACAACACTGACATGCTCGATGACAAGGAAAAAGTCTTCACGGAATGAAGTCGGTTGTCCGGAAAACTTCCATGAAGTGTGCCATTGAATGGCATGAAGAGGGCTCCTCCTCAAGACTGCCGCCACACCTTCACTTCTGCCTCAACTTGCCCGTCACACAGACACAGACACTTCTTTATAGCAGCCACTTGCTGCTTGGCACACACACACGTATACACTAATCGCACGTCCTACCAATCGCATAATTTGAAAGTAGTTCAAACAAAATTAAATACACTTTGTCGGAGACAGTAGCGTTCAGTTTGTGATTGGACTGAAACGTCTTAACAACAGTAAATGCTATCCATTCCACTTGGTGTTGAGTTGGGAATTGAAATAATCACCAAACATTGATTTATTTTTAATTAATCGTGTACTTAATGCAATAGCTGTATAAATACACCCACAACGCAAAAGCGCTCAGGCACGAAATAGACGCGTCGCATCCCTACGTCATTAGGGTCCTATGACGCAACATTCCTTGTCGCTGTGTTTTGGAATAAGCTAGTTAGCTAACTGATCCTAAATGCGCGCACACTCTAAGCTACAGTTTCTCTAAAATGATTTTTTTGTTTTTGTCAGTTTAACAGGCTTTAACTCAAAAACAAGGCCTATAATCGCGGGTTTCAATGAACGCGGAGAACGGTTTCTCCGGGGAGAGATTAGCCAATTAGCGCTGTTAGCCTCCCGTTAATTAGGATTAGCTAACTTTAGCCAGCTAGCTAACAAGCTAAAAAACAATAACAAGAACGTCTGTGGGGCAGTTTGTAGCCAGCTGCTACCCTTTATGTGCCATATTTGTTATTTTGATACCGGTTACATGCTACGATCTAAAGAAGTAGCTGCAGCTTGGTCCCTTTCTCCCCCATTACTTGTATTTTTCTCAATCCCCAATGCACATCAGTAAGCATTTGCCGATAAACGTTGAATTAGCAGCGCTATAATTGTTTCAGGCATTTGGGAATATGGCTGAATCCAGCGGTTTAATTGAAGTCACTGTGAAGACTCTGGACTCACAGAGCAGGAGCTACAAAGTCAGAGGAGAGGTAATGCTCCCTGATTTAATTGCTGCTTGTGTGATTACCTCTTCCTGTCAGTTTCACCTTGCTGTGTTTATTGTGTGATTGTGTGTCCAAGCTAACGGTGAAGCAGTTCAAGGAGCATATAGCATCCTCAGTGGAGATCCCCGTAGACAAACAGCGGCTCATCTACCAAGGCAAAGTGCTGCAGGATGACAGAACGCTGAATGATTACAGTGAGTAAATGACGCCAGGGGCGGACCAAAACCTTTGAAACGCGTTTTTTATATATATATATATTTCATCCAACTCGATTATATGCACTGTTTTTATTGTAATTTGAGATGACAAAAATCATAACTGGAATCAAGAGTTTTATGTCAAAACGGAGTTCTATTTTGTTTATAATTGTTCTCCAGCCAGATTCGTCATTGGGAAACTATGATACAGTAAATGCGGAGAATGACTACTTCTGATACCTTAAAAGAGTCAAGCTTGTCTCATGTTACTATGCTACTGTGCTAGGTTATCCAGGTCTTTCTGACATTATGACTTTCTTAAAGTTTGACTATTAAATGTATAGCTGAGTGTAATCTCTATATCCATGAATTTATTCTGTGTTCTTCTTAATAAAAGTTTTGTGAGGGTGACACCTGTAACAAAACTATATATGTATCTCTCTCTCTCTATCTATCTATATACGTATATATTACTAGTTTTGGCTTCTAAAGAGATTCATGACAGAATTTTTTATTTTTTTTGTAGATGTAGATGGGAAGGTAATCCACCTGGTGGAGCGTGCTCCACCTCAGCCCAACAGCTCCTGCTTAGGGGGTGCAAGTGTTTCCACAGGGAGTGGAAACAGCAGCAGCCACATCTCCTCTCAGGATGCACCACACGACCGCAACAGCTACGTGATGCTGGGCACCTTCAACCTGCCTGTCAACATCATGGACCCACAGCAGATACAGGTGGGAGAGTGCTATTCTACATGCAAACCGTGCTTCCACAATATCTTTCATATGAGTACAATGGATCCATGCTTTTTTTGACGTGAACATGAATTTGTTTTGTAGATGTCAGTTCAGCATATGATGGCTGGGGTTGGTGATGCAGGCAGGAGTAGCAGGGTCAGCACCAGTTCTGGGGTAAAGGCAGTTTTGTTCTGCATTTTGTGGCCTTTCTGTCTCATTCTTCCTATAAACACCCATGTCTGTGCATAGAGCAATGGCTCCGTGGATATGCAGATCAACTTGGACCAGACAGTGCAGAGTGAGCCCAGGGTTAGGCTGCAGCTGGCTGAGAACCTGCTCAGAGATGCTCGCTCTCTAATCCACAGACTTGAGGTAATGTTAATATGTTAATACCACCACTATTACCATTATACTGTATTTAGGAAAGTATCATATTACTTCCAAATTACTAATTAAATCATCTTCCTATGACGACATTTCCATAATATCATGTGTTCTTACACAATTACAACTTTGTTCTACTTTTTCCAAGAAGTTGTGGGGTAACTCATAACTAAAGCCTATTATTATTATTATTTTCCATAATAATAATACAACTGCTGAGTTTTCATGTTTACTCATATACAACATGATACGTCATGTGTTGCAGGGAGTACCCAGTGAAAGTGGCTCCCATTCAGAGGGAGAGGTACCTCAGTCCTCCTCTTCGTCTGGTAGAGGGGCAGTCACATCACAACCCATGGACACAAACTCTCCTCTTGCTCCATCGTCTTCCACTTCCACCCAGACTGAGAGACCAACCAACACTGAGCCTAAGTAAGTCAAATTTAACAAAACCTTTAAAAAGAACTGATTCTGTATTCTGTCACGTCATTAATAAACACCAATGACCATTTGCTATGCATGCCCATGTCATTACACTGCCACACAGCAGTTCCATCATTCTAGATGCCGTTTTCTTCCTATCAGTGTGGTACAGGATAATCTTGGTTTCAGCTGTCCAAAGAATGTTGTTCCAGAACTGACATGTCTGTCTCTTGAAGAGAGTTCTTCACTTACTTGCATGTTGTGAGTGAGTTTGTCTTTACCATGTTTATCCACCATTGTTGCCTTCCATGGATGTCCAGGCCTTGTAATGTGTGGTAGTTTTTCTCTGAATGCCATACACTTACAATTGATTTGTTCTCTCCTCGCGTTCGTGTTGTCTCGCAAATTGATAGGTTTTCTTTTTGCAGCCTCTTTAACTTATTGAGTTTGTCATTAAACACATGGGTTCGCAGCTGTAAGTTCCAAATGCACTGCCACCCCTGGAATCAACTGTAGACCTGCTTAATCCCGTACTTTTCCATAAAACAGCCTTCGAGTCTATTTCACTTTTAGTCCCTTAAAGAAATCTGTTGAATTCAGTTCAGTTCATGTCACTTTTTTTTCCCCACAAGGGTCAATTACGTGATGCTGGGCACCTTCAACCTGCCTGCATCAGTAGCTAAAAATACACGCAGTCACAATCAATAGACACAAGACATAAAAACAGAACACATAAAAACAGAACACATGGCACAGCATACAACAGTCCCAAATAATTTATATAGTCCTTCAATATAGCGTCCATTGTGGCATTAAAAAAAACAAAAATATCAAAAGACGTGGGGAGCCACTCAAAACTAGGGGTGGCTAGTAGAACCAGAATATTGGAGGGGCCATGCAACATCCTGTGTGCTGATTTCAGGGTCTGCTGCTTATATATGTACATCAGTAAGGGTTTGAATCGGCTGCTCAATGATTTCAGACTTTAACTATGTTCAGCAGGCGGTTGCTGTTGTGCAGAGAAACCAGCAAGTGAAAGAAAAAGAGATTACATTTTCAGTAAAGGGATGATATAGTTTGGTAACGGTGTTAGTCTCAAATGATTCCAGCTTCCTGAGTAAGTACCGTCTCTGATAGTGTTTCTTTAAGATTTCCTCTGTGTTGGTTCCCAGGTATTAGTACTCCTCAGGGACCTCTGTTATCACACAGGGCTACGATGGTGGTGGCTGCCTGAGCCATCTGTCTCCATCTAGGGGAAAAGGTCACTATCATCTCCTTGGTTTTATTTACAGTATGTTGAGCTCAAGGCTCAAGTTTCCACAACACTCCACTAAATCCTGCAGAGCTGGGCTGCGATGTTGTGTGCGTCTGGAGAGCAGAGACAGCAGGACCATGTCATCAGCAAATTTCACAATGTGACAGTGTGACTGGACAGATCTGAAGTTGTCTGTGTAGAGGATGAAGAGAAGTGGAGAGAGGACACAGACTTGCAGAGAGCCAGTGGAGAGAGGATAAAGAGGATGAGGGATAGGGAGTTATTCACCAACACTCTCTGTGACCTGTTGGGAAGAAAGTCTGTAATCCACAGAGCGAGTTGGTGGTTGATATGGAAGTGTGTGTGAATCACTGTTGAACGTTTCCACATCGCAGGCACTGTGCTGTTGGTCACAGAGCTCTGGAACAAATGATTAAACACCCCCACCAGCTGCTCAGCACAACGCCTTAGGGTCTGCCCACATATGTTGTCTGGTCTTGGAGCTATGTCCATTTTAGTCCTTTTAAGGGCCTTCACCATCTCTGCTCTGCTGATGACAGAGTTATCAGGTCTGAGTGAGTTGAGTTGATCTTAACTGGCTGCTGTTGTCCTTTTCAAATCTGGTGAAGAAATAACTGTGGTCATTGAGGAGTGAAGTGAAGATGCTGCCTGCAACCTGAATGGGCTTGCAGCTTTTGCAGACAGAGTTCACTTCTGCCATGTTCTTAGGGTCCTGCCAAGCTGAGCGGAGATTCCCTTTTGCAAAATACTGTTCTTATATTTCAGCTTGGCTATTTTTGTGGCTTGTTTGACCTCTCTGTTGACCTCCTTCTTTATGTCACAACCAGTAAGAAATAAGAAATAAATCTCTTTTTCTTCACCCAGGGTTTATTGGTAAATAGTGCACTTCATTATTGAAGAGCTGTAAACCATTCCTTCAGTTTAGATGCAAATAGTTTCAAAATAAAGCTGAAAGTCTGTACTTTAAATCCAGAATCATTATTTTACTGTAACTTTATATTTTCATAACCAACTAAAATAACAAAACAAAACATGTCCAGACAGTGTTTACCCTACCATTATATAATGTCAAGTTATTTATTTTATTGTGTTTTCTGTATAGCTTCAGACCTCGACAGAAGTCAGAACCAGTCTGTACCTTCATTTTTTATTAAACAAACTACATCAGTCTAATCTTATTTATATGCACACACAGACACGTGCGCGTACACACTGGTGAGCACATTATCACCACCGGACAGAGTGTGCAGTTAGAAAATATATCACATCTTATTTAATACAAAACATTTAACTTGTGAATGATCATCTCAATTTAATAATCTTCATTTTCATCAACATTCAGGAATCCCTACATGAATCCCTTGTTTTTTGTTGGCCTACTTTTTTCTTAAATGACTGCTAAATGGTTTGGAACCACAAAGGTTTGTAGGGAACCTGAAAACTCATCCTTTCATGTGGCAGTGTTCCAGAGCGCTTCTTGTGGCGTCAGGAATATTTGGTTTCAAGTGCCCCCATAAATGTTCAGTGTTGTTTAAGTTAGGTGACTATAGAGGAAAGTCAGTGATGGTACGCACTCTGAGGTCTATTGTCTTCCAGTAGTTCTTGCAAAGGTTTTTGGTGTGTGTAACAATATTTCATCACAAACCTTGAAGTGGTAGTTTGTGTTCTTTGGCTAGCAAGTTGTATATCAATGATTCGGTTATTATTCTATCTCTCTGTGAACAAAACATGTATTGATATCCAGTTGGTGTGAACCCTTCTGGTCTGCCTGATTGTGCTTTGAATAAAAAGGATTTAGTTACTAAGCAGAAAACCTAAGACATAACCATACTTAAAATAGACCTCATCTGAACCCAGCCTCATGGAAGGGTTACCACTAGGGATGCTCCGATCAGGGTTTTTTGCCCCCGATCCGAGTCCGAGTCCTTTGACTTTTGAGTATCTGCCGATACCGAGTCCCGATCCGATACTCTGTGTTTGTTTTTTAAGTGCCGAATTAAGTTTGTGGTATTAAACGACGCTTTGTCCTTACCACCCCTCGATATTCCAACTTTGCAAATTTGACAGTTTGCGACTGCATCGTTCTCCTCACATACTTTAAAATACTTCCACACATCATACATGGTGCGCCACAACTCGCCACTCCGCTTCAAAACAAACTAGCATGCTGGTCTTCTGCACATGCGCATGCCGTAAACGGTGGTAGTAAATACTCATTTTATTTTTTATTTTTTTGAATCACCAATAGCCCATATATCAACAATCTAATACAAATAATGACTAAATAAATATATATAAAACCGATCTCTGATCGGGTCGTAACGTCCGAGTCCCGATCGAGTCTTCAGTTGCGTGATCGGCCCCGATTTCCGAGTCACGTGATCGGATCGGTACAACCCTAGTTACCACTATTTTAAAGTCTTGTGGTTAGTGGTCATTGCTAGAGATTTGCTTGTGTTTGGTGACTAACCTAGAAATTGTGCCCTAACCTAATGTATTTCTTCCTCCTTTTTCATATCAGAACCTTTTGTTTATTTTGTCGTAGTTTCTAAATGTTTCACATTTCTCAAACTTTTCTCATATATTTTCAAAATATGAGAAATTTTCCATGTGGCCTCAGACTTTTTGGACCTCAGTGTTTAAATAAGATTTTTTTAAATCCCAAAACATTTGCCATTCATAGCATGTTTTAACATTGCATGCACAAATGATGATGCAGATCATTTTTCCCCTTCATTATTAAGTTTCCATGAAAGACTTGGACCCCCATGTTGCAGTGGAGCCATGTATCTTTATCTTGGCTATTACTGGTTACCAAACAGCTCAGTGTTGATTAACTAATATTTTGCAGTGCTCACCTCTATTGTCCACTGTTTGTCCACAGCCACCCAAGTCCAGCTGAATTTGTGGAGGTTCTCTCCGAAGTCAGGAGTGTGGAGGAGCGTTTACGTCCCTTCATAGAGAGGACTCATTCAATCCTTGGAGCTGCCACCTCAGCAGACTACAACAACAATGTAAGAATGACGTGCATGAAAAAGAAAAACTTGTTCAATGATGTGCACTGCTAAACATTTATGCCGTACAGCATCAATGTACCACTATGCAATTTAGGGATTACTGTATATAGCAGAAAAAGTCCATCCACTAACAGTAACTTATATAAACCATATATTCATGTCTACATGGTACTCTGTTGAGTTCAGTGTTGGTAATAACTTGTGCCACTGAGCAGTGGCTCTTTCAACCTTTTGAACCATCGAAAACGATGAGCTTTTTAATTAATTTTAATTAGAACAATTAGACTTGTGAATTTGCGATAATACATTTATTTAGTTTATTATTTTAGTTGTGACCACCGAAATGCACACACAAATCGTTGTATGCATTTGTGGATCTTATGTTCAATGTGTGGATCATGGAACACATATTTATGGCCATTTTGAGACTAATTTCACTCCATTATAGGATTATAGGTGCGCACCGAAAACATGAGATGAGATGTACCACACAACAGCATGAGGACTTAATATTAAGCAAGACAGATTACCAAAAGTGTATAGTTTCCATTAGAATAGAAACATCCGTGACATTGTGTATATTTACTGTTGATCCCATAGGTGCCAGCCTATTAGGGTTGGCGTAATGTAGTTTAAGCTTCTGATAAGGGCAAATCAGCCACAAATAGTGACCAAGCCTTTTATCTTTCTTTACTATGTTTAGGTTTTTCTGTGATATTTCCTTTGCATAGTCTCACAGCACACTGTTTTCTGCTTCCATGGTCCAAGTTATGATCTGTGAAGTTATGAAGCTGTGTGCAGGTTACCCATCTCTGCTCTTAACATTAGATAAATAATTAAAGAATAGTCTACCGGATGTGCTTTCGATGAATCAGAAACACAAATAATGCACCTTTGTATCATGTCGCCATGTAGCACTTACATCCCATGTTACTTTTGCCAGTAGAGGGTGAAGTCTTTTTTTCAATGAATGCACTGGGGTGTTGCTTCAGTGAAGGATGTTGCAAGTCTAACCAGTAGCTCTCTTTAATGATGTCCTCTCTTGCAGAAGGTCTTTTTAACACAGTTGTCCCTGTTCTTGCTTTAAATGTTTGTGCATTTACCAAACATTGTTTCTTTCAATTCAATTTGTATGTCACTAAGTACTGTACACTGCCTGGCCAAAAAAAAAGTCACTACCTGGATTTAACCAAGCAAATGTGTATGAGCATCCTATTGGGTAATTACTGCATGGGTGATTATCTTTCAGCTGTCAACAAGTTATTTAACCCCAACTGATGCAATGAGTAGCTTCTCATTTCTTGAACAACCAAAAGACACATCCCATGGTCGTGGATGTCGTAGATTTAAACCAGAAAAAAGGCTTCAGTTTGCTAGGGAGCATCAAGATTGGACTCTGGAGCAATGGAAGGTCATGTGGTCTGATGAGTCCAGATTTACCCTGTTCCAGAGTGATGGGGGCATCAGGGTAAGAAGAGAGGCAGATGAAGTGATGCACCCATCATGCCTAGTGTCTACTGTACAAGCCTGTGGAGGCAGTGCTATGATCTGGGGTTGCTGCAGTTGCTCAGGTCTAGGTTCAGCAACATTGATGCACCCGTGGACAAATTCATTCACACAGGACATCTTTATGATTAACACTCTTTATGGTGTGTCTTCATTCACAGACCCAGGAAAGAGAAGAAGACCAACGCATTCTTAACCTGGTTGGAGATGCTCTGCGTCTTCTAGGAAACACACTTGTTGTTCTTGGTGACCTGCGCTGTAACCTGGCGACCTCTCCTCCACGTCACCTGTACATGGTTCGCCCCATAGGCCACTACACCCACCCAGTCTTGCTTCAGACTGGTCTGCCACACATGCCCATTCCAGTAGGTCCACACCACACTAATCTCTGTGCATAATAAGTCATGAATCCTGTTTGTGGCATCTGCTTCACTGCACGGTAGCTGAGATTATGGCCTCATAAATGTCACGTGGTGCATGTTGACCGATGGTCAGTAAGTTATTGTTTTTTAACCACAGTGCCTGTTTTTACTGGTATTTAAATTCACATTTCTTAAATCAGTTTTAAGTTGTAATTTTGAAGACAAAGCAATGTTTAAATTATCCTAATTGTAAACAACTGTTAGAATATATAAATAGTAATGTTTTTTTCCCCAAAATACATATGAAAACCTTAAAAAAAATCAGAGCAAGACTGTGGTCATAGGGGTTTAAATTGTATTCTGGAATTTACAGGGATCCAGTGAAGGGAAACTAATTCCATTACAATGTCCTTGAAGTAAAAATTTCTTCTCTTTTAGATAAACTTGGGAACAACAGTGACCTTGACATCTAATGGTAGACAGGCAGCCGAAGGACAACGCCGTCCCTCTTCGGGCGTTCCTCAGTCAGACCAACAGGCTGCAGGACAAGCGCCATCTTTTCAGGCAAACGGGGCCATTCATAATCTAGGACAGGGAGGACCCAGAGTAATCCGCATCACACACCAGACAATGGAGCCTGTAGTCATGATGCAGATGAACCTTGATGGTATGTGTGCTGTCAGGTAATCATAGAACTGCCTTCTAATGGTCACGTGAGCGTCTGTGATTGGTCTGAAACAGGCAGTGATGACATGAGCTGATGGAGCAGAATATGTGAAATAAAACTCCTCAGACAACTGGATAGTCCTAAATTCAGTCAGAGCCATTGAGTTGTAAAACCATTGATGTATGTAACTGTGTCACTGCTACTCTCCATCGCCACCTTAGCCCCCCTAATGATTTGATTGGGCTAGCTGATTTTTGCCGAAGCAAAATCAGCTCCCGCCAGAGCAACTTTGCACTCCAAAGATTTTGTGGGTGGGGGCTGTGAGGTTTCAAGGCTAGTATGTCAGCAGAATTCACTGACACTAGTTGAATTTGATCAAAACGGTATTTCACTACCTAACCCCCAATTTGCTCTCTCGGTGCTACACAAATAGCAACCCACCGCTCTATGTTTACACACTACTGTGTGAACGGATGAAGAACATCCCTATGAGGGACCAATAAAGGATTACTTAGTATGATAAAGTGATTTTAGTGTATTTGGTCTGTGATTTTATTGGTTGCCACAATCCTATTGTTACTTATTGTTACCTATTCGTCTTATGCTATTGTGTTGAACAGGTGAGTCTGCTGCTGGTCCTCAAGCTCCTGGACAGCCAAATGTCACAGGCCACGAACAGTCAGGTAAGTGATTCTTTGTGGGTTGTTGAAAATGTACATACAAATCTATTTTCAAGACAGGTGTTTTTTCTGTATTTAGGAGCAACACCTTCCCATTTCCCAGGACTCCCACCTGAGTTCATGCAGGCCATTGTGCACCAGATCTCCCACCAAGCCGCTGCCATGTCTGCCTCGGCAGGCCATCCGGCTGCCCCTGAAGAAGCCACTTCCCAGCAGTCCCCCCATGCTGCTCAGGGACGGGTGGTCATCACACAACCATCCTTCTCCCCGCATGTCCCTCAGCCTATGGGATCCAGGGGGACCACCATCAACATGAGGGCTACAGTGCCCACAACTGGCCAACAACCAGGACAGGTAACATCATTACCAGAGATGTAACTACGTCTGTGGCTTCATCTAGCAGGGGGAAAAACACACCACCAACATTTCCAATGGCTTAGCCTTATGGCATGTAGTAATACACAGGACAAGTTACAATCCCTTGTGCCTAGTTAGTGTTTGGCTTTATCCAAACACTGTCCCCAAAAAGCACATTTTCACATTTCAGAAGTAAACATGACTTAAGTTATTGTTTGATTACTCTGGCCATAATTTGTGTAGGAGTGTAGGAGTTGCAGCCATTTTATACACAGTTCTCTATCTTCATGGGCTCAGAAGTGATTGGACAAGTCAAAAGCTTTTTCATAGACAGGCCATCCCTCAGCTGCAAAAATGGGACTAAGCTACCAGTGCTAAGGATTTTCTACCAAGTATATACGTAATTTACTTCTGCATAGCTGCATGTTTATCACTGCCTCCCTGTACGGCTTATGCCTCTGTGGGACATAGACGAGCCATTTATGCTTGTGTGCTCATCAGTCTGGCTTTGTAAAAACACCATCCAAACACTAGTTGGCGCTGTCTTTTTTGCCAGTCGGGTTAATTCTTGTTTCTACTTCCTGCTTCACGTTCAACAAAGATGAGTTGTACAAATGCTTGTACCCTCAAATCTCCTCAGTCAGTCTTTCTTTAGTGTATTCCATTTTAATTGTCCCAGAACAATAAATTTGAAAATTGCGGAGCTGGAGAAGCAGCCGGAAATACTAAAGCGTAAATACGCTACCAAGCGGACCAGTCATAGCTCTTAGGGTCGCTGCGACGCGTAGTTACATTTCTGGGGAGGTGCACGTCAGGCTATGTCATTAGGGTCTGTGTAAGGTCTGCGCAGGGTCTGGGCTGACGCTGTAGCTATGCCGTCAAATTGGCGCAGAAGCATAAACTGCCTATTACCCTTCTTTAAACAGGGCACACCTCTGGCTCCATCTTCTCTCACCCAGATCATCAGTGGTCTGGTCAGACAGCTGCTGATGCCAGGGCAGCCAGGTCAGTGTGAACCCATTTTTATAGCTAATGTTTACGGTTTTGCCTACGAGACATATAGTCAGTCATATTATTTGAAAGTAGCAGAAAGACAGCATACCAAATGATTAAACTGAAATTGTATTGTTAAACAACATTTGATTGTTTTAACAAAGATGGGATTGGGACAATGAGACAATGTGATGATATCATGAGACACATTCATCAGCAGTATTGTCCAAAATGAGAATATATTGCAACCACATAAACAACATGCAGGACAATAGACACGACATAAAAACTAATACTATGCAGTACTATTTACAGTTGTTTATACATGTATAATGTCTGTGGCCTTGTATACATAAAAATACAAATATGTGCAACATCTGCGGTAAGAGAATTTGATTGTGAGGCATTTATTTTGAGAGAAGTCTCTGTCTCTGAGCAAAACATTTCATTATTCTAGGGATGTTTACGTTTATGTGTTCATCACTGAGTTTTTTCTGGCTTTTCTAATCCCTTCAGGTGATCCAGTGACTTTGTCTTCTTTGACAAGCTCTCCGTCATCATTTTCTACCTCGTCTTCTTCTGAGTCCACCACCACATCTCCACCCGTTGTCTCCATCAACACCTCCGGACTGACATCCACCCACACCACCAGTACAACCTCCATAGGTCAGCCAGCAGAGGGCAGTCCTGATACAAATGTTGCACAGCTCTTGGGCTCTTTGATGGGAGCTGTTGGGCCGGGGGCTCCTGGCTCGGGGCTGGCTTCCTCCATCACAGTGACACTGCCGAGGGTGCCCGACTTCTTCCATGGCATCTCAGACATTACACCAGTGAGTTTATAAAGTTTTGGCTTGGTGTGCTTAGTGTCTATTTTGGACATGTCCTGTTTAGATACATTTTGAAATGTTTGAGGTTCCGATGTAAAGTGTTTAATTTCTAGCTCCCTAGTCATATTTTGGGTTCTCTCCATAAATAGTTAGTGTATCCAAAGGGAGTATCCAACTTACATACAGTTGACAGCTGTTTAAAAAGTTACTAACCATTTGCATATAACCACTAATGTGTCACAAGTGTAGCTTTATAGACATGCTAGAGATCCTATGTGAATATGGAACACATCCCTCTGGTGGGGTTCAGAATTCAATCCAAGACTGAAGTGGTACCATAACTGCCATAAGCAGGAATACTGGGAACCTACAATACACTCCCTAAACAGTTACGTTATGTTAGAAGTACAGCACCTTTAAAAATGTACTACACTTCATCAAAATTATTTTCTCCCCATACTGCATGAGAACAAAACCTTGTCTGATATTGGTGGCAGTTACCCCAAAACAATAGGACAATCAAAACATTTCATTGAAAAACTAAATGTTGTATTTTACAGAGATGTCATTTGCTGTATGATGTGTAAATTACCTAAAAGAAGGGATTAAAAACAGACAAATTGATTACTATTAAGTAGGCACCAGCTCTCTGGTGTTAACCTTGAAGCAAGCCCAACGTCACCCGGCCACAAATGTTGGTCTGGGTTCATTTCAACGGGCAGTGATTACACTCCAGCAAAGATCCAGGCCAGGCCAATCAAATCATTTTGGCAGGCTTTATATGGTGTTTGACTGAAGTGTAACAGTGACGTAGTCATCTGCATTCATGGAGTGCAGTGGAGATGAATTTGTTTACAACAAATGATTCTGATGGGTTGTATGACTTATTCAGCTGCGTGCAGGTTTTTTTTTCTGTATGGGCTGAAACATATCATATTGAAATCCAAATGGTGTGTTACACCAGGCTCAGGTTTTATTTTTCACAACCAAATGGTATGTTACAACTCGATGTATGCAATCCAGAAAATGTTTGACTGCTTTTTGTAGCAGCTGTCTGCAATAGATATGCCTCTTACAATCCTTAAAATATCAGGAGAACCCCAACAGTGAATAGAAGCATCAAAACTCAAGTCAGAAGTTGTTAATACCCATCATTGAGCAATGAATGTTGTTTCTGCCCAGCCACCTTCCACTGGTCTAGGTGCCCCTGTCCTTCCTCAGTCTGCCAGTCCTGCCCCAGCCCAGGCTGGAAATAGTCCCAGTGGAGACTCGCTGAGCCCAGAGCTGTTCACTGGTATTGTGCAGGGAGTGCTGTCCACTATGATGGGCTCTCTGGGGACTCAGCAGGGTCATGGAGAAAGCATTGCCCAGTTCATTCAGAGACTGTCCCAGACCAGCAACTTGTTTGCTCCTGGCTCTGGAGATGCTGTAGGTAAGTCTTAGGACAGGAGAATGAATGTGAATTTAGCTTGCAGTCACCATTAACCTTATAGTTACTGTATTTTACTATTTACAATTCACGCTAACCATCATGGTTGTTGCTGATATATTGATAATACACCTCTTATCCTGTCAGGGTTTTTTGGTGACCTGCTGTCCCTGGTGTGCCGGAATTTCTCTATGGTGGACATGGTGCTGTTGCTTCATGGGAATGCCCAGCCCCTAAGCCGCATCCAGCCCCAGCTCACAGACTTCTTCACTGAACACTACCTCCAGGGCCAAGAAGCCACTGACGCAAACATAGCTGTAAGTACAGTCAATTCAATTCAATTCAATTCAGCTTTATTTATATAGCGTCAAAAACAATACAAATCGTCTCAAGACGCTTTACAAGACCCGGCCTAAAACCCCCAGAGCAAGCCCGCAGGCGACGGTGGCAAGGAAAAACTCCCTTTTAACAGGAAGAAACCTTGAGCAGAACCCAGCTCATATGGAGGGACCCTTCTGCCTAAGGCCAGCCAGGTACAGACAGAGAAAGAGAACAGCAAGATAAACATACATCTGTCATAGATACACACATCTGACTAAAGCATACAGGTGGGATGCTATGGTACAAACTAATGATGTTAATGACGGTTAGAAAATGTAAGGGGAATCATCAGCAGGTTGGAGAATCGTTCATTCTGGTAGGAGTGGATAACAGCAGGATTCCATGGAGACTGGGCAGAATGATGAGACCACGACAACAGATGTAGTATGGAGCTCCACAGGAAACTCTCAACTCCAGGCCAGAGATACTCGGAAAAAGGGAGAGCAGCAGTAAACATTCTACATAGTAATAGCACAGAATGTCATGACTAGTAACAGATAGGAATTTAGAGGGAGGAGCTCTGTGCCAGAGAAAAGAAAGTGGAGGACACGAGAGTGGAGAGAGAAGAAAGAAGGAGAACATGTGTTTGGTGCATTGTCCCCCAGCAGCCTAAGCCTATAGCAGCATAACTAAGGGATGGTTTAGTCCAGCCCTAACTATAAGCTTGATCAAAAAGGAAAGTCTTAAGCCTGACTTTAAAAATAGAGAGAGTGTCTGCTTCCCGAACCCAAACTGGGAGCTGGTTCCACAGGAGAGGAGCCTGATAGCTGAAAGTTCTTCCTCCCATTCTACTTTTTAAAATTCTAGGAACCACAAGTAGGCCGGCACTTTCAGACCGAAGTGATCTGTTGGGATAATATGGTACAATGAGGTCTTTAAGATATGATGGCGCTAGGCCTTTAAGGGCCTTGTATGTAAGGAGGAGGATTTTAAATTCTATTCTAGACTTTAAGGGGAGCCAGTGAAGAGAAGCTAAAACTGGAGTAATATGATCTCTCTTGCTAATTCCTGTCAATGCTCTTGCTGCAGCATTTTGAATCAGTTGGAGGCTTTTTAAAGAGTTATTTGGACAGCCAGACAGTAATGAATTACAATAATCCAGTCTGGAAGACACAAATGCATGAACTAGTTTCTCAGCGTCACTCTGAGACAGGATGTTCCTAATTTTGATGATATTACGTAGATGAAAGAAGGCAGTCCTGGTTACTTGCTTAATGTGACATTTAAAGGACATATCCTCGTCAAATATAACACCAAGGTTTTTCACAGTAGTACTGGAGGCCAAGGTAATGCCATCCAAAGAAACCATGTGATTAGATAATGAATCTCTGAGATGCTTAGGACCAAATACAATAACTTCTGTTTTGTCTGAGTTCAAGAGTAAGAAATTACAGGTCATCCAAGCCTTTATGTCTTTAAGGCATGCTTGGAGTTTAACCAGCTGATTAGTTTCATCTGGTTTCATAGATAAATATAGCTGGGTGTCATCTGCGTAACAATGGAAGTTTATGCCATGTTTTCTAATAATCTTCCCTAATGGCAACATGTCGAGGTTTTTTTATTATTTGGTCACAAACTGTAAGCTACTTGATGTGTTGCTGTAGTTTTCCATAGGATTGTGCCAAAATGTGGTATTCTACTGCCCCTGCACAGAAAGAGCTTCAGCCGGGTATGTGTCATACAGCGGCATTTTAATTACTGTGACTTGGACATGTCCTAGTCACCACACATGAATGTTAGGTCCAGATGTTTCCCTAATCAGTTTTGGCTAATCAGTTGTCTAATCTTTGGTCATAACCAGTAATTCATACAATCTCATGGTAATATGTTGTATCGGTCAACTGTAACATGTCTGAACAGAGTGTCTAGTCTGATTATTTGTTCTTCTGAAGTCAATACTAACACACAGTCCTTCATGCAGAGAGCGGCTGAGGGCCTCATCAATGGACTGGAGGAGTATATTGCTGAGAGTTTCGTAAGGACAACTTCTTTCACGCACATACTTATCCAAACTACCATATGTAGTATACTGTGCTATGAGTGAGGTATGTGTGTTATGTCTAGGCTGCAGTGACAGTGCGAGAGGGAGTGGACGTCGTTCAGACCAACCTCTCTTTCCTCAGACAGCAGTTCAGTCAGATGGCCTCACATATCCTTCGCTGCAATGGTGAGTTCAGTTAGAATTCAACAGCTGATCACAGAACTCCAGAGTAAACTGTTATCCGTCACCCTCTACTGCTTCTAGTGTGTCTCCACAGCTCTGTGCTGGAAAGATTTAGGAAAAAAAAACAGAGCATTACAGTAAATTATGTCAAAAATCAGTACTATTCCAAAAGCTGTCCCAGTTGGAAACTAATGCATTTAACAAAATGACGGGAATTCTTTGTGTCAGACGTAAAATATGTGAATATTTGTAGCCAGAATTCTGCTGGGTTCTATAAAACCACACAGATGTGAAGATGATATGCTGGTAGTGGCTCTCTGATTTGGATTTTTCATTTTTCAGATCACATGTTTGGCCCCCGCCTGCTGTTGCTGTGCACTCAGGGCCTGTTTGAGTGTCTGGCTCTAAACCTGTACTGCCTCAGAGGAGAACAGAGAGCTCTGACTGCCGTCATTAACCATCGCATTGTTAGTATATATCATTTACAACCACGGCATCATGCTTCGCTCAGCTGATGCAAGTCAGCAGCTGTATGTTACTGCATATTTCTATATGTTTGTGCAGAGGAGGATGTCTACAGAAGTCAATCCCAGTCTGGTCAACTGGCTGACCAGTATGATGTCTATGAGGCTACATGTCATCCTGGAACACAACCCAGTTACTGTGGACCAAATCCAGCGCTACGTTATCTATACCCAAGTAATAAACACTATCTGTCTTCAGTTAGCATTAACACTTGTTGTAGCTGGACACATTACAACGGACAGATATGTGTAATGTAAATATTTCTTTATCCAGAAATACCTCCAGCTACTTCTCGAACCAAAAATATCAAGAATGTACCCACTCTAAACTGTAAAAACAGTGTTCTACTGTAATAATATTGTGTCTGACTAATGTGTAAACATTTAGGCCCACATTCAGTTAATAGGCTCTGTTTCTCATTGCCAAACTTAAATGTAATTTTAGGGAGAGATAAACCAGAGGACAGAGCCTGAGGTGGAACAGCCAACAGAGATTGCTGGTGTTGAGGTGAGTTGTTTTTTTGTTTTGTTTTGTTTTGTTTTTCTCTCCTTTCTCTGATTCATTTGGCAAGTCAGTCCTATTCTTAAAATGTCTCTCCTCATACTGATTAACCCCCTAAAGGCTCATCTCTGCTCATCAAAATTGTATATTTAAGGTTTTTCCATGGAATATCAGTGGACTTGGGTATGCATAGGGGAGAGGTGTTCATTACATCAAATGCGATCGACCGGTAGATCACGAAGGTAGAGCAGGTAGATCCCATGCCATTGATTTTTTTTTTCAGATTTTTTTTTTTTTTTATTTTAGTCTAAAACATTTATCCATTACAACAGTAAGACAAACTTTCATCTTTATTTACTTTATATTTGCAACATGTCCTCAGTTCATCGGCACACATCCACATCCACACACAATTTCAACAACAACTCAAGACTACTGTCTTTCTTAAAGAGACGGCGCTATTTTTCTAAAGGCACCAATTTTTCTTGATAAAAATAAAGATGGATATGGCTTTTAATGTATATAACATATATATATATATATATATATATATATATATATATATATATATGCGTATATCACTTTGACTTGGTCATTGTAAAAGTAGCTCGCAAGCCAAAAAAGTGTGGGCACCCCTGGCATAGGGTATGCTTATGATTTCATTCTGAGAGCTGAATTGGGTACCCTTCCACTTTCTGATGAGCAGACAGCCCTCTGCTTCCTGGGCAGAAGATCTCCGTCACAAACATAGTGGGAGATGTGAATTGGTTGAGCATGAACCAATCAAACAGTGGACCTCCACAGTAGACTATGTATTCATACTACTTAATTCTACTATAATATAGGCCCATCACCTCAGTGGCACACTAGTCCTGACTCTTGACTGATGGGTAATAGTGATTTTCCACTGACACATTAATGCCATGGAGAAGAAAAGGTCAAAGCAATCAGCTGTCCAGTTTAAAAAAGAGATCAGAAGAGAAAAGCGACATAAATAGATTTTGTTGTCTTCTATTTATGAGTATGATGATGATATTATCATGTCATAATGAAATAGGATGGATAGTAGAACTCTACTCTTACATAGAGCCATAGTATATGTTGGCAGGTCAACTAGCAGCCAGAACTGGATATCATTTCATACAGTTTTATAATCATCATCATTTTATCTGGTCACATTTTTGCTGTGGTATATGTTGATTTTTGCTGCTTGTGCTGCATATGTCACACCACTATCACACAAATTCACACAGATTCTGGGCGATAAGAGGCACTTTCTGCAGTAAATGCTATAGGAAGTATGGATGATAATCTGAGTCTGAAATTAGTGTAATTCTATTGAAAACAAAAATAAAAAAAGAGTTAGAAGAGGTATAATAAATATAAGCACACTTAAATTGCCAAGCTCGTGCAGTCCTAAGTGTACCTTTCAAAGGTTTAATGACATTTTCTCTGTTAGATAGACAGTGTATCAGTGTAATGCAAATAAAAGGCTCACATGATCAATCAACAGATACAGGAGAGTCTGTCTCCAGTTGCAGCCACAACAGCAGAGGAGGTCATGGTCTCATCATGTGACCGTGGAGGAAGGGGAGCCCCTGCTGGAGACAGCACCACCCCATCCAGCGACATCCGACGTCCTGCTCATATCCCTACAGGACAGGAGGAAGCGACCCCTGAGATGGAACCATGGGCAGGAGCTGTTCCACCTGTAAGGAACAAGATTATTCTGGAAGCATATCAAAATGCAATGTGAATACTAACATGGTGGTCGAGACCTACAGTAGTTCATTGTCCATCACATGAGAGAGTCACAGTGGTTCAGACCAGCTCTCAACATGGCAGGGTGCTGTTTGAGGCCACGATAAGCAGGGAAATAAATGTAAAGACTGCAAATATAGATGAAGAAAAAAATACATGATACTGGTGAGATTTGAAGTGGTAAAAGTGCTTCATTCAAACAGTCAATCAGAACATCAATACTGGATCTGAATAGGAATCCTGCTCCTTTATGTTCCCAACAAAAACATTCTCAGCTTCTTCTCTTATATCCTTGTTTTTCATTCAAACCTTCTTCACATGCCGATACGTGCTATAGAAATCAGCTTGCCTTGCTGTGATGTTGGTTTAAATCACTTGTGTCTCATGTGCAAAGTAAGCGCAAGTTGACTGATTTATGGATGTATAATAATGTCTGGTTCAGGAGTGGGTTCCTATCATCAGACATGACATGCTGTCTCAGAGGAAGATCAAAACACAGCCACCACTGTCTGACGCTTACCTGCACGGGATGCCTGCTAAGAGGAGGAAGGTGAGGAGTGTTATACTTGCACATAACACAACACACAACTTTCCATTATCATCTCTTTTTTTCTCCAGGAAGTTGCCTTGAGCTTTGTTCTAATTAAGAAGTAAACATTTGACATTAATATACAGTATGTGAAAACAGAAAGCCTTGTTATAGTTTTCTGTCCCATGAGACAACATGGAGTTGTTGGATGATGATCTTTTCTCTTTGTGCTAAACACATCTATCTCCATCTTTTCATCTGTGTAAGAAGGCAATCTTGGATATTTCCTTAAATGGTTCCTTTAAGTATAGTTGTTTCTTTGTCAGATAGAGGATTGTGACAGTAGTATTTCTATCCTCAGATGAGTCAGTGTGAAGGGCCACACCTGTCCCTGTCAGATGCAGTCAGCCGAGCTGCCCGTACTGCAGGAGTCCTGCCTGTCACTACCCCAGATAGTCTGCAGGGTGAGCTGGAGAGGCCAGAGATGCAGCAAGCATACACCAAACAGGTATTATACTATGACAAAAGGAATCCAGTGTAGCATGGTGTCATTTCTAGAATTTCTAATTGTTATCCAGCAGTCTAATACCACAACAGTAAGTACCTACCAAGATTATCAATGTCAGTCAATTGCATGTAATTTTTTCATTTCTCTCTTCAAAACAGCTGCCAGCTACTAGCATGAATGAGCTCACGGGGAACCTGACAGAGTGTGTCACATACGGCCTCGTGAGTGGCACAGCAGCATAGATCGTTTATTTACATCAAGATGGTTGACTCTGTTGCCGTTTATGATCACTACTATCAGGAAATCGCCCATAAATATATGTTATATAATAGTTAGAGCCTTGATTCTTTTCCCCATAATCCCCAAGCTGTATAACATTTAAAAAGAACTTCATGTGTGTTTAAAAAAAATTGTGGAGGTGAATATAAAAAAATGTCTAATCAATCAAAACATTTTCGCGACCCCCCTGCAGTACCTCCGCGGACCCCCTAGGGGTCGCGGACCCCCTGTTGAAGACCTCTGAATTAGAGGATACTGATTCCTTCCTAATTAGGCAAGCTGGGGTTGTTTGTTTCAATGCTACAAGTGACAGCTGAGACAAATTAGCAGCAAGGATGCGTGGCAGTGCCATATCAACATCTTAATACAGCCACAGCCTTTCACTTTGTTGTGTTGTTTTGAAAGAATGTTCTGTACATACGACAGGAGAGAAGAAAATAACATGTTGTAAGAGAGTTACAAATCACTCACAGACATCTTTGATTGAGCTCTGCTGTGCCACAAGTGACACTTGTATCCTGCCCTTTGTTGGCCCTTGTTGCCTGCTTTTTAACAGACTGATTTCAAACAGTAAAGTTAAGTAATGCTGGTCAAGGCTCAGCTCTCTGATTGATACCTGTTCATAGGAGCTGTAACAACAATAATAATGACTATATGTTCAATGCTGCTCTCTCATTTTATGGTAAACATACATTAGTATCTCAAAATAATTAAATGCAAAGTGTGACCTTTACCTTGAAATGTTTGGTCATTGTACATTCAATGCAGTGCTGTTTTTCTCACCTTCTCTTGTGCCAGGTGAAGAATGACATTAAAGAGCGAGTGAGAGAGGACCCAGACTACAGTGCCCAGAGATTCCCCAAGATACACAGAGCCTTCTCTATAGAAGACTTGTAATCCTAGCCAGCCCTGAGCCATGGATTGGCATGGCTGGGTCCAGAACTGATTCTGTATGGAGTACATGTAGTGTTGTAACATCCCATGTTACTCTGACATTCCCTGTTGTAATGATGTGTGCTGACTTCACTGAATGATTCCTCCTCTGTGCTTCACTGTAACATTATTTGCTGTAGTTTGGTTAGAATGGAAACACCAGATGACAGTGGAACCTTGATGGCACATGGTCTGATGTTACTTGACTCACGTCATGCTAAAAATTTCTCTTCTGTTCCCCAAATGCAGCATGAGCAGATGTAATGTATCAGATGTATTCCTGTCCCACAGAATAGAAGTGATCAGGCTTTCTCTCAGAACAAATCCTATGCACTAGTTCTGAAGCAGCCTGAGAATCATATAATACCCTATAGCTTTAGGTGAAAAGACTTGACAATTTCAGTGTTCTGAGAAGAATTTGTGAGAATAAAGTTCAAATATTTTGAGAACCAGTTGCACTATGAAGAGTATGTTACAAGAAAAAAGATGTGATGTAAGAATGTATATGAAGATGTATGAGATGAAGACTGTAATGTGAGCACATGTGTATCTGTGACTTGGGTCAAAATTTCAGATTTTAGTTCAGTGATCACTGTATGATGTCATACTTAGCATTTACCATGTATCCTGTGTTGCAAATGTAGATTCATTACTTGGCAGAACTGGATATGAGTTCAAATTGTGCACTGTAAATGGGCAGCAGTGTCAGAGCTTTGTCAATGTTGCTTTCTGTGGCATCAGATTTGTTTTATGTATCATTGTGACCTTAGGTATCACAAGTACTATGTTTCTAACTGACACTGATGGCATTTAATACAGGGGACTTCAGAGACTTGATTTTATCTAGTGTTATTTGCAGTATAGTAGTCTACCACAGCTTGATGGTACTAGTGTGTTATGTTCATCTGGCATACAGCCAGCCAGTCAAACCGCTAACGATTACCTTGTGCTTGTTAACATCACTGAAATAAAACAGCTTCTATGTCACTGTTCTGTTTCTGAACATATTTATTTTCTAAGGATCTCATAATGACAGCCGTAATTATACATTAGTAGCAACAGCTCACTACTGTAGGGCCTCAGTGATTGTGTTTTGTGTTAACATGACTACATCTTATGTGCATTCATTGTAGAACTAGTTTGTGATGCATTATCATCAAGTAGGCATTAGGAGATAGTAAAGAGTCATAAATGAATGTACAGCAACAATACTCAAAGGCAATCACAATTCACAATTCTACCACCACCTGCCTGGTACACCGATCAGGCCTAACATTATGACCACCTTCCTAATACTGTGTAGGTCTTCCTTGTGCCCCCAAAACAGTTGTGATTCATCGGAGAATGGACATGGACCTTCTGAGGGTGTTCTGTGGTGTCAGTAGTGGGAGCCTTTGGGTCCTATGAGTAGAGGGGAGGGGGATCTGTGGATCACCCCGCAGATACAGTACTTGATCAGTTTGGGATCTAGTGAATTTAGAGGCCAGGTCAACACCTTGTGCTGTTCTTCATGTTTTTTGAGTTCCTAAACCATTTTTGTGTGTCTGTGTCAGGCTGCATCTTGCTGGGGATGGCTGCTGCCATCAAGGAGTGTCATTGCTATAAGGTCTAGAACATTACATGTCATTTTCTTGGCTAACTGGAAGGGAACTAGACGTGGTCTTCTGCTGTTGTCCATCATAGCAAACAACAATTCAATAGTGGTCCATAACTCTGTCTTTGCCTTCTCCTTTTTGTATGATAGGACATTCAAGGTGGTTAGCACTGATGCCTCACAGCAAGAAGGTCACCGGTTCGAATCCATGGGCCAGCTGGCCTTTCTGTGTGGAGTTTGCGTGTTCTCCCTGTGTCTGCGTGGGTTCTCTCCGGGTACTCCGGCTTCCTCCCACCATCCAAAGACATGCTCATTAGGTTGATTGGTGATTCTAAATTGCCTGTAGGTGTGCATGTGAGTGTGAATGTTGGCCCTGCGATGGACTGGCGACCTGTCCGGGGTGTACCCCTGCCTCTCGCCCGATGACAGCTGGGATAGGCTCCAGCAGACCCCCGTGACCCCTAACAGGAATAAACGGGTATAGAAAATGACTGACTGACTGACTGACATTCAAGGAGTGTCTCAAGAAGCTTCACAAAACCCAGAGCTTTAAAAACAAGTGCTAATGTGACAGTGGCAATGAAAAAGTAGAATCCTTGAGTAGAACCCAGATAATTTGGAGGAACAACAAAAAAAGAGAGCGAGAGGACAGAAGAAAACGGACGAGACGTATATCTCATACTCTTATAGTATACCATACTATTACAGAAGCTAATCAGACATTGGAGACTGATACATACAGAGACATCATTCAGTGTGTTCATTGAAGAAAATCCTAGTGGCTGTACAGTGTTCTCATAAAGCTTTTGTGACTAAGTCAGTGACAGTAGCTGTATATCACAGTTGTGTAATTAATGTGTGCATATATTTAGTATCATAGTTGCACTGCGTACCAGGTTAGTAGGACTGTCAGTGAGATGTTACAGCTCAGCTCAGGCATGCAAATGATGTATTTACAAGGAATCACCTGGTAAACACATGGACAGGAGGAACCTGCAAGATCAGTGACTGGCTTTATGTGCTGTAGATGTGGCATGAGTATCATTTTTTATGTAGTTTAAATCTAAAAGTTATAATATAAAGTTTGTTTTACTGAATATCAATTAATTACTGTATTTGTAATGGGGCAGAAATTGTCTCATGCAGGAGACCTTTCTTTCATACAGGTGATAATTTATCTATAGGGTGATGCATGTAGGGTGAATGTCCTACAAAATAAAGTATAGTGTGCATCCTCTGGGGAAAATAACTGTGAAATCTGTGCACTGCCATAAGGAGTAGTAGTAAGATTAGTGAAAAAGGAAGGTCAAGGGTCAACAAACAAGTCAAGATTCTTAATAATCTGATATCAGTCTGTTGAGTCAGACTGTATCATCCTCAGGAAGAAAGAACTCACACAGTTTAAACACCAACACACTTTATATGACAGGAATCATGCTTATCACACATTTATTTTATTCACACAACCAAGATTCACAGGAGGTTTTGCAGCAATATGGGAGGAAATTTAGCAACACTGCCTCACGAGTCATATATAGATGACTGATGAGTATACACCAGAGGAGCTGAATCCCTTATGTACCACAGCTAATATTACAGCATGCTTTATTACTGGTTTCATGAAGCACGACATCAGGTCAAGTCGTGTGAAACTTTACATTGAAGTCACAATGAATATTTGAGTACCCGGCCCGAGTATTCACAGCCAAGTTAAATGCTTAATAGACAGACTGAAACATTAGCATTAATCACAAACAGGTTATCTGGTGAGGCGACATGATGATCTATCTTGCCGGGCTGGAAGCTACCAGTTAGCGTCCTATGAGGAATTATGTTTTACGTGTGATGAGAGTCTGTGGTACTGAGAGCGAGAAGTGACTGGTTAAAGTGGCTGCCTTTTAGTTCCCAAGTAGGACATCGCAGATGGTGCATTAGGTTAACACATCAGCTTTAACAAGGTGCTTTTCTCCAACAGTCATACTTAGAAGAGGTGAGGTCTTTTCTAAGGGACAGCCTACAAACCTCACATGTATTCATACAATTTTCTGTTTATTCATACTCTACGGTGGCATCTGTCACCATTTTACTGGCGATCCAGTAACATCCTCACTTTTTATAGCAATTCACGAGGCACGCACTCAGCTACATCTCTGACTGGCTGTCAGACTGGGGAGGACTATGTCTACATAGATACAAGAATAAAATCTGCAAGGCTTGAATATTAATGTTTCTTTGTTTTTTTTTTGTTTTTTTTTTTTAATTGGATTCTTAGAATGACATGTAGAACTTTAACAAAAAGCCTCTGAGGTGGAACATCTTTGGTGACTCAACACTGTACCACTTCAGTTCTATATTCTGCTGTGATTTGTACCAGGACAGACAACAGGTTGTTCTTTTTTTAACATGGCTCCAAACCGCTTCACCCCACTGTACCGTGAGTGAAGACAGATTTAGAAGAAACTAACATTTTGCATTTAGGTATTTGCAAACCAGAATGACTCACTTAGATATAACCGGTAAAACGTGGGCATATCTGTTTCAAACTACAGAATGAGTTGGAGAAACTTTATTAATCGGTATTCTGAGGGATCCTGGGGACTCGATAGCTGGTGTCTGGAATCCGACACTTAAATGTTAGGTAGTTGCCAGCACATCCCTCAGATGCTCTGTTGGATTGATCTGGTTCATTTGGAACCCAAGACAACATCTTGAATTCCTAAATAATTTTTGCTTTGTGACAGGGAGCATCATCCAAAAGAGGCAACTGCCATCCTTTTCTGTGAAAGGGTGTACATGGTCTGCAACAATGTCTAGGTAGGTGGTACATGTCAAAGCAACTGACAAGACCCAATATCTCTATTGGGACATTGCCCAAATCATTACACTACCTTCACCTCCTTCTTTCCATTGTGTATTCTGGTGCTCTGTGGTTCTGTTCTACTGCTCATGTATCCAGTGTAGGAGCTTTCATCAGTGGACAGTCAGCCTGGACACCCTAACTTGTCTGCAGCTACACAAGCCAATACGCAATTAACACCTCTTCATCAGGATCAGTATTAACCTGGGATTGGATCAAACGGGGTCAGCCTTTGCTCGCCATATGCATCACTTGCTGCCGCCCACTGACAAGTGCTGTTGATAACAAGCTATGTAGTGTTTTTACCACAGAGCTCCACTCATGGACAGAAACAGATCAGAACATGTTTCAGATCATTGGCCTGCATCTGCCCATCTCTGGATGGGCCATCTAGAGACCGGCACTGGCAGATTGTCACCTCCAGAAATCCTACCACAGGACATTCAAGAAGTTTAAAACAGATCACTGCACCTGACAGCCAAATCAGTTCCATGGAAGACAGGACATGCTGGGTCATCTAAAGGGGATGAAAGGTCTGTGATCCCAGAGCTGGTTAAGACACCAACAGTGCATACCCACACATATCCATGTTGTGGCATTCTCTCATACACTCTGATACAAGCAGAGATAAAATAATAATAATAATAATAATTGCAAGCTCTTCAACAATGCCACAACACTGACAACTACCTAAACTGTAAATGACACTCAGACCCCATCACAATTCTGAAATCAGAATTGGGCTCCATCCATCAAGGTTTGCAACTCCCTAAAACAGACTGACAGACCTGGATTTTGACCCACATGCCAATGTTTAGAAGAAAAGAAGCATGTTCACCTTCACTCCCCTCCAAAAGAATTGGAACAGTGTGGCCAGTTCCTCTATTTTTGCTAGGTTTGACATCAACAGATGAATGTGAGACAAGAGATCATTTTTCCACTTTTATTTCTAGGTATTTACATCTGGATCTGATACACAACGCAGAAGATAGCACCTTTTGTTTGAACCCACCCATTTTTCACGTGAGCAAAAGTACTGGAACATCTGACTGACACCTGTTAGTTGCCTAGTTGTGTCCTATTTCACTGATTATTCAAACGGTAATGTCTATGCTCAGTTTAAATTTTGGGTTTTGTCTGTGCAGGCTGCACTCATGGTTAGAGATGTAACCAACATGAAAACCAGAGATCTGTCTACGGGTGAAAACAAGCAATTGTGAAGCTGAGGGAAGATGGAAATCAAATCACAGCCATTGCAAACATAACCAGTACGACCATTTGGAATGTCCTGGAGAAGAAAGAATCTACTGGTGTACTGAGCAACAGATGAACAGGCAGACCAAGGAACAACAGAAACATTGTGAGTTGTAAGGAAAGACCCTAAAACAACAACCTCCAGAGGGCAGAGTGAAGGTATCACAATCTAATGTTCAAACCACTCATCAGCAAGAGTTTTATGGACTGATGAGACAAAGATCTACCCTTTTCAAAGTGATAGAAAGACTAAAGTTCAGAGAAAGAGAGGATCTGCTCAAGAACCCAAACACACAAGCTCATCTGTGAAACACAGTGGAGGCAGAGTCATGGCTTGAGCTTGCATGGCTTCTTCTGGGATGGGCTTCTTGATCTTCACTGATGGTGTGACATGATGGCAGCAGCACAATGAACTCAGAGGTTTACAGAAACACTTTGTCAATTTAAAGAAAGGTGCAACCCAACTGATTTGGAAATCCTTCATCACACAGCAAGACAACGGCCCACAACACAAGACAATGACCCAAAATACACTGCCAAAACAACAAGGGAGTTCATCAAGGGCAAGAAGTGGAAGGTTTTAGACTGGCCAAGCATGCATTTTACCTGCTAAAGAGGAGACTGAAGGGACTAACCTCCCAAAACAAACAACATTTGAGAGAGGCTCCAGTGAAAGCCTGGAAAAGCATCACGAAAGAAGAAGTTTGGTGATATCAGTGGGTCACAGGCTTGATGCAGTTACTGCAAGCAAAGGATTTACAAGTAAATACTAAGTAATAATGATGTCAAACCCAAATGTTTTCAGTCTACAGCAAAAACAGGGGAACTGACCTGTTTGAGTACTTTTGGAGGGGAGTGTGCATCCTGGGGAGCCTTCTTAGAATTGTTGTGCTATTTTGTGCTATCTTGATGTGCTAAACTATTTTCTGCTCACCCACGAGATGTATGCTCCTGAGTCGCATCTGCATCTAAGCTTCTTTTGAATGAATAAATGAAGTTGTGGATATGATTGTGAAAGTAGAGCTGTTTTGGCACTTCATTGTTAGAATTTCTGTAGTAATTTTGTTTCACATTCTGATTCAAACACTAACTTTAGCGGTTTTGTCTCCCAGAATACTTGCTGGGTGCTGGTTTGGCAATGTGAACCTTGGAAGTCAACTTTAATTTTTAATTTTAATTTTTTTGCCACACTTCTATCACCTTTCAAGTGCAACATTAGAGATTAGTGAAACATTGGGATACAGCGTGGGGGACAAAAAATTATTACTGAAATTTTACAGAGAGCCCAAGTTACAGTCCTGAACATGTGCTGAGAGGCCATGGTCACACCGGTCTGTGCAACTATGGACTGCTCAGACACACAAGTGATTACAAATGACCAGCTCAAAGTACAGGTGGGAACACAGCCTTGTAGATAATTAGCCATGTGTTCCTGTTGATGTATGCAAAGTAGCCATGTAAAGCTAAATTATCTCATCAAAACAAGCAAATGTTTGAGAGTTTGAGTTCTAAGCTGAGTTTGTGTGAAAAAACACAAGGCCAGAGATAAACAGAGATGAAGAACAGCACAAGGTGTTGACCTGGCCTCCAAATTCACTAGATCCCAAACTGATCAAGTATCTGTGGGATGATCCACATAGGCCCCTCCCCTCAACCCATACGACCGAAAGGCCCCCACTAACAACATTCTGTTGCCAGACACCACAGGACACCCTCAGAAGGCCCATGTCCATTCTCTGATGAATCACAACCGTTTTGGAGGCACAAGAGAGACCTACAACATATAAAGTCATAATGTTAGGGGTAGCTGCTACAAGGAGGGAGGCACAGAGGCATAATCCACTGCTAATAACAGAAAAGCTTCCAAGTTGAACTGCCAAACTATTGCTTTAAAAGGAGGTTGTGACAAATGACTTTTCCTTGGTAGCTTCATTGGTAATGACCATGGTAATGTGATGCTGGAGTAAATGTTTATGGACTTAGTAACAGAAGAGTGCAAGAACACATCTAACATTACCTTTTCATTTATTGCACACATTCCTCATGTTCAGTCTGTAAAGACCTACATCTTTCTCTTTCCTTTCTGTTGATCTGATATTAGTCATCATCTGCAGTGCTCAACAGTTCAATTTTGCATTCAGGTCTAAAATGGAAAAACTGAGTTTCACATTCTCATAAAATGGTTGTCTGTTAGTACAGCAGCTGATGGCTGACTGGAGTGCTAGCCATGTGACACCTGAACCTGAAAGGGCAGTTTCTGTGTACAGGTTAACTAATAATAGCTGAACTAACATTAGAATAAGAAAAAACAGTTGAAGGACTTGGCTTTGTATTTAATTCAAGGGCAAAAATATGACATTTTAGAACTTAACCTTCTATTTTAATGCGTTCCTATGTTGACTTTCAAGAAACGTCTCATGGCGCCACACTGTTTATTCCACTGGCTGTTGTCTTTAATGGAGGCTCTGGGATCAGTTTCTGCTCTGTCGCAGAGAGGACAAGAGAAGGGGCAACAGGTTGAGAGCAGGGCGATGCTCCTGTACACCTAGTGCCACCAGAGCTCCCGTTAGAACGGAAGTTACTCTGGGGAGGAGGGGAGGCTGAGCTGGCATCACCTGCAACAGAGGACAATTCAACAGGAAGATTAGAATGTCCAAACAGTCATCCAGCCAATGTTTATAAAATAAAAATGTAATAATAAATATTTTCATTTTAATATTTTTTTACTAGGGAAAAACATCTGTGTTTGTATCACCTTCTTTTCAACTAGTGACACAAATGAGATGTATGAATAGTGTGATACAGTATAAGACAGTTAAAAAATAATGAAATAAATAAAATACATTAATATTAGCGAAAATTAAATTATATATACACACAATATAGGCATATGAGCCTGCACAGCAAGACTATTTAAACACAACTTACTCACATGTGTATTTTTACTTGCAGTCTCTTTTCATCCCCTGTACTGCATGTGTCTACATTGGTATGTCATGCAAGGTGCCATTTATAATTAATACTTGTTCACACAAGTACCTGTTGATGCAAGTACTGATGTGTTGCACTGTGCATGAAGTGTGCTATAAAAACAAAGTTTAACTTAATTTCCAGGACTTATCTTGCGTTTATGATGACAGAAATACTACAGTGAAAAACAACACTTGATTTGTCTAACCCAATGGAGAGCACAGGGTCTAACTTGTTGAATGTTAACTGCATGAAAGCTGCAAAGTAACGACATCATGTCAAATAAGCTGTTGGTGTGCATTTTCTTAAACTGTATTACCAAAAAAGAATAATAAAGATTTATTTCTTTCAGGTCTATTTAAGTGATCTTGAGAAAAAGAGCTGAATTTTTTTCTCTGGTGACCAACTGACCCCGTAAGATTTCCGTTAACCAACATTTTATTTGGTTGGGCTACAGCACTAGGCTGCAGTACATAATGGCACCAAGCTGCTACACAGCAGTAAACAGTTGGCTGCGTACCTTTTCCACTTTGTGACAGTGAATGAGTCCATCCTGTCCAATGTAAAACGTAGAGAATGCATCATAAGACCTGTAAGAGACAAGACTTAGGTACCTTTTGACACCACTGTGTTTGAAGACTTGAAAAGTTCACACTTGAGAGATGACTGGAGAGCACTCAGAGAGAAACGTAAATTTCCCCATTAGAATAAATGTATTAACAAGGCATAGATGGTCACAGATGTGTACCAACACCAGCTCTGGATGTACTGTGCATTACCTGTATAGGTGGGATTTATCTTTACGATAGAAGCGCAGCAGCTGAATGTGGAAGGGAAGGCCGTGGACCCTCCAGCGAGCCTTAATGGTCCCATCCTCCATGTGTTTGGTGAGCTTCAGCACATCCAGCCGAACCTCATTGTAGTAATTCAGACAAAGCAGGCGCCACAGGGAAACGGTGAGCCGGTATAGCATACGGCCTCTACATCCAAACACACAGCAACAGCAACGATGGTCCAAACTCACTGTAATGTCTATAACAATGCATCCCTTATGATGATCCTGCACACAACACTCACCTGGTCTTAGTATTTAAGAGGCCATTGATAAACTCCACATCATTTGAGTACATGGTGTAGTCATGGCTCTTCAGAAAAAATCTTGGAAGCTGCAAAACAAATGCAGTTGAAATTACATTCCCAACCCTTATAAGGCCCACTTCATTTTGTATACCCTTCTCATTACTATGTGCACATATGCTGTCACTCACACATTATCAGCCTGTGACGTGATGCCATCCCGAGAAGTATGTAAGAAGATTAACCTAGTTTATATAAGAATAGATTGTGACAGGCCTCTTTGAAAGATTGGAATGATGAAATGTATTTTACTAAATGTCTCTATTACATTTATCTCATCAAGTTAATGATCGCAGTATTTTGGTTTGTAGCAAAAAAATGTGGATGTGCTGTTTTTGCTGAACTGGCCCTTTATTTATTTATATTAAGAAATTTTACACTTTAAAATTTTGTATTTTTATGCTTCCAAACTTCAAGACAATTTTTTTTGAGTTTTTTGTGACATAAGTCAAACATCTAAATGTCAGTTTTGGACACTAAAATCAGTTGTTTTAAACTTCCTACACTGTGTTTACATCTCAGCCCTTGGTTGCATAATGTAGCAACAAATGTTTTCTGCTACTCTTGTTTGTCAGTGAATGATGTGTTGCATATCTTCTCCATTCACTTAATCAGTTGTGTGAAAGTAACATTTATGGCTTTCCCATTCTTTTACTAGTGTCAAAACAAATTTGAAACTTATTGCTGGTCAAAATGTCGACACATCAAATTACACACAAACCTTCTGTTACAGTTTGTCTTATCCAGACACACTCACATTCTCACCTCTATCCTCAGTCTTTCATACATCACGGCCAGTTGCTCCTCTCTTTCACTGTCTCTTTCTGTATGCTGCCCCTCTGCTGTGCCCACATGACTACACAGAGAGATAGAAGGCAGGAGAGGTAGCTCCACAAGCTTTTTGTCAAGTCCACCATCCTGGCTGGATTTCAGGATGTTTCCAGGCACCAGATGTGTTCCAGGACAATGAAAACAATAAAACCTAGAACCATACATGAACGGTGCAGGACATCCCTCTGCTTCAAACAGGCTTCTGAAGCACCCGTGCTCTCTCTTCCCAGCATCAGCACCTTTACTCTTGAAGTTCTCCACGCTAATGTCGTCCTCCCTGCTGCCGTCCACCGTGGTGAGTGGAAAGGAGAATTCAGAAGACTTCTGCATTCCCAGAGCAAGGAGCTCTCCTGGCTTATTTTGACCAAATAGAGGGATCTCCAGCAAAGTGTGGAGGCCATTTGACTCTTCTTGTCGTACCAGTACACACAGGCTGAGGGATTCCTCCCAGTCTTCCTCAAAGCAACCATGTTTCTGAGGCTGGTTAGTATGGGGCAATGGTTGAAACAACACTGGCTGCTTAATGTTCTGATATCTCAGGCTGTTAGGGGGTGCCAGGGCCCATGTTGCACTGCTCAGGGGGCGTGTCTGACAGATCCAATGTCCGCTGACCACCTAAAGGGGAAATAACGACTAAGGTGTTAGTATTTTTAACATACAGTATTGTAAGTACAAACCTTTAGTGTTGCCAACTACATTGTGGAGACAGAATTGAATAATAATCCACATCACTGGATGGAAACAGCTGCATTGTGAGCAACATAGTAATATAACTCACTGTGTATGTGGGTTTCACATTTACAGAATCATTATGTTCAAGACACTGTGTTGAAGTAAGACACCTTCAGGTGTGGACTTTTCAACTCTTTTAACAGAGCCAAACAAACTATTTCTACCAGCTTCCAGACTTTATGCTGTCCTGAAAGTCCTGGTTCAAGATACAAGACACAAATAACTCAGTATTGACATTGTAATCAGCGTAAAAAAAAAAAATTAGAAAAGAAGGATTGATTTTAGAATAAAGCAAATTACCTGACTGTGGCTCCAGCTCCATGTTTGGCTGGATTGCGTCCTTCTGTGGCTACGGACACAACCCACCCAGAAGGCCACACCTCCTCTGCTCACAGCCATTCACCACAGGGGGGCAGAGGAAGCTCAGTCACCAGCTGACCATCACCCAGAGCACAGATGACACCACAAAGACGCTTTCTCTTTAAGAGTTTTCAAACTCCGACTCAAGAAGTGTCACAACTTCTTCAGAAGACCGTCAACCTGAGATCAAAGAGAAAAAAGGTTGTCTCTGCTGCTACCAATAGGACCATGGTTAGGTTAGTTAGAGCTGCATCTCTTTTAAAGTTGCTGTTGGCCTCTTAACAGCCTCCCTGACCAGGTATCTCTTTGTCTTCTCATCAATTTTTGAGGAACGTCGTGTTCTTGATAATGTTACTATTGGGTCAAACTTTTTCCCAATTGGTGATTAGTATCTGTGTCAGTGTATTTCATACCTTAATAAATGTGATTCTATTAATGCTTTGAGCTACCATGCTGCCATGGCTCTTGTAGTAGCATGTAACCCAGAAGATCTAAAAAAATCTTACAACAACATAACAGTTCTCAAGAACTTCATAATGATTTGATTCTGAACACAGCTACATGCTCAATTATAAGAGCTCATTTAAAAAAAAATAAAAAAAGGGAAAGCAAACCAGCTTTAGACAACTTAACCAAACACAGAGGGTCTGCTAGAATTTAAAGCTGGCATTGAGATCTAAATAACAACTTATATCAATGAAAGCAATGCCTTTAGGATGTTTTAAGATGTTTACTTAATGATGTACAACTCTTTTATTCTCTTGTCAATATCACAAAATTCTTTTGACAGGGAATCCACCCACCATTCATTGCCAGCAGGATACACTCCTGGCATCCTTACTACTTTTGCCATGTTCAGGTTGGATGTGTCTAAAAAAAATAAAAAAATAACACAGCTATTTTCTCCAAACTTTGGGTGAACATCTGTCCAGTTTCGGTTTTAAATGGATGAACACATACTGATAAGCTTTAAACATAACGAGTTCTCATCATTTCAAATGATGTTGCTCTCCCTGGGTTGGGAAAGGGTACATGCACAGTGAAAAAGGCAGCAGAGGACAGGAGGAAAGCTAATGTGAGCATAAATAACAGAAAAATACTGTGGTCCCACACTAAGCTGAAATGAAACAAAAACTCTGTATGAACCAATGTAGTGTCTCTGAAACGTTCAACAAAGTGCATATACACCAGTTTGGCAGATAGATATTAAAGCAGTGCTTTTTGGCTCTGGGAACATACTAAAAATACAACATGTAAAATATTATCAGCTTCTTAATTTCTCCAGGCTAATGTGCTAACGAACATAAACACACAAATATAGAGGATACCATTCATTTGAAGAGTTCTCTTTGTCCGTTTAACATATACAAATCCACAAATAGAGTGCATCTCTGGTTTTGCTTTTAATTTGTGGTCTCAGAACTTCCTGACAGAAAAATCTGTCTATTTAGCTGCTACACATTTCATTTAATTCCAGAGCTATTCTCTGAACTTTTGTTCTGACAGACAAAACTGGAAACATAAATCGAGTCAGTCCATTCAATTACAACTGACAAGTTGCTGCCTTAGCAAACCAAATTTGTGGAAGCACTACTGTTCATCAGTGAAAAACTGGGACTTCAGCTGCAAACATAAAAATAAATTAACAACCCCTAACAAATGCTAGTTCAAACTTCTCATTTGTGAAGGTTTGCAGCTTTTTATCGTCTTATACGACTGTAATGTGAATCTCTAAGTGAATATCTTTTGGACTGTTGGTTGTGTAAATTTAGGAGGGAATATGTTTGCTGTAGTAAAATGAAAGGTTCTAGTAAATTCTACTTGAAAGCAGTGATAGGTTGATCCCTGACTTGTGCCTTCCAATGAAGGTTGTCAAAGACTTTCAAGAGGCACATGACCTACAGCAGACCACAAGTTTATAATCAGAGGCATAACAAGACTTGAGCACGCTATAAAGCAGTCCTCTATAGTTCATTCTGCCTTTGCAACATAAATTACACAAAAACGAGACTGTAGCACAACTGTAGTCACTTTGACTGAAATCCATTCCGAATATCATCCAGCTGACAATAACATTATTTGGTAACTTGTGATGTTATGTTTTAGACAAATTGAAGATTTAACGACTTGTCTCCAACAGTCTGTAAAAAGGAAAAATTATAACATACCCAACGGTAGTCGCAGTCCTATTAACTGTAAGAACAATATATGACATTAAATATTGCTAGATTATCTGGTGTCAGAAAGGGGACGAAATATGATCAATAAGGTTGTGAATTGCTGTTGTAAACAAACACACAGTCACACAGTCACACAGTCCAGTTTCAGTACTCTGCCTGTCACATCTTCGAATTGTCAAATGTTTAGGTTAAATTGGAAACAATTGCATCTTAAATTGATATGGATTTATTTTCAGTTACACTTGGAGACCCACATTTAACCTCCCAACTATTCAGACATACATATTAGGTATCTATCGTTAAACATTGATTTAAACACACATGCTGTTAGCTAGCGCTGGTTGCCTACGGTGACAGGTAATGATAACTGCTAGCTTACTAGCCTAACTAGCTAGTAGTAAGCTAGCTACCGGCTTGGCAAATGTACGTGTAATGTTACCTTTTACAGAAGAAACCCCGTTTAAATCTGTCAAGATGTCGTAGTCTCACGGGCAAGGTTATGTGTATTAGCCAAACAAGGTTGGCGCCGTTAATAAACTAGAGAGCGTTACTCGTAACTTACACAAATGTCATTCCAGTCCTATGTGTGTCCTTGCCCGGCCAAACACGCCTCACGCAGACAGTCGTAATGATGCCTTCACTGGTGTCGGAAATTCGGCGATTGCTTTCAAATACCACAGACGACCCAACAATGTTATATCTTAGAGGTCACTTGTTAATTTTTCCATCACATCAACCAAAATAACCCCCTCCTGTGGTCTGTTTCTCTGCCTAAATTTGCAAATCACACGCTAACGCCTTGGTGTCTTTCAAATCATGTGACCTACTGCTAAAAATCTATCCTGCTCTCTCTAACCAATAGTGTAACCTACACCTTTGTAGAATGGATATTGTAACTGGCTAACATAAAATGTCAATTTCAAATTATATATCATTGTGGCATTTTTGTGAATTAAACATTATACATAATCGTTTGACCTAATGTGCCATTGACGTGGCCTTAAGTTTATTTGTCCAGTATGTTTGTTCATATAGATCAATACCAAAAACTCAAATGGTAAGACAGACTCTGACAATAAGAATACAATAACAGTCCACCGCTTTGTGCTACTGACATTCCTGCAATACAGTTTATAATAAGAATATTGAGAAGGCAAACTGATGGAAGTTGAATAAATCCCTAGGACTAGTGTCCCACCTAGCTGAGACTGCATTTATCCCCCATTTCAGGTAACAGCAGACAACTACTGTTGAGTGGAATGAGCTGTATTAACAAACTGATGCTGATCAAAATAACTAAAACCTGAAAAATGGTTGTTAGTAGTCGAATGATCTAAAGTTACCACTCTCACTTTCCCTGCTTTCAAGCTAGCTGTGTATGGGCGAGGTTGCAGTGGTACTAGTAGGTAGCCCTGGTGAAGGTCTCATTTTGAGAATAGAACAGAATGTCTTTATTGTCATTACACAGGTACAACAAAATTAAGGTGACCTGAGGACCCCTTTAGGCACCATAAAAGTATAAAAACGAATAATAATAATAATAAAAAAAATGGAGTAAAAAAAAACTATATACAGAACTATAAACACTAACATGACATAACAACCCCATTCACACATAATAAGAAGTCAGGTTATTGCACATCACTTTAAGTTATTGCACATTTGCACTGATGAAATTGTGATTATATGAGACATATGAAATTATTGCACGGGTGTATTGCACATTAGGAAAATAGAACACATTTTCTGATTCTGATTCTGATTCGTAAGGGATAACAATGTTTATCAATGAACCCAAGTTTTACCAGGCCCCTTTGCAGACCCATTTGCCATCACCAGGTGGGACATCTTGGCCAACACTTTCCTTGATGGCAGCTTCTCCAGCTCAACAGTCACATCATCATGCAGGGTGAGAGGTGACAGCACAAGGACTGGGTAACCAGATACTACTCAAGGTTAACGTGTGGCAGGTGCCTAAATGTCGTGATGGCCCCTGGAGAACACAGAAGGCCTGTTTACTCTTCAGAAACATATCTGGGTCCATGGTGGGACATAAGCTCCAGCCTGCACCATGACCATTCACAGGACAAGGAGTTTAACAATACACGATACATTTAACATTGTCACTAGTTTATTGGGTTAGGTCAAATTCCAACAAAGGTGTGCCTGCTGTAGTCGTAACAATGAAAAGGCTAGGGTTTAGTTTGAGTATTAATACAGTGGCAGAACAATGGAATACTATTAGATTTGCCATTATAACTAATATAGGAAGTAACACATGGCAGATTTCGTTTAGTCTGACTGTATTGCAGCTCTTAAATGTTCAAACTGAAAAGAAACCTTTATAGATTAGATACAGCTGGAACTAATGTACAGTTTTGTTGGTGCTTATGTTGGTGTGGTGGGGTGAGGAAGCAGACAGGATGGTAAAGACAGCATTGAGATTAAAGGACAATGAAATAATGAAAGTTCCCTTTGGAAGCAGTGAGACTGAAACCCTGATAAGAGAAGAAACACTTTTCTTCTGGAGCTGGACTGAGATCTATTTTTTTTTTTCAAGAAAAAGACTGACAAATGTGGGATTTGTTCCTGAATGTCGATCATCACATCACATTAGGAGTAACATCCTTATAGATCTGAACCGCATTTAAAAAAAAAAAAAAGAATTGAGGCAAGCGGTACTTCTGCCTCACGGAAGAGGGCGCAAGAGAGCCACGGGTTCATGCTTGTTCCTCAGTCCATTTATTTATTTATTTATTTATTTATTTATTTATTTATTTATTCATTTATTTATTTATTTATTTATTCTCTCTGGCTAAATGCCTGAAATGCAGTGTTCAATCATTCATTCATCTTCTGTAACCGCTTGTCCTGTGAAGGGTCGTGAGGAGGAGCTGGAGCCTATCCCAGCTGTCATTGGGCGAGAGGTGGGGTACACCCTTTACATGTCTCCAGTCTAACACAGAAGGGCTAAACAAAGGACCTCCATCAGCCAAAAGCCACCTCCTTCAGGGGACAAAACTGGAGGAGTAAACACTACAAGGGGTAAAACAAATTCCAATGCAATGAACATAACACCACGTTTTTCCAGCCTATCCCTAAAGTGCTCTTGATATCCATATGGTACATGGGAAGTTCATTACACTGGTCCTGAAGTTACTGCCAACACTGGTAAGTAATGCCTTGCCTTAACTATCACACAGGCCTGAAAGACCTTTCTGCCTCCAAACCCAGTTTGGTCAAAGGAGTTGATATATTTTACACAGTGATGTTAGCCAGCCGGAAAACTACTGATCAATTGAAAAGCAAAATCTAATCCTGTAACACAGAGATGAATATTAAGTCACGTAAAGTTGATACAGGTTTTTGACAAAAATGTATCATCAAATATCCACTTTTATGTACAAATTTGATTGTCTGCACTCTATTATTGGGCAGAAATCCACCCAAAACCCACAGATTTCGCAAAACAAATGGAACCACACACAGATCATTTTTTAATACAACACATTACAATATTATCCAGACTGCCAGCGCCCCTGTTGTCGTGACCAGCAGTTTCCCATCCTATGAGAGCTGATTAGCCTAAAACAATCTGTGAATTGGAGCAAACAGACTGTTATGGCCTCCGCTAGAATTAGGAGCTGGAGTTGAGTTCTCATAGTAGTTGTCACAGTAGGTCTAAGAAAAGTTTATTTTGTTCAATCTGCTAACCAGCACTATTCATTCTTCAGTCTCTGCACACTCATCCAGCTCAGCTGCTACGGTGAAGGAAAAAATGTTTGGTTTGATCTGAAGTTAGTAGATTTTATCAAAACTAATTATGAACAATAATATTTGATTATAATGTGAAATTGCAAGATGCCCAAATGCCTCCCATATCAGGTAGTGGGTCCTATTGACAAATGTCAGCAACAAGTCATATTTGTCATAGTGATATTGTCACCATGGGCCGATTAGGCCATCAGCTATGGCTTCAGTAGTGAAAAAAAAGAGGAGGTAGAAAAGAAGTTTCAGTGTAGAGGTATGTTGTAGTTTCATTAATAAATGCCGTAAGACTTTTAATTTCTACTAGCTAGAACTTAGCTAATTTGAAATGAAACAACATTGCCTAATAATGTTACCATAGATACTATAGCTACTGTGTAACTATGTAACTGTAGTGCAACCTCTTTAATTCTCGTAATCCATAATCACAAATAGATAATAATTTATGTTGAATACATCAAGTAGTAGTCTGTCTGCTGCAGCTACATGTTTTGCTTGTACTGTATTGTAATAAGTAACTCTACCCTATATCTGTGCAGACGCACTGAGAAAATATTTGCAGAGGCCACTACAAGCTGCAGCTGTATGGAGGACTAAAAGTGCCATATTAAATAATTAAATACACCACTAAATAATTAATTAAATGTGTCATTAATTAATTAAATGTGTCATTAATTAATTAATTAAAATTGGAATTAAATGTGTCATTAAATCATTAAAATACCAATTATTTTTATGTAAAAAAAAACATATATAATTACTTCACTATTTAATTAATTATTTCATGGTCCTGTGTTGCAGTGCTTCATGAATTTATTTTATCTGTCAAACTCGCCCATCAAAGTCAGTGGGCGGATCCTAACACCTGATTGGTTACCGCTGCACATCAAGTCAAGACAAATTGATTCCAGATAATGGATTGATGCATCTTATGTCCTCCACTCCAGTCCAGTAGGTGGCGGTAAATGCACCTAAAAGTTGGTTGCCAACCGCCAAAAAAAGCCAATAATAATAGAAGAAGAAGAAGATTGACGCAATCAAACAAAACTTTATTAGCTAAAAATAAAGTGGAAGGCTCGGTCATAGATATATATTAAATGACTAGATGTCTCGTCCACGTTGCTGGCCAACGGAGTCGAATGTCCGCATATGGCGGCCATCTTACCACCCAATCGCTCACCCAAAACATTGTGTTGATACCCACCCACACAGATCAGCACTTATTATTTGACTCCCACCACCCCCTGGAGCACAAACTAGGGGTCATCAGAACGCTCCAGCACAGAGCACAGACGGTACCCACAAGACCGGATGGCCAGGAGAAGGAGCAGAAACACATAAAACTGGCACTCAAGACATGTGGTTATCCTAATTGGGCCTTTGTGAAAGGCTCAAAAAGATACCCCAAAAGGGACAGAGAGGAGGAGAACGATCAGAGGAAAAACATCGTCACCCCCTACGTGGCTGGAGTGTCCGAGAAACTCAGGAGGATTTTCAGAAATCACTGTGTTCCAGTTTATTTCAAACCAGGAAACACACGCAGAGACTGGTCCACCCTAAGGACAAAACACCCAGACAGGAACAGAGTAATGTGGTGTACGCTGTTCAGTGCAGTGAGGAGTGTACAGACTTGTACATTGGGGAAACTAAACAACCTATCCATAAACGCATGTACCAGCACAGGAGAGCCAGCTCATCAGGTAATGATTCAGCAGTCCACCTACACCTGAAGGACAAAGGACACTCTTTTGAGGATAACAACGTCCAAATCTTAGCCAGAGAAGACCGATGGTTTGAAAGAGGAGTTAAGGAAGCCATCTATGTCAGACGGGAAAAACCTTCACTAAACAGAGGAGGTGGACTGAGATTTAATTTGCCATCTATTTACAATACAGTTTTAACTTCTGTCCCCAAAAAGTTTCAGTCTCATTCACACCTTGACACTGGAGCCTCAGACGGACAAGAGTCGTTAGAGAACCATTCATAGAGAAGAGGACAGGGACAGGGCACAACAGGTAAGTACCCAGTCGTTAGTGGAATAGCTGCACCAGTTTCAGGTTATTAGCATAACAAGGTTTCTCAGGAGGAGTTACTATTTAAACCTCAGACTTCCCACCAGTCCCTCAGAACTGAAGAAGCTACTCGGATGAGTGGTGAAACGTCTTCTCCAAAATCTACAAGTCCAGTTGCCTTTTTGAAAACCTTTTTTGGATTGTGTTGATAGTAAAACATGTAATTTTTAAATAGCCATAACTTGCTCAATTTTCAACCGATTTTCAAACAGTTTGGTTTATTCTAAACGTCAAAAATGTGTTATGACACTGAATACTTTTGAATAATTATCTTATGTTCTAAAAAATAGAATAATGTTCTAGAATAGGTAGACTAGGCCTACAAGATTTCCCTTAACAAACATACATCAAGAAACACTGCATGTTGAAATCCCCACCCTGTACAGAGATGACAGTAACACAGCACGAAGAACCAAAGTCCATATTTCCAAATTTGTAATAATAATATATTTTACACATGAAATGGTAGTGAACCAGTTTGTTTAGACATTATAAAGGCACTTTTGAAAGATTTTTGAAGATTTATTAAATCAATGTCAATTAAATTAATGTTTGGACAGAGGTCCATTTGATGGATTTATTTATTTATTTATTTATTTATTTATTTATTTATTTATTATTATTATTATTATTATTATTATTTATTTCCATTAAAAACTTAGCCAAGTAACAAGGTGTCCCAGTGTCCCGGTGGTGCTGTTTCTGGTCCTCATGCTGCCGGGCCTGATAAATGATGATGAAGTGAACAGGTTGGCAGGTTGTGGGTCGCTAGGCTGTGCAGGCCAGGAAGTCTGGACAAGGTGACAGCAACAAGAGATGGTAGGGCAGTCGTTGGGTTGGGACTTCAGGTGCGATGAGGGCCAAAAGTGAAAGAGAAAGACAGAGAGAGGGAATGTGATTCTAAAATGGGTGAGTGTGTTACGGCCAATCTATTGTGTTGGTAACTTCACTCATAAATCTATCTACCGTCAAATACGATAAAATACCAATATAATATATGCAACCACACACTGAAGGCATGATGGTGAGGTTTGCAGAGAACTATATACTATATGTACACTTGAAAGGGGTGGGTTGTGAGGGACCTGTCGGGACTTATTTTCCCAATAATGACCGGCGTTCTATACATTATCTCTTACCTATATGATGCTATCATTAGTTTGTGACATTCCACATGCAAATACTTACAACATCAGGCATCAAGTCCATTGGCAGGTTGTCTTCTGGTTGTGTTGAAGTTGTAGTGCTTCTTATTGCTACTGACTAAAATAAAGTAGTTTTGAGTGTCTAAAATATGCTGTAATAAACAACAAATTATATACCTTGCAGAAACAAAAACTAATCACATGTGTATATTGATATATTTTTGATCAGTGATAAACATACACATACCCTTTGAAGATGTGCTGAAAGCTGAAAATGGATGGCACAACACCATCTTTAATCCGCACAGTCTGCCCAGTCCTGTAAAAGTCCTCGGTCTTGAAGTGCTCACTGCAGATCAGTGTCCTGTCAGTGGCAGCAAAACCGTCTCTTCTTAGGGCAACTTCCCACTTCCTCCTCCTCTCTCTGGATTTGGGAAACCTTAAAAAGTGAGAAATGTACCCAGATATATAAATTATTCTCAACATTTTAAATCAATCTTTCCATTTAAGGGCAAGGACACAAGTACACACCTAGATTATCATATGTTGGGGGTAATTGAATGTATGTAAGTATGTATGTATTTACTTCAAGAATAAGATAAACACATTTTAAAACTATATTCAAACGTTTAGTGATTATGTAAACAAAATATTCTAAACCTTGTGTCAACAACAATCTAGCAATACTATTATGTCATATCCTGCTTCCTGTGTAACAGAACCTGTATTGTACATACTTCCACTAAGTAACTAACAATTATCCTAAAAATAATTCATAATATTGTAATATCCTACAGGTGAAAGGTGATCCCTCGGGTTCTCGTTTCGAGACAACAGCGGTTACAGCAGCCATAGGCGGCACAAAAGTCTGGCATCTTGTCAGCAATTTCCTTAGAAATCATAATGTAAGATGTTTTAACAAACCGACCACGCAGGAAATTATGTATAAATTCAGTTAAACCATGTGTATTAGGCGTGTATTATATTGAAAAGAAAGTGTAATTCTGCCTCGCCCCAAATTACTGGGTAGCTAGTAGCCTAGCTAGATGTGATACACAACTAAACTGCACGATTAAATCGTTTTTTTTTTTTTTCCCGAGGAGATGAGCTGCGATTTCAACATATTCAAGCATCCAGAATTATAACCACGTTAATATGGTTGTAAGAAAACAAACAGTTTGTAAATCCATCAAGATTTCAGCGCGATAAGAGTATTAATGTTTGCGCAGGTCACTTACCTTACCTCAGGTTACCTGCGTTTATCTAAGGTTCTGATCTGATCTGTTCTGATCTGGTCTGGTCTAAAATATCTTTCAGCAGCTCACTAGAAAGTTCATGGGGATCTTCCATCAACGTAGCCGCCATGTTTTGAAAGACTTCTTCTTTTTCGGTTTCAAGACTGCAGACCAAAGCAATGGATTAGACTAGATTCACATTAGACCCGGCCACTGACTTTGATGGGCGAGTTTGACAGATAAAATAAATTCATGAAGCACTGCAACACAGGACAATGAAATAAGTAATTAAATTGTAAAATAATATATGTTTTTTATATGAAATGAATTGGTATTTTAATGAATTAATGACACATTTAATTCCCATTTTAATTAATTAATGACACATTTAATTAATCAATGACACATTTAATTAATTATTTAGTGGTGTATTTAATTATTTAATTATGGCACTTTTAGTCCTCCATATTAGTCCTCCATACAGAAAGACTGTAACCGCCATTGTTGCTTCGGTGTTGCACATTCCGGTACAGTAGGTGGCGGTAACGTGTTGGTATGAGACCAAAGAAAGAAGAATGAAACTTTGTTGGCGATGACCCGGTATTCGCATCATAACGTCACTTCTGCATGACATGTGTGTGGCCATTAAAGCTTACTGGGCAGAAGATAAAGACATCATTTTAGCCACTCTGATTTCAAAAAGCCGCTGTTAAAGTGACAACATGCCCAAGAAAGTGAAAGAAGAGGCAGAGTGGGTGGATGATGAGGTCGCCCCGGCAGCCGGTGAGATAATGTTTTGTGTGGCGTGAGAAGCTAGTCAGCAGGCTAGGTAGCATTAAAGCTAACTAACGAGCAGTAGACCAGATAAGGTGTCAGTTCTACCAAACCCTCCAGATCTCGAGTTGGTAGGTGCGTTTATTTCATAACGCAACCTATGTCATGAATCTTATTCATTTTCTGACGAAGCTGGTATTAAAAGATTTAGGCTTCGTTAGCTCAACTCAATTTAAAATTCTCTTTAGCGTAAACACTTCAACAACAAAAAGAAAGTTGCCAAAACCCCAAGAAGCAGTAGTTCATTAGCTTCTGTTAATAAAGGTCCAGTTGATAGAGTTTAGTTTTTCACAAAATAGTCAGGTGTATCCGCAATCCAGATCACGTTTATAAGCTATGTAGAATTTAAGGCTGGATTGGTGTAATGCCACGATACATTTCATCAGTAAATTTAAATATGTCTACAACAGTGTGATGGTAAAAGGTTTCTAACTCATAAATCAAATGGCCATCAGCATAATTGTAACAATGACTTCACAAGCATATTTTTGGAAAATAAGCTTCTGTTTAGTGCTGAATGTCAGGTGAAATTTTATTTGGGATTTCCATATCCCTGTTCGATGAACAGTGTGAAACCTGAAGCTCCTGTACTGCATGGATGTCAAATGAGTAGCACATGTTTGTATACTATGGTGCTTCACTGGTCTCTGACATAGATAGTCTGTGGAACTCTAATGTAGAGATGAAGAGTATTCTTTCAAAGGATTTCATCACATTTAGTGTGATGTTAGTGCAGAAAGCAACCAAAAACTAATATGACACTGAAAAGTAAAAAATGTGGCCTTTAGTAAAGTCTATTGAGAGGGACAGACATGTTCAAAAAGGACAGTTCATTATGCTGGGGAACAGACCTGACTGTCACTGACATAAAAACATGTCAGTTTTCCTGGATTACAGAGGCCTAGTCATTTTTTTTTAAATTAAAAGTATGTTTTCTTTCAGCAGAAAAAACTGTGAAAAAGGGGAAGAAAGATAAAAAGGGGAAAAAAAGCGTGAGTACATATTTGTTTGTTTTCAAAATACTTGGATAGACGACTGTCCATATGCGCATCACTGGATCTGTTTTCGTTTCATGTTTTTCTCCAGTTCTTTGAGGAACTCGCTACAGATGGCAAACCTGAAAAGGCTGACGATGTAGCTGTGAAGGAGACACAAGGAAAGCAGGTAAGCATTACTGTGGACTCAGCTAATCAAAAATAACAGTGTATACGGTTTACAGCTCAGCCAAGCAGGGACAACAAACCACAGAAAATCTACCAGCCAATGAGTAGACCTACTCTACAGACTACATTTTCCAGCCTTTCTTTTTGATTTCACCATCTGGGCTGTCTGTAAGTCCTGCCATGACATATGAATTAAAACTACTTTTTACAGCCTTCGAAAAAGAAAAAAGACAGACGGAAAGGAAAAGGTGGCAATGCAGATGGGGATGATGATGAGGATGTCATGCTGTCACTTCAAAAGCTCTCAGTGCAAGCAAGTGATGAGGATAATGAAGCTGATGAGGAAGGTATGATTTTTATAAATCATTGGCTGCACTGAGATTGTTCTAATTCTGGAATGTGTACAGCCATTACTCACCGTGCTTGCCTTTGTTTCCACAGTGGTCGCCCCCAGTAAAGGAAACAAGAAAAAGGTTTGTCATTAGCTGACATAGTCACACTGTTCTTGGCCTTTACCCTGCTGACTCTGACACACAAAGCACCTCTGGTGTCTTTCAGGGTGGGAACATCTTTGCTGCTCTTAGCCAAAGCCAGAGTGGTGAGGATGAGGACGAGGACTTGGATGAAGACGAAAAACCAGCTAAAAAGGTGCAGTGCTGTGTTTCACATGCTCTAAATGGTTCTAAAGCTAATACACATAGGAGTGCATGAATTATGCTTGCTTTGCGCAAGTGTATGTATTTGAAATCAGTTGGCATGGCAAAAATAGATTGTAAGAAATCCTCACAGCTACGACTTATCCTAAACAACTAACACAAACAATAACTAAAATATTTCAGGAGCCCCTGGTAATGTCAAGCCCAGGAAACCTCCAGAATACCTCCCCTCCCTGAGGCTTGGCTCTGTCACTTGAGGTTCTTAAAGCTTGGATTCACTGATGTTGCGATAGAAGGTGTTAATATTTGCTGATTAAAACCTTCATTAGATCTTGATAACTTATTTCCATCCATATTGTGTGGCTACAGTATGTTATACAGAGGATTACTTACTTTTTTTAGTCCTTTCTAGCTAATTGTCAGACATATACACTACATAAAATAATATGATCATACAGACCAAAGTCTTGTATCCTGGCTAAGCAGTCCAACAGCTTACAAATTTGTCATAACACACATTTATAAAAAGTCAACACTGTGTTGAAATGAAAAGACTGTGCTAGTCAGTGGAACAGGGTTACTTCACATCCACTACAGAAACATCAAATATGGATGGACACAACTTCAATAACTGCTACACCTTCACAGTTAGTTGCACGTTAGCCTTTCCTTTCATCATTTTGTAGTATCTGCACAATGTTAATACTGGACCGGAATGCACAAGTAATCCAAAAAACTATTGGGGTCTCTCTGCAGTAGTATAATTTAAATACATTGATTTTCATCTCAGTATGGCCCCACTACTAAAATCGTGATGATATGATGTGATGGGTTCTCTGCTGTGTAACATCTTCAAGGTGAAAATGTTTTGAATGGACATTTGAACATTTTCCAACGGTTGTAACGCCCAGAGACTCTGGCTTTGGGGCCCCTAGAACTGGTATCCATCCATGTCTGCCACCCCGCTCTGGTAAATGACGTGTCAGAACAATAGCATGCTGAATGAGCAGTTCTCTGTTAAGCTTGCTTACTGTGTACACGAACTGGGCATAACATTATGAGTACCTGCCTCAAATTGTGTAGGTCTCCCATGTGCCTCCAAATCAGTTGTGACTCATCAGAGAATGGACATGGTTCTTCTGAGGTTGTCCTGTGGTGTCTGGCATCAGAATGTTGTTAGTGGGGGCTTTTGGTTGAGGGGAGGGGCATCTGTGGATCATCCCACAGATACACACAGATCAGTTTTGGATCTAGTGAAATATTATTATTATTTTTAGTTTTATTGTTACAAGATGGACTCGATCATTGTATGTTACCCTATTTGGTAACAAGATAGTGAACGATACTAATATTGAAAAGGTGTTTAAAAATGCAAAAGTTGATGCTGATTGATACTGGTATCAGCCTGGCACAAGGTAGAGAAAATAATTTGTGGACAACAGATTTTAATTATTAAAGAGAAAACATATGTATGAATTATTAAATCATTTTGTCACAAAGGCTAAGACAGATTTGATAGTAAAAACCTTTACTGTCAAAACTGAAACAATGTTCAGGTTTTAATTGATTCTTTCCTTGATGTTGCATCAGAGAAATATATCAAGACACATTTGAATTGTAATCATATAAAATAAATAAAATCATCAAATCTTGACTTTGAAGAGGCTGTTGCTTGTGTTCCCAGACCTGGACTTGGTCTGCTGATTTGGCTAAAAAAAAAATCACACTGCCGTTGCACATGGTGTAATTGAACGAGGATGTAAAATACCCAAAAGAGCACATCAGTGACTCATCTTGCTGGTTTTTCAAAACTATTAATATTGAATTAATTACTAGTCGCTTGCATGTATAACTTAGAACTTCGACACAATAGTGTGCAGCCTAATAAAGCATTTTAAAGTGCATGGAATTTGAGGTCTGCATCAATGGTTTATTTTCTATGATACATTTATATATGACCATTCACTTAAAGTTCTCGGTATATCTGTGTCTGTGCGTCTTTAATACAGGAGGTTGAGAGGGGCAAGAAAAAAGATAAACCTAAGCCCAAGAAGGTGAAGGTGGGTACTCGGAAAGCTATTTTTCTTCCTATGCCATCTATTTTTGGTATTTTAATTTCCCATCCACTCATTTCCACTCATGGAAGAAACTCAAGGGTGTCAAAGTATTGTCTTTGTTAGACTCTCATCTTACTCCGTCTTCTGCTTGACTGATCCCATAAAATGATCAGGCAGGGACTGATGAGGAGGAGGATGGAGAAATGGATGGTGGTGAAGAGAAACCTACAAAGAAGACCAAGAAACCTGAAGTCAAGTCCAAGGTGGGTACTGTTCAGGATCCAAATCTCAATCATAAATGCATGCCTTTTGCACGCTTATCGTATTTGTCAGGGTTATGCTAGTAAAAAATATAATTACATTTTTGTCTATAATACTGATTCATATATAAGGTTAATAAGTTCCAGCATATCATCACATGTGACAGAGTACTGTTTAGTATCAGTCTGTTATCATGTCAATAACCTCTTGTGCTTCTAATTAGAAAATAATCAAGTGGAAATATGACCGCCACACAAAATGATAATCTAGTTCCTTTTTAAATATTTAGACAAATCATGACCAGGATTATTAACCATCTTAGCTCAGTGAGTTTGGGCATTAACTTAAGATAGATTGCTCATTGGGTTGTATTCAATTATACACTGTCTGGCTAAAAAAGAAAAGGTCACACATTTTAATATTTCGTTTGACAGCCCTTAGCTGTGCATTTGCTGTGCTTTGCGCATTCGAATTGTTTGATAAGCTTCTGCAATGTCACAAAATTTATTTCCATCCAATGTAGCACTCATTTTTCACTAGTACCTACTTCCTTAGTTAAATCCAGGTGGTGAGTTTTTTTTGGCCAGGCAGTGTATTTATTAGAAATCAATGCAAAAACTAGAGGCAGCTTTTGATTATTTATTTATAATATATGCACATATCTCTAGTGAACCATCAGTAATTAGTCTGCTAATGTTAATATTAGCGGACTAATGTTAATAGAGTATTGTTTACTACAACTGAGCCCTAATAATACAGGCTTGTGCTTTTTAGTTGTTGTTGTTGTCTGTATCACACAGATCAGCGTAAGTATAGATGTCATACATTTTACTCTTGCAGAGAGGGGGATTAAAAGTTTTAACTTTACTGATAAACTACAGACTCTCAGAAGACACTGATGTTGACTAGTCCCTTATTTACTTCAGTAAAAAATCAGTCAGTAAAAATGCCTTTCTGTAAGGCACGCACCCACTTTTATACTTAGCAGAAAATAACAGACACTGTGTAAACACCTCAGCAAAATGTGTGTTTTCAGTCTCCAGAAAACAATGAAGATGAGAAGCCAAAGAAGGGGAAGAAAGAGCAACCCAAGGCAAGTGATAGCCCTGGTGCTGCCATTGGTCTTGCTATATATGTCTCATTCATTTCATAACTTGTGTAACTGTAGCTAAACATGTTGTGATTTAACTTTTCTAGAAAGGAAAACCCGCTGAGCGAACACGCAGTAGAGATGAAGATGATGAAGAAGAAGAGGAGGATGACAGTGACGCAGGAGACACGATGATGGTATGTCCATCTTCCACAGTCTCTTGTTGTCTGATTTTGGTCAGTGTCTCAACTTGTCTCTTTCTCTGGCTGTAACCCCCAGAGTGCTGAGGATGTCATTGCACAGCAAGCCAAACAGCAGGAGGACGATCCTTACGCTAACCTGAGCAAGAAGGAGAAGAAGAAGAAGAAAAAAATGGTATGTGGCAACATACAGTCACAGATTGTTATTAGGAGCTATAACGGTTGCATGTGATATCTAGGACAATCTGCTTGTGATAGTTGAGACATGATACACATGCTGCTCTGGTGAGGCACTGAAGCCGGCTGTGATTTACCACAGTAATACAGCTACATAACACAGTGTTAAAGTTACAGAAGGACTAGGATGTTTTGGTAGAGGTGCTCAGGATAGTCTACGCAAGACTGTGCATGAAGCATAGTTTGTTAAATCCAGGAAACTGTCAAACAATACATGAGATGCGACACGTCGAAATACATGGAACTTAGCATCACAGATTTGATATAATGTTGTGTATGCCATGTGCTTTGTGTTTGATTCTCTCTGGATCGGTGTGTCCTCACAGATGGAGTATGAGCGTCAGATAGCCAGTGTTCGTGCCCAGAATGCCTTGGAGGGAGATTTCTCTATATCCCAGGCTGAGATGTCATCCAGACAGGCCATGCTGGAGAACGCCTCAGATATCAAGGTAACTGATTATTGCCATCTTCTCAATAAATGCCTCAAAATGTCTGTGTAAAGCAGTAATAAATATTTGTCATGCCACAGGAAAATATGTTCTTTACCACCCAGCCAGATTTAGTCATGTTTTTCTCTTATGGATGTGGATTCTGCTCAAGGGAGGAGACTATAACAATTTAACTTTCACTAAAACTATCTACAGTTACATGAATATGATGCATCACTATGTAAAATCATGTTGGGGTTTGCCCTCAGTTTGCAAATGTCCACACAAGGTGATGCAGGCTAGACAGAGAGATGGCAGTTTGGCCCCATTCACCGACAACAGCAGACTGTGTGTGAATCCAGTTGTCCCCTTTAAAAAAAGAAAGAGAATAAAAAAAGAGGCGTTTACAGATGACAAAGGCATAGCTACCAAGCTAACTTTTGGCAATAGTAGGTGTAGTAACTTGCAGTTGAGTTGAAGAATTCCTTATGCTAATGCACTATAGTTTTTAAAACCTTAGTGTTACTGGAGGGGCCATGCTCTTGTGTGTGTGTTTTTAGTGTGTTTAATTTGTTTAGAAACAGTTCTCTAGAACTGTTGCTTTTTGCTTTACACAGACTTTAACCTCTGCCTGTGTGTATTATTACTTTGTTAATCAATGCTTTCTTTTCATTTGCATGTGCAAAGAGATAAAACAAACAAATCCATTTGACAATAAGTGTGCTACCAATACGACACAACCAAAAAGACAAACTTGGTTGTGTCTTTTGGTTGTTCATCACTTCAGAGGGTCCTGGGAACCCTCTGAAGTGATGAACTGACTGGGACTAAACACACTTGTTGTTCAAAGCTGTCTGACTTCTGGAGTTGTTGATGTTTGCTACAGTGGTATGCAAACGTTTGGGCACCCCTTAGGAAAATCATTGCATCAGTTTGTCACTTGCTGAGCTTTTGAAGCAGCAACTCTATTTTAACAAATGTTATACCTTATGGAAACAGAAACATCTCGGTAGTGAAATCATTTTCATTGGTCCAACAGAAACATTTTTATGAATATTTAAACAAAAATAGGCATGTGCATAAATTTGGGTACCCCAAAGAAATAATTCCATTAATATTTAATAGACCCTCCTTTGCTGCAAGAACAGCCTGTAGACGCCTCCTATAGCCACTGACAAGTCCCTGAAGTCTGGCAGGTGGTACTTTGACCCATTCCTCCATACAAAACGCCTCCAGTTCAGTCAGGTGTCTTGGCTTCCGTGCATAAACAGCCTGCTTCAAATCAATCCATACATTTTCAATGATGTTAAGATCTGGGGACTGGGATGGCCATTCCAGAAGATTGTACTTGTGCTTCTGCATGAATTCCTTGGTGGACCATATTTCACAGTAGGCAATAAGTTCTTCTCATGGGATTCAGTGTGTTTTTTTCACCATGCATACCTCCTCTTGTTCTGACCAAATAACTCCATCTTAGTCTCATCTGACCACAGTATTTTTTTCCAAAATGCTTCTGGCTTGTCCAGATGTTCTTTTGCATACCTCATGCGACTCTTCTTGTGACGAACACTCAGGAAAGGCTTTTTGCGCATCAGCCTTCCAAAGAGCTTTTCCTGGTGCAAAGTGCGCTGGATTGTGGAACGATGAACAAGTACACCATCAGTAGCCAGATGTTCTTGTAGTTCTCTGGAGGTGGTCTGTGGCTTGTCTGTGACCATTCTAACCATCCTTCACCTGTGTCTTTCCAGTATTTTTTTGGCCTACCACATCTTTCCTTCACAAGGACTGTTCTTCTGGCCTTCCATTTCTGCACCACATTTCTGACTGTGGAAATAGACATCCCAAACCTTCTTGATCATTTCTTGTACCCTTCTCCTAATTCATGATAATGAATTATCTTAGTTTCTTGGTCAGTGGAGAGTTGTTTCGATGCCCCCATGTTGCCAGGAGCCTAGGACAAGCACAGCCAGCAATTGCCTCTGTTAAATAGCCTTTTTCACGATTGGTTTTACCTGTCTTTGTAATTGAAGGTCTCACAAACTAATCAAAGCAGTTTTGGGCTGCAACATGTCAGCTACAAATCCCTACAGGTCTTGAAATCAATGTGATTAAAAGGGTGCCCAAACTTTTGCACATACCATTTTTTTTACATTTTAATTTATTATAATAAAACTTTGTAATGATTCTCTAAGAATTTTGGTCTGGAAAACACTCAAATGTCTACATCTCTGTAGGAAAGAAAATCTTGTTGCTGTGATCGTCTTTTATAAAGTTAGAGCAAATTATTATGAAATCTTAGAGGGGTGCCCAAACTTTTGCATACCACTGTACTAGTGAGTGGAAATGAGCAGAAACACAAGCTGTTTTTTGTTATTTTAACAATCAGAGTCTTAATAAACATTCTGCTTATTGAGTGCCACTGTTTTCTCTACTTTATATGGCACAAGTCCTTTACAGTGTTATAGGCAGCTCATGTGCAATGTTACGTTTCTATTGTCTTACTATCTACCCCCTACCTAGAAATGAGTGAATTTAAGAATCAAATGTTAACCTTACTGAACAGATAAAACAAATAAAAAGCGAGTCAAAGTGATAACTAGTCAGTCAGCGAAACATTCCTGTAGTTTAACTTGCTTATCCTTATAAAGTTACGGGTCTAGCATAACTTAAAAATGAGTTGTGTATTCTGTCAGATGATTTGAATTGGCAGCCAGTAAGAAAAATGTTTATTAAGGACAGATTGTTAAAATAATGATAAAAAGAAGAACAAGGAGCAGAAAAACAACTTAGGCACCTCCAAAAGTCATACAGCTTTAAATAACAAGTACATCTAGTCCCAGGCAGTTTATCACTTCATAGGGTCCTGGGAACAATTCCATTGTCGCTTGCGGTTCTTGTAGCATGTTTTTTGTGTTTGCTGGCATTGTATTAGCAGTGTGTTTCTATTTTCAGTTGTGTTGTATGTACAGTACCGCTGTTGTCAAATGGATGAAAATGTCTTCATAATTTGCTTGTGTCTTGTCTGTTTGTCTATTTCTCTCAAGCTGCAGCACGTTGAGCTCTCTCAACCACCGTATAAAAAGCCTGGAAAATGTTGCATGTATTGCAGGAATAGTCTGTCTTCTCTGTTAGTGAAGGTCTCCTTTGTGTGTTTTAGCTGGAGAGGTTCAGCATATCTGCTCATGGCAAAGAGCTTTTTGTCAACGCTGACCTCCTGATTGTGGCCGGAAGAAGATATGGTTTGGTTGGACCAAATGGGTAATTATATTTATTTTGTCTTTTGTATCTGTAAACGCAGGCACTGAGTATTCTACACTTAATAACATTACACATATAACCAGGTGTTGTGTTGAATATGTAACTGTCATAACAGGGATTAGTATCTCTTTATGTATCACACTGTTGATGATAATGAATCAAATGAACATACTTTTGGGAGCATTTTTCAGTTCTAATATTCATCAATATATACCAAAGTTTTATTTGTGTCCTTTGTCTTTTTTTCTGGGCACAAGACCAGCCCTTAATCCCACTGGATCAGACTAAGACCAGAACTGTTTCCTAAAAAGTTGGGATAATGTGTATAATGTGTTAAAGATGAGAAATTTTATTGTTTTCTAGAAAATAGAGAACATGGGTTCATTTTGAATTTGACGGCAAGAACACATTTAAAAAAGAAGTTGGGACAGGACATATTTACCACTTTGTCTGCTCATCATTTATTTTAACCAGCCTGTGTATGCATTTGAGAACTGACGACTACAGTTGCGGTAGTAAGCTAAATGTTTCTTTGTAACTGCTTAATGTAGGAGTTCAGATTCTCAAGAGTTCAGGGCCTCCATTATCATACTTTTCATTTTTAATGCACCAGTTCACTTGAGTGGTTGAAATGTCTGTACTGCAAACAACCCAGACAGGTACATAGTCCCTTTTACTATTGAGCCATTTATTGTAATACGTACCAAATGGGGTTTGAAATTGCCTTTCTGAAAGGAGCAAGGTCTTCTCTGAAAAAGACATCATCTGGCTGGCAGCATATTGTTTATTGTCTTTCCACATTAATGATACCTTTACGGATGTGTAAGTTACTCATGATATGTGCACTGATGAACCTCCATACCATCAGCCCCGCTCATAACAAGCCAGATGGTCCCTGGCTTCCTCTGGTATGCAGTATTAGAAGTTCATACTTTGGTTAGACCAGTGCTTCTCAAATAGTGGGGCGCCATGCAATGCCTGAGGGGGCGCGAGTGCTTGCTCTTGCTGTATTGGATTAAAGTGTAATTGCACATCCAGAACGTAGGTGGCAGTGTCGCTCTCATTGTGCGCACTATTAGCTCTATGCAACATATTCTTCTTCCTAAGGGGGACATAACAGAAAATAATTGAGAACCACTGGGTTAGACCATAGAGTCCATCGTGTCAGTATTGTTTGTTTTTGGGCTTGTGCTTAGCTGAAACTCTTTTAATCTTTTAAAACTGAGCTGTGTTATTGAGACGTTTGTTGCCACTTAACCTAATTCCTTCAAAATCTCTTCATATATTAGACAATTGTATTTACTGTAAGTGGTTGATAGATCACTGCAAAAATCACTGCAAGCTAGTAATATTATTTTAACTGTTGTTTAGTTGCAAGACTTTGGATCAAAGATACTTATTTAATGTTTAATTTAGGGAACTTTCTGGCACCATCATTCTGCACAGTAGCACCTTTCCTTCATGAAGGAAAACTGCGCCATTAGTGACGTTCATACCCCTTTCATAACAAGATAATTTACGGAAAGCAAACCAATAACTGATTCAACATTCTCTTGTGTTCATCTCATCCTTCAGCAAAGGAAAGACCACATTACTGAAACACATAGCCAACAGAGCTCTAAGTATTCCCCCCAACATTGATGTGCTGCTGTGTGAACAGGGTAGGTGATCTATTACAGTGTGCCTTCCATCATTTCCCTGTCTGTGTCCATGCCTTTATAGCCCACTTACTCTGCTGTTGGTTCGTGTTTCTCTCAGAGGTGGTAGCTGATGACACGCCAGCGGTACAGGCGGTGCTGAAGGCAGACACCCGTCGTCTGAAGCTTCTGGAGGAGGAGAAACAGCTCCAGGCTCTTCTAGAGAAGGGAGAGGACAGCGTGGCTGAAAGGCTGGATAAGGTGAGTCTGTGTACTGCTACCAGGGGACTGAAATCAAATCAGATACCATTAACCTTTATATAACCTTTAATATATGATGTTTATATTTTCATATCTGTATTGATGCTGATTTACAATTCAAAGTTAGAACAGCTGTATGCTTTAGGTTTCCACTAAAATAAAGCTGCACAACAAAACACTAGACAGTACAGTTGGTGTTAATGAAAGGTATGCAAGCTGACAAAAAAAGAAGCCATAAAGCCATAAAAAAAATAAACACTAACAATCGAAAGTTAAAAGCATTTTCTATCTTCCAGAGCGAACCTCAACAAGACAAGTTTTTCACTTGTGAATCTGAATATTTCAGTATTCCAGTTTTTTTTTTAGTTCTGTCACCATCCATTTGACACCAGCCTGTATTAGGTGCTGACAGCTGCTGGAAACCAGCTTTGATAAACTCATTGGACATTAACTTCTGATATTTTTTCTCATTGGTTGGATACCAAACCAGAGATAACATATTCAACTTAGTGTTAGGGATCTATCAGGTAGACACAAAAACCACGCCACATAGCATAGCAATCAGAAATATGTGATGTGTTTTTCCTTCTTCACAGGTCTATGAAGAACTAAGGGCGATTGGAGCTGCAGCGGCTGAGGCCAAGGCCAGAAGGATCCTTGCTGGTCTGTCATTTACCCCTGAGATGCAGAACAGACCAACCAAGAGGTTCTCTGGAGGGTGGAGAATGAGAGTTTCTCTGGCCAGGTACACAAAACTCCTTGGTGGAACAGGTCCAGCATTAATGAGTCAGAGCTTCTTTGACCTTACCTCTGTTTTTACAGAGCCCTGTTCATGGAACCAACTCTACTGATGTTGGACGAACCCACCAATCACCTGGACCTGAACGCTGTCATCTGGCTGAACAAGTGTGTGTCCGCTGTCTAATCTAATGCATTTCTGTGATAATGGTAGTTTGATTGTTTGAGATAACAGCAGGCACAAACATTTAAGACCATTAATATTGACCTGCGGATGCAGTTGGTTTAATTGTGACACTGAATGACGTGCAGTGATTGTTCTGAGATTCATGCGTTGTCTTTTCGGTTTACAGCTACCTTCAAGGCTGGAAGAAGACTCTGCTTATAGTGTCCCACGACCAGAGTTTCCTTGATGATGTGTGTACTGACATCATCCATTTAGACAACCAGAAACTCTACTATTACAGAGGGAACTACTGTAAGTATCTGACATCACTCCTAAAATAGGTGATGTGGAAAATTAGGTCTGAAATCTGACAGTGGAAGTCCTGTTTTATTTAACCATTATGCTTTCCTTTAAGTGACCTTTAAGAAGATGTACGTGCAGAAGCAGAAGGAACTGCAGAAACAATATGACAAACAAGAGAAGAAACTCAAAGATCTGAAGGCTGGCGGCAAGTCTACCAAACAGGCTGTGAGTATGGCTTTTCACTCTAGGGTACAGCAGCAGTCATGAATGAGAAATGTTACTCAAACATAAAATAAAACCCTCCTAAATTTATGGAAAAATTAAAATAGTCAAGGTCTAGGGTCAATTCATGTTGCTTCACGTATGGGTACCATAAACTGTTGACAGTCTCTTGTAGTTGCTGCTCTTGAAAGATTCATGTGAAACCCTAGTAAAAGCTTTTATCCATCCAGTCCGTCCCAAGTTGTTTTGCCGCTGACACCAGTTTGGTTACAATGTTTCCTCTTAGGAGAAGCAGACTAAGGATGCCCTCACCAGAAAGCAGCAGAAAGGGAAGAAGAAGGGAGGTCAGGAGGAGGAGAGCCAGGACGCCACAGAGCTGCTGAAGAGGCCAAAAGAGTACACCGTCAAGTTCACCTTCCCCAACCCACCTCCTCTCTCACCACCCATACTGGGACTACATAGTAAGAATGAGTGCAGAAGATGCCAGGGTTTTAGTCTTTAGAACAGTACAGGCAGAGGTAAAAAAAAAAAAAAATGACGGACACACGTGAAGTCAGACCATATGGTTTGGAGAACACATCAGAAATTTAAATTACTTGCTTTCTTCTTTATTATTTGCTACTTTTTAAAAAAAATATGTGTTTTGGCTGTGATAGTAGAGATATGAAAGGAAATATGAGTGAGACAACAAGCTGCTGTATGTGCAACACATAAGCTGTTATCTAAGCTATCTTATATTTATTTGTTGTCAGTTTTGGACACTAGTACCATTTGTAGAGGACTTGATTCCATTCTGGTGGTAACATTGCTGTTTTCTGAATCAAATAGCTTGTCAGTAGTGAATCTCTTTTACTGATCATGAAGTATAGTAGGCTACATTTTCCAGAGCATTCCTGCAGCATAAATTTGCAACCACTAGCGTCAAGTTACATCATGCATTAATCCTTGGGTTAGTGTCTACGACAGGTGAGTTTTTACATATAAAATGAGCAACAGTTTATCAGGACAGGGAGTATAATAGAGTAATAGATTCACTTGTTTCAGAATATCATAAGGTCCTCCATTTACTCTTTGAACATTCTAACACTATGGTTTCTTCCATATACAGGTGTTGACTTTGGCTATGATCCACAGAAGCCTCTCTTCAAAAATGTGGACTTTGGTATTGACATGGAATCCAGAAGTAAGTATTTTGCCTTTAGGATCATTTTATTAACCAGCAAACAGGCAAAGAGCTGCAACAGTGACTTCATTCACATGTCTGTATAACTTACTGTGGTGGTGACACAACACCTGACATGTCATTTTTTCCCTTTCTCTAGTTTGTATAGTGGGACCCAATGGTGTTGGGAAGAGTACCCTGCTACTGCTGCTTACTGGGAAAATAAATCCAGTAAGGGTGTAGATCTGCAAATGTAGTTTCAAATTCATATATTATATACAGTACTGGGTTAACACCATGTTTCTCTTTTAGACTAAAGGAGAGATGAGGAAGAATCATCGTTTGGTAAGTGATTTCCTGTTGTGTTTAAAAACTTAAAATACATATTGTGCACATATGACCGTGTACACTGCAACCCTGTTCTGACCAAAGGCCTCTAGACACTGTCTAGAAGGGTACACCCATTGAAGTGCACCCTTGAACATTAACAGCTTGTTTTTAATTTAGTTTGGCTCAGTTTAGATGAAGAAAAGTGGAACTCTTATTTAACAAAAAAAAAGCTTAAACAAAGGCAGCTGGATTTCTTAGGACTCTTGAAGACATTTTGCCACTCATCCAAGTAGCTTCTTCAGTTGTAAATGACTGGTGGGGTGTTTATGTTGTTATTAGGACACTCACCTGAAACTTAAACGACTAGGGTCTGAATTGGCCAGACACTCAGCTGTAATTGAAGGAATTTGTTTTGATCCTGTTTCCCCCCCAATGAATGATACTCTTAAGATGCTCCAGTTTCAATGTTTGAAGCATTGGGTTGAAGAAACCCAGCAACTCCAGTTGCACATGTTATTTTGGGATATGTGACCTGGGTAACCTTTGAACCAAAGAACCTTTGCAGACACTTTGTAACTTGGATGTTTTTTGTGCCTACAGAAAGTGGGTTTCTTCAACCAGCAGTATGCTGATCAGTTGAACATGGAGGAGACGGCCACAGAGTACCTAATGAGGAACTTCAACCTTCCCTACCAGGATGGAAGGAAGTGCCTGGGACGCTTTGGCCTTGAGAGCCATGCCCATACCATTCAGATCTCCAAACTCTCTGGTATGAACATAAACTAATTATTTTCTGTATGCTGTCATGTTGAAGGAGACATCCAAACACTGGGCGCATTTTGTCTTTAACAGGCGGTCAGAAAGCCAGAGTAGTGTTTGCAGAGCTGGCCTGTCGTCAGCCTGATGTGTTAATCTTGGTAAGGACTACTCAGACAAAGAATTCACTCACTAACTGGAAGGATAAAAAGCCAACTGATTTAGTCTTTTCTCCCATAGGATGAACCCACCAACAATTTGGACATTGAGTCAATTGATGCCTTGTCAGAGGCCATCAATGAGTACAAAGGAGGTAAGGATCAATGTAGGAAGAAAGTCTGTTCTAACTTCAGCATTACTCCAATTACTCATATTCATGTGTAGTCAGACTTGTTGGCATGAGGTACAGTCCCACAGTTCTGTTTGTATTGGAAGAGCTCAAACATACTTAACCCAAACATGTTATAGGATCATTTTTAATAATAGTATCTGCTTGGGAGACCAGCACCAGGGAAAATATTAAATGCTTCATGGTGTGTCTGTAGTTCCAAGACTCCATGTAGTCACTTTTTGAATTGACTTTTAATTATTAGTTCCACTGATGAATTCAATTGCTAGCCCCATCAGAAATATCTTATGAAACCACCTCAGTCTGTACTGATTGGAAGCAGATTTTTTTTTTTTTATCAAACTGGTGTAGTGTAAACCTTTTTGTCCTTTTGATCAGTTTTAAACCCCAGAACTTTTGACCATATACTCCCATGGAGCACTTTCTATATATAGAATTACTCAAATTTAAGATGAAGCCTTTTATTTTAATGTTGAATTCATTACTGTATGTCAAACATGGAACTGCTTTTACACTGAAATCATCTGGACAGTATCTTATCGACATATACAACTAATTGTGAGCTCACATCATGGAAAATAATTTCTGCCAAAAAAAGAATAAAGTGTGCCTAGTGAAGCGCAGCATTTGAATTTCATCATGTGGTGCGTTTCAACTGATACAGATAAAAAGATATATTACAACAAATAAGAACCATTATGTTGTAAAGTAAATCAGTTCAACAGCTATGAGATAGTATGTATGATTATATCACCCTTACACTTCTATCAGTGCCAACCCAAACAGTTTAATTGGCTGGGCAGAATAAATTCTGAATGGAGTGTCTCCAAGAAGAATAAGAAATTATGTTATTGCATAACTGTCATAAATTGGTCAGAAACATTTAACAGTTTATCAGTTTTTAATTGATCTTTGTATTTAGCATTCCCTGTGATAGAAACATGTATAATCTGTAGGGACTAATGTTGCAGACAGGAATGCCTAAACAGCTCAGACTTAATCAAGAGAGTGTATAAAAGACAATGAGCACTAACATCCTGTCCCTTCTTGTCCAGCTGTTATCATTGTGAGTCACGACGCTCGGCTCATCACAGAAACTCAGTGCCACCTCTGGGTTGTGGAGGACAGTACTATCAACCAGATTGATGGAGACTTTGACGACTACAAGAGAGAGGTGCTGGAGTCCTTGGGAGAGACCATGGTCAACAAGGTCAATCCATGAATATGCTGTTGCTTCCATGGCCAGACATCACATGCTAGCTGCACTCCATGTGGACAGGCTGGCAGGTCTTACAGTAACACTCATAGAAAATGTTGGAATTTGTTGGGGGGGGTGTGTTCTTCTGAACTGTAACATCTTTAAGGAGTTGGTTCTGGACAGATATTGGAGTGTTAATCCTACCATCACTTTCTACAACTGTGGAGTAAGATGAAATGTCTTGAATCTATTAAAGCTAAACAATAAAATCACATTTTTCATCATCTGTTTATTGTACATTTGTATGACATTAACATATAATGGAAATTAGTTCCAAAAGACTTACAATTTGTATATTACAAACCAAAAACAAGTTGCCATAATTTCCCCATCACAGTATGATCAGGTGGGTCCATTTCTGAACTCTTCATCACTTTAGGTAAGCCTTGTATGTCTTCTTGACTTTAGCTACTTCCTTCTCATCTGGCGTTAGTTCCCCGTACCACTTATACCAGGTGTCACCAGAAGTTAAAAATGGGGGAGGGGGTGTGGATCCCACAGCATCATGGGAATTGGAGAAGTCTTCTCCTGAAAACTCCACATATGGAATCTGAAAGGTCAGTAGGCCTAAAAGAAGACAGAATCTTATTTTAAATTGATTTTTCAATCTTTTTGCAGAAAGGTCCCTTCATCGAAACATTTTTGAACCACAGATTTAAAAGTATTCAATGAGTAACATTTAGATTGGTTTTTTTTTTGTACAAAATGAGAATACCTGCAGAGGTTTAGTGCCACTTATCAAATCTAGTCACTTTAGTCCAAACATGCCACTGTCTCTTATTTCCCTTGCTTTTTTTCTTGTCTCAGTTGCATCAGCTATGAATGACTTGGATACTTACTAAATTCTATTGTTGTAGGCAGCCTCAGTATTGATATACAGTTTCAGCTAACTATCATTTAGGTGGTATACGTATACATGAAGTTGTTCTGTTGCCACTAAAACACATTACAGTTGCTTTACTGACAGGGCCTGTACCTTTAAGACCTTCAAAATTCTTAAAATATTAGATGAAAAATGAAGCACAGTTTTTATGCCAAGATAAAATGGCCTCAAAGAGTGGTGATAATAATAAATCTTGTTTTGTATTACCGTGATCTTGTGCTGTGTTGATTGCTTTGGTTAATATCTTCTGCTGTTTCATACACACACCTGAACACAGAAGAATCAGACCATGACTCATCTGGTAACTGAGCGGAAGACACTTTAAATTTGGTAACTTTGATTATACAGTGACTTACCAGTTAGGGTTGGATCATATACCATTCCAGTGTGGGGACTAATGAACTGCTGCAGCAACTTCACATTCTACAAGAAAACGTACATATGGGTTAGGAGCATACCATAGGAGAATTAGGCCACTAGCTCATAGCTATACTGTACTTAGGATGCATAACCCTACCCTCCAGACAGCCAAGATCAGGTTTTTCTTAGTAAACCCTTTAGACAACTCCCACTTTTTCTTCTCTTCTTCTACTCTGAGCAAGAAATTTTTATCTTTTCCATCATATTCCTTTGTGTGGAGTCAAAACTAGGGGAAAAACACTTAGTCATTAAGTAACAGTACCTATAAAAAAAATCCAAGTAAAGTAGGCAAATGTAATCAAAAAGAGTAATTAAAAGTGTCAAAAAAATAGTACTAGCTAGCTCTTATAAAGTTAATCTAGGTCACGTTACTTCTGGAATCATTTTGACCATCAGTGGTCTAAAGAAACGAAATCAAGAGCATAAATACCGCATTTTAAAAGGTGGCGGTAACATCCATTTTTTTTAATGAACTACACAAACAGCTTGACATGCTACGAGTTGTATTTTCCGTCAGGTTAAACTGAGTACAGAGCAGGTGAGCGATCTCTGATTCGACCACGGAGGAGTACATTACCCTGGTGGACTGCCACAGTGTCAGCATTGTATGAGAAAGGCTGCCCCAAAACAGTATTTAAGTGCAGCATCCAAGTACATGTACACAAACCAATGAAATGTCCTCGTTCACAAAAAATAATAATAATAATAATAATAATCTTGACTCTTTAATCCTGTTGCAAAAATACTGATGTATTGACTGTAACTCAGGAGCATTGTTCATGTTTACTGTGTAATGAGACCATCAGTGTGATGAGATGCTCACCTGAGGGTGGATAATTACGTTTGGATCCCGACAAATCGGACAGGGGTTTCCACATATCTTGCCTCCTCTCTACAAAAACAGAAACAATGCTATGACATTTCCCCAGATAACATGAGAAATCTAAACAATGTGGAATAAGATGTAAATTTTACAATGCAGGTCTTCCGTGTCTTCTGTGGGGGGATGCCTCCTTTGTGGTTCCTCCTGTAACCTGCCCACACCGTGTTGGTTCCATACTTCTCGGTGTACTCTGTCAGGGGAATGGAATAGGTTGTTAAAGAAAAATAAAGTTTGTGTGCTTAAGATGCGACTTAATTTTCGTTTGTAACGACTTACCTTCGCTCTCCAGGTAAGCCCAGGGTCTGTCCTGGTAACGGGACTCCACAGCCTGGGCAGCAGTCTCGTTCTGCAGTGATGCTGCTTGGCAGAAAAAGTGAGTTGGGTGTACAAACGGAGACAGAGACGTCCCCTGAGGCAGCCTACGTAGAAGGGACTAAAAGAAAAAGGAAATCAGAAAAGAAAATCACCTCACCATTCATAACGACCCTCTGTTATTTAAGTGCAGAATTCACGAGACGAAAGTTACTTCTGGCTAACGCTAACTGCCCCTGTAACTACAGCATTTGTTCTTACTTCGACATATTTAAACCTCAGTGCAAACTTGTAACGATTAGATTAATCGGATGTTAACCGTAAACTGAAATGTACTACCTGATATTGACGGAATGGATGTATAATTGAAGGCGATAAACGGCACATAGCCTTGACAACGAACTGCATGGAGACGGCCATGTTTGTCTGTCTCGGTGGGGTCGTAGGTGAAAGGTGAAAGATCAAGCGATATGGCAACGAAATCGAGCGTTAAAATTAAACACAAAATTTAGTTGTTAATAAATAACTCATACAGTCTTTAAAGCTATAGAGTGCATTTTCTATTAGTGTTCGTTGTGTGTAAAAGAGTCTTAAGTAGTAGCTTCCGGTTTGACTGGCGCATTTGACAAACTGATAAACTCGTCGCCATTTTGAAAAAATATTATTAACACATTTTATATATCAAACCATTTGTACAACCGGACTAAATCAGCAAAGTGCGTTTGTGTTTTACGGTCTCTCTTTAATAATCCAAGAATCCAGAACTTAGAAGGTGAATATAGGGAGTAATTAGACATGACATGTGAGCTACGCCATTATGTCCTTGGCTGCATAAAGAAGGTCGGTTAGCCACCATTTTGTTTCAGCGAAAAGGGGGAAAATCGATACCCGTGACGTAAAAAACGTCACGTAGTATAAAAAGTAAGTCCCTCCCTTTCGAGCTCATTCCTGGATTTGGTCAAAGGTAAGTGAAGTCAGAAAGACAGGGCGGCTTATTTTCAACATATTGTCCTTCTGTTCATGCGATATTACTTCTGAATATATAAAAATATAGCACCAGAAGACTTTACTATAGACGAAGAACTGGAATATTTGACAGAGTCGTTATTAAATGTGTGTTTTTGTGTGTTTTCCAGGTATGAATTTGCTTTGCCGAAGACTGAACCGTCGAGGACTTTGAACAACTCTACTCAAATTCATATTTTTTCTTCAAGTAATGGACATTTGATTACTATTTTTGCCTCCAGTTTCTTCCAGAAGGAAATGCTAGCATAGCTATCACAGCCCCACCCATTAGAAGTATTTCAGTTGATATTAAAACCATGAAGGTTGACGACATTAAATTGATGTAATAGGATATATAAGTGCCTGAAAAGCACACTATAATATTCCCGAGACGCTGAGGATCTATAATATGAATAGTAAGTTGATTTTGAAATTGACTCGTCATTCAAACGAAAATAGTAGATAATAGGCTAGCTAGCGGTTGCTGGCTAGCAGGCACCGTAAATTAGCTTGGTTCTTGGCAAACAATTATAAAATACTGTTATAGTATGAGCTCACACAGGAAAGTGGACGGACGCACATCGCTCCGTTTCTTTGTGTGTGAGACGGAATAGACGAATTGTACAAATAAAACCATAACTTTAAAATCGGTAGATAACCATAAGCAATCTATTCATAAAGATTGCCGTAGGCACAGTACGCAAACTAGATCATGAAGTCGGACTTTTTGCCTGCCAGACTTTCGTAGGGGCTGCTCCATGGAACGAACACCCAGCCGCAATCTATACATAAAGATTGCATTAGTTTGAGGATTGTGGACGTATCTTACCAAGCACTGTGTGTTGAAATGTTCAGTATAGCACAGGGACTTCCCGAAAGCTCGCATCATGCACTCGGCAATCTGCGGATAAAGATTGCAGGATGTCTCGCAAAGTGGTCTTTCGAAGCACAAACTGGGGATTGACAATATGGTGGACTGGTTATGGTTTGCTTATCGTCTTCGGCCAGCTCGGGGGCTAGCCGAGTTTTCCTCGGAGCAACATTTGGGAATATTTGCAACAAGTATTGACTCATACCCATCGCATTGTCCGATTTCTTTGCGCGTATGGTTCGCTATACACCCGGTGCTCGTCGCCTTGTTTTTCTATTAGCCTGAACGCTGTTTGCTATGAGAGCCATTGTTGTTTGCGAAGGGATTGGTTTGTCGTTGAAGTGGTTAAAAGAGGGAGGGCTCTGATTAGCAGTCAGTCTCTAGCTCCCTCCCCTTTGTCAAGCAGCTAAACCGCAGGAGCAAGCCTGTTCTGTGACAGATGTCATGCCTTTTATAGGCTTCGTGATCTGCCCTTATATAACCGAGGGCGTTTGTATTTATGTGTCCTTGATGAAGATACAATGTTTCCTTACTCATAGGCAAGTCTATTGCACAACCGTTTGACTTTTTTTAATATATAATTTTTTTTCGTTGTTGATTGCTTGGTCATTGGATGCAGTCATAAGATTGTTTTTTTTTATTCAATTTACCAGTGATACCTAACGCCACAGTACGACTTTGCACCAATAATAATGTTCTTTCTCCACCTGAATCAGGAACCAGGGCCATGTCTAACACTAATATTGTGTATATTTATAACAATTGTGACATTTACAGGAAATGGTTTATTTGCAGTGTTGTGGAGGTCTGAGACTATATAAAACTTCTACTACAACAGTTACGCGGGTAAGACCTAACTGATTCCTCACATCATGACATTTCGAGTCAACTGATTTCCATCAGGACTACAGGTTCTGTATTGAAATTCTCAATTAACCCAAAGTGTGTCATTTCAGAATGTGTAAAAATGGAAAAAAAAAGTGCATGCTTAAAGCCTCAATCCCAGAAGTTATGAACCATTTGGTGGTTTTCATAAGAATGTATCATAATTTAATCATTTTTAAAATATACAATTGCATACATAGTGATCAAATGACTATGTTGTTGTTTTGGTCACATTTAAATTTCTCCAAGGATATAAGAAAACTTATTGAAATTATGAAATATACAACACCTTTAAGTCTAAATTTGTTTCACTGTCAGGATTATTTGTTACACTACCAACATTGCTATGTAATACTGTATTTCTGTGCCAGTAAGGAGCTGGTGTGTAAACATAGGTTAACCTGTAGGTGGCAGTAAGTGGCCTGACATGTACCTTACAGCTGAAACAATAATGGTTGGTTTAACACTGCCCAGCATAGAAGTACTTTCACTTTGATCATACATTAAAGGAACCAGATGATATTCACAAAGCGATTCTACAGTTTAAAGCATTTCATTTTTCCTTCATAGCCACATTTTAATTTTTTGAATATAGTTTGAATCTGTCTCATTTATCTTTTATCAGATGCCATTTTAATTAGGAGACTGTTTGTACAAGGTATTGAGGGGTTTTCCCCTTTCTTCTTGTCTGCGTTGCATTTTTCCACAACTGTGAATGACTGTGTTAGATGTATGGAATTAAAAAATTGATAACTCATTATCAGTAACATTTTTTTAATTCCTCTCTTTGGCTATATTTAATTGTTCACCTCATTTCCCCCCCCCCCCCCCCCCCCCACCAATACCATCAATATAATACATATATGTAAACATACCTGTTACTGAATACATAATTAGAGCCAGGTAAATAAGTTTTTCACAATTTTTTGACATTTTATTAGTAAAATATTAAATAAAATTAAAAGGTAAATAAAGAGGTCAATTAAGTGGATGTGATGATTTATAAGGACTGTCTGCGTTGATCCTGCCTCTTAAATCATAACCTGAACTGGAATAAACTGTGACCACACAAAATGAACGTTTTCTGAGACTATGTCCTATCCTGCAAGTAAATGTTCCAGAGTGGAGAGACTCTGGCACTTCGCAAATACGTTACAGCATCCTGTCCATGTCCTTGCTGAACTGGAGTTGTGTGGACCCCCTGAAACTCTCCAAACATTTCAAGTATGAGGCAGCAGAGCGAAGTCGTCATTTGCTATTGATGTTTGTCAAAGTGTCACAGGGGTAGAATCTTATGCTGCTCTTAGTCACTTGTATGTGACCATGTCAGCTAAAGCATCATTGTAGGTGGTATGGCCTTTTTCTGTTTTAACCTGAGTTACTTATTGGATAGTAGGCCAGAATGGTCTGCTCAGTGTCTCATTTGCAAGCTGATTGAGCAATTGTGTTTAACATTTTGATGAAAATGGTGCCGAAATCCTCAGTGAAGCCAATCAGAACATTGGGGGTGGCTCTTGATATTGTTTGTCAGTTGTTTGGAGTTTGATGATGGTGATGAGATGTCCTTGATGCAAACAGCTTTCAGTTTTCAGTGATGATTCAAAGTGGGACCTAGATGGTGTTTAGTGGTGAAATGATCCTTGATGTGATTTTCTTTGGAATGTGACTGGTTGGAACAGTTGAGTCCAAAATAACAGTCTGGGTGGTGTTCTGTCACATCCCTTTTTCTATTTGTCAGGCAAATAGTCCAAACTTCAAAACACATTTTATACACGAAAGATGCCCCGTGCATACCATAGAATATTAACCTAAAAAAAAAAACATTTGTGTTCTGCTAAATAATGTTTCAATTCTTTGTGATGTGTGTTTTAGGTATGGCGGGGCGACCAGTAGACCCAAGAGAGATTTTGAAAGGTGTGGAGGCCCTGCTGGGAAAGGATGGAGAGCTCCGTAGCCTGGAGGGAGTCCCAAAGGTCTTCAGGTAAGAAACTGAAGTTAGACATGATGCATTTCTGTGGCTTTAATGTTAAAAAATGGAACATGGCCCTTCCATTTGGTGATATTTGATCATCTTTTTTTTCTTGCTGCAGCCTGATGAAAGCCTCTACTAAGATGGTCAGTAGATGTATGTACCTGAACATCCTGCTGCAGACAAAATCACATGATGTTCTTAACAGGTAAACCACACAGTATTTCTGCTTTTTTACTATGTATTGCAATACTTGATTTCCATAATAATGAAATATTTATGATAAATATACATATATATGGATAAGAATATGTAAAGATTTATATTTGGAAAAACTTGTCAACTCCCAAGAAATCAGAACCCAAGTTTAATGTTAATGAAATAAAGATATGTACTTTTCCACCTAAGGACATTGTGCTTTTGCCATGCAAGTCTGAAAGAATGATTGTTCAAATCCTTTTCAAAAACACTTTTCTTTTTTGTGTTTTATCCGAACACAACAAACATTCTCTTTCTTGTTTTACTGCTTTTTGTTGTTCTCGTAGCGCGTTACTAATTGTAAATCACTTGGTCCCTGTTTCGTCCAGGTTTATCAGAGTTGGTGGCTACAGACTCCTCAACTCTTGGCTCACCTACTCCAAAACAACCAACAATACCCCCCTGCTTCAGCTCATTCTCCTCACTCTGCAGAAGTTGCCTCTCAAAGTAGACCACCTCAAACAGGTACTTACTCAGTTCCTGCTAGAATACACCCTCTCTCTCTCTCTCTCTCTCTCTCTCTCTCAATAAAGGCAATTGCAGCACCTAACCTGCTTTTATCTTATCCTAGAACAACACAGCCAAGCTGGTCAAGCAGCTTAGCAAGAGTGCAGACACAGAAGGTGAGTTTCTTTTACACCAAAATGCTAGACTCTTTTGTATTGACAGCATTGTGTATTACAATAATAATCTTATCTTTTGCTTTTAGATTTAAGGAAGTTGGCAGCTGTACTCGTAGATGGATGGATGGCTACAATCCGCTCCCAGAGTGTTTCAAGCAGTGGCAACTCTCCTGCTGGTACAAACTTAGATATTGCTTTTAAAATTTCTTCTTCATCGGCTCCCCTATGCAGCTGATTATAACATCTTTGTATTCATCTTCAAGATAAGAAAAAGAGAAAGGAGGAGAGCAAGGTTCCAGTGCGAGATGTGAAGGAAAAGAGCGGAGAGGAGGAGAAGAAAAAGGAGAAACCCAAAGCTCATGCACCCAGCCATGCAAAGATTCGCTCCATAGGTAAACTTGACACAGTGAGAACTGACTGTTGGTTTTGAATGATTTTAAAAGTTAAATATGATCATTCATATATTTTGTGTTATGTAGGTTTGGAGATGGATGCTCCCAACCCAGCCCCTGCTAAGAAGACACCCACAGCCCCACAGCTGGGAGACAAGTACAACATCAAGCCTCCACTCCTCAAGAGGCCAAGGTACTGCAACCTTTCATTGGCTTTTTGCCTCATCAACTACGTGATCACAGCACCATCTTGTGGTGAAATCACATTAGTGGCTCATTGGTGCTTTCAAGTGACTGATGATAATATAATATGTTTCCATTTCATACATTTTCCACAGCTCCGGCCCATCAGATGCTCCACCTCTGGAGAAAAAATATAAACCTCTAAATATGCCCTCTAACTCTGCCAAGGAGATTAAAGTTAAAATCATTCCAGCACAGCGTAAGTTCTAATCTGCCTGCTTTAAAAACTTTTAACTGTTATATTTACTGTTGTTTTAATCTATTGCTCTTTTCATTCACTGCAGCTATGGAGTGCACAGGCTTCCTAGATGCTCTGAACTCTGCCCCTGTGCCCGGGATCAAGATCAAGAAGAAGAAATCCAGTGCTAATGCTACAGCTAGTACCAAAGCTGTCTCTCCTACCTCTAACAAGGTAATTACCAATCACATAAATGGTCACAACTGGTCCAGGACATGCTCAAAATATCTTCCAAATTGAGTTATTAATTATGAATTATTTTAATTTTGTGTTGGGTTTTTTATCATAATACACTTTGTTGTACATACCTGAATATTGCAAGATATTCCAAGAAATACATCATGTTCTTTTCCAATACCAGCCTCTCACTTTTGTTCCATTTTTGTCCTCAGGCAAGTCCATTTGACAGCAAATCTTCGTATTCTTCATCCTCTGCAAAACCGTCATCACCAGATGCTGCTGCTTCTACCACTGCTGCTGATGAGAACCAAGAACCAGAGCAGCCTGGGACCCCCGTTCCCTCTGAGGACCCAGAGGCCTGCGACAATGGTGAGGCCCTTGCAAGCTCACTTACAGTTATTCTGTTTACAATTACAAACAAAAGCTGACCACGGTGCTATAAAAACAATGTACAAAAATACATCAACACACAGTCAGTTGTATTATTAGAATTATTATGAGGATTATAATATTCAGCTTTTTGACATTACTGCTCTTAAGCTTTTAAAATAACCTCATTGCCTATTTTGGTTTGTAGGTGAGAAGCCTAATGCTCTGGCAGAACCACGTGGAGAAGAAGAAAGCTTGACCAAAAAGGGCAAGAAGAAGAAGACAGTTCACTGGGCAGAAGAGGAGCAACTCAAACACTACTTCTACTTTGATCTGGATGAGACAGAGAGAGGTACGGGATGTGGTTCTGAAAATAAAATGTGTCCAATCAGAGTGTTAACATTTGGCCTGTAAGCTATCACAACAATTATTGATTATTAATGCTGTTACTATATTTAATCCACAGTCAATGTCAACAAAATCAAGGACTTCGGTGAGGCTGCCAAACGAGAGCTGATGATGGACAGGCAGACGTTTGAGATGGCCCGCCGTCTTTCCCATGACAATATGGAAGAAAGGGTCCCTTGGACGCCACCAAGACCTCTAACATTGACTGGTAGTCTGGTTATCCCTGGGGAACACAGCACTGAAAAACTCACCCAAAGAGACCGTGAGATGGGCATACTGCAGGAGATCTTCCTCAGTAAAGAGAGGTACAGTTATACAAACAACCTGGTATCTTAACTAGTATTTTCTTCACAATATGGGCTACAAATTCCATAACGTGATAGCAACATTACAACAAATTCAGATTTACTTTTCACATTCCTTTGAATATGTATGGAAAAACTTAAGTCTCAACATTTTCCTCATCCTTTCCTTTCACCAGTGTGCCTGACAGTCCACATGAACCAGATCCAGAGCCTTATGAACCCATGCCTCCCCGGCTCATCCCATTGGATGAGGTAAGCACATTCAAATCATGCAAATTCTGATATTTTTCCATATCAGTTATTTTCTGTACATGCGTTTGCAACTACCCCACTAAGCTGTCAGTCTGGTCCCCACTACAGGATTCCTCCATGATGGACGACGGCTATGCTGAGCCCATGGACACCACATCACAGTCAGACTCTGCCTCTGCCCAGAACGAGAGCTCCAAGCTGCCGCCTGTCCTGGCCAGCCTCATGGACAACCTGAGCAACACCTCCCGCAGCCCGCAAACCACCCACACTGTCAACAACCCTGTGGCTCCCACTGTCAATGTGCAGGAACTGCTTTCATCCATCATGGTGAGTGTGTGATGATAGAATCGCCCGTTTGTTATCTGTTAAGTTTGTGCCTTTTTGCATTCCTGTAATAATTTCTTTAAATGTTCTTTAAATGCAGTGTACACATAAATAACATTTTATTTTTTGTCTGAAAAATGTTTAACATAAAATGTTTACATGGTTGAAAGTTGTTCATTGTTGTAGTGACTAACAGCAACTGTCTGTCATCAGGGCGCTTCTGGTAATCAGTCCACTGAAGACTTAATTAAGCAGCCTGACTTCTCAGACAAAATTAAACAGCTACTGGGCTCCCTGCAACAAACACAGAACCAGACTGGACCTCCACCAGGTAAATTCAGTGTCTTATTCTGTTATAGTACTACATCCTTCCTGTTGTAGCATAATGTCCTCTTGTAGTCCAGTTGGTCCTTTCAATTTCTTATCCTGTATTTTTCTGTTTGTAGTCAACCCAGGTCTACTGGGACACGGACCAGGCATGAACAATATGAGCAACATGAACAACATGCACATGCAGATGCCCATGAACGGCGGCTACCCACCTAACAACTCACCAGGTGGTCCTCGCTTTAATCACCCCCCACCCCCTCACAACCACGGACCACCTTTTAATGTTGGTGGAGGTCCACGCATGATGGGGCCACCACCGGGTCAGGGCAGAGGAGACAACGGCAACTACTGGGGAGATGACTCCATGAGAGGTGGTCCCCACAGAGGGGGCCACTTCCACAGAGGTGGCCGGGGTCGAGGAGGAGAACCTGGCTTCAGGGGGAGAGGACGAGGAGGGCCTAGAGGTGGACACAACAACATGAATGGCAAGTGAAAGCCCCTTATTCTTAAATAAGTAAAAGTCTTAGTTTTTATCTGTAACCAGCACAAACAAAGTCTGCAAAAATATTGAGTAAGGATGAAGCAATCTGTTTTCACAGTAGCTCATTTCCGCATTCCTCAGTGCTAACCCCTGAGTATAGAAACAGTCCTTTGACACTCACCCCTATGCTGCTCTCTTGTTCTCTGTTTAACACAAATATATCTGATCATTATTCTTCTGTTTTCGTTTCTTATATCAGACATGTCCAAGAGGCCTGTTTGTCGTCATTTCATGATGAAGGGAAGCTGCAGGTATGAAAGCAATTGTGCTTTCTATCACCCCGGTGTAAACGGACCACCATTGCCGCCCAACTACCCCAGCAACAACCAGCACCCGCAGCATGGGCACTAGTTGACACTGCTGCCAGTCAAGGAACGACTGTGAACTGTTGGCCGCTGGAACAGCCATTCTCTGATCAAATCTGTGCAGAGTGTAGAAATCACCGTTTCATGCACACGTATAGAAAGGACAAGACATTCTGTCTTACCTTTTGGGGTTATGACTGACTTGAATCAGTGAGCTCTGCCTCAGCTGACAGAGATAATAAACTGGAGAGAGGACAGGAAAGTGTGAAGGGATGGACTCAAAGGCTGTGAGATGATCACTGATGGGACTCTGTGTTTTTATTGTGATCATTTTTAACAGTGAGACTGAAACACGCTGCCACATTTGACCACTATGTCTGAGTTGCTGCAGCTAGCTGTCTGCTCTGTCGCTTTCCACACCGGTGACATGGTCGACCAAATAGAAATATCCTACTCCACACAAAGCTTTCCACTTAATTGAATGTCCTGCTTACTTTCACTGTGGTCCCGCACACGAGATGTGATATTGCTTTTGTATTCCTTGTAATTTTGTTACGTCATGAGTAATGTTTGTAGAGGAGTTGGAAATCTTTTCCCTATCTATATGACCACTAAATGTTAGAGAAAAGTTTATGAAGCACTTTAAAAAGATAAATGCCAACAATTAAGCCTCATCCATGATTTATTAACAGTTTGCCTGGAAATTAATGGCATAATATTTAAAGTGCTTCATTTTACCCAGTCCTGAAAAAGTCCATGAACAAACTCTCTTGACCTGAGAAGGAGGACCTTTTTTTCACATTTTTTGCAGCAGCTGGTGTTGAATGTGAAGAGACAAGGGTGAAACAACAGCAGTATGTGCTTTCTGCTTGTGCGCCCAGTCTCAGCAGCTCAGAGTTAGAATGTCCGCTGGATGTGTGTGTGGAGTGATAATCGAGACATGTGGTCCTGTCTGAAAAGACGCTTCTCCCTAATCCCACAGCTGCTGCCTGTGATTTCTTTACTCTCATCTAAACGCAGGACAAGTTTGTATTGCCAGTGTTGAGAATAGGAATGATGAATTCCCCCTGTGGGTCACCTATATTAAGTGTTTTCTGTGAAAACATGTTTTGTGTCTCTTGTGGGACTGTAAGAATGTAATGTTTTTTGTTGCTCCCTCTGCTTTTTTTTTTTTTTTGATAAAGTCTTGCGAACATTAGCCCATTTTAAAGATATCTTCAGTTTTGCCAGTATGAAATGTTTGTATGAATCCAGAACACAAATTCATACACTTTTGTTTTCAGCAGAATTTTTTTGTACACAGTGTATTGAATAAATGTCCAAATACAACAAGCAGATTGGATGAAATGTGAATTCCATTCCTCACAGAATAATTCTTCCTTCTTTAAACTTATCAAAGCTCCAGACCTGCTCTTTCATGGGTGACACAGGATTGGGTTCATGTGTTCATGAGCTGCTGTGCTCTGCTTCATTTTTAACATTTATAACCAAGCAAATGTGTGTTAGTGGGTGTGTGTGTGTGTGTGTGTGTGGTGTGTGGTGGGGAGGGGGGTTGACATTCACCCTCAGATCCGTGTTATCAGGGCAGGGTCGAGTGCAGATGGTGAATGTGAAGTGTTAATAGGAGTGGCCTTTAACCCTGCCCTGTAGTGCAAATATTGACTGGTTCTGTTACAAAACAGCGTCAGAAGCTGACATGGAGTGAAAGGCAATATAGAGCGAGCTGGGGGTTAAGGACACCTCAGCACTAAACTGCTTCCACATCCTGGTTGCAAGCAGCATCAGAATCAAATATTTATTCAATTCTTTGGTTTGTCTAGAGCTTCTTCATATATTTGCAATCTGCATAAGATAGCAAATGTCTTTGCATAAGAATACATTTAGAGTTGATTTAAAATGAGTTTGCATGCATACAAATGCATGTAAAATTAATATACAGCCATACGAAAGCAGCAAATATCAAAAGGACAAACAACATGAACAGTATTTTAAACTGAATGGGGCCAGATTCCCCAGTCTTTATGACTGGATGCAGATTTCTCCTTCATGGGGATGGTCACCCACGGTTGATGACCTTTGACCTGGTGGATGTCACAGATATTTTTGGTCTACAAATGTTGTCTTACAATTTTCCTTAAAACTGAGATTAAAAACTATGTCCAAGCTGCTGATGTCTCCTGATCACTGCACTTGGAACAGTAATTACCTATCATTCACCCTTATATGGCAATAAAAAAAAAGATGGAGAAGCAAACACAGAAATAGTCAATATACAAACAAGAAGTCCGCTACTGTAAAAAACACTTGAACCTTTTTCAGAACTTGAAATGTTTAACCTGTTTTCAAGAATGCTTAGTTTATGACAGATGGAAAAATAATTGATATTGTTAATCATTTTAAAAACAACCCAATGAATATTGACTACTATATCAGAATCAGCTTTAATAACTGCATATACAGGGAATTTGACTCCGGTAGCTTTACTCTCTTGTACATAAACACACAAACTTAAATAAGTGAAAGAAAATAAAAAATAAAAAAGGTTAATTAAAATAAAATACTTCTACATAAAGTCACTTTCATCGTCAACTCGATGCCTTTCAGAGCACAGCAATCTGCAGCACAGAGGAAAGTGCTTGTAAAGGAAATCTCATTGGTCATTTAGTAGTTTTTTTCAATTAAAATGTCTTTCATCAGCACATAATGTGATTTGCCCCGCTGTGTATTCAAAGTGGGTGTTTTTTAATCCCGGGGTTCAGTCTTGGCCTTGAAACCACTTCAAACTTGTAATTAGCCTATGTCTTTCTTAAATGGACACAGCTTTTCCACTTTCTCTGTCTTGTTTTTGTAAATTCATTGCTACGTCCAACCAACCCCTGAATGGAAATAAACTCATTAACAAAGAATCTCAGGGGTCTGACTTTCTAATGCACCAACACGGAAAGTAATTGAATAATCTGCTATATCACTGTTGATAACTAGGCTAGTTAATAGTTTAGGCATACCAATCCATTAAACAAGATCTTCCTGTCCTGGCAAACCACATGTTATTCTTAGTGGTTTATAAAATTCATTCTTAAAATCATTAGTAAGGCTGCCAGATATATCCCCTTTGTAATGCTCATTAAGCATCATAACTGCACACTATCGGCTTTTGACATTTATTGTCCACATAGATTAGCCTACTAAATGCAGAGGAATGAGGTAGCCTAACAGTCAAAGGAAAAGCTCCACCACCTGCATGTGTGCAAAGTGAGGGTGTGCCTTATGTGAACAGTTACAGGCTGCTGTTTCAGGATGCAGGGAGTGCATGCAGTGAAAGGACTGATTCAGCTAGTGAGAGGCAGATTAGTTGTCTGGAGCCTAAACAAAGCTGCCATTGACAACAGCCAGATGACAGTTGAGATGCCAACTCGCAATTACACTACACACACCTCCTTCAGACTTCACTGCACCCTACAGCCTATATTATCTAAAATAAATTAAATAAATAAATTAAATAAAGTAGTAAATCAAGTTTATGAAATAAATGCCATAGCATAACGTAGTGACCCAAACTGTTATCATTTCCCGGGTTGATGTGTGCTGAAGATATCCTCTGTCTCCATGACTCCGAAGACGTAGCCTATTGCGCCCTTGTGTGTTGAGCCAATCACGTAAAGACTAATCACCCTCCCCGGCTTCAGTTCACCACCCTCAATTAAAATAAGAGCTTGGAAGGTCTAAATGCTGACATGTCCTTGGATCCAAGCCAGTGCCATCTCATTCATATCACACGTCAACCAAAATGTCAATATGCCGTAATACATAGGCTACTAAATATACATGTTAATTAGTCTCTTTATTTTTTATGAAATCAAAGGCCAAATGAAATGAAATGATTAACAGTTGTTTTTTCAGATGAGAGATGAACTTAATGCCAGATGCCATGTTTATTGGCGAATATGTCATAAATAGTAGAATACATAGGCCAATAAATCTTGTCAGTCCTCAGATAGCCTAAAAACACAATGATTAATTTACGAATTACTTGTGTTTCCTCCCACGTCTCATATGTACAGCTCGTTGACAATGATACATTCCGATTTCCGGTGTTTGTTGACTTATAAGATAACATTTTATTTCTTTGGTACGATACACGGAAAATTCAAATTTTCCCAATGGAGTTTGGTTTGCAAATAAAAACGCTGTCGTCATCCCGGCATTCCGGCACAAGGAGGACGCGCGGGGCGGGGAGGAGGTTGAAGTGGGCGGGCTCTGAGTGAACAGGTGTTTAAAAACAGGACAGGTGAACTCCAAGGCAGCCCACAGCAGGTCTTGGAGCGGTGGTCCACCTACATTCTCACCTGTCCAGTCGTTAACAGGTAAGCTACTTTCCATTTTGAATAGGTCAGTTACTTTAATCTGCAAATGTTGTGCCAAATAATTGTCAGGTCTGGAAAAGATGCTAAACTACTATGTTTAAATAAATTAATAATTGCATCAACAGTTATTTTGGAGGGACAGAAGAGAATACAACTGCATAGAACGCTTATGTTACTGATGGTGAACAGAGTCTTCTGGTGTCTTGAAAGCACAGTGTTTAAGGCGGATGCCATTAGAGAGCCCCGTGTAGCGTGTCATACTCCTCTTAAGTTGTAACTTGAAGTTCTGCTGAAAATGCCTTTGAAAAAGTAGATTCTTTGGTGATTGGAACCACTGTGAACCACTGCTGTCTATAGAACCTTTTTCAAAGAATGGGTTTCTTTGAGGTTCTGTACTTCCTGACAAGTGTGGCATCATTTTCATAGCCACTGCTCTTTGATCACGCTAAAAAAGATTGTGTGATTTCTTCTCACTGTTATTATTTCTCTTTTCCCAATTAGCCTGTAAAGATGATCAAAGCAGTCTTGTCTATGCTCTTGGTCCTGGTGGCCGTGTCCTCCACCTTCGCCAAATACATCCCAAAGTCTGGAAAGAGGATCCCCCAGACTCTGTCAAGAGGTTTGTCAAAATCAGCTCCACATCTGAGATTGAATGGCTGTGTGACTAGTCTGGAAAATACTGAGATAAAGTAGATTTTATCTTTGTCATTGATCTTTAATTTTGTCCATGTCTATCTAGGGTGGGGTGATCAACTGATTTGGGCACAGACTTATGAGGAAGGTCTGTACTGGTCCAGGTCAAGGTAAGAAATAGTTGCAACCCCGATGCCAATATATTGGTTTCACTCTGGTTTAATGCTGACATTCACTGAAGTCGGAGACTAACTGTGTAATGCAATGATTTGTGTTTTAGGAACAAGCCACTGTTGGTCATCTTTCACCTGGCGGACTGCCCACACAGCCAGGGTAAGTGTAACTCTTGGGGGAAATGAAGTAGTATCTGTATATTAGGTCACTTATGCAGAGAAAAAAATAAGTTCTGTTGAATTAAGAGCCAAACCTGTTTGAAGAGTGAGCAGTTGCCTGTTTGCTCAACTTGTGACGTCACCTGATACATCCTGCTCCTGTTCTGCAAAGGACTCTTGTGAACTGTGCCATTAACATCCTGTTTCTACTGCAGCACTCAAGAAGGTGTTCTCTGAAGACAACGAGATCCAGAAAACTCTGGATGAAGACTTCATTGTCCTTAATCTGATGGTGGGTTACCAACTGTGATCAGCATTAAATCCCAAATTCAAAAATTTTGGCAGTTATTTTTTACCAAGTTAACATTATGAAACCATTTAGCAACTTCACTTTGTCACTGAGCATTGAAACTGAAGACATAAAACACCAGATTCAAAAATCTTTTTTGTGAAATAACTCAAAGAGTTCTTGATAGAATGATATTAAATGTTCATGTTCAGAGTAGTAAGCTAGTTAAAAGGGGCTTCAAAAACTGTCCCTCTAACACCCTAAGATACTAAGATGCTATAGTGCAGACTTAAATGCTGGGAGATAAACAGTTTTGTCTCATCTACAGTATGAAACCACAGACAAGCATCTCTCTCCTGATGGGCAGTATGTTCCCAGGATCCTTTTTGTCGGTAAGTGCTTTAGCTTTTGACACTCCTCACACTTAACAGTTAACTTAGATTGGGATGCTAATATTTTAATGCAACCACTATAACATATCAAGTTAAAGTCCCGCTTTGAAAAATTATGATTAATCGAAATACAGTTTATAGTTTACATTGTGTATAGCATAATTTTTATCAGTGCATCCTCTAGTGGTGTAAAACTTATATCATGCCAAAATGCAATAGATGGGAGATTCTCTCTCTCTTTTCTGCTCTGTACCCCTTTTCTGTTCCAAAGATATTTCACCCATCAATCACTGATTTCTCCACAGATCCCACAATGACAGTGAGAGCTGACATCACTGGTCGCTACGCCAACCGCATGTATGCCTATGAACCAAGTGACATCAAGCTCCGTAAGTGCTGCAGCTAATGCGCTCTGAGGTCGGCACGTGTTGTGTGCCAGCTTTGTGTCTTTGAAACAGAAAGATGAAATGTTTCTTTCCTCTCCTTCAGTGAGCACCAACATGGCGAAGGCTAAGAAGCTCCTGAAGTCTGAGCTGTGAGCACCAAGATTTGACTCTGATCTACACTTTCCTGTCACCACAGGTGTCCATAATGTGCTGTCATTACAGTTTACACATGTAAAAATAAGCACTGGAATGTTTCTTCTCTTCACCTCCCCAAGCTTACCCCTTGAATTCCCCTCCTGATTCTTACCTTTGTTATTATTGCTGTCGTTTGAATAAATATGAAACTGTTCATATACATCAGCTGCATAGTCTCTCTTTTTATTTGCTGACAGATTCCAGGGAAATATAAAACTCAAAAATATGGTTTGTCAGTGTAAAGTGTTACTACTGTTACTGCTAGACTGTCGTATTGCTACTGCATTATTCTACCAGCTAAAAGAAAAAGAATGTTAGCTTCAATATAGATCTTGCTATTTTTAAGGGAACTGTCAGGAATCTGGGGGATCATGCTAGCCTCCTACAGTGCTGCTGGTCACTTAGCTGGTTAGTCTGCCTGAACTATTAAAACATTAAGGGAAACAATATCTGTGGACTTTTTTAAGGGCCTCTTATACAGGAAGAAAATGGGGTTTCCTGACTGCTCAAACTTAGCTGGTCAAACTTATCGGAACAGTATCAGTTGACCATCAAACTGCAGAGCCTTGTGCTGGATTCTGCCTAACCATAATAATGTCTTTCTAACTTCAACAGAAGGTGGTCATTTTTGGTATTGTTCTTAAAGCTGTGGTAGACGTGTCAGCGAACAAGAGTTCCTCTCCAAAGCACCAAAATTTCCTTGCAATTCAGAAAGATTCAGAAAAGGTACAGACTATTTTCTGCAGTGAAACTTCATGTTTAGGTTGGGTTCAGATTTGGAAATGTTCTCTCTCCATCTTTGCTTGTACAGATTACTCCAGATATTTGTAATTTGTAACAGTAGACACAAGATGGGAAGAGGAAAAGAGAAAGAGCTGATGTGCCACATGTGTTTGGAACACTTGGAAACTCCATGTAGTGAAGGAAATAAGCGGACATATACCTCCTGGTTGGGGCGGGCTTTCAACTTTTATAGTACTCGTCCCCACATAGTAAAACCGGATCCATGTATTTGCTTAGAATAGTTATTTGAATAGTAAAAATATGTCCTCTGGAGGTTAATCCTCCTTGTAGGTCCCTGGGTCCTTCAGTTCAGTTCAGTTTTAATTATATAGCATAAGGTCATAATAAGTTTTTGACCACCAAGTTAGTGACCACAACTTTCAAATGTCAATCTTTGTCAATAAGACACTGTGTTAATAAAGATTTTACTGCTGTTTTATCATAATTTACTTATTCCTTATGTTGTTTAGTTATTATTTTACTTTCAAAGGATCACTTTGTCATGTGTTTATTTCACTTCACCTGTGTCTTGTACACTTGTATTTCAGTTCCTGTAATCTCCCTCTCTCATTGTTATTTCATCTGTCTACACATCTATTGTCTTCTTTGTCATTCCTTGGTTTTTGAGTCTTTTTGTTGTATTTTGAATCACATCTTGAGTTCTTTGTTGTAGTTTTGGGGACTCTCATTTAGTTCATCATTTTTTTTTGAAAGCTTGCTTTTTGTTCTTTAAACCACTGGGACCAATTTGAACCAATCATAGCACTGACTGGGGTCTTGGAAGAACAACTTGTTTTCATGTTTGAGTCTTATATATCAAAATTTGAACATTCTCCTTTTGATAAATCTCACATTGGCAGCATTGGCATTCATTTGGCTCACCGTTCGTGTCCACATACTGAGGGAACAAAAACTCCCTGACTGCAGTTTAGTCAAATGCAATGCATTCTGGGAACTCTGCCAAATAGTTAACAATGACCGTCTTGTCCACGTGTCATATGATCAGTTCAGTGAACACTTTGCAGGAAAACCTTCACGAGTTTCATCCACTCATAAAATTTACGCATGTTTTAGCTGATTTGATTAGTAAGGAACAAAAAAATTAAAAATTCAGGAGTGAGAAGAGTGAAAATGGGTTTCATTTAAATGAGTTGGTGAGGAATGTATTAGTGGAGCACATTGTGTAATCAGTAACGTGCTGTGTGTGTGTTGAACATCCTGAATGGGCAGGTCCAAGCTGCCAGCGCTGAAAGTTTTTTCCTGTTGCTGGGATACTGAGGCTCAACTGAGACTATTCTCCCGTGTAATGAGGTCTGCAAAGCAGGAACAGCACGGCACAAGTTGGCTGACCAGAACTCACCTCTTATATTCAATCAATATAGTAGCTACTCACCTAAAATATAACTACAGTTGTCACTAACAGTTTTATGCCCCTATGCTCTGGTTTATTTCCATAAACCAAACGAAGCACTTCACTGCTAGACCAGTTTTAGCCATAGCAGACCCAAGTGGCTTCAGTGAATGTGCAACACTACTTTTCAGTATGGCATCGTATTATAGATGCTGCCTGTTCCTGTTCAGGCAGCTTTGTTCGACTTCATTTTAGATGAATTAAATACTGGGTTTTAGTTAGAAGCTTTGGAATCATAAGGTTACAGTTTCAAATCCCCCTATGTCCATGTCTGAGTAAATTCCCAACCCTCAAACTGCTCCGCAGTCTGTATGTTTTATGAATGAATGGATAGGTTAAATGCAGAGAGAGAATGTCCCCCATGAGGGATTCATAAAGGAAAAAAAATAAATCATTATCAATTATTATTTATTATTTAAGGTTGATAGACAAAAGACATAAGAGCAGAGAAGTGGAATTCCTTTTCTTCCATTAGTGTTTTACTGTAGTTTACAGTACAAAGGCTCAGACAGGTGGTGTACAGAATTATCCTTACAGTTCTCATAAGTGGGCTTATATCTGCAGTAGTCATGCAAAGGGGCAAGTACACAGCACACCACAGGTAGATTAGTGACACGCACCCACACAGAAACACACCCAGGCACACATTCTCACATGAGAGAAAAAAAAAAAATCCAGGTTACAAACATACCAGCTCCTGACATTATCAGTACAAATAAAATCTAAATAATGTAGTCTTTCATGTCAGTGTGCACAGTAGTGGCTGACATTATTGCATACAGTGGGACCGACTGCTTTCTGAAACAAACAACAGCAAAAACATTAGGCAGGCTGCATAAATATGTCTGGGATAATTTGGACAATGTTACTTCTTTCACCCAGAAATGCTCAGTGTACAAAAACAAGTTCTTTATACAGAGCTGCCTGGCTTGAGGCAGAGTGTGCTGTTCCTTCACACATCTGCTTTTGAAAATACTCAAAAAGCCCTAAAAAGCCAAACATGTTATATTATAACATCACTGCAGAAATTGGTGGAAACACACAGGTCAGTCTTGTATTTACAGTTAAAGCCCAGACGTGGTCCACAGAGGCGGTGAGGTGACAGTGCAGAGGGTAGGGAGCTGGTGCCGTCTCACAGGAAGGCACTGGGGTTCGCTCGGGGGTCCTTCTGGTTCCTGTAGCGATACGTGAGCCATACTCCCAAGATCTGACATGAGGACACAAAGACAGTGAGATAATGCAAGAGTAAAAGATCTACTACTAAGACTGCTAGCACACATGCTGCCGGCTGATGAGTTAAAACAACTCTTAGAGTTCCATGTTCTGTTCACACACACTACACTGGACTATACAGGGACAACAGAGTTCATTCTCCAACAGACTGATTTAGCTCTGCTCAAACAGTGAACGTTACAGGACTTCATTCATACTTTACTCTGTCCAACTTTACATCAACTCACCTTAAGTAAGATGAATCATGTTATTCATGTTAATGCACATTATATTTTATTTTATTTTACTAGCTTTCCACTTATATTTAATTTTCCCTTGTTGTCCATCCCTTGTGGGCAAATAAAGTCTGTCTAAGTCTAAGTCTAAGTCTTAACTTCAGGTCAAGGTGTGAGTTATTTACTTGTCTGTTGTGGATTTGGTTGCTGTGTTTGTATAGCTTTTTAAGCCACGTACCAAAGCTAAGAACACTGCACCCTCCTTGACCTTTGTAGTTCCCTTTACCTTTGCTTGTCCTCACAACCACAACTTTGTCACTGCTGCAACTACAGAACTCACCTCAGTGAAGCTGAAAAATAGTCCGATCCCTCCCACAAAGCGGAGAACCTCTCCAGCATGCACCTGGATCTTATCTGCACAGGGCAAACAGGAATGGTTGGGGAAGCAGGACTGCAGGAGAACAGGAGACACAAAAAGAAAAATCACACGGATGCTTCTTACAGCAAATGAGAGGATTGGCATATTTCAGCTTTACTTTTCAAAATGATAAAACGTGAAGAACAGTGAAAGCAGCAGTCTCTTTGAATGTGCTGAGATTTAACAATCCAGGAAGCCCTGCAGGCCGAGCACTAGTCAAAACTTACAGCATCACAGGTGGCGTTCGGGTCAGCGTGTTTGAAGCCACAGCAGTTGAGGCTCTTCTCCACATCCTTCTGAGTGCTCTCTGAGTTATTCCAGCCCACCTCCAGCAGGTGATCCTGCAGCAGAGAAGCCACACGAAGCATTAATGTCCATTTGGAAGCAAATTACTGAATAAGCAGAAGAATCTAGCCTCAGAGGTTGGGCATTTGGAGCAGTAACATTTTGCCAAAGTATCAAGGAAGCAAATATCAAATACATCTGTTATCAGCTGTCTGGAGTGGCCAGTAGGGGGCATTCAAGGCAGAAATGACCAAAGATGACAGATTCAGTTGCTGCCACTATAGAAACCTAGGAGTATAAATTAGGTGCTATTATTATTATTTTCATTTTCTGGCCATATGTAACTTTTTTTTTTTTCGTCACCCAAACATTTATTTAAAACCTATTTTCCTGTGAGACTGTGATCTCCTGCCTATGCCAGCTGATCATGGTGACAAGATTTCCAAAGAAGTAATGATCTGTTGATATCAGGCCTCAAGGTACTCAATAAATAAAACCTACAGTTCATGTCATTTGGAATTTTAAAGGTTTAGTTTTTATTATAGCAGTATTAGACAATTGTCACACACTGTGTGACTGACTGTCTGTGTGACTGACTGTATGGGTGAGGCAGGCAAGAAATCTTTCTATGAATTTCACCTTTCACCTTTCTATGAAATTCCTCTTTAGTTATACTAAAGAGGAGTTTTGATTAAAATCAAAACCTGAAATCATTTATATTTGCCTTACTGTGTAAGACGTGTCCCTTATTTCCCTTACTTCAGGGAAGGTCTGGGTCAACAGAGCATTTATCAGCGCCCACAAAAGGATAAGCTGTTCACAATTACTGGAAATGGACGATGTTAGCCTAGGGTACTGAGGCTTTGTATAAATATTAAACATGATGGCTTCTGGTTAAAGCATCACTGTTCCTCCATGAGAATGAGAAGAAGTTGCTGACACGCACTGAAAAATTCACTGATTGCGTTCCTCAAAATTTGGGCAGATAACGGACACGTTAACTAACAACAACAACAAAAATACATTCATTACTGCTGGCAGTTTGAATTAATTCAAAAACAGAAGTAAACATCTTAGGATGGATGCTCCTATATTGTAAAGAAGATCCTACCTGTTGCTCTTTGTTGATGGCCAAACAAGCACTGGAAACAGAGAACTGCACAATAAACACCATAAACAGGATGATCATGTACTGAGGTTCACTGTCAAGGAACATTACACATCACATCACACAGAGAACACATAATCCCAACAACAGGTGTTACTGAGCCACTGCCTATAAAGCTGAGGATGTACATTAGAAGCATCAAATCGGCAGTATGAGGGACTCAAAAAGAGAGACGTCTGTGCACTCACTGGTGACCACTGACGTGTGAAACCTGTGAAATATGATGCAGCTGGATCTAGTTACACATCCACATATGAATGAAAAATTGACTTTCCAAAACAGTGAGGTCCAGATAGCCTTTTGAAATAGGAACAGCTTGCACGTTGTGAACAAGGCGAGAGAATTCATAAGCAGCAAAGATAATTCACAAGACAACACTTCCTGCAAAATCTACCAACAAATTACATTTTCAGCATGTTTTCTTTAATGAGGCTTGATCTTTCCTCCTGATTTCCAGTCTTTGTAAGCTAGACTAACCGTGTCCTTGATCCTGCTTTACTTAACATCAAATTGGTTACGCAAGTGAAGCCTATTGCAAAACATAATAAATAATAAGCTCTAATAGCACTTCCACATATATGAAATCAGTTTTGAGAATGTGAAAACTTTAGGCTAGTGTGAAATCATCAGCAAGAAACTGAGCTAATCCAGGGAGGAGGAGTTGTTAGGACATTTTCAGCTAATGAAGAAGAAGAAGAAGAATACTTCATCATCACTGTATACATGGTCACAAAGATTCCCATTCACAACACAAACCAAAGATGTTATAAATACATGTATATATTGCAGTATATATCTGCTCGTATGTCTTTTGTCTATCACTTACAGTGAACTGTTAATATTGAGGTGGGTTGTATACAACATGCAGCACATGCCGGTCATTTAGACCTAAATCCACGCTGCTTAAATCCATAAAAGCAGAGCTGGATTATCCTTTTTTTAATTATTATTTAAAAATAAAAAAAAATAAAAATCCTGATTCAGTTCAAGCACCTAGTGCAGTCCACTGCTTCAGTTGCAAAGAAAGCATCAGCCATAACAGAGGCAGGGTGAGCATGTGAAGGATACAAAGAAGAGTAGGACCTGGTGATGCTTCATAGCCCCGATGAGGCCAGCTAGGGCCACGAAGAAGAGGAAGACACCCACACCGATGACGCCCCCCACCACCTGGAAACTGGACACCAAACCAAACCACTTCCCCCACGCTGCAATGCAGATCATCAGCAGACTCACCATCTGCAGGACAGACACACAGGCTCAGTCTGAAAGTTACAGTGATCGTGTAAAGAAGTCATCCTCTGTTTTTGTTTAAAGCAAGGGGGACACAGTGTACAGTCCTCTTCCTGTCCAAAAATACAGTTACAGTTAACAGAGTTACATTCTAGTTACAGCAAATCCAGACTTCCTGTTTCTGCTAATGCCTTGCTCTGCTGCAGTTAAAAGACATAGCATTTGTGAATATGACAGTAACCTATTTCTGGATATCCAATTTACTTTATGAGGTTATTAGGTCAGCTGAACCTTACAGTTGCCTCATTCCATAAATAAACAGATTTTTCCCATCACTAACTGTACATTAAAGCTGCTTTTAAAAGGGATGTCTTAACAGTTGACACAGATCGAGGGAATTACTGCACTATCCTAAAGCTCCTTCAGTGGATACTGTAACAGAAGGAAATTATTGGTTCACTTGAATTGAAATCACTCATTTGGTATTGCAACATGGACATTTTTCTGTTGAGATTTGTCTTGGTAGAATTTATGACATGACATGACAAACTTTCCAAGGAGCCAGTCATGCTCCCGTAGGAGCAGCTCATCAACAAGTGAGGCAGGCCAACTGCTTGGGGCCCTGAGCCAGTAGGGGGCGCCTGATGGCCAACAAACTTCAAACTAGTGGCAGTGTGTTTTCAATGGCAGTGGGAGACCTCCCTCACGGGCCCCCACTTGACACAATACAGTACATTCGGTAATGTTATATGTGACTATTTAATCAATAAGTCAAATATGACAATGGTGCCCAATTCAAAATGAAAAGAAATAATTTCTCTGGAAGTGAAAAAAAAGAAAGACAGGCATTTGAGTTGCACTAGGATCACATTATTTGTTTTGTTCTTTCTGAGTTAACTGTCCAGCTCTGTTGTCTGTTACTAAGTTGAGTGGAGACGCCACTGCCAGTCAACTTGTTAGCTTGGCTGGAGGCTATAGACACATGGCATTGGCAGTTTCCAGTTTTACTTGTCTTTTATGGGACACACAGAGAAAAATAACCTCAGTATTCTCTTATCTTATTGATAACAAGATATTTGTGCACATTTGTGGATTGACACCAACGATCAAAAAGGGCTTCTTTTTCCCGACCAAATTCACAAAATGTCTGGCTGTCGGTTTTCCTGAGTTTACGAAATTTTTGCCTTTAATAGTGTCAGTTAGTAGACTAGAATCATTTCTGCATGGTAATAGGTACACATACGTGATGTGAAAATACTATGCCTGAATGTACAAATATTATGGTGGGCCTTGAGTGATAAATATGAAAAATATTTGCAGACTAGGCAAAAAGTTTTAGACTATTTTTGATGAGGTATATTTTTAAGAATTTCTAAACATATTTTTTCTTAATAATGCCAATTATATTAGCATTAAAAGTTATGAGCATTAAAGATAATTAAAAGTTGCTAAAGCAGTTTAGTAGACATAAATAACCAACATGAGAATTTAAGAAAGGTGAAGCAGCGAAGGTCAATATATAAAACTCCTCTAATAACTGTAAATGCTTTGTTTCATTATAGAATCATTGTTATCGTCTCATCCCAGCAGAAGACACACAGAGCTGACAGCCCCCTTTCAAATCATTTCAGTGCGCCATGGCAAGACCCCACATGTGTGGACTGCTATGAAATAAACCTTCCTGGAAGCAATAGGGGTCACAGCCACACACAGGTATTTAAGCTGACAGAGCAGGGATGATAAGCCCTATCAGGCAACTGCAGGCAAAGCATCCACACGACGAACTCTGACATGCCATAAAATGTGAGGTGAGGAAATAAAAAGGAAACACATTTAAAGACATAAAAGCAAATATTTCGACCACCTAGCCCCCAAGTCACAATAGAGACCGTGAAAAGAAAGACATTGTCCCTCAGTTGGTTCATGTGGAGGATACAGCGGCCACCTGATCTTGGTTCCATAGTGAATAATTGATTAAAGCAGTGCCCGCATCTGTGTGTTGTTTACAGCAGGACGTTTCCTACACCGTGTTTACACAATCTGGATAAATCTGCTAAGGATACAATTTTGCCTCTATTAATACAGCCGGCAGTTAAGGCATCCATATGGTACATTCTGCTGTGAATAGGCTACTCACAACATAGAGGATGTTGAGCGCGCACAGGGAGTGCTTGGAGCAGGTGAATCCAGAGCAGCCCATGTCGGCCGGTAAATAAAGAAGAAATCCTTCAAATAAACGTTTAAATAAATAGGTCGGCACCAGAGGTAATAAATCAGGACCAACAAACCCCTCTGAGCAACAAATTCTTCTTGCCCGATGGAATAGATGGTAGCTCCAGGCTGCAAAGAACGGAGCGTCGAAGCGTCTATTAGAAATAATAACGCAGGGTGTAGCCAGAGGAAGTCTTCAAAATAAAGGCACTGGAGACGGAACGCTCTGGACAGCAGGGACGTGGCTCCAGCTCAGCGCATCTATAGCTTCAAATATGACTTGTTTTGACATTTGGCAGCACTAAAAATACTCTAACCCTGCTTAATTTAGCCTGAAATTTGATGACTTTTCCTAAAGTCATTGGTAATTCTAAACTAGCCGTAGGTGTGAGTGAATGGTTTTTCTGTGTCTGTGTTAGCCCTGTGATTGACTGGCAACAGCTGGACTAGGTTCCAGCCCCCCCATGACCCTTCACAGGGCAAGCGGTTACAGATGATGAATGAATGAAAGTTTGTTAATATTACTGAATTCTAATTAGAACTGTAGGTTAAAATTTGGTATAAACACTTACTATGGGGGAATTCTCAATTTGGGTGAAAACTGACTCGAAGGCATTAAATATGAACAGGGTGTAAGGGTTTAAACTTAAATGCATTTGGACATCTAACAAAAAGTCCTAATGGTCCTAAAGAGGGTTGTAGATTGTGGTGCTGTTGAACTATATTGGACTGACGTAGATACATCTCTCACACATCGAAAAGCTGAAAACCCAGAACATTACAACCTTTGTGAAGAATTTATTGCAGATTTGTCGTAGGCCAGACTAGATGGGCTTAGCTAAATCTATCTAATCTACTAATAAATGAATGCTATACTGAAAAATAATTAATTAAATAAATAAACAATTGGACGGCACGGTGGAGAAGTGGTTAGCACTGATGCCACACAGCAGTTTGAATCCATGGGCTGACTGGGACTTTCTATGTGGAGTTTGCATGTTCTCCCTGTGTCTGCGTGGGTTCTCTCCAGGTACTCCAGCTTCCTCCCACTGTTCAGAGACATGCTGGTTAGGTTCATTGGTGATTCTAAATTGGCTGTAGGAGTGAATGTGAGTGTGAATGGTTGTCTGTCTCTCGGTGTTCGCCCTGTGATAGACTGGGGACCTGTCCAGGGTGTACCCCGGATCTCGCCCGATGACAGTTGGGATAGACTCCAGCAGACCCCTGTGACCCTTCACAGTAACAAGCGGTTACATAAGATGAATGAATGAATAAATAAACAAGTGTTATATTTTTACAACAAATTATTTTCCTTGTGTAGGGAACAACGTGCCAAAAGTTTATTTGGAAACACAGAGCAGTTTAACACTATTCAGAAAGATTCAGCCGTCAGTGACGTAAATACTGGCAACAACGATGTGCACGGTCCCTCAGTTATTGTTTGGAAATGGTTGCTTTTATTTTGAAGGCAAAATCAAATTGAATTCCGGTGCTAGTGCCGTCACCTATTTAACTTGATACCTGTTTGACATATGACTCAGTAAGCGGCGGCCACCCGGGCTGCTGATTGGCCACAGCGAAGTCCCGTAATTTCCTCCCAAATTCTTCTAGAAAGAATGTGATCAGCGTCCCTTCCGCTCCAACTACTCTCTGACCGACACGACTCTCTTAACCTATTCTCACTACTAATTTATAATTCATCAGACACCTAGTTTGCTTCCACAGAACACAGTTGTTTCTAGGTCATTCGGTACACAAACACACACAGACACACACACAGTCAGGACAAGAACAGGAGGAGTGTATATCAACCCAGGGAGACCATGCAGCCTCACTGTTATCTGAGTATGTAGGAAAAGGTGAAGAGGTGTTTAAAGATCAAATACAAAGCTTATTTGGCTCAGTTCCATAAAAAAAAGAACAAAACAAAACAAAAACCCACACACACACTCACACACACACACACACAACATGTTACTTTACCAGCTAAGACTGCTGAAATGAATGGTCATCACCATGCCAGAAGATAACACCTGGGTAGTTGCTTGGTGGTAAATATGTTCATTAATCTGCATCTGCATAATCTGCGCCACACGTGACTTTTCAAACAGACCTTGGATGGTGCTCTGGGACAACTAAAAGGACAGACTCAGTTCAGTGCCCTGCACACATAAAAACACATTCAAACAGAACTAAATATGTATTAAGGAGCTATACAAAGCTGACAAAATGACACATGCTTTTACATTGGCTACCCGGGTGGAAGGTAATGCCAGTAACATTTGCTATATTTTTTTCCCCTCTGGAATGAAGATGCATCACATTCAACAACCATTTAAAGTAAACAGTTTATTTATTTGTGATCATAATCATTTATGCTATAATTATCATTTCCAATAGTTTTTTACTTTGTGTAACTTTGGATCTGTATTACTAGTAAGTATATGTCTGCCCTTGTGAATGGTCTGCACTTTACTTGTAACACCTCATTAGCAGCACTGGCATTTTTACTAAATGTATTTTAATAGTGTCATGTTGAATTAAAAAGATTCACAAAGATTCCACATGTGTGTGGAATAAAAAAGGAGTGTACACCCACATTCACATATAAAATCAGTTTATTGATAAAAATATGAGAGCATTGCCAAATGTGCAACAAAATGAACTAAAAGGTGTAATTTGTGTCAATGTTCCTGGTGAGTGTTACAGGTGCTGTGGTGGAGGACAACGCCGTGGCTCTCTATATGTGCGAGACTGACACCTGCAGGTCCAGAGTTCAGACTTGTTGGTTATCAGTTGTTATCAGCTCAGGTGGAATCGACACATTAACTAACTGCTGTGCTGTCATCCAGGCCACAGGAAGCAACCTACAGGAATTACTTCAGCTCCTGTCTAGGCTTCCTCTCCCTCTGACTCTGACTCTGACTCTGTGGGCAGGAAGAAAGGAAAGCGTGAATGACAGCGCCATCTGCTGGTTATACTATAATATAAGAGATTGGTACAAAAACGCTACAGTTCTGGAAATCTGTTCTGACTAGCTAAATAGATACTGGACAACAATTTATTTTTTATACCTTTTGTCTAAATAAATAAATTTAGTATTTACACTTTGTGTTTGGGGGAAATACATTAGTTTAATAATAAGATATATGGTTATTACCTTCTTCAGCATTCTGGAGCCACTCAACAAACTTCTTCATCTGTTCCAAGAAGACACTCTTCCCTTTGGCCGCATGAGCATCTTTGTACCACTTTAAGATGGCTTCTTCACTCAGGACATCAGCTGAGTGAAGAGAGAAAAACATTTTGGACAGACAGCATAAAAAGTCTTCTCATTGATACCAAAGGTGTCGTTCAAAAGTAGTAGGCAAAGAGAAGCCAGTCACATAAATGAAACAGAACTACTGTACTTTTGTGTTTGTTTATTCAGGAAACATAGCCAATACTACATGGGCAAGTTTAAGTCCTGACCTTAATCCAATAGAAATAATGTGGAATGTCCTGGAGCAAGCAGTTAACGCAAGGAAACCCACCAACATCTGAGAACTGAAGCTGTTCTGTTCTGAGCAATGGTATAAAACCCCAGACACTCGGGACAACTGATCAGAAGTTACTGGAAACATTTATTTGCTGTTATCGCTGCACAGGGAGGTTACGCCAGATACTGAAAACAAGGGTTGACTTAGCCTACACTGTTTTTTTTGTTGCGTGTGCCTGTGTCAGGCTGCATCCTGCTGGGGATAACTGCTGCCATCAAGGAGTGTCATTGCTATGGGGTGAGGGTGGCTGGTCTGGTCCAGGTTGGTGCTAAATGTTTAAGTAACATCCACATGAATGCCAGGTAAGTGGCACAAATACTGTTAAGTAGCACTGCATGTGCAAATAAACAATTAGAAGATAAATGAGGGATTAGTGTTAGAGGGCTGCAATATGAGTGTGTGAGATGATGACCTTTGTAGAAGAGCACAACTATCTTAGAGAAAGACTTCATGAAGTGGATGTTGTCGTAGCAGTACTCCTGGATCTTGAGCAGCAGCACCAGTTCAGACTGACCCTGAGTGCTGAAGACAGCCAGGAGAGGAGCATAGTGCTGAGAGACAGAACACACACACACACAGTCAATATAATAACACCTACACCGGTGCTAATAGAAAAAGGATTCAGCCTTTGTTGTGTCATTGAATGAAATAAAATCCATCAACATGATGTGTCTAGTTATAGTTCTATTTCCCAGAAGGGTTCAGCTGACTATGTGTGATCACAGTCAGTAAAGCCATTTACCAATACCGAAACTGCACTGCAACTACAATCAATACAAAAACTTGTATATATTTAAATGTACGTATAAATGTACCAATACAGCCTAACAACAATTAAAGAATTGTATCATTTTAAATGTAGAAATGAAGTCATGATATGTTTGATTGTGATTGTGATTGTGTGCTGGTTGACCTGCACAGTAGTACTGTGACTGAACACATCCTGTGTGAAACAGGCAGACGACTGAAGTTGTTCCAGGCTGCGTTTAGATGTCGTAGTATTAAAAAGGTTTTGCATGACAACATGTATATTCGTCAAAGTAAGGCACTGAAAACAAGTGAAAGTACCACTGTATCATGATGTCTCAAGAAAGGGAAATTTAAAACAATACCCAGCCTGAAAAGGACCAAAAAAAAAGTGACCAGCAGGTGGCATCACTATAACAATAATCAGGAACACAAAATATCTAAAAGAAGATTCAAAAGATTACCAGTTTCTATGTCCTGTCATATTACTGTCACCGATAATAACCTCTGTTACAACAGTTTCTTTATGAATGCACTGGGAAGGCGTGTTTAACATTTCAAAGGGTGGGATCCATCATGTGTGTGACCTACTTTGAGGTGTTTAAGTGCCTGCTCTGTGACCAGTTCCTCCTTCTTGTTCCACTCCACAGCGTTCATCAGGCATGTCCACAACAAGCCAATCACAGCCTGCTCCTGTAGCTGGTTCCTCTTCATCTCCTCCTTCACATACACCACCATCTGAACACACACAGCCACCAAAGCATGGTCGTAAATCTGATCACAGTAACAGCAGTGACTCTCTGGTCCAACACTGGTGTACATCTCAGGCGTCTGTACCTCTCTGATGGGACACTGCTGGGACAAGCGTTCCTGCAGCTCCTTCTGCAGCTCTTTGCGGGTCCCCAGGCTCTGTTGCACACGCAGGAAGTCAGACAGCTCCTTGAGCCCGGCTTCATTGAAGTACTTAGAGAAATGTTCTACATTTTGTTTGTTGGCAGGAAACAGCTCCTGAAGTCACCAAGGGCAGAAAACAACTCTTTTACAATAAAGAACATGAATAAAATGTGCTCCAAGCTTACACATAAACTATTTAAATCCTTATAATTATTTTCTTAGCACATGTAAATAAGCAGATTACTGTATTTTCTGCTCTGTCTTTTCTAATGCTGCATCCGTGGTTGCTCTCTACGCGAATTGAGCGAACTGAGCGACCACAGGCGATTTAGTCGCTTTCAGTGTGAGCGCACAGTAAGGCTATTCCTAGAGAAGTGTGACACACCATACCACATTCTTGTAAAGCTCTTGCTGTGTTCCCTGGTGGATCTGGGTTTGTCCTTACCAAAAGTCTTTTATCCAGGTTGGCCTTCCTCAGAGAGGAGGTAACTGAATTAGCATCTTTCTCTGCGATCCATGCCTTGAACATCTTCACTGCAAACAATGCAGAAATCCCTGGAAAAAGAAGTGTACATATGTCATTTGACATAAAGTATATATTTCCTTTGTGCTCAAAAATAATGCACATCTTATAGCTGTGATGATATATGGTTAATTGGAGTTAACACTTCCTGCAGAGATTTACACAATGAGCTTCTTTCAAGATGAAGGACCTCTGCAGGTGTTGAAGTTTTGAAAAAAACAACAACTATGCTCTTGTCACAAGGACACGTTCATACTGGCAACTAAGGCATGACACTATAACATCATAATCTGAAATGTATATATAATATTGACCATATCAAGACATGTAAATTTGAAAATACACTGACTGTCTGAAGAATGAATGAACTGCTGAAAGTGTTTAATGAAGGCATATGATTGTAACAAAACACAGTCATTTTTCAAACTAAAGATCTCTTCTCTTCAGTTGGTGTATACTAAGGCACAGACCACAATCTAGAAATTTATGGAGCAGTTCTTTATTTCTCAGTATATCATCACCACGCCATCCACCCATTGACTGGGACTCCTTCAATAAAGTAACTTTGGATGATCCTCCCAGCTCCACTGCTCAGACCAGCTGTCAGAAAATAAATTCTTTCAGTAGATACTGTACCGTCTCACCTTCTTTAACCACACTGTCAGTGAAGAGGCTGGTGATGATGGAAGGTGGCAGTGTGCTGCCAGCCAGCAGGATGCCGGTCAGCATAGACATTTTGGTCTGCTCTGATTCACTGAAGGCTTTCAGGAAGAGCAGCAGCTACACAAAACAAGATGGCATTCTGTGAGGGCTGTGACACACAGCAATGAAAATGACAATCTTTCACAAAAGCATTCATTTAAGTTCCATTAAGTTCATTCTCATGCACCAGCTTTGTGCAACACATGGGTTACTAACTAGAGGTTAGGAAGTAATACTAACGTTGCAACTTTTATATCCTGAATGAATGTGTTTGGTAGAACAAGTGTGTGGTACCCTTCTTAAGGCCATATACAGTATATGGACTGTTCTTCATTGGCTATAGCCACAGTAGAGCCAGTCAACTCATCTGTTACATTTTTCTTTCATTACTGTAGATAGCTCACAGTCACAAAGCATTTTGTATCTTACTAATGAAGCTGTACCAATGCCCATGAATTGCAGTGTTCCTGGACACTACAATAAATAAGAATTAAGCATCCTCACATCATATGCATCATCACCTTTTTGATTTCCTCCTCAAAGGCCTTCTCTAAATATTTGTATCGTCTGATGAGCTTATTGAAAACCTGCAGTCATAAAGCAGACAGCGACATAATTAGCCAACATACAAACATGATGCTACAGAACCCTGTTCACTTTCTTGACACAGTCAGTACAAAAGATAATCCTAATGTACCTATGTAACATTTAAATAATGTCTTGCATTAACTATTTGAGATGTTCTTGTACATCATACTGTAAACACTGCACATTCTGTGACTCCACATGCCTTCACAAACTGTAAGATTAATTTATACAGAACCAGACATTTTATACATTCTTTGTGTATTTAGGACCGCAGCACTTGGTGCTGTTAAAATCCTGTCCCTGAAGCAGCCGATATATGATCTGAAATCATTTACTGTTGCTGCTATTCTACACAAAAGACCAGAATAAATTTCTTGCATATGTCATGTTCTTAAATGAATTCTGATTCATATTCTACCTGAGCATACAGGCGTAGAGCGGCATGGCTTTCCTCAGTGGTGAACACACAGTATGCTGTCACCTTTGTCTTGTCGCCTTCATCAATACGTGTCCCACCAGGAGCTAGGGAATGGCACAGAAGTATATTAGTTAGAGCTTTTAAACCTGTTATTGGGAGCATGATATGTCCAAGTTTGACAGGACACATGATGGTCACAAATATAATTATCTCTATCTTATAAAAAATATTGTTTTGGGGTGTAGGTCACTTGAAGCAAATCCAATTGCTTGCTTCATGCTGTAGTTTTTGTCTAATGCTGTTACTTTGACTTATTTGTAGGTTTATTGATTTTATTTGTGAACCAACTGACAGTGTGTTCATGTACAGTACATTTCTATCCATATATTTTGCTGAACTTCTTGTAACTGTACATCTCAAAAAATCTGTAAATGTTATTTTCATCTTTTCCATCACCCCAAGACAGCAATAACACCACTACTTTCTCGTCGAGAAACCACAAGTGGAACCTCTACCTCTACACGTATCTACAACAGTGGCTCCTTCAGTGCCTGTTTTCAGTAACTCCAAGATGGTCAGTATTTCCAGATTTGTATACCAGCTCCTATTGGTTCTGGCTCTGCCCTGACCTCTCCTTCCAGTCTGACATGCTGTCTTAGCTCCTTAGCCTATTTATAAGTGTGAGCGTAGCCAGTATGCAGAGGAAAATGATTTTGACCCACTATATTCATGATCTCATCTTGTTATTTGCGACAAAATATCATAACCACAGCGGTGTAATACAAATAAAAAATCAAAAAGCTTTGCCTTTGTGGTCATCTTACACAAATCTGTCATTTACTTATCATTTACTTATCATACAGTATATAAAGCTAAACGGTTAGATAACTTAACAACAGGTATTATTAGCTCTTTGAACCTCCAGTGTAAGTTGAACATTAATGTTTTTAATTGTAATTGGTTTAACTGAGAGTGAGCCAACCTGAATGCTGCCAGGCAGTCACAGAGAACAAACTACTGTGACAGATTAAGGGGCAGGAGGTGTGTGTGTGTGTCTGTACATAAGGAAAGACTGTTTACAGCATTAAAACATGTAAACAGGAAAGAAGACATAATACAGACAGATTAAGAACATGAGGTTAATTAAGGTCATAAGGTTACAGTGATCTGCTTTAGACTGCTCTGCTTCTGCATCCCATCATCTTTACAGCAGCACAGCTTTCAGCCATGTTTTTCACATGTCCTTTGTTCATCTAATGGATCAGGTACAGTACAGTCTCCAGGAACTACTCGTGTAATAATGATGGAGGATCTACTGGACATTAATCACTTCCAGCGCCTAGGGAAAATGAAAACTTAATTTTACCTGGAGGTAATTACTGTTTTTAAATATATTGGACTGTTAAGTTGTATTTATTTTGTAGACTGCGGGGCATGTCCTCTAATTTCTTATCTAATTTCTTCTCTGTTACTAGTCATTCAATTCATGCTACTACTGTATAGCATGTTAACTGCTGTGTGTCCCACTCTTACACTTTAGTCACATGTATGTCTCTATGACAGATGTATGTTTATCTCGTTCCTCCTGCTGTTCTCTCCTCTCTCTTTTCTGTCTCTACATGGCTGGCCTTAGGCAGATAGGTCCCTATATATTCAGATGAGCTGAGAGAAGTATTCTTTTATTATCAAACCACAGAGCTGTAAGGTCCGGTGCTTAGTGATGAGATCTGTTTGATTAGTGGGAATTACTGTGTTAATCTGACAAAGCAGTGATCTCTTTGTCCTTGTCTGGAGTCCTGGAATGACCTTGTACAGGACACTGTCTGAATATGATCTTTATGTTGTTGTATGCAGGAAAGTTGATGGTCAGTACAAAATCCCAAATGAATTGATAATTATATTATTTGATCACAACTGCTGAGGTTTCTATTCTGATATTATCAGAAAGTTGGATGTCTTAAGTAATAAAGTCAGTTTCAGTTAGAGTTCAGTTAAAATGTTAAGGTAAATGAAACTAGTATTGTTACATTCTTGTCCCATGTCCCTTCAACCCATAGTTTAGTTTTTCAGTGGCACTCACCAAGCATGCTTCCTGCGATGAGGATGTCAAATAGCGTGTCTGCATAGCGCCTATAGTCCAGTCTGGACCCCGTGACATCAAGAAATTTGGCTACAGCATCCAGGTCGCCACCTGCTTCATTGAGGCCCGCGACAATTGTGTCTCGAAAGACTGTTGGCTCAAACTTCTCCTTTTCATCTAAGACAGAGGATCACAAAGTCAGCGCAAAGACTGAGAATAGTGCAGAAAATCAGAAACAGCAATTATTGGAATGTCACTAAAGGAAACTAAAGTCAACTGATTGAGAACCAAAGACTACCTGGAAGGTAGAATAACAAACTCAGTTTTAGCCTTAGCAGAATTTCCTAGATCGTAGCTTCACACAGAATTTCCATGGGGACTGTAAAATTGTTGATGGCCTATTCTCTTGATCATCCAAAGTAAAAGAAGACACTTTTCTTGTGTCTGGAAAACGGAGCAACAGAAACATTCCATTCACCTCCACCTACAATCTGTAAATTAAAAGATTACTAGACCCTTTAAAACTTCGTTTTATCCATGTTTGAATTAATTCACATGTTCTCTTTTCATTATCCTTTCCTCCTCACTTCCACTGTTGAATGTTTATATACTATATTTAATTCATATGGTTTATGCTTATTTATCAGTTTAAAATGAATCTTTTGCAGCTTCAGTGATAGCTGTCCATACATGCCATTTAAAGTGTGCAACAGTCCTTAACCAGCTATCGCTGCTAATGTGACTGTGACATTTCATGAGGAATGTGTGTGTTGAATGATTGTTTGTGTGAAAGGAGGAGAACTTGTTCTTTGTTCATTGCACTTCATGAATAGATGTTCATGAATTAAATATTTATAGTATGTTCATGTTGTGGTTAAGTTTCTATGTTATTATATTATAACTGCAAATGTGTCAAATGTGTGACACCACCGCCGTCTGTGATGCCCTGATACCTAAAAGCTCTCTTTGCCACTTACCCCTTTTCCTGGTCTTAAACCGCTGGCCTGTGAGAACTGGCTTCTGCTGCTTACCGGTATTCATACAAGTCCTAAAACAGCAATGCAAACAGACACTCAGTGAGATGTACACTTACATTAGGAATGGATTTTGCCTAAATTATTCTTTTGGAATCCTGCATGGTAAAATTCTTACATTTCTGGAAAAAAATCTAGAATAAAAAAAGGCAAGATCTGCAAGTCTAAGCACCAAACAAATAGACTGTGTTTGTCTATTTCAGATACTTCATTAGCATTTTATATAAAACCTGTGCCACTTGTACTTACAAGCAATTTACTGGAGCTGGTATGCACTGAGGGGAGCACACATCAAAGGCTACATGCAGGTTTACACTAGCTACATGTGTTGCAGTATGACTCCAACCATTATTTTGATGCGTTTATTATTTCGTTAAATTTAATTGTATTGCATTTCTAAACACTTTTATAAATTGAATTACATTATTTTAAAAAAATTGTTTTTGACTAGGCTATGCAATGTGGGCTTAAATTCTGGTCCATTAGGTTTAAAGTAAAGTGAAATTTCTTTAGAAACGAATAAAGAAGAATTGAATTATAAATTTATAAATGAATCAGAATTTTGGAACCAGTTTTCAATGTATGTCAACTCCAGTCGACAGGTTCCATCTGTTTGGCAGTATGTTCAAATAATGTAATGTAAATTTAGTGTAACCACAATCAGTCCATAAAATAAAGTACCTCCATTCAACCATGTTATTTACAAATTTAATATTTAATCATTTAATAACTTTTATTAAAAGTTCAACTGAATTCTGTCAGTTGATTTATAATGCCTGGTTTAAATCTATTTTTTTTATTGCCTTTATTGCCTAGAAGTCCAATTTAATAAGTTATATTACTTATCACAGTTCAAAAGCCTTCCCAACACTGCCACTGAGAAACAATGATCAACAGAAATATAGCAATAAAAATTAAATTTCAGTAAGCAGCAAGAGCCCTTGAAATAGCAACGGGTGCTCCACTTCTAGCAGTTACTAACTTTAACCACAAACATTTAACCCACCTGAAGAATAAAATATAAAGAATACAAAGTGACAAATTGAAAGCCAAATGCTTACCAGTGGATCTTTGCTGCTTACAAGTGAGTTGAACTGCACTGACTGACTGTTTGCCAACCTTTTGCTCTGCTCTATATATAGTGTGCTCATCCCTGCAGTGTAAACCTGCTTCGAAACTCAGTACACGTGTCGTATTACTCATAGAGTGTGTCTACCTTGTCCCTTCTTTCCATGTCAATCAAGCATGCATATACACATGAGTTGTTTATATCACTGAAATATCACTGATTGTTGAAAAACACATCTGACAAAGGTGTGCTGGGAAAGCGACAATGTCATGTTCACTATGCTCAGACAGGGTTCAGTGCTACCAGCTCGGTCACGGATTACTGCACTTTCTAATCCACCACACCAATGCCTGTTGTCTGTCACTCACTCACTGCCTCCCTCACACAAAGAACATATTGTATTAAGAGGAACAGGCTGGACTAACCTACAGTATTGTGAGTATTTAAACCATTAAAACATGAAGTGGAAAAAAGAAAAAGAAAAAAACATGTACAATTCTATTTATATTATATAAAGAGGTGGTCAATGAGCAGTTCAACTGGAGCAGCTGAGGATGAAGGTCCACGGTTACTTTCCATTGTGACATATATCCTGGCATTCTGGGGACTGGACCTCGGCCCTGCTTGGAAGCCTAATTTGATTGAAAGAGTATGCTGCAGTGCTCCTGATTTCATAGTTCCAAGAATCCATGCAATTGGCAAACTCTATAAACTTGTTAAATTAAAAAAGATATTTTGACTTGTGATAGGATGAAAAGTTACCTAATGAGGCAGCTGGACTCTCACAAGATCACATGATCAAGTGACAAACAGCTTGTCAAATTTCAAGCTATGTGCTTATAGAACAAGTGATACCTTCTGCTAGTCGCCTTGACCAATCACGACCTATGAGATTCTGTTACAGGCCCAGAACGGAGCCAGTAGCAAAATAATTTTTTAAGTGAAAAGCAGTGAAATAAAGACAGGTGTGGCAAGTAGGAAGTGCTATTTCGTCTTCTCTTGCTCTGAAGACTAGAAGAGCTCACAAATCGTCTCCTCTTTCCAACATTGAGGCATTGCCCCATAGTGTCATAAGTTTACCACATAATGTGACCACACGTTCTCCCACAAATCAAGAATGGCTCCTAACAACTAAATTCTAAATATTTTATGAAGACCAAACACATAATCCAAAAACTCAAAACAACAATGGAGTGGTGTATGCATATTAGGATGCATACATGTATGGAACAAAAGGTGTACAACCTGTATGGAGTGGGATGTAATGGAGTTCCACCCATGTGTATGAATAAGGTTCTTTTACATAGGGACAATGGGCTGAGGCTACAGTGATGGCTCCCCCAAAGTTTGGTGTGTGAACAATGTGTAAATCTGTCCTTCTAACTTAATTACATTTTTCAACAAGTTCCCTGAAGCTAGACCACCAAACTCTCTCCTTAACCTGGGAATCTTACCTTTCCATATAATATATAGTCAGGCCATTCTCTTGCATTGCTGTTACCCCTCCAGTCCAGTCTGCTGTTCATGTGGACACCCAGGTACTTATAGTGGTCCACTACTTCCACCTCCAGGCCCGATCTAAATAGGGAATGCAGCGTTTATCTCTGAGTGAGTCCAGCATCTCTTCCATACTCCTCTGGAAGGTGGCATTGGAAATACCAAAAGGCATCATTATAAGCACTTGGCCAAGCCCCAGGGAATTACAAAAGCAGTGAGGTGTTGCGAGCCGTATTCCATAAACCCTCGACAGTAGACCTTCTCCTTATCAAGGATACTGAACCATGAGTGGCTCCCAAAGTATCGGTCAAAATCCGAGGAAAAAGGTGCCCGTCAAGGATGGTTTCTGGTTCAGTAAGCGATAATCAATATATACAACATGGGCTGCATAGGGAGATGTTGACTTTATGATGAACTTTGCTAACAGATTACGTAGACTATGTACTCCTTCAACACTGAAACTAGTGTTTTGTCACAGAGGAGCAGACCTTTTTTACACTAATGTCATCTTGAGATTCAGGCAATATCATCAGTGTTCCTCAAAAGCAGACGACTCCTCATACAGCGTTTTATTCACAATCTCTTGCTGCTCCTACTCACGATGACTTACATCCACTGGTGGCTGCCACATTGACGGAAAAGCAGCAGCTGGGATAGCAGTGACACTCTGGACGTTGGTCCTTTGTGTATGGGAGAGTCAGTTTCAGTTATCTTTTTAATCAGCTGGATGCTGTCAACTGGGAATTTTTAATGTCATGCTTTGTGTAGTTACCTAAGGGCACCAATACATAGGGCATCCCTGTCTCCCTGTCTGAATTTCCAACAAGTCCTCTCCTACATCCAGCTGTTGCAGCTATACACAACTTTCTTTAGATTCAAACAACACCAATGAGTCTGAATGGTCGAGCTGAGATGGTACCCTACACTGCACCCAGGCTACACTACCTGCTGGGATGATTTTGTCTTTAGACCTATCCTTAAGCACCCCTGAGCTGTGATAGGCTTTTGGGTGCTGTGTCACTAGGCATGGCTGCACCGTCAAGCTACAGTCAAGCTAAAATAGCTGTTAGTCACTTTGGTATTCCTTCAATCACCACCTCAACCGCATTGAATTCGATCAGTGGCATCTCCAGGTGCACAGGACTCATCAAGAACGGTATGTTGATGGATAAGTATGGATCCTCATTTCCTGGAAAATTCTCAGTTATGATAACCCATGAATGTCAAGATTAGGTAGGTATTTTTTGTTCCAGGACGTGTCTATTATGCTGACTTGAGCCCCCTTATTTAATAGTGCATTGACCGCAAGGCCATAGTGGATCTACTTTGTTAAAGCACTCCTGCCTGTGTTTTTCTCCTATGTCAGTTCCAATAGTACCTGCTTTTTAGGACTTGGAAAATGTTCCAGTCAACATTTTGCTGTTTCACACTTTGCCCCTCTATTTGTCCACTATGTGCAGCTATGTATTTGGACCTATGTGTTGACTCCAACCTGTGCTGTTGCTCCCTTTCCTCACTAGTTTACCCTCATGACCTGTTTCAGAATGGTCTCATCTGTAACAGTCTAGTCTGAGAGTAGTGATTTCAGTGAAATAAAAGTAGGATGGGTACCAAGTGGTATTCTTTTCTTGCTTCTGCCAGTCTGAAGACTAGCACTCATCTCACAAATAACACCAAACCTCTCCTAACTGAGGTGTTGCCCCTTCATCACTTACATTTAAACAGCAACTCAAAACTAAATTTCACACACCCACACATAAACAGGACTCTCACATTTACAGCCTTACACAAAATAAGCAGTACATAACATGACAAATGAAACCACATTATGTGGCCACAACTAATATACTTATGTTCTTTTGAGCAGAAACACTTTTAAAGAAGAATAGTGTTCACTTAAAGTGATAATGTATGGCTACATAACCACACATTGTGGGGAAAGAGAACATATTAATTCAAGTCAGTTCAATTTCTCGCGACGCTTTGCAAAATTTGATCTCAAACACAGCCCCCAGAGCAAGCATGAAATCAAGGAAGAAACTTTGAGCAGAACCCAGCTCATATGGAGGGACCCATCTGCCTAAGGTCAGCCGTGTAGAGACAGAAAAGAGAGAGAACAGAGGAACGAGCTAAGCAAAATTCTATGATATAGCATCCAGCTCTATAGGTACAAAATATGTGCTTCTTATTAAAAAATAGTGTGACATTATTCAGATTTACTTGTCATTTAAATGGATGTTAAAAATGAAAATTTCAATTTCCCTCCAATATTTTTAATAACATGCTGCAATTATCTTTCCGCCAGCTTCGTCACAATTCCCTGATCCACTGTTGCTCGCATGCTCCCAAAACATCTAAGTAGTCACCAAGTAGTGTTCTAACATGTAGGATGCAGGGAATGGCAGGATTTTGGTGAAGCATTTTTGTCATGAAAGCTTTGAAGTCTATAGGGTTATACTGTAGTAACCACACTTCAGCCATACACTCTCTCAGATTTCAGAAAGTGTGTGTGTTATTGGAGGAGTAGGGTCTGCCCCTTGCTTAAAATAGTCTGTCCATTAGTAAGTTCTGGGAAGTGAATGAGTGAGTCAGCCATACAATGCGGTGTGATCATGCCAACGTTTGTGTTTGATTCCTAACAAGAGGGGTATTGCACAAAACTAGGATAAGGGATTTAAGCCGGGATATGTTGATTATCTGAAGGCTAAATTATCTCTGATTGGCTCATTCAGCCGGGATAATCAACATATCCCGGCTTAATCCCTTATCCTAGACTTATCATTGACCTCTATGATTGATTTTAATCTGTTATGTCACTGAAGAGGCACAAGGCTATAAGGAGCCAGGATATGATGGGATGTCACAAACCACTTTAAATGGTAAATGGCCTTGCTTTTATATAGCGGTTTTCTACCTATTGGTTCTCAACTCACAGACACATCTACCTAATCGCTCACACAAGCACACACACATTCACACACCAGTGTCACTGCAAATGGAGCAACTGGGGCTTCAGTGTCTTGCTCAAGGACACTTCGGCATGTGACACATTCCGAACTTTAATGGTTTGTATTATCCCACTTTAATGACTACTGTCAAAGGGATATTGTCATGCCCTCTGCCTCTTTGGTGTCTGGATAGGTTCAGTGGCAAATTACTTTTAAATTGATACTGAGATGTGAAGGGAGGTGATCAGGGTGAATGAATGAGAACACAAAACATAGGATGTTGATGTCAGACACCAGCGTTTAATGCCTCAAATGTGGTTAGGTTAGGATTTAGGCAACCAAACCATCACATGCTCCAGTTGCCACAAATAGCAAAACACATCCATAGTACATAACATTTAAAAGATGATATGTAAAAGCTGCACAATTCTAAGTCAATAATTAATAAGAAGCAAAGTTGTTACATTAAATGTAAACACCTTGTACAACTGTTGTATCATTTCATTGTTAATTTACACTCAGGAGGATTTGACATACAAATCAGGGGCTTGTTCCAAGTTAATCAACTTGCAGCCATAGTCCACCTTTATCAAGTTTCCAGCAAAGCATTGCTTACAAAACAGCATTGTCAAGAACCGGTTGGTGTTGCCCTCGTTATAACGGTTTCTTCCTTGGGTTTTCCCTCTTTAATACTACTATGTTTACTGTGTACATTGTCTGGCTCTCAACCAGAGCAGGATCAAGATATTGCCACCTCGGAATGGACATTGAGCAAGTGGACTCTTATAAGTACCTGGGTGTTCACCTCAACACCAAACTAGACTGGACTCACCACACCAACGCACTCTACAGGAAGGGACAGAGCAGGCTCTACCTTCTGAGGAGACTGAGGTCTTTTGGAGTGAAAGGGGCACTCTTGAAGACCTTCTATGACTCTGTAGTGGCATCAGCCATCCTGTATGGAGTGGTCTGCTGGAACAGTGGCATCAGAGAGGGACAGGAAGAAGCTGGATAAGATCATTAGGAAGTCCAGCTCTGTCCTGGGCTGCCCCTTGGACTCAGTGGGGGAGGTGGGTGACAGGAGAGTTCTGGCTAAACTGTCATCCATGCTGAACAATGAGTCCCACCCCCTGCATGGAGACCTGACGGGACTGAGGAGCAGCTTTAGTGATAGACTTCTTCACCCTCGATGTGTGAAGGAAAGATACATAAGGTCTTTCCTTCCTGCTGCTGTTAGGCTTCACAATATATGTGCAATATGACTACATTACATGTGCAATAGTACTACACCATAAGTGTAATAACATTTCCTACAATCCAACCCATGCAATATTACAACTCAATCTGTGCAATATTTCTACCACTTATATATTATTTATCTTTTATAGCTATCCTCTTTGCTCTGGCTTTCTTGCTATTTTGCTATTTTGCTCTGTAAGCTGTTGTGAACTGCAATTTCCCCATTGCGGGACAAATAAAGGTTTTTCTTATTCTTATTCTTAGAACACTACCTCATTGACTATTCCGGTTATGACTCTTAATGGGACTCTCAAAAGCGCACACTGCCACCTCCTGTTTGGAAGAAGAAACTACAACTATGGAATTCAATTAAATGTCCTTTTATTTTAGCTTTACCATGTTTTTGATAGACAAAAACATAGCCTTTTTTGAGAGCAAATGAAGAAACGCTCCCCGTTTTCACTTTTGAGTCAGAAGTAGTTCAAGTTAAAACTATGATTTCTGGATGTAGATTGTCAACAATAACAGGGAGCACAGACTTATATCTGTATCCATTGCTTTGGAGAAATATCAGAGAACGACAGACCAATCACAGCTTAAATTTAACATTTAAGTAAATGCCCAGGTAGCATGGCCCAGGTAGGTGACATGTTTTATGGTTGTCGTCCTGTTTTTTTGAGGCATGAATGTTTACATGCACTGAATGATTCATTTGGTTGTCAAATGTCATTGCTGGGACCAGGTTCTGAGAATTCATACTCTTATGACAATATTTTGATTGCATCCATTTTTGTGAATAATAGAAAAATCTTCATTACTTTCAGTACATGAATGTGGACAGATGTGGATTTGAAACTATGACTGTGAAGCTAAACAAATTTACAAGCACACACGACAATGAAAAAGGTGAAGTGTTTTTTTGTTTCAGATATCCTTTAGGATGTTATAACCCTGCGAGCTGGCCAACCATTGTGGAGGCCAAGTGGCTTTAATGCTGGCCCTGTCCTTCAGCAGGCTGTAATATTTGGCCAGCTTGGGGTACCGTCCAACACACAGCCTAAAGAGAAGACACAGGCCCATCATGTCATTGAAAAAGTAGATCATCCTCCATAAAGTAATGAACTCCATCACCTACCCGAAACGAAAAGCAAAAGCAACGGTTGGAAAGACAATCACGTCAGCTAGTGAGAAGGCCCCCGCCAGGTATGAGCCAGCAGCCACCTAGATGCAGAAAGCAAACAGTGAAGCCACTGCTGATGATGTATAGTGTGAATGTATGCAAATGGCCAAGCTTGTGTACTGTTCATGTGCACATACATTCTGCAGGTAACCCTCCCACAGTTTGAGCTCAGTGACCAGAGCTTCTCTGTTCCTCTTCAAAGAAGAGTCATGCCTCTCCTCTTCAGGGACATGCCAGTCATAGTAGATAACTAAATCTAAGACAGAGCACCCAATATTAACATCATTACAGTGTGCAATACCTCCAGGACATTCTGCTATTGTGTAAAAGGCTTTACAGACTGACTGAGTTTATCAGTGAGGGTGGGACCCTCCATCATTCGTTGATACATGAGTGCTTGCTCTCGAGGACTGTCAGGAATCAGCTTGTTGCCCTGGGACTTAAACTGGTTCTGTCACAGCACAGAAAAGAAAAGTATGATCAGACTTATGCGTCAAAGTCAAGCAAGCATAATGTTCAACATATTCAATGTTTCACTTCACCTCTAGGTATAAGCATGCTGCGATGGACTCATTCACTATAGTGTCTCCATGTTTGAATGCAGGGAGCTGACAGAGAGAAATCAGGCTTTTAGCTGAATGTCTGTAAAGGTTCTCAGTCATCCAGGTCATGGCAAAAAAGGTTCAAAAAAGGCAACTGGACTTGTAGACTCTTTTTTGAGAAGATGATCGCCACTCATGCAAGTAGCTTCTTCATTTGTAGGGGACTGGTGGGAAATATGAGGTTTAAATAGGAACTCCATCTCACAAAGTTATAACATCATACTTTTAGCTGGTCTTTGCTATAAAAGCCTACAAAAGTCCCACAGCATTGTGGAAAAAGTGGCAAATACAATTAATTATTATAAATGTGTACTAGATTACAATAAACTGCAAGAAATTGAAACTGAAATTACTTTAAAAGCATAAGAAAGTTTTGTAGTGGGAAAAAGTGCAATCATTTAGATTATAACTAATAGCCACTGTATTACGATAAAAGTGTACGTCTTCTATTAATTTGAAAGGAATTACAAATTTGCTCACTAGATAAATACGTAATAAATACGTTCAAGATTACTAAAAATGTACAGGAACCACAAACGAATGTAGTATAGTACCTTAACCTAGTAATAAATTATTAAATAAATTGTAACAAACATGCATTTAGCAACTATTAGTTGTTCCAGTGTTTGACTGGTGGCTGATATAAATCCATCTCCATGTGTCTACCTGTCCTCTTGGGTTGATTGCCAAGACTTCCTGCGATTTCTGCTCTCCTTTCTCAAAAGACAGCAGCTTGTGTTTGTAGCCCTGCAGCTTCTTTTCCTGCAGAGCAATCATTACGCGCCAACAAGGAGGTGAACCGGCCCCCCATAGCAGACTCATTGACTTGGCCATTGGAGCAAATACTACAGAGCCAGTCCTGAGTCAATGAAACACAAAGAAGCCTTACACCGAAATACACAAACGCAGTAAAGCGAGTAGCAGTTGTCAGGTTTATGGCGTTTCCTTAATCCAAAGGTTGATCAGTAGAGCCACGCCTATGTGACTCAGAGTGAAAGAGAATGACACGGAAATTCATTTTTACACTCAACAGTTTTTTTTTATTGTATAACTTGTATACACAGCATTTCAAGTGATAACCGTGGTTTCAAAATATTTATGCAGTGATGCTTCCTAGCTCTTGTTGTACTGTGAGAGGAGTAGACACTTGAGCCGGGATCCACAGTGTCCCACGACCTGTTCAAGTTCATACAGAGTCCAACAGAGTCCAAAACACTGCTCCCCCACATTTGACAAAACAAACATTTTTGCTACAACCACATCTCTCTCTTTAATTACAATTCACAGAAAAGTCTTTTTTTGATCTTTTCTCAGACTATAAAACAGGTTTCTACAGAAATTACAAAAATAATACATAACATAAACCGCACTAAACATGCACACTGTAGAACTACAGTATCTAGGACTTGGCAGCTGACAAGGGCATTTACATTTACATTTTCTGCAGAATTCGCTGCAAGTCCTTCCTTCTAAAAAATGTCAATGTCCTTCTATCTTTTTACACTTTACAAACAGTTCCTCTGAGATAAAAATCGTCCTTTTATCCTGTTTTTTCAACCAGTCGTTTCATGTCATTTCAGCACAAAAGACTATGCGATAAGGTGCAAGATGTCAGAGCTTTGCAAATAAATACTGAGAAAGTTAATTGTAACACCAATATTCAGACCTGTGAATGTGACCACTGAGCTGTAGGAGGTGAAGACAAGAGCAAAGAGGTGGTGAAAAGGTACAGCACTGTCCCTTTTAAATGAAAGGCACTCATCAGATTGACAACCTTTCACATTCCTACTAAACACAGCTACACGATTCCAAAGTGCAACTGCAGAAGCAAATAATTTCCACAGAAGAATTCTTACTAACCATTACTAACCTTTATTTGTGTGATTTTCTTTTGACATTGTATTTGCTTCCGGCCGTCAGTCTTTTCAAATTCACAGCTTAAATAAAGGAAAAAGTCACAGCTGCAGAAATTTACAAAAAAATATCCCTTTGGACGAATGCACCATCTAAAATACTTTTAGATAATAAAAAAGGCAGCGTTTCCCTTTACCTGCAAAATTCCCTCCTTATGTGATACATTTTGTTGAACCCATTGTTTTTGTTCTCGGAGATCAGCTGGCAAAAACCTAAAGGGACTTGTGACTGGTGGAGCACAACTCTAAAGTGTGGTAGGGCTGACAGATGTCGCATTGACATCGACAGCTGTGAGGACAGGTGAATGATGATCACATCTGGGGTTCTGGTGAATCACTTAGACCTAAAGCAAGGGCTTCTTCTGGTGTCAGACCGTTTTTCAGAGTCCGCCTCACTATAAGGAGAGGAGAGGAGAAAATTATTCTCATTTTCGGTACTCAAACTGATGATGTGTTCAAATTCTGTACTGTAAATGAACCATATTAATAGGACCAGGATTGTTACCTGGTACAGAACTACCAATTTCACTTGAGATACACATCTTCTGATCAAGTTACTAAGCTTTTTCCTAATGTGACAAACTGTACTAATGCAAAAACACAATTGTGGAGGAGTCTGAGATGGTGTGGTTGTGCCAAATAATCATAAAAACATACAACAAAACGAGGCCTACACTGAGGCTACAACTGAAACAAAATACAAACAAAAACTCACTTTTCTATAAATGGAGCTTAACACAAACTAGAAAATTCCCGTGGAAATTTTTGAAGTGCCGAGTGGGCTGTTGCCATTAGCTGCTAATATTAGCAATTAGCAGCCTGTTGATGATTCTGCGGTGAACAATCTTGAGGATGATGACTCTTTCAGCACACTCTTTGAGGAAGTCAGACATGCTAATGCTGTCACTAATGCTACCACCAATTTCTACCACTAAAAATTAGCATTAGCCGCTAATGTTATCAATTTTAGCATTGGTTTAGTGTTAGCATGTCTTTTAAGCCACTAAAAATTAAGTAGATGCTAATTGCTAACATGCTAATGCTAACATGCTAATTGTTAATATGCTATTCGCTAACATGCTAATGCTGCCACTAATGCTACCACCAATTTCTAGCTACTAAAAATTAGCATTAGCCGGTAATGTTAGCAATTAGCATGATGCGCTAGCCAATGACAGACAGACACCTGTCATTGTTCAACTTGGGTGCCAAAAGCCAAAATGGCCGCCCCACAGACCAGTTACTTCAGTTAGAAGTTTCCCGAGTGGGCTGTTTCCATTAACATTGCCCCAAAATGGCCGCCCCACAGACCAGTTACTTCAGTTAGAAGTTTCCCGAGTGGGCTGTTTCCATTAACATTGCCCCAAAATGGCCGCCCCACAGACCAGTTACTTCAGTTAGAAGTTTCCCGAGTGGGCTGTTTCCATTAACATTGCCCCAAAATGGCCACGGGAGCAGTTTCTATTTTATTTTTTGCCTAATGTTCTTCTCTTCTCCACACTCTAGCTGATGATGTCATCCACTCTAGGGCGAACACTCCGCGCAATACACACCCATTATAAACCCCGAAATTTGAGTAAAAACCTACACCGCTTTGAGGCTTCATGGTTTAAAAACGGTAAAAGGTGTCGATAAGTGAAGGGAATCTCTGAAGAGAAGACAAGAGTGCCTACGTTTTAAAGTTTAAATGAAGTCTCTGGGTGAAAGTATGCCAGAGCAGTTGATTGTAGAAAATGCCTGTTGATTTTTCGGGGTCTCCCATTCATTTGAATGGGAAATTTTTCGCGTTTTTTCGCGAATAAATTCGCGAAAAACTCACCGATCGCTTATACAAGTAATAGCACGGAATTCGGGATCAAAACACACGTTTCGATATATCATGTGTTGGGGTCCTCTCGCCAGTTCGGGCCGCATTAATCGGCGAAAAATGAAAAATAAAACAACTGCAAAGAAACACGCAGAAGATCAAGATTGGCCTCGTGTCATAGGCACTCGGCACTAATAAAGACAAAAGCACCAACCCTAAAACCTAGTGTGTGTATACAAGGAAGTACTACGTGAATAAGAAAATGTATAGAGTACTCCAAACTTACCTAATCACACTTACTCACTCCACAAACCTACACTTTTCAACTACGAAGTTTCCTAAACAAAGCATTGCACAGAACACAAAACTGTGCAGGCAGGCAGAGAATAAGTATTTGCTCATCTGCCCTTTTACGCATATCAACTTAAGTGACATCTCATTCTTAGTTCATAGGGTTTAATATGACATTGGCCAACTCTTTGTAGCTATAACAGCTTCAATTCTTCTGGGAGGGCATTCCACAAGGTTTAGGAGTTTGTATGGAAAATTTTGACCATTCTTCGGTAACTTATTTTGCACACACAGTGATTCCATTTGAAAAGCCATGTTGCATTTATGTTTGCATCCAATGGGACGTCGCAATAAAATTAGGCATAATGTGTTAATTCCATAATAGGTGATATAGGTTGTTACCTAACAATTTTGGTGTAAAATGACTGCATATATCGGTATCGGGTGATATCGGTATCGGAAATTAAGAGTTAGACAATATCGGAATATCGGATATCGGCAGAAAAGCCAATATCGAGCATCCCTAGTTACAATTATTAATTTTTACATTTTTTTTAAATTCCTGGAGCTTAGCAACAATTTGGGCATTTCTACTAGGCAATTTGTTGGTCGTTTTCCAGTCCAGTCCAAACTACAACTCACTTATAAACTGTATAATATAATATAATAATGAGCAGTAGTATTTAGTCTCATTTAGGTCGTACATGATTTGCGGTTGGCCCTGGACCTCCTCCTCTCTCTGGGCTGGGTTCTTGTTCCTGGACCCTGAGTGGCCGACCTCACTATACGCTCCATGATTTCATCAGCGGCATCATCTCGGCATATCTGAGCGTCCTCCACTGCTGGCGTCCATGGCTGCATAGTGCGACCTGCATGAGGCGATGAAAGCTTGTGCATCAGCAAAGAAACCCTTCTAAATTCACAAACTCCAGCAGGGAAGCTCATGTCTTTCTCACCTCCTCGCCCAGGTCGTGATCTTGTCCGTGTCCGAAGGCCCGGCACCCCACTTCCCTCCTTGTCGCCGCCACTGAGGCTGGTTCTCAGCACTGCCTTCATGTGTTCATGCTCTGCGGCATCCTCCGCATGGCCCAGAGCCTGAGGTTGCTCACTCTCCTGGCTGCCACCGGGGACACCGCTGTTGGTGCTTGAGCCATAGCGACCACATTGCTGGGGGAAATAGAATGAAATAGGATAAGAATTTGGCAGCTTGTGCTATAGATAAGTTGGACAAACACGCTCAAGAAAAAACTGTGAATGTTACACTGACTATGATATTTTTGTTTTTGAATCAGTCAGATGTTAAATGAACACTTTAGAAACGTTAGTGAATCCATGCACAAACAGGCAGACATGCTGGCACACATGTTGATACCTCACGCTCCTCTTCATCATCAGACTACAGGAGAAGTAAAGAGTGAATGTCAAACAACAGATCAGAGGAAAGGAAGAGTAAACAGTGAACTAGCCTTGGAAAAAGAAGAAGAGGAGAAAAACAGACTGAACATCTCTGAGTGTGTCTGTGTGTCAGGGATTTAGTGTGTGATGCTCACAGGAGAGTTAACGTCCATGATCATCTTCCCTCGGGTCTTATTGCGCTCACGATGGTCGGCTCGTTTCTGTTTCTGCTGCAGCACACGTTCTCGGGTGGTTCGGTACTCCAGTGCAAACTCGCTGAGGATTTTACTGAACCTGTGGACGCTGATCTCTCTCACACTGTAGGGCGGATGACCGAGGAACAACAGGAACGAATGGAACCTAGGTGGTGAATTTCATGTTGTAGGTTGTAAGTAAAAGCATACTGATGGTAACATTTGATTGTAGCTAGTTCTTATTCGTCATTTTGTACTGTAATTTGGGTTTCACTGGATTTATTTTAGTAGTTGGGAGGGGACCTACCTGTTGATGATTCTGCGGTGAACAATCTTGAGGATGATGACTCTTTCAGCACACTCTTTGAGGAAGTCAGACATCTTCTGCTTTAGCTGGGGCTTCATCTCATGCTTGGCGATCACCTTCAGGTGGTCCCATGATGCTTTGCAGCGCCGCTCCATCTGACACAGGTTCTCCTGCAGCTGGTCAAAGTCCACCTGACGGAAAAGAAATGGAAACAAACAAATGTCCATCAAAAAGGACTCTGATAAACTGCTGCGTATAAAACAGCTGATTCTCCATTATAAAGCTTTCCGTATCAGTTTAGCGAGATCACCTAACACATCCTTAACATCTTCATGTGAATGTGTGATTGTTAGGTTTGGTTTGGAGACAATTTCAACAAGCCAACATGAAGTATAAACAAATAAAGTTTCAAAAGAAGCATGATAAGCAAATATTAGACTTCCCAACATGCACTGTTTGAATGTTTAAATACTCTAGAGACACTAAAACTTGCCACATGTATTTACAACAACAAACTCAGTGTAGTTGTTTCTCCTAACGGCGATAAAAACAAGCCCCTTCTCCATGTATGAACTGTGGTAAAAGTGTTTCCAGCAACTTCTGATCCTGAGAACTTTATTGATCTTGTTTCCTCAACTCATCTCTTATACATGTATGTAGGGAAGCTAAATGCATGTACACACGCTTTCCATTAGTGAGTGTGATTCATACTTTTGCAGAACGCGTGATGGCCCCTATCTCAGAGTAGAGGTCAGTGCTCTGGGGGAAGTTTTCCACCACTGCAGAGCAAGCGTGATGGAGCAGAGACTGCTTATGGACCGTGTCCTTTACTTCTGGAACTTTCTCCAGATATGTCAGCTCGAAGCCTTTAGCCTGGAAAACGAGAATCAAATTTAAAAATGCCAAAAGTGACTGTGAGCAGAGAATGTCAAATTGTAGTTGTAAATGTGTGATGTAATTTTTAATCCACAAATTACAAGCTTAAAATTCACACTCCATAAAAATCACTGACAAAGGAAACATATCATTATGTCCCTGTATGACGATGTAAATGGCCATGACTCACATTGGTGCCATTGAGGAAGTTTCCAATTGAGAGTAGAGTAGAGAGGATGTAGCGCAGGGTTTTATTCTTCTCCAGCTGCTCCATACCCTCCTTTAAATCCTGAAGCGGCTCTGCTACTTCCTGGGAGGACATCATTAGCTGAGTTAATTAAGACTTCCAAAAACCTGTGTTTCAGTCAGTCAGAACAGGTGCACCTTGTCTCCCACCACATTAAAGGTTGCCGCTTTGGATATCCTTAGCTATCAAAGGTGTTTCTGATTACGTGAAGCGTTTGTTTTTGTGCAGCACGTCTCATGGTGTGTTTGTGTGCCTGCATGGTAAGTTGTCCCACTACTGAACCTTCGGGAGCGCCGCCCTTTTGAACGTGTGGTTGGGGATCGTGTGTTACATGGAGAGATTAAAGACAACTGCATCCTGCTGGAAGTTGTAAAATTTACAGGACAACAACAGAGGTGCGGCATGTTTCTCATTCTCTGAGTTCTGACTTTGAACTTTACCTCCCGGACGCATTTTTTGCTTGAGTACAACATGGTGTGCCAGAAGATTAAGAAGTCGGGGTACTGCTAATAAGCGTGCATATTTTGCTGTGATGTAACTGATGCTTTGCGGATGTTGTTTGTGCTAAAGGTATGTTGGTACTTACTGACATGGGTGTAAGGCACCACACAAAAGCACACATGCTGTGCACATTTAGTCAAAACCTCTATGGTGCAGAGTTCTTAGTTATGACTGTTTTTGCTTTAATAAAACTACTTTCTCTTGTTGAGAACTATTTTTAATTTGTATCTGGTCATGGCTTTGATTCAGCTTCCCCTCCCTTATATTTCTTTGAAAAGCATCTTCCACATTATTTCATACTCTTGTCGATTCATCGTTAGTACTGTATCGTTTAGTAGCAAAGTTCCATGTTTTAACAGACCTTCTCTGTTGCTTCATAGTCCATCTTAAAGGCCCAAAGCTGGAGTCTGGCAGACAGCTCACTGATGGAAGACAGCGTGAGGAGAAACTGCTCTGCAGAGCCCAGAGGGACATCAGGGTTGGCCAGCTGGGCTTCCTGGATCTTCTGCTTCTCTTCCTCAGTTGGGATCATCGTCAGGATTTTCTGGAGATGCAACGATAGGAAAGAAATATATATATGCATGGTAAGTCCGAAGAAGGATTTGGGAATCACTTGTTCCCTTTTCACCGTAGTTGAACCTCTCACCTCTATGCCCTCCTTGTTCAGAGCGTACTCGTCAAAGTTTAGGATGGCCGTCTTGATGGTGCGAGGTGGAGGCAGAACCGTCAGGCCGATGTTGATGGCATTGCTTCTCTTAGAATCCAAAACAATGATCTCCTGACGTTTGCCGTCAGCTGCTGTTTTCTAGCACACAAAAATACACAGAGAGTCAATGCTGGCTCACATTCTTTCTCCCTCCTCTCTCTCTCTCTGTCTCTTTTCTCAGTGTGGTCTGTTTTATGGGCTTGTGCGGATTAGAGGGACCATCACTCAGGTTGCACTAATGACAACTGTATGGACTATATGGGTAGTGGGATCAGGAAATGCCAGTACAGCTTAGGTATTTATTGTATGTGTAAGTCTGTAGACATATTGTTATTAGATGTGTACATTAATAGCTATTATAGAAGGAACTTATACTGTGTCACTACATAAGAGTGGGAGCTAAGACTTAAAAAATCACACACTCTCCACATGGAGACCTGGGGACTCACAACATTACTCTGTACTCTTAACATAATAGTATTTTATAGAATCAGAATAGCTATTGTTAATGTTACTACCATTAGGTAGGTGAAAACTGGTTTCAACTTTCAACTAAGAGAATATTGAAGAGCTCGGCTTGCAAACTGACACCGCTGACGAGAAACAACTGGTCCACAATGGAGCTGTTAAACTGGTCGCTGAACGCAATTGACAGAGTGTTCTCAACACGGAAGGCGAGTTCTGGTGAACCCAAATGCCCGGAGGGGACTTTCCAGGCGGGCTACACCATGGATGGATGGGAAAAGTGGAGAGTCCTGTGCCTTGCCGTACTGGATGTGGAGGATGTGGAGGATGTGTACCTGTTTGTGAGTACAACAATTGGAATGCTCGCATTGGGATTTGGATTGTTTTATGCTGTACCGGGAAGTAAGAAAGACTCGGGAGGATTTGGCGAAGATAAGCTCTGAGATAAGGAAATTGGACATGGAGGGTTAAATGGAAAAAACGGGCTCTGACACCATCTCAACTAAAACACCATCTCAACTAAAATATAAACATGACAACTGTCAATTGGACGACATGGATAATGGACTATAACACGCCAGGCGACTAGAAGAGACTGTTGTTCACTTATGACGGAAGAATATGGACTCTGTGCAAACACACATGTAATCTGTTTTTGACTGTCCTAAGCCGAACTGCAGCTATGCGTTCATCTTCTGTTGTAATAGTTCAAATGAAAGAAACCAAAAAAAAAAAAATATATATATATATATACAGTATATATCTGAATTTTGTACTGGTGGGTAATGGGGGCGGACTAGATAAGCTTTGGCTTCTCCCGCTTTCCCTTTCGGCCAGGTCACTTGTACTCATGTTGATGTTGATGTGTGATTTGAATTGACTTGCCCGAAATAAATAAATAAATAAATAAATAAATAAATAAATAAAACCCTGCAGTCCCTAATCTTTCATATCTAAACCTCGTATTTAATGAGCAAAATTACCAAAGCTAAAGAAGTGAACAAAGAAGAATGTCACACTGTTTAATATTCAAACTGCACACCAGTGACAGCAGAGCTGCCATTCACTGTGATCAGCCACATCAGTATAAATGCTACACCCCAGTTGTGAGCTGCATCTCTCCTCAACTTCATGTGTGATGGCAGATGAATGGAGAAATAAATAATAGCACATTCCTTTTAATGTCTTTAGGATTAACATTATTCAGTATTATATAGGTGTCCCAAGCCTCTCTAAACTCTTTTCAGTCACTGTTTGTGTACCTTTGTAACAGGCATTTCCTTAGACTTGGTCTCAAACAGGTGTTCCAGTTTGGCTGTGTCCATCTTTACTGGTTCCAATTTGGACCAGAATGAGTCTCCACTCCGCTTGTAGTCCCTGTACTGGCAGTCTGTTGGACGCACCTGATCACAAACAGAGAAAGAACAGCTTGCATGAGGTAGAAACTCCCATTTTCTACAATAAAAAAGTTAGCAGCAACAGGAATATGCTGAGTGAGTCATCGCGTCTGATGAATCAGACTCACTGGTTAATGGAACATGCATTTTTTTTAAGAACTCTTTATCTTGGTTGTTTGCAAGGTCTTCTGCCCAAATATGTAGTTCACATGGAGTAAAACTAATTCTGTAATTTCAGTAAAAAAGCAAAACTCAAAGTCTGCAGTCTATGCCTTGGATTCATGTCTGATACAATAAAGAAATCCTTTATGGTAGCAATCTAGTTTTGACTGAAAGCAGGTGTATAACTGTATAAAGACTGTATTTTTCCATGTGTCCTAAAACCCTCCAACGTACCATCTTAATGACGATTTTAATGTTTCGACTCACCTCACTCCAGAAAAGTCTGATGGTCTTCTTCTTCTTGTTGAAGAGAGGCGGCTCAGGGGGAGGAGGCGCTGGAACTGTAGTGCTAAATGAAGGAGGAGGTGGTGGCCTCATAATGCCAGTTAAGGGCGGGGGTGGAGGGCAGGTGCCTAGCATTGCTGGGGGTGGCGGGAAACAGGGTGGAGGAGGTGGCGGAGGCGGGAGGTCACTGCACCCTCCCATCGAAACGGCATCCAGAATGTCCTTGTCATCCTCCTCCGTTAGGTCGGTGAAGTTGATGTCCCCGATGCGCAGCTCTCGAGGGCTGGCTAGCAGCTGGTCCCAGATCGTGTCTGACTCCTTTTTGGGTGGAGCAGGAATGGGCTCATTGTCAGGACTTTCCATGTGCGGGATGGGCGAGCCAAGCCCCTTGATCAGGTCTCCAAACCGCTCAGCAAACTGACGGATGCTACCGCGGTTTTCTGACTTGTCGTCATTCTCGCTGTTCTCCTGGTTGTTGCCCAGTTCTTCATTAGCTTCCTGATGTGTCTCACTGTCCTCTCCGTCTCCTTTCTCTTTCTCCTTCTCCACTTCCTCTTCTTCCGCCTCCTCATCACTTGGCTTCTTATTCTGGGAGTACAGCATGTCCAGCATGAAGAGTTTACTGTTGAGGAGTTTGTTGCACTTGTCATTCACCTCTGCCTCCTTACAGCCTGAGAAATAGGATGATGGGAATAAGAAAAGAAAATGGATGTTGGAATGAATACACACTGCATGTAACTGCATGTCCATTGACTGGGAGGTTGTACACCAAAGAATATTACTATACCATCAGAATGAATGACAAATACGGTATAATATATGGTATAGTATTACTTAGGTATAAGTATATGGTATGGTATAATATAATATAATATAATATTATATTGCAAAGGTTGCAAAGAAATTCCGAAACAAAATATTAAACTCCGACACTGACTCTGAGTGGAATACAGACTACCAACCATTCTCACTGTTCCCTCTCTCCTCTCTCTCGAGAGTGCTGCTAGCAGAGGAAATGCTGGAGGCTGAGCAGTTGTCCTTCTCGTTCACTTCCTCATTCTGTCGTTCTTTGTCGCTCAGGATGCCACTGTCCTCCTCAGGCTCCTCTTTCTCCTTCTCCGGCTCTGTTTTGTGTTCCTTGACTTCTTCCTCCTCTTCCACTCCCACTTCCTCCTGCACTTCCTCGCCTTTCTGCTCTTCCTCCTCCTCTTCGACCTCTTTTTCCTCTGTTTCTATGCTGGTACTGGATTCATCAGCTTCTCCTATAACAGTAAGTCAGTATTATTTTTAATCTCTCAGAACTGGATTTAGTTTGTATGGGAGCTGCAGCCATTCCCATGGAAACACACTGGAAGATATACAGTAAAACTTATCTGTAATGAAACACTGAAACACATGAAATGTCTTTTGAAGGTATCTTTGTGTAGACTGCATTCACAGACACACATTAAAAGGAAAAACAAAATCACACACTCACACATTACTAATGTAAACAATATGGCAGATACACAAAGCCAGGTAGTGGCAGGACCAGGATATTAACAGGAAATGAGGAATTAAGTTCCTGTTTACATCAAAACACCGTCACGCACACAGTACACATACGTAATTCAACAGTACAGGCCACGCAGTGATGGAGGCAGGGTTAGAATAACATCACGCTGAGGCCTCATACACCCGTGTACTTGATCTACAGTACCTCAGCTTGTGACTGCACATGCACTCCAATACAAGGCTGTTTTCTTGCGCAAGATGTTTTGGCAACACACTTTGAAAAAGGTCTTTCAAAACCCACCTGACCCTTTCACCCACATCCTCTCGAGCCCCTCTCGTGGTGTCACCTCCTTTCCCCAATAATTGTCTACAATCTTTTTCCCTTTTGCTCACAACTGCCTTTTAATAGAAAACGTAAGCAGGAAAGTGAAACAGTTTAAGCTTAAGAATGATTGCGGGGCACACGGTTGGGAACTAAATGGACAACATTCAGGTTTTAATTATAACTCTCCAAAGCTGTCTGAACTAAGAAAAACAATCACGAACAGACTCATTGATAAATGTATGCAGTGATAAATGTAGCTCACTTTTGAAGCCATTTACCATGGGCTTTTTTAGTCTGTCAGTGTATCTACTAGCTATGTATATAGTTACATATAGTTTCATAGGAAACCCATCATAACTGTTCATACATTTATCATTCCTGGGAGTAAGGTCAGACAAAACATAGAGAACAAATAAACAAAAGCAGGCACTTCTGGCATTTTGGCATTAGAGGCCACACATCAACTCCTCATCAATGTCACATTTCTATACCTTTCAGTTGTATAATAATGTCTATAAACGTTTTGTGCAAAGAACGAAGCTCACTGAAATGAGAGGAGCAGTTCTTGTATTAGTTTTTGGAGTGTGTTGTATTAAACAGCACTTGTGGTGGCTTATTCAAATATGTGCGCCACCAAATCAGGCAGAAATTGTATCTTACAAGTTTAAGTGTATATGTCTTGTCATCCAAGACATTTTACAGTTTGCTAATAATCCACATTCCCAGAATTGCTTTAATCAATCAATCAAGCAATTTCCCTTGTGGATCAATAAAGTTTATCTAAGTCTAAGTCTAATCAACCTGACAGGTCAGTCCACTCACTCAAACATTGTTCTGAGTTGTCTTACCAGCCTCAGATGGAGTGACGGGGGCCTCAGCATCAAGTTCGGCCTCTGCGTCCTCCTGAGAGGCGAAGGATGATGGGGTGCTGCTGCGTGATGACGAGGGCCAGGCGTCTGAGGGTTCAAAGGTCAAGTTGAGGTCAGGGTTAGTCCTTGACACCCGGACACGCTCCTTTTCGTATTCCTCCGCAGCCAGGCGCTCCACGTTCTTATACCTGGAGAGGGAGACAGAGAAAGGATGAAAGAGGTAAAATCTGAGTCTGAGACAATGCGTCTTCTGTCTTGCTGTTCTCAACAGAGCTGTTCTCAGTGTTGGTTTTTGCCATATTTCCCTCACAACTACTCTAGGTGCCCAAATTCATTAAAATCTCACAACATACAATGTTTACTACTCATTTTCTCCTCTGCAGCTGCCATGCCATCACCTCTTCACATTATAATCCCACCTCACTAATCGTCCACAAAGGATTCACTGCATTCATTACTCCTGCTTCTCCTATCCTAACAAGCCAAATGCTCAGCTTTCACCAGCAGTTCGAAAAGGCAACATGAAGGAATTTAAAGAAGAAGAGATAGTGTGAGGAAAACACACAGAGAGGAAAGGACAGGAGAAAAGAATGGGTAGAAGTTAATGTTAGTTTGGCTGTAGTTTGGAAGTCTAAACATCAGAAGTGAATCAGAATAAACCTGTTCAAGATGTGCCTGGTTCGGCTCTCCTCCCTTCTCCATTTCCCCTCTCCTTCTGCCTCTCTCTTATTCACTTCCTCCCTCTCTCCTTCTACCAAACTTCACCATTCAACCTGCTGGCCAGAACAGATTTAGGGCACTGAGTCAACCCTCTCTCTCCCTCTCTCTCTCTCTCTCTCTCTTTCTTTCTTTCTTACTCTAACCCCTCCTCTTTCCCACCGTACCACGAATGTGTGGAGCTTCTGTTCAGAGTTCATTAGCATCAGGCCACTTCAGAGGTCTTAAGAAACCAGATCCTTATACATGGATGTGTGTGCATGCTGGTGCGTATGTGCGTGTGATTAAGGATGAATTGAGTGAGCCAACTGTGTATTGTGTGCCTTAATGTGGCTCAAATCTTTGCGCCTACTGTATGTCCTTACATGCTTAGAAATAAAATATGTTGACTGAAAGTTGGCAGGACGCTAATATATCTGTGAGCAGTGTTTATGTTCATAAATTATTCTTTGAAAGACTACTGTACTCTGTATGTGTGTGCTAAGCTATTACCAAGTAATACTAATATGTATTACCACATTTTTTGACACCTCCATTTAACTTCATACACTAAGAAAGTACTGTAGTTTGTGTTCGTTTTGTAGCCTTAAATCTAATAAATCTGATGAAAAAAAAACAATCTTAAAACATGATCCTGCTTAAGAGAATGTAAAATAGTTTAATTTAGAATCAAGAAAAACTGTGACATACTACTTGTAATGCATAAGACTTGCAGAATACATTTTGCAGAGGTCAAAACTAAACCTGGAGTATTAGGAACAATATACTACAGGCTGTGAGCTGGAACCTGTTTGTAGCTGGAGCTTTTATATTCCTGTATTTCTTTTCCACTTTTAGTAATGCAAATGACACACAGTGCAGTGCCTAAAGCTACATGCTAATGCTAAAGATGATGTTAGCATGGTTATCTATTTTGTGTCTGTTTTTGTGTCCCTCACAGCTGCGGCTGTGTGGATAAAAGAACTTTGTAGTGGAGGGGAGATGAGGAGGTGAGGTGAAGTAAAAATTTGCCTGTCTCATACTTGTCTACCTTCTTTGTTGAGTCAATTCTCAGTCTATCTTTCTTTCTCTCTATTAAACATTTTTTTCTTGCTTTGACCATTCATTCAATATAGCACTCAATGTAAATGTGTCATATTTGAATAAACTGTGTTTTAACCTGAGGGTGAAAGAGATCTGTAAAAAAAGAAAACTGTATTTCACACAGTACACATATGTAAATATAAGTCATATTTCATATTTATGAAATACTGTGATGACTAATACAGTGGATACTCCTCATGATTGTGACCTCACATGCCCTCATGAGTAAATCTCTTGCTTCCTGTGATTTCCATCTACACATAAACATAGATTTACTGGCCTCATGAAAATTCTTGTTGCATGTGTTTGAGTGCACATGCGTGAGAGTAACAACAGTGGTTGTGTACGCGCATGTGCATGCAGTGTGAAAAGCTCGACAAATCCAGCAATCTGATTTTCTCACAACATGCCGCCAAAACAATCAGGTCCTTGGCAGCAGTTAATAGAGCCCCTTAAGAAAGAAGAGCAGGAAGAGAGAGCAGTGAAAGCTGGTTCCAGTCTCTGGCAGAAAAAGGGCACCTTTTTAACTTGAAAACAATTACACTACCACCAAGCTAACCAAACCACCAGCGCACACATATTCCCAGAGGGTTCAGCTGTTCTGTGTTGTTTTGATTTTGTGCACACACTTACCTCTCCTCCCGTGCAAGCCTGGCCTCTTCCATTTTATCCACATAACCGCGGCTGTAAGGGACACACAAACAGACGATTTTAAAAGATAGTAATCAGGCCGTAGTCCTCAGTAGAGTGAGAAACAACATGTGTACACAACTTGCATGCAAGCAACCCATTTTGTCATATTCTTTTTTTCACAGCAAAAACTCTTCTTGGAGGCAATTCATGAATGAAATAATTCTGAGTAATACTTGTGTGGATTTTGATGTATTTTTCCATACTTTGTAATTTACTGTCACTTAAAATCTAATTTCTCAGTATTCTTTCTTTGAAATATTACTAGAAAAGTTCACCTCTCTTAGTCTAGTATAGTACACATGAATGGCTTGGAGCAGTTGTACGATGTCTTCCATTGCTGTGGACAGATGTTTAACATATACAAAACCCTTCTGAGATCATGTGCAAGGTGCACATGATGCATTTCAAAAACTGCTTGGCACTCATCTTCATTATTTTGTAAACACAGCTAGGCAGGCCTCACCTGTGCTTGTTCCTCTCCTCTCTTTCTATCTTCAGCAGTCTTTCCTCTCTCTCCACGCGGCGGCGCTCTCGCTCAGCTGCCAGAGACTCTTGGTGTTGTCTATAGGAGGAAGACAGAAGACCTCCCAAAGTGGGCCTGAAGCAGAGCATGCAAGTAAAGGGGGGGGGCTTTAATAATGTTCTTGTATAAATATGTCCTTGTTTTTCTGCTTTAACACAACGCATCTGCGCAACATGTATCATTTAGAAAGACTTAGATGCATTCACTTCATGATCATGACTATATCACTGGGCTGCACACAGCCCATGTTTGTTGTGAGTTTGTTCAAATTTGTCCAAGCAAACACATGTGAATATGTACTTGTATGTGACACGGTACAGGAGTGTGTATCTTAAGCACGTTTCCATCCATGTGAGGAGGCACATGTTGGAGCAGAGGCCTCTTACCTTGAACTGGTAGGTGTATTTGAGGTGCTGAGAGAGGAGTAGGACATGAGACCTCCATTCCTGGGAGAGGAAACGAGAGGGGGCGAGAAATTAGGTGACGCTGAGTGACCTCTCCAGTCGCCCAGGTTACACGACACCACATCTACTAACTGATCAGCGCAAAACTTGTGCCGACACACTGTAGTGACACCTGGTTACATAACAGGAATGCTGTTGTTGCACCAACACTAGAGTGACCCTAATTAGCAACTGCATGCTGTGATATTTACTCTGTTATGTGTCTGAAAGATTCCAGGGAAGGTGTCTGTCCTCACTTACCGTGTTTAGAGGTTAAATATTTATGTAATGTGGTGATACTAAACCAAAAGTATATTGACTGGTTTGAACCCTATTAGCATCTGCTTCCTAATAATTATAACTGAAATTGAATTACACAGATTGCAAGCATTACATTTCTGCTGTATGTCTGCACATGTTATTCATTAACAAGCCTGTAATCTGAAATATCTAACAGAAGCAAGTGCTGTATAGATTATGTTTGAATCATATGGAAATAAAGCAAGAAAAAGTATAACTCAGCAAAAGTGGAAAGTGAATTGGGGTGGTGTCGCGATAAGGATGAGGAAAGGCAAAGTATTAAAGTAAGAAGAGAGGCTACAAAGATACAGATTGAGAATATAAACAGGCATCTATGCAAACAGCAAAGTTCTCGTGTTCTCGAAAAGAGGGGAAAAGTCAGCACTGGGAAACAAAGTGCAGAACAAGTGTGGATTATCGATGCAGTGGCAGAACTAAGAATAGAAATGTGAAAGAATGACAGGTGATAATAAGAGAGCTGGCAGATTCAAGGTGTGAAGGGTGTGAGGACTGAAAAGAAGTGGTGAAAAGGGGAAGTGATGAATAACAAAAGTGGTGTAAAGAAATCCAAGCTGGTGCTGAGATAAAGTCACAAATAGAGGTGGAAATCCAAAAGTAAAAGTGGAACACCAAAGGGAGAAAAAGAAAGCTTCGTGAATTCATGGGTGACTGTTCTTCTGAACGTCTGACCTGGGAGATGTCGTTTTGGGTGGGTCCTCACTGGGTTTAGCTGGAGCCGAGGGTGAGGTCTCCTCATCAAAATCGTATGAGAAGAGGTGAAAGGGTGTGTGAGGCAAGTAAGGCAGGCGGTCAGGCGAAGGGCGAGAGCTGCCACGTGATGGTGGGCTGACCTCCTTGGTTGCCGGGACAGTGACTATAGACTTTTTCCTGGCCAACAGGGTGGCCAGGAGGGACGGCTGAGCTGGAGGGCTGACAGTGCAGGAGACGGGTGGAGAGGAGGTGGATGTCGAAGGGGAGGAAGTGGGTGTTGGAAGTACTTCTGTCCTACTCCTCTCTTCTTCCTCTTTTAAATACTCTTTTCTGGTAGTGATGGTGATGGACTGAAGAGTTGTTCTGTGAACGATGGATGGAAGAGGTCTAGCCGGACTAGGAGCAGAAGGATGGGTTGAGAGAACTGGGAAAATGAAAGACTAGCATTGCACTGATAGTAATAACTACCAGGAACTGTATACAGACCAAACCAGAGCTCAGACCAACCAGATATTCAATACAAATCTGTGACAGGATAAATATTTAATACAGAGCTCCATGAAATCTAAGAACAGGACATTATTTATTATTATTTCCATGTTACCACCATGTCCTAATATACCTGAGGGTGGTCTGATTAGCCCCCTCCTGCTCATCATCCGAATCAGACTCAGTCACAGGAGTCTCCTCTTCCTCCTCCTCCTCTTTGTCATTCTCACATTCCTCCTCTCTATGGAGGTGTTGGAGAGGGAATGCAGAGATTTAAAGCAAGGATGGAGAGATGGAGAGACGGTGCAATGCGTAAAAATTGCATGAAAATGCAAATCTCCACAGTAATAAAGAAAAAAAGTGATGGAACTCAGAAAAGGAAAACATTTAGGACACTTAAAGACAGCATGCAAGGACATGGCATCTACCAGATCAGGATAGGCAGAAAAGCAAAAGGATAACAACAAGACACAACACTGAAATGGAACAGGATAAACGGTGAATGGAATGGAGTGGATCACACACTCCATGCCTCCCATTAGGTACCTTCACATGAGGACAAGAGGAAAGGAGGAAGGAATGCTAAAAGGAGAATGATCCATAGCCTAAAGACTGACTCCAGATCAGTGTCAGCAGACTGCTTTGTACAGTGAAACCAGATGAGTCTGGTTGCAGTTGAGTCGGTTTGCATTCTGTTGCCAGGTGTTGTTCCACAAGACCAGAGCCATGTGTGTGTGACGAAATGAGAGAGCCAGTAAAAGTTCTGTTTGTTTTTTCTATGTGTGCATGCGTAATATGAAGCAGGATGTAAGGTCTGACATAAACAATGTTCACCCATTGATTCAAACAAGTCATATGCAAACAGATTTGACACAGTTAACTATATTTTTACACCTCTGTTCCAAGATTCACCTTACACACTGACTGACGATGAAGAGACATGGAGGAGGCCCATAATAGCAGTGATTGTGCTACAGTGAAGGAAAAGACAAATGGACGACATAGCCAGATAGCCAGAGTCCAACCCAAATTCCTATTTTTGTGCAAATACACACAGCACCGAAATAAGCCTGTGCTGGTTTAACAATGTGTGCGCTTGTATTAGAAGTACAAGCAAACCCTGAAGGCGTGTGCTGATGCTGAGAACTACTTAATATCTATTAGTGGAGCAGGAGTCTGCATTAGTTGCAGAAGGAAAACCCACGCGGGAACGTGAGTGGCGGGGACACACTCTTGGCTGTTATAGCATTTATGTGAGGAGCAGAGGTCAAAGAGGTCAGCAGCTGACCTTTTTAAATTGACGTTTTAACTTACATGGATGGAAGGAAACCTGACAGTGCTCTGTGGCAGAAAGAGTCACAACTTCTCTTTAAGCTCAGTTAATACTGTACATGTGCAACACAAAATGATATTTCTTTATACTATTATTTATACTACTATTTCTTTATGTTCTGCTGTGACGCCTTATCCCCTTATCACAAAACAGCTGGTGGAGACACTCCTCCATCTTCCTGTCACTCTCACCTCTCGCTCATGTCCTCAGCTCTGTGTCCACTGAAAGGCTGGAAGCCAGCTCTCTGTGGTGATGCAGGGCTGCAGGGGGAGGCCTGACCAGATCGCCCAAGAGAGGCCCTGCGACTTCGCCTCCTCTCCAGGCCACGCTTTTTGTCTCCTCCTCCGAGGCTGGCCCTTCTCCGGTCTCGCCGCCCCATCGGTGGAGGCTGGCTGTCATCATCACCGTCTTCATGCCTTAGGGTCATCTGAAGGAGAAAGTTAAAAGGGATGTGACATGAGAGGGTTGATGGATGTTTGGTGTCAAACTGCATCATTCTTATAACATAAGCAACAATTCAGCTGACATGTGATCTATGATAAAAATCCACAATCTGTGTTTGCGCCTCGAACCTCGTAGATGTTGAGCTGCTCAACCAGGTCAAGATCGGTCCCTTTCCGTCCAAGATGTCTTTGGGAAACTGTCTCCATTCCTTGTTCCTCCAGACCATCCACCATGTCGTAGAAGGAGTCCTGGTCTGGAAGTGCTGCAAGTGTCTACAAAAAGAAATTATTCTTTCAATAATTTTGAAAACTCAATAGATTTCACAGGGGTTGAGGCTGTGCCATCAAAAACAAGTAGTGTAGCCTATATATTGTGAACAGAAGAACAAACTCAAAAAAAGCCAAGTTTTTATTTATTTAAATTTCTAATTCTATGGTTATGAATGAAAAACATGATGTGCTTTCAAGTAGCCATTGCCATATTAAAGGAACATTTTATTGTATTCCGTATTTAGTATAAGTATATAAGCTGGATATGTATACCTTATTGATAAGGGTCATGGCATAGACCAGCAGCTCTGTGTCCACTCCATCCTTCTCATGCAAAATCTCCATAGCATTGGACCATGGCGTGCAGCCTGGATATCAGGTCAAAAAGGAAACTCTAAATTACTTTCTTGCTATCCACACAAACTAACTCTACGTACTGATCTAAAAAGAAATCAAACCATCAATAAGGGAAACAGAATAATCAACAACAGCAGCCCCTCTGTCACTTCAGTTATTTGCACCTCTCTTTGTGTCCACAGATGTGATGGCTTGTATCAGCAGTGGGGTGTTGGATTCAGAGTATTCCACAAATACCAGCAACAGCTTCAGAGCTGTTTTCACCACCAGACGGAACTATGGAAGGAAATACAAATACATATATAAATAGATGTTGTTTTTTTTGGGAAAATGTATATCCAAATGGAAGCATCATGGTATTGTCTGTGTTATGTGCACCATTATAGCCAACAAATCACACAGTTCATATACACACTTATGTATTTGTTTGTCTGTGTTTGTGTGTGTTGTTGTATAGCTATTTTTCTGAGGACCAGTTTGAGGTTTACACCATCAAAGTGATGACACTTCTGCAAAGTAAGGACATTTTGGCCAGTCCTCACTTCGTTACAAGGCTGTTTGAGGGTAAAGACTTGGTTTTAGGAAAAAAGGTTACAATTAGATTATGGTTAGGGTAAGGGACAAGGGGAAATCAGTATGTCAATGAATGTCCCGACAGAGATAGCAATACTGTGAGTGTACTTGTGTAGTTGTGGGAATGTTCACACAAATCTGTTTCACAGAGACTCGCCTCCTTTTTATGGTCAAAAAAGCCCCATACCATAAATTATGAAATTTTAGGGCGATGACTTGGTTTACAGTTAGGGTAAGATTAGTAATTTTAGGGCAAGGGTTACTGCCGTACAAGTAGTGATTATGGCAGGAGTAAGAAATAAGATCCAGGAAGTGAATACAGAGCTAGTCATTGTATTGTCCTCTGAATTACTAGAAACACAACTTTATGTGACTGTACAGACCCTGCACACTGCATATTGTGTGTGCATGAATGTAATTCTCTAAACAATAATACAAGACATACAATACCATATCATCCTTGCTTTTATATGTCCCTCAAGGAGAATACATAAAATATGTTTTAAAAAACCTAAAACTATGCAAACAAAGCACTGCAATTAAGACTAATATTTAATGTCTAAAGCAGAAGTAGACCTTAATAAAATAAAATACCACACAACCAAGGAAACAGATCCAGACACAGAGTTCAATCAGAAGCAGATGTGTTTGTGTGTTACTTTGGATAAAGGCTAAATATAAGGCTCTCCAAACAATGGATGGTTAGCTCAGAGCCGACTACTGGCTGTTTGAAGTGCGTGCTAAGACTATTTTTCTAAGCATGCTTGGCCATACCTTTGAACCAACAAGAGTGTAGAGCCACTGGATTGTCTCAGGGTGGCCAATTACACCGTTCATACCGTCCACATATAGCATTATCTGTCCCAGGGCTGAGAAAGAGGGTGGAGAAGGAAACATGTGAACAGGTATAGAATGATGACTCAGCACCTATAATAAAATACAAGCACCAAATGGCAACTTTTTACAGGACAGTAATTGTAAATAAAAGATCAGTGCTGGTCAAGGAACAGTCCTATTGTTTCTTACATTACGGAAAAAGCATATCATGGGCTTAATGTGTAAAACTGATGTTTTTCCTTTGCTACAAAGTATGTACAGTATATGCTGTGGTTGTGCTGAATAATATTCATGCTCAGTGCTTATTTTTACAAATCAGTGTGCTTATACATGAATTAAAAAGTAATAATAAATGAGTTATGCACTATATGTATTTCCTACTTACCTAATTAGGATGATAACGTTACATTTTATCACTGATAAATGACTAATACATGCATTTTCCAGTAAATTTTGTTGTCTAATCCTCAAACCAAATAAGCCCTAACTAATTCAAGTGAGCGAGTATTTGACATCGGCCTCTTGCTGAAGCTTTCATCTGTTGCTGTACATCACAGCACTGCACAGATTACATTACCTAAACCAAGGCTCCAAGTGAAAGTCAGTCACATTAATTATTTCACCACATGTTGAATCTGAGCTTTCTGCAGTTCACACATAATGTAAGCATGAGGAGATAAACTCGGCTCCTTCACGTGGAAAAATTTTAACAATATATGGATTGTGAAGAGCAAATATGTTAGACTGCAACAGAGAAGAATGTAGGAGAGGTGGCTGACAGTAAGCATTTACTGTAACTGAGTTTAAATCTGCCAAGCACCCAGATCAAATGAGCAGATTAAACACTAACTTTAATAAGCCCTTGTCCCTTTCAGTGTTCTTTTTCAAGTGACAGCTTGCTTCACCCTCGATGTGTGAAGGAAGGATACAGAAAGTCTTTCCTTCCTGCTGCTGTTAGGCTCCACAACGAGCTCTCCTAATATGTTATACATGGTGTGTATTATTTGTGTGCTGTGTTATGTCTGTCCCCACCTGCCTGAAGACCGCCACCATCATCCCCATCCCAAAAACGTCCACAGTGACAGGCCTGAATGACTATCGGCCAGTAGCCCTCACCCCGATAGTCATGAAGTGCTTCGAGAGACTGGTCATGGCTCACATCAAGGACTACATCGACGTCACTGTGGACCCACACCAGTATGCATACAGGAAGAACCGATCCACAGAGGATGCCATTTCTTCTGTGGTCCACACAGCCCTCACCCACTTAGAGAGCAAGAACTCTTATGTTCGCATGCTCTTTGTGGATTTCACATCAGCATTCAACACCATCATACCACAGACCCTGATACAGAAACTGGCAACACTCGGACTGAGCTCCACCCTATGCAACTGGGTCCAGGACTTCCTAACAGACAGGCCGCAGTCTGTGAGGATCCACGACGTCTCCTCCTCCTCCATCACCCTCAGCACCGGCTCCCCCCAGGGCTGTGTGCTGAGCCCCCTCCTATTCACCCTGCTCACATACGACTGCTCAGCGATTCACCCGAGCTGTCTGATTGTGAAGTTTGCGGACGACACTGCTGTGGTTGGACGTATCGTGAACAACGACGAGTCTGACTACAGGAAGGAGGTAGAACACCTGGAGGGTTGGTGCAGAGAAAACAACCTCTGCATTAACGTGAAGAAGACCAAGGAGATGATCGTGGACTTCAGGAGGAGGAGCAGACACCTCCCCCCTCCCCTGCACATCGGAGGAACAGCGGTGGAAGTGGTATCCTGCTACAGGTACCTGGGCGTCCACATCTCTGACGACCTCACCTGGAGCACCAACACTTCCTGCCTGATTAGGAAGGCACACCAGCGCCTCTATTTTCTCAGGAGGCTGAGGCGCGCTGGACTGGGGAGCTCAGTCCTGACAACATTCTACAGGTGTGTGGTGGAGAGCGTCCTGTGCTCCTGCATCACAGTGTGGCACGGCAGCTGCTCTGCAGCAGAGAAGAAGGCTCTGCAGAGGGTGGTGAAAGCTGCACAGAGGACTGTGGGACACAGTCTATCCACCACCACGGACATCTACACCTCCAGATGCAGGAAAAGGGCCACCTGCATCAGGAAAGACCCCACCCACCCCGCACACACACTGTTTGTCCCCCTCCCCTCAGGCAGGAGGCTACGGAGCATTAAAAGCAGGACCACCAGACTGAGGAACAGCTTCTTTCCGGAGGCTGTGAGACTGTCAAACGCTGGAGGATCTTCGTAGCCCCCCCCCCCCCCCCCCCCCCCAATAGTGAACAATAGTCACCTCCACGGACAAACTGCATTGCACTGCACGGCCACTTTAACTCATTTGCACACTACCTCAATTCATTTGCACAGGACCATCATAGTCAATTTCATAGTTTTTATTTTAATGTACAGTAGCTAATTTTATTCTCTATATTTATACTTTTTTTATATTTATACGTGTCTTTTCTTTACTTATGGCTTGAAACGGGACCAGAGTAACCATTTTCGTTCCTTCATATGCACCAACATGTGTAGAAATGACAATAAAGAATCCTTGAATCCTTGAATCCTATCAAACTAAAGAATGACTGTATCACATTCAAAAGTGAAAGAGAAAGAACTGTGAGTTCTGGAGAGAAAGACGACAAAGGTATATGTGAAACAACACAAAATAGAAATACTATCATCATCATCATCATACAGATTTTCTATGATTTTAAATATGTCACAGACAAAAAAATAGAAAAGACTATGTATGCGGGCTACATTAGTTGTTATATTGTTTCCTTCTGACTAAAGGAATTTTAGTCTCTACAGGGGTGCCCCTTACATCGATGTAAGATCGCGTAGGTAGGCTAGTGCAAGGAGATCCTGTGCCATTGAAATATGGGCAGATCACTGACTTGGACATTGTAAAAGTAGCTCGCAAGCCCAAAAAGTATGGACACTAGGGCTGAACGATATGGACAAAATTTCATATCTCGATAATTATGGCAGATCTCGATATCGAGAGTCCGAACCAATTTTTTAAAGCCCTATCGAGACCCTGTACACGGCGGCTACCATGTCTTTTGCAATGTGGTATGATTTAGCGTCTGTAATGTACACTGTGCGATATTTTAAATCCTTTGATTCAGCTCCATCTTAAACTCCTGATCGCTGAGTTCAAGAGTCCACAGCCTTCGAATCATGTTCTCACACTATAAGGCCTGGTGCGACTTGACTGCTCACACTGCAGGTCCACGGCAAAAAGAAGTAGAAGAAGTAGAGGAACCCGGAAGTGGGAGACGCACATCGAAGTTTTTGTAACTTCAGCGATCGCACATGCTCTTTGTGAGAGGTTGTGAGCCGAAATTGGCCCCGATTCAAAAAATGGCAAATCGTCTCAAAATGAGCCGACAATCGCACAGTGTATGCCCAGCTTAACGCTACTGAGCGCATCAACTCCCTATGTTGTGGGCGCACTCACCGGCTCCGTCCCGCTCCGTTGATTATTTGCTCTATCCCGTCCCTATCACGTTACCAACAGTGAAACTGACTCCCGTAATACGGGACTCCCGCGGGAATCCCGTGACCATCGGGAGTCCCGAAAAATTGTCACCCTCTATTCTGCACCGCCACCGGCCGCATTATCTGCACACTCACTTTACTTTCTTTATTTTTAAATTCCCTGCGGTGATTGTATGTGTTTGCATCTCAGTCTCCATCTACCTCACTCCCTCCCTCATATTTTTGTCAATGGTCTATGTAGTTTATATCGTTTTTTTTTTCGATATTAATATCTTTAATGTTCATATTGAGATATACGATAACGATATATCGTTCAGCCCTAATGGACGCCTGCTCAGCTTCGCTGCCTTTCCTGTGTTTCCTGCCAGATGCTTCCTGTGATGTATCACTCAGGAAATGCTTCATTGTGAAGAAGAAAAAGAATCTCTGTTATACTTTCATACATTTTAAGTTATATTTGACATTGAAGCAACATGACAGTTAAATTATGCATTTATTTAATATAGTATATTTTACTGAACTCAATATTATCCTAATATCCATAAAAATTCAAACCAAAACTATGTAAGAATCTGCGCTAGGTCACATTTCAGAGTCTGCCGGATGTTGCTGTGAGTCAGAGGATGCATTCCTTTACACTCAAAGTGAAAATGAAACTGAATTTTCATTACTTTTGCCACACAACTGAACAAGGTTCATACGCATTAAGTTTGAGAAGGAAAGACGAGCAACGTTGCAAGATATACTTCGAAGATGAATTTTGACACGGATTGGAGATGTGAAATGTTATCTTCACTTCTTGGACATGTCATAAAACCTTATGACCAGACAAAAAAATATAGGAAAGGAGCAGATATTGTATCTGTTGATGATTTTCATCTCAGTACAATCATTGGGACACATAAAGCGTATGCAAAGAGACTTTTCGTCGACCATGATGATTTTTTTGACCCACAGTATGACTACGACTTCACTATCTCTCTGACTCAGAGTGTGAACGAGGAGGCGAATATTACAAGCGGCCAAAAGGTTGGTACCGCATGGCCCTAAAAGTCAGAGGCAAATATCCTGATGGAGATGCCTGGCTGGGACCCAATGGATGGAGGCGTGACTCTGCACCTGGAGAATGGCCTGTTTCATATCATGGAACAAGCTTAGATGGAGCCAAAGGAATCATCCGGAGCAACTACAAAGCAGGTGACAGAGCTATGTATGGAAGAGGAATCTATTCAACACCAGATATACATGTTGCTGAGAGAGAGGACTATGCCAAGACGTTCACATCAAAGATAACGGGGAAAAGTTACAAAGTGATCCTGCAAAATGTGTAAGTAATTTCTTTCTCGCCATTTCCTTAACATGGTTCCATTGTTCTTACATTTGCTGCCATATATAAAGAAATTTAGTTGTCATCTCTTTAATATTCCATTGATGCTGAGGTGTTGTAAGATTTCCTGCAGTCAGTAGCGGTTTTAGGCAGCTGCAGGCGGCCCTGCTGCTGAGAAGGTGGCGTGCACAGAAGCTGGAAAAAGGGAGGGGGGCGTGGGGGACAGTTCACCTCTGGATGGGGGGGAGGGGGGTGGGGTCAACTATATAAAAGGGCTTTTCATCAATAATATTCTAAATACGGGCCTATATTTTTTTTTCATACCTTTTTTGTTTTTATGAATTGTGTGAAATGGCTAAATAAAAATAGGTAACACAAAACGATTATGTGGTCACCAAGGTGAACTGATTTAGTCATGACTGGTTGTGACTGACAGCGCTGGGGCATTGGAAATCTGTTGATTGTCGAGTGCCAAATAAACGCAGAGATGGACAGAAAAACGTCAAAGCCATCAGGTGACCAGTTTAGGAAAAAAAGAAGAGAAGAGGAGAAACAAGCAGGAATGTATGCTATGTTCTCTCTGTATGATTACAGTGTCCATGAATGAATGAAGGGCTAATGTTAATTGGTGGTATATGTTTATTATGTTGTTAACCTTTTTGCTATGATGCTTGCAATGCTTATACAACAGTAATTCAGCTTAACTAACAACATCTGTGATGGCATGGTTTGAATCCTTATGACAGACAGAACATTAGAAAATGCAGAAATATTTTATATATTTTATATTATATCAAGTACCTAGGCAGGTGGTGTTATAACAAAGTGGGAGCAAATGTTAATAACAGCAACTCAGCCACGAAGTGGTGGAGCACGTAAAATGACAGAGCCTGGTCAGTGGATGCTGAGGCACATAGTGTGTAGAGATAGCCAACTTTCTGCGGAGTCAATCGCTACAGACCTCCAAACTTCATGTGGCCTTCAGATTAGCACAAGAACAGTGTATAGAGAGCTTCATAGAATGGATTTCCACGGGAAATGCATCATCCAAGCCATACATTCCCAAGTGCAATGCAAAGCGTTGGATGCAGTGGTGTAAAGCACGCCACCACTGGACTCTAGAGCAGTGAAGACGTGTTGTCTGGAGTGACAAATCACGCTTCTCCTATCTGATGGATGAATCTGACGGTTGCCAGGATAATGGTACTTGTCTGCATTATGCCACGTGTAAAGTTTGGTGGAGGGGAGGATTATGGTGTGGGGTTGTTTTTCAGGAGCTGAGCTTGGCCCCTTAGTTCCAGTGACAGAAACTCTGAATGCTTCAGCATGCCAAGAGATTTTGGACAATTCTATGGTGCCTTTGTGGGAACAGTTCAGGGATTGTCCCATCCTGAGTGAAGACCGCAAGCCAGGTCTTCTCGTCCAGCAAATGCGCTTGTGGAAGAATGGTCAAAAATTTCCATACACACTCCTAAACCTTGTGGAATGCCCTCCCAGAAGAGTTGAAGCTGTTATAGCTGCAAAGAGTTGGCCAATGTCATATTAAACCCTATGGACTAAGAATGAGATGTCACTTAAGTTGATATGCGTAAAAAGGCAGATGAGCAAATACTTATTCTCTGCCTGCCTGCACAGTTTTGTGTTCTGTGCAATGCTTTGTTTAGTAAACTTCGTAGTTGAAAAGTGTAGGTTTGTGGAGTGAGTAAGTGTGATTAGGTAAGTTTGGAGTACTCTATACATTTTCTTATTCACGTAGTACTTCCTTGTATGCACATACCAGGTTTTAGGGTTGGTGCCACTTTTGTCTTTATTTTTGTTAAGCTCCATTTATAGATAAATGAGTTTTTGTTTGTATTTTGTTTCAGCTGTAGCCTCAGTGTAGGCCTCGTTTTGTTGTATGTTTTTATGATTATTTGGCACAACCACACCATCTCAGACTCCTCCAAAATTGTGTTTTTGCATTAGTACTGTTGCTTCATTAATAAAGTGTTTTTCTTTTCTTCCCCACACAAACTCTGGCATCATGTATTTTGATTGTTGTGTTTATGTTTTCCTTGCCTTTAAAAGGAGTCGTAACATCTCCAATAAAAAAACAGACAAATTAGACTTCAGAGAGTTTAAATGTATTAAAATTGATTTACGTATCTATAGTAATTGGTATACATCTATTTTAGTCCTATTATGAAAATTAAAAAAGAAAGTTGTATGGTATTAGTAACAGTATTATTAAACTAATTAAAATTTTACTTAGACACACACTTGCAGATACTCAACACACAAGATTATAATAAATGCAAATCTTACAATATGTGTTCTGTGATTACATTCACATATAGCGTCTTCCACTTAATGTCCCTTGTTAATTGAAAATGTATATAGCTGTGATTGTATTTGACTGTGGCCATCAGAGGGAGACCTCACCTCTTAATATGTAGTTCTGGTAGTTCTGGTCAGCTTCTGCTCCCACCTTGATGAGACACGTCAGACCTTCTGCCATCACAAACTCATGTACCAGGTCTTTGTCATCCTGAGATAAACAGGCCGAGAGAGTTAGAGTTAGAAAAATAGAATGTTTTGTATTCAACATCCAGAACCACACATAATCCCTTCTGAACTATATTCATCTATTTAAATTGCAGTCTCTTTTGTTACCAGATGGTGTCAGTAATGTAGAAGAATAGGACTGAAACTGACAGCGAATAGACTTCAACACTGAACAAACATTTTGCTGAGTTTGAAATATCATCATTTACAGCACTAACAAAACTAAAAGGATGATGACCATACTTTTGCATTTGTGCTGCCAATGCATTAAGATGCACTAACCTTACACTATGTTCAACTTCAGCTTGTCTGGCCAAAATAAAATGTCTCCACCAAAAAACAAAGGGCACACATATTTTGTTGTTTTGTTGCACATTCGCTGTGCCATTGTTATGATGATCATGCTTCCTGAAAAACTCTTTCACAGTTTGAGCAAAATGAATCCTGGCATTCTCATCTTGGAATATGCCATCAGGGAAGAAAATAGTAACCCCAGTACCCTGCAGCAACCCCAGATCATAGCACTGCCCCCACAGGCTTGTACAGTAGACACTAGGCATGATGGGTGCATCACTTCATCTGCCTCTCTTCTTACCCTGATGCCCCCATCACTCTGGAGCAGGGTAAATCTGGACTCATCAGACCACATGACCTTCTTCCATTGCTCCAGAGTCTAATCTTTATGCTCCCTAGCAAACTGAAGCCTTTTTTCCAGTTAGCCTCACTGATTAGTGTTAGACTTCCTTTAGTATTGTATGTGTGGAAATGCTCTTACTTTATGCTCTAGATAATCACCCATGTAGTAATTATCCAATAAGAGGTTCATACCTTTTTGCTTAATCCATGCGGTGATTTTTTTTTGGCCAGTATTTTCAAGAGAAGCGGCAGTTTGATTAACTTCATAGCTGCACTAGTTAAACAGCTTTTCCTCGTGTTGCTTTTTGGTTTGCTGAAGCATTGTGTTTCTATATACGAATGCTTTTGTGTGTTTGTGAAAGGCCCTGGTTTTTTAAATGACTGACTCCTCTCATCTTAAAATAAAAGATTCACACACAAACATGAATAAAAAGACCCACCCACAGACACACACACACGGACCGACACACATGGAGAGAGAAATGCCACGTTGATGGAGATACTGTCATCACAGAAGTGCACAGGGACCACAATAACCAACTGCACTCTGCAACAACAAACTGACAGTAATTGCATGTGAAAAATGTGTAGGCGTGTGTGTGAGTGTGTGTGTTACCTGAAATATTTGCTTCAGAGAAAACAGTGCCCTTCTCAAGTCACGTCCATTAGAGTTATACAGTCTTTCTGCAAAGAGAGAGAGAGAGAGACAGAACTGGTTGTAAAACAGAACAACAACCTGGTAAACCTCTTTAAACACAACCTTGATGCCTCGTGTGTTTGCCTGCACACCTTTCATCCCTTGCCACCCTTCATATTTTTCAGTGTGATGAGGTGATCAATAAAACCTGTTAGTAAAATGAGTCTCAGCTGTGCAACAGTTGCACAACTAAATAACGTGTGAGTAACGCTGCAAGTTGATGGAACCCATCACACCACATGCCTCTAATCACCTGAGGCAGGCACTTCATCACACACTTTCGCCGCGTCCTCACACACAGTGCAACACATGCATGATCTCTCTCACACACAAACAGACACAGGCGCACACACACGTTTCGGTGGTGATTAGAGCCGTATTGGAATGTTAATGAGTGGCTGGCAGGGCTTCAACATTGAGGTATTCAGGTCACGACATGGAAGCCACTCGGAACCAACGGCTAGCTCGTATACCATGACATTGATGCTTGGAACGTTGTTTCATTTTTTTGTATTTTTTATTCTATTTTCAGTGAAACAGAGAGGAGGGAAAATGCAGAGAGGAAAGAAAAATGTGTATAGTCACCTTTAGTCACATTCCATTTCAGTTATTAGTCCTTTTTATTATTCACGTCCATTCTCTTTTTAAATATATATATTTTCCCCAGTCCATTATGTAGCATTCTTCCTTCATTTTTAGGTAATATGTAAGATTTTGCAGATCTGGTACTGCAGTCTTGAGCCACTTCTTAGCAATGGCTCTCTTTCCAGCCACAAGAAGAATTTTACCCAGGTAATGATCCCCTTGCACATCTCCTTCCAAATGCTCAAGATACAAAACAAGACAACTTCCAGTAATCATATATTCCAGTACTTCAGAAAGAACTGAATTAAGCTGATCTAAGGTGACCTTGGGTGTTTTGAAAGGCGCCTATAAATAAAATGTATTATTATTATTATTATTATTATTATTAAGCTGAACCCGGAATGTTTGAATCTTTGTACATTTCCAGAAAATGTGTGTATGGTCTTCTCTCATTTGTAAATATCTAAATGCATCCTGATTTGTTAAATGCATGCTTTCAGCTGTAATTGCTTTTTCCACCCAGTGTTTAAATCTGGAGCAGAATTTATATTTTTTAAAATCCATTTTAATAGTTCTTTGCCAAGTCTGAAATGTTTATTATAGAGTGCCATATACCTAAAGTAAAGATATCATTGGGTTGAGATCTTCCTCTTTTGTTATATAATCTGGAACCTCTGTTTCTCCAATACTTGTTTGAATCAGATATTTAATAGTTATTATTACACAACAATAGATCCAGTTGAGCAGCGCAAAAATATTCTTTCACATTAGGAAGTTACAATCCATCCACATCTGTCTTTATTTTGTTGTTTATATTTTCAAAATCCCTTTGATGTAATTTGACATGATTTTCAGTTATGGTTATACCCAGATTTTGTTTTAATTATTCCCCATTTTTGGTTTTTGGTTTGGAGTAGAATTAAACATGAGAAGTTAGGTTTTGAGTATATTAGCTTGCTAACCAAAGTATAAACCATATTGTACCAGCATTTCTGTAAGATGTATGAAAGAGTTGGATTTTTTGGACAAATCATTATTTCATCTGCAAACAGATGAACAGATTGTTGTGGTTTATGGATATGGATATCATTGGATTGTGTCTCTATTAGGTTTCTTATTTGATTTTGATGTAATTGCATTAGAAATTCATACTGCAAGTCCTCTTTATTCGAGTATCGGTATGTGAGGTGATATTTCGTGGTCTGCTTTTGATAGATGGGTTTCTTGCAGGAAGTCTATCTGTGTCTTTTCCTTTTAAGTTTGTCTTTTGACATAACATTGAAGGGAGTTTAATTTCTTTGTATGTAGTAGCCATAAGCCTTCTTGAGAACTTTTCCAAAACAATAACAATTTAGAATATATTTTAACTATACACAAAAAGAAGACTTCCATAAGGAGGTACCAGCAACTCTCTCCTAACATACTGGTAAAATTCCTCTTTTACTTTAGGTGGGGAATATCTTTCACTAATAGGGTACCCCATCTAGTAATGAGATTTAACCCACAAAGAATTAATATGCCCATACAAGTCCTTGCTGTTGTTTACACTGTGACTCCAGCCAACTTCTTTTTCATCTATACCCCTCTAAGCAGTGTTCATTATTAAGCTTCATCCAGTAGGTGTAGTTCTTCATATCTATGCGTAGGTCAGTACATGTTTGACATGGGCCAAATTGAAACTCAAAAGTACTCATCAAATTTTAATTTTAAAATTTGAAATTTATTTTTTTCTCCCATCATTATAGGTAGTTAATATACAGTTTGCTCAACTGTCCTTTAGTTACATTTTAATAAGTTATTTGATGCCACAAAAACAATGTAACATCGTGATGAATAACAGATGGTTGACAACAGCTCTATCAAATTAATCAAATGCAGTGGATCTATGAGATGTATGGACGAGTCAACAATAATACAGCTCCACCTGCAAGATGTCGATGCAAGTATAGCTGGAATTGTCTCTCTCTTTAATACCTTCTTAATGCTTGCTTTACATTGTTGCAGCATCCTCGTTACATACAGTAGGTATGATCAAAATACACGTAGTCAGCTTGTGGGAGCTCCTTACTTATCGAGCTACAGGCACTGGCTCAAATCCCAATACTGACAGGTAGAAATGTTTTAGGGCGGAATGAATAAAACCACTTTCCCCTAAACATTGTTGGTTTTACAGTTTTAATTGTTCACCTAATGTATATACAAATATTTCCATGTGAATGCTACATAGTTCCACTGAAAGCATAATACACCATAAATAATTTCCTTAAGTGCTCTGCATTAAGCTCTGTTTGGTTGAGTGTCCATACTGTACATTTGTGTGTATGAACAGTTGTGGATCAGTCTGAGTGACAGCAGGGGGTTTGGGAACCGACGTGTGTAAATCCAGAGTTTGAGTGTTTATGACAAATCCTTTAGTCCCCAAGGATAATGGGGGGAGGGGGGCAGGACAGTTGTGTAAGGGCAGGGAAGGACAGAGTACACACCAACCAAATGTGGAACCAAAGTGGGCTAGTCTGGTTACGGAGCCATCCGGTCTGCCCTGATGTCTGGAGCTCAACAGTAGAGGTTGCTAAGCTAGGCAAGGCTAACCCAAGGCCAGGGTCAAAATCATTATCATTCCGCACACAGATGAAGAATTTCAGGCCTGTCTGTACTTCCATCTGCAAGACCGTTTCTGTGGGATCAGTAGTGGCATTCATGAAATATATCTGTGACAGTCTACAATAGAGATAATCAAATCTGGGAAGGTTATCAGGCCATCCAAATTTCTAAATTGGTGTTAAGAGGTACGAACTCACCGAAAAAACTAATAACATGTTGGGAGGAAAAAAAGAGAAATTAATATTCATACATACAAAGTAATCTAAATAGATAGGCTGATGACTTTCTGGTTCTTGTTTCTCTAGCTTTCCCTGGAAATCAAGTGGCCACTTCATGATGCACACAACACTCCGTCTGCCCCTTGAGTGTCATGGTTCATTTAGACGATCACGTTTGTGTTCTTCATCTGGCTCTGACTGGTGCTGTCAGGGTAACCTTTCCCAAACGTCTGCTGTGCATCAGGAGCATGTCAGCGGCAGTGATAAGGCATAAACTTGGCTTCATTTATTCTGGTCTACCTCTATTGACGCAGTTAGATCTAAAGGTAGGTATGAGATCATTTTGTTTCAAAAGTCTGGTCTTAAATTGACATTCTTACATTTCTTCTCACTAAAATACTCATTACATTATTAATGTATTATTAATTATTAACCCATTACAGCATTAATGTTGTCAATGTAATACCCTGTAATCACCTGATAGTTGATAGGCTTGTCAACGTAATTATCCTTCTACTCCAGAGAAAATGGAATTTGACATGCCAAATAATCAATAGACCATTTTCCTCTTGGCACAAAATGATCCAGCTGTCTTAACACTGCAGGAACAAGCTAGAAAAAAATTCAAACATTAATCACTCTCTCTTTCAGCTGTCTTGGCTGAACAACACTGCTTCAGTGCCTGCATCTCCCCAAGGAAATGTCAGCTAAACACAAATTATGAACATAACCCATCTTAATTAGATGCCCTCCACTGGTCTGTGTAACATGTTAGTAACGAAAAGCAAAAGTACAATAGCAAAATCATATTTTTTAAGGGGAAGTTTTGCTGTACACGTGTCTTTTACTGGTCATTCTCTTTTTTCCTGGCTCCAGACTTTATTATTGTCACAAGAAACGCTAAAACCCTCACTGGGATGTGTCATTGTGGCTTGTGTGTGACCATATGTAAGCCAGTGCCTGTGTTTGCTGAGTGCAGACAGACAGATGAAGGAAAGACAGAAAGGCACATTTCATTTATAGGTTCGCTTGGAGTTTTACTGTTTTGTTTTGGAGTACTTGCAGTTCTCATCCACACTGTTCCACCATGACCTCACATGCACTGCAATATGTCAGTCTTAATGAGATGTTTAGCACCATATTCTGTCTTCAAATCATAATTTTCTCAATGTAAGGAGAAAGACCACGTGCAGATGTGTTTATATGTGCCTTTGCGCTTAAGGATGTTAAACAACACACCTGGAGCTTGGTTTATACTACTCCAAGATTTCATCTACCATCAATCACGAATCATCTGTTTATCATTTGATAACTGTCAAAGATTCCCACAGAAAAGTGTATTTATATGTAGGCACTGTGCCACCTAAGGATACCACCTTAACAAATCGTTAACCTCTTGTGATATATAGGTGCTAGCTAGCTATGGTCTTTTGGCTCAGAACTCAAATGCTGCCAATGTGTTGGCTGCTAGACATAAAAAAGTTGGATGTTTTAAACATAGCACCTTAGATTATTCTTGCCTTCAGGTGCAGTTCAATCTGCCTATAAAAAGCAAAAACTGGCAACAGACTAGAACAGAACTTACTTCATGCTAGTAGCATGTAGCAAGATGTTACCATCTCTGATCAAGTAGAAGCGGCCCCTGGGAGAATTTGAGTCAGAAAATATGCTTTCCAACATTCTTACTGCTCATTGTGGATACTTCTGGAAAAGAAACACTGTTCTGAATCCATGTGTGGAATTAACTAGAAAAGAGAGGTGTGATTTTTGCTGTGACCACGCTTAGGAGACGCTGACGAAAGAGCGGACAAAGATTACAACTTCACAAGACACTTCACAATTCCAGAATGCTCTGTGTGTTACTGGCTTTAACAGATTCTCTGTTTTTAGATATAAATAACACCAGTGTGTTGCAGAGGTGATAAAGGAGCAAACCTAATGTGTTGCAAGTTTACAGAAATGTAATGTTAATAACTCACTTACTGCAACGTAAGCACTTCTGCTTAGTCTGACAAACATCATGCAGCATAAAGAATCAATTGGATTTCCCTATTCATTTGTTTCAAATTATAGTGGAATGGAAAAGCCTGTTTGTGATTATCCCACGTGTATGGGAGTGTCATCTACAGTGGAACAGGGATTCCCCCAGTGCCCAGAGTGTATGTTAAGTCGTTCAGGAGTGGTCAAATCCCTCCCTCTTCATACCTAATACGATTAGCGCTGTGATCCTTCAGCTTTGACTAATGCCTCAACATTTGCTGAACCATTTACATACCTCCAAACACAAAACACACAGGTCATCTTTACTGCTATTACACTCACTGTATTTTTTTGCACTTGCTGCAAAATCGGAGCATCCTCAAGTCTAATTCTGATAGTTGAGCTGGCCTTAGCAAAGGGCATCAACAATCTACCACCACCCTGCCTAATCCTCAGACTTAACAGGAGACTGATAGCTCAGCAGATATTTCTTAAATCTATTAGGATATTTACATCTCAAACGCATTGCTTGGCATTAACAAACCCTATTGGTCACAAAGAGCTACGATTTTATAGGACACAGCAGTACTGACTGGGTGTCATCCTCGCCACTATCCTTTTTGCCACAGTAGACAATGTTTATTCACAAGAAAAACTCTAAAACCCACTGTGAGATACGTGCCCAGCTCTGAACATTCAACAGACAAAGTTGGTGACTAGTTAGTGAATACAGTACAGCATGTGTGAGCAACTACCAGGAGAACTGAAAGATGGCATAATATTGCAACATATATCAGCAAGAAGCTGTAAGAAATACACCTGCAGTGCTGGAAAGCTTTCTGTATTCACAAAAGTAATTATCATTGGCTGAACACAGTGGTCAGTATATGCTTATACACTTCAGAATTCATCTGGCTGCTCGTGTCTTCCGTCACAGCAACAAAAACACTAGTGACCCATTGCCATCGTCTCACATTATTTTGGTGCAGGTTGATCTTAGTTTCATCTGTTCAAAGAATGCTGGTCAAGAACAGGGCTGGCTTCTTTGGTGTGGCAAAATCTAATCTGGTCTTTGAATTTTTGAGGCTGAATAATGGTTTGCACCTTGTGGTGAATCCTCTGTATTTACTGTCTTCTCTTAATAGTGGACTTAGATACACATATTTCCAGGAGAGTGTTCTTCACTTGGGTCGTTGTTGCGAAGGAGTTTTTTCAACCATGGAAAGTATCCAGTGATCACCCACCACTGTTGTCTTCCATGGACGACCAGGACTTTTTCAGTTTCCTGAGATTTTTCTCACAATGCACCAAACTGCTGTCAAGTTTTGGCCACTTTTAACATTCCTTTAATCTCTCTGACGGTTTTGATGTGAACACCCAACAAAACTTGTGGCAGTGTCCAAATATATATGGATCTAACTGATCTAACAAAGCAGCCATGCCCTAACTTACTCATAACTTTTTTTCCCGACTATGCTTAACATGTTTATGTCCTCTGTGATGTTGGGCGATTTAATATGGAGGTTTGTTAGGATTCCCTTGCCTTTGGAACCGGTCCCAAGTGGCCATTTGTGGAACTGCTTTTGGCGCTTCTGTGGTGGTTTAATTTTTATGGGGAGGTTGGTGCTTATTGGTAAAATGTCAGTGCTGTTTTCACAGCTTGTTTCTGCTGTCCCTAAGTGGTTACAGGTCATGTAGTGCATGATCTAAGAATTAGAGCCCAGTAGCTCCAAAATAATAACTACACGGCATGAACTGTGAACCCTTAATTATAGGATTAATTCCTATTCCTCTTAAAAAAAGAGTTGCTGTATAAAGACAGCCCAGTCAGATAGAAATAGTCACAGAATTGGATAGTAGAAGGTCCTGGGTTCGAATCCATGGGCCGACTGGGCCTTTCTGTGTGGAGTTTGCATGTTCTCTCTGTGTCTGCATGGGTTCTCTCCAGGTACTCCAGGTTCCTCCCACCATCCAAAGACATGCTCATTAGGTTCATTGGTGATGCTAAATTGCATGTGAGTGTGAATGGTTCCTCCTTCCACCCGATGACAGCTGGATATAGGCTCCAGGAATAAGCGGTTACAGAAGATGAATGAACAAATGATTGAATGATTTGGATATAGTCCATTGACAGAAATTATCCTGTTTTGTGGCACAGACCACAACTTTGAATATAACACAGATATGCATGAATCGTTTGATTCAAATTTGCAACTATTTCACAGACTGCTGTGCCACTGTGTTGTTATTAAGCATTTTAGATACAATGAATGGAAATATGCAAAGGAAATATATGACAGCAAACAGGCAAACCAAACACAACAACACAATCAACATCATAACAAATAAAAATGTTCTGCCTCCTCTCCCACAATAAAGTGCACACATATATGAATTTGTTCTACTGTATGTGCATTGACTGGGGGGAATCTTTTCAGTGTGACAAATTTTTATTCGGTCACAGGATATTTACAGATAAGCATGTGCTGAGGTCAAGCAAGGGTATTATTTTTCAGGATGGTACAACAACTACACAGACAAGAAAGTGGTGGGTCACAGCTGATAGTCCTGCATTTAGGTCCAGTTATAACCGCTGACTCGTGTTTCTCAACGATTTCATTGCACCCCTAAAAAAAGTTCCCATGCGGCTGTCTGGGCAAATCAGTCAGTTGACTGTGTCTTTAGAGGGATCTAAAATAAAGCAGTGAGAGGAGGATGGGGTGCTGGCACGTTGGGAGCTTGATTTAATCCCAGGAAGTCTTTCCTCCTCTGTGCTGGTATCTAAATATAGGGGTATCAAGTTTCAAGCATACTGTAACAACCCTAGATACTGGGTTCAACCTTTGTTTAGGTCATGCAGTGCGCTGTGTGCTGCCTTGTAGGCTTTACATCTAGCTTTTAAAACTGCTTTTAGAGCAGATTTCTGCACATTTTGTGTCAGTACGCATGTGAAAAGGCATATGGGTGGTAGTAACCCCTGTACTGTGCACATCTGTGGAGTGGCATAAAAGAATAAATACTTCATCAGTCTGCCACAGACTCATATTTGGACAATAATGCATGACTTCAGTCTCATGTCAAGTGAAATGAAAAGGAGAAGTTGGCAGACAGCGAAGGTCAGACTGCTGAGGACAACTTGGTTATTTTGCAACTGTCTATTTTTTGTCTGTTGGTCTTGGCTTACAGTATGAGTTCTTGATGACGATAGAGGACCACGAACTCAATGTGTGTGTGTGTGTGTGAGAGAGAGAGAGAGAAAGAGAGAGAGAGAGGAAAAGTCGTAAAGGGAGGATGAGAACTTCAAGGTTTGAGAAACAAACCTTTACATACACACATTCATGGGCTAATCAGTACAATGCCTGGACTCACTTGTGAGTGACTAAAGGCAAACTTTACGGTGATTCCCATAAATCCACCGCTAAGGCAAAGGGCGACTGCATTTCTTAGCTAACACACTGAAATACAATGCAAACAAGATACCCTCACACACTACCCTAGACAGGTCCTGTATAAGCTCTCCAGACAGCAACCTTGAACAAAGGACATCAGCTGTGAAAGAAGCTCAAAAGCAGATGTCTCCAGGAAGGAAACTTACTACCACATAAACACGTGCACACACATAAAAATACACAAACACAAATACACTCCTGTTCATCTCTTGCGCACTGCCAGACCACAATATGCCCTATGCCCTTCACATGCCCCTGGCACCTTGGAAAAACACAAACACAAATATACTCTGCTTTTCGTTTTAGCAGACTGTGCTACTGCAACAACAAGTCCCATGCCAGTTAAAATATTTCTCTATTTTACACGTACAGGCCATGGACCGTGACAGCCCATTAATATCATTATATTTTTAAAATATTTCCTCATAGTATTTCTTCTTGTGCCAGTTATGTGACTCTTCAATGCTAATGCATGCAACTGACATAATGTCAGTTACTTGATCTGTTCCTGCACTTTCTAGACTAGTGCATCCTTATTATAGTAGTAACCCGGTTTTTGAAAATGTATTTATTTGTCTGTGCACTGTGGAGCTCAGACACAAAAGCCATTTGTGGGAAATATTTTAGTGCTCTGTCCCACATACAAATGTGCACGTGTGAAACAAGTGCCCAGTGTGTTCCCTTGCTCCTCCCCCACCCTTTGTCACTCTATCTCACTTACACATTCATTCTCTCTCACTTCTTCTCTCTCTTGATCTGTGTGTCAATCTCACATCTCACACTCAGTCCTGGTGGCTTTGTTAACTGACAGGCTTCACTAAGCACATGCAATGAGACTGTCAGAAATAGGACGGAAAGTGTCAAACATGTAAAGGAAAAGTAATTAAATGGAATGAGAGCTATAGACAATAGTATTTTCTAATTTATTGCAGCACTGGTTATTTGCTTTATCTAACGACAAGTAGTAACACTGAAAATTGTCATTTAAATGTGGGGTAAAAGCTTTGAAAATAGCTACGCCAATAAACTGTCTTGATTGGGTTTATAGCAAAAGAGAATATAACAATGGTTGACATAAAAGAAAAGACAGCCATACAGAGAGTGAGAAAGGCAAACACGGCACAAACAGAACAGCAGACAGAGTGAGTAAACAGAGGTGATACTGGAGGATATGTGCTGCTTGCTGAGTGGATTAGCTGAGTGAAATCTTGCTCTGACTCATACCACACTTGCCTGTTATTATGCACCTCCCTTGTGTGTGAGTGCTTGTTGTGTGTTTGTGTGTGTGTGTCGGACACTGCCAACACAATAATTGTGACTGTGACTGTATAAAATAAAGAAGTCAGAGCGTTAAAGAGAAAGAGAAAAGGGACTTTATTAGAATGTAGTATAAAGTTAGCAGCTAATGACACAGGTCATGCCAGAAGGCCCCTCAAGTAGTATATTTGGATGTGTGTGTGAGATATACAGACACAAAGAGGGAGAGAGCGAGAGAGAGAGATTGTGTGGTTAGCTAAGCAACCACTAGAAATAAACTGAAGAGAAACTACAGTAAAATTACTGAACAATACTACTGAAAGCACAAGTGTATGTTGGGGTTATATGGGGACACGACATATGTTAAAAATAGAAATGGAGTGAGAGTATAGTATGAATCAAAGTCCATCACTAATCTGAACTGGAAAGACACAATGAATATGAAATCTATAGAAACCTATCATGACCTGTAAGTCAGCAGACCATGAACCTATGACATAACGTTCAGTGCTGTTGGCCTGCTGCTTCAGCTTTGTCTGGCAGGTGCATTTCCTCCTTTCTTTGTTTTTCCCTTGCGATCCCTTCCCTAAGTGATTTACCAGTTCACTGGAAATGATCCCTCTCCACGTAGCTTTCCACACATCCCCTAAACCTATCATCTTCAAAACCCTACGGCTGGATAAGATGCCCAGCCTGCACATTCTCCAGTTTGTGCTCTGCATGCTGAGATTGTGGCAATTGTAATGTTTTATTGTATTATGTAATAGCTTCAAAATGATTAAAACAGGCTGCCCTGAGGTTTGTGCAGGCACACTTGGGTCTATATATGAACAAGCCCAGACGTTCAGATGAGTGTACACATGTACATACACACATATTGATATATTTCTTTTTTTTTTTTTTCTTCCAGTCAGCCCACTGAGGCTGAGAGAAAACCCCAGAGAGCACCATGTTGTGCCACAGCACAAGAGTTGGACTTCTCGTGTTTGTCAGCATAACTGCAGCCCAGGGAAAACCCTGCCACATCCACAGAAAACACAAGCTGGAGCTATAGACAGGAACCTCTGCATGCACTTTTCCTGTATATTATGGCATTGAGCAAGAGGCAGTACAATAAGCACAACAATAGCTGTTATTGCTAAGATTTGACAGTTTAGTTGTAATGTTTTTGTCATTTTTTTTGTCATTTTGTTTAGAACAGTTCCCAGTCAGTTTGTGTACCTATCATGTTTCAGTTGTATATACATGCAGCATGATCTATTACAGAGCTGTAAGAAAAAGATCTGTTAGTGGCTTTTCTACAACAGGCACTGCTGTAAAGTTATTTCAGTACTTCTACACATCAATCCCTAATGTCTCATCAGCCCATCTCTCCATCTCCCACACCAGCAACTAAACCATGACTCATGTGGGTCTCAGCTGTTGGTGAGGGTAGAGGGGAAACTATGTGAGAGATGTTCTCATTCCTTCTTTCTTTTCATAAAAATGAGAGGAGGGTTTGTTTTGTTGTTGGTTGTAGGTAATGGTGAGACAGTAAAAACAAAACATGGACATATAAGCATACATTTGCACGGAAGCTATCATGGTTATGCACGAATGAAACAGACTGAGTGACAGGTCTAAACTTTGCATGCAATTCATAAGCATGGTTAATTATCCCTGTTGACTCAAGTCAGCCAAACGATCATAAGGCACGTGAGCCAAAGCCACAGGTGGCTATCAAAACAAAGAGCCGAGATGAGTAGTATGAGAAGCTGAGCTGAGTAAATATAGATGTAGGGAACAGAGCATGCTGGCCGCCGGGAAAAGAAAAGCTTGCAGGGGGTTAATGTCTGAATTGAACCAGTAGGCAGATGATAATGGGGACAAAAGGACAATAAACTATGCCAGTTTAAAAAGTAGCTGGAGCATGTTAGCTAAGGGTAGCACACAAACAGTATCAGGGGCAGTATGCCAGCAAAACCTTATAGTGGGCCTGTTCAGACCCTGCATTAAGATCCAATCTGGGAAATGTGATCATGTAAAAGACAGGTGTGCACCACCAGGATGCACTGAGGCCTCGTCCACACGTATGAAAATAATCTTTTTCCTATCCGTTTTCGCTGGCACGGTTTCAAAAATATCCGCGTCCAGACGGATCCGTCTTTAAGGGCTAATTATGCTTCTCCGACGGCGTATGGCGTGATGACGCAGACGGATTGACGCAGAGGCGAATCCTTTCGGAGTTCTCCGTCGGCTGGTGAACGTTGCAATTTGTCCCGGAGCCTCCGGCAGACTTTCATGCTGTCTTCCACAGACAGCCCCACATAACGTGAAATCTCCCTCCACGAGTTGCGTGCCATTTGGCCATCTTTATAATTTTTTAAAGTAGAGTTGTACAAGTGTTCGTACTTCCTCACTTCCTCTGCGACACGTTCCTCAATGTTGTCCATTTCGTCGTTTGTTCTTCAAGGAAAATGCCGTTGTTGTTGTTGTGTTGAGGGAATACTACCGGCAACATGAAATTCCGGAAATGAGGTAAAATTCCAGCGGACCAATCAGAGTGGTGCGGTCTCCGTGGGCGCTCCGTCGAAACGACGGATAGTTAAAAAATTGGGGAGGTGCACGCAAGCACGCCGCAAGCACGACGCAACAACGCAGCGGTCTCTGCGTATCGACGCATGCAGACGAGTATAAACCTAGCTTTACACGACTCAAAACGCTACTTCATATCCCAGGTCTATAGGCGGCGCTGTTTCAGTTTCAGAAATTCACCAAAGGAAGGAGGAAGAGGTGGCGCATGTGCATGAAGCTTGAGCGCTGTTTACAAATCGGCTTTAGAAGAAACCAAACTCAAGGAAAAATTAGATTTTGCCTTAGTAACCATAATAGGCTCAATATCTTCTCCAGTAGTAACGCAAGCATGTAGTCCACCATTGTTGTTGATGTTGTTATGAGACGTTTCGCGGGATATAAGAGGTGGAAGGCTGCTCGAGGGGTGTGGCGATGGTGGTGATGACGTTATCAAATGTATCCACCCTGGGACCCGGTTTCAAAAAAGTGCGTTTTAGGGCTATGCTTTTACAGGATTCGTCTGGACGATAGGCCAAAACGATTAAAAACATCTGCGTTTACACCAAAATGCGGTTTCGTGTGGACGGGGCCTGAGGCTGCTTTTAAGAGAACCTATCTGTGACCACATTTAGGGGTAGTCTGGGTCACATGTGTCTGTATGTGTCCACATGTGCCTGCATTTCTTTACTGTAGTAAGAGTTTACAAATGACAAATTACAAAAGTTTCACATTTTAATCTGAGTACATGAGTGTAATTCTGTGTTATTACTGGTGTGAGCAATTTGCTGTATGAGGAGTTGCGTGTGGTTAAGTTTTGTATTTCCTCATTTACAAATGTTTTTATTTACCTTTACCACTGCAGATTACAAATTGGAGTTATAATCTGAGTTTTGTGCAGGTCTACCTAATGTCAGGGTGGAGATCAGTAAATAATGACTTAAGATGGAGCACACACATAAAACATCGCCATTTAAAGTTCTGGAGCAGTGGTAGAAATCCATTAGAAATAACAGCTGTTAGAATGTTGAGGTCTATTTACACACAGAGTGCAAAACAGAGATGAGATCTGGAGACGCATTTAGAGACACATGTTGCCAGGTCTGAAAACAAAAGCTGGTCACTTGTGATCAGATAACCCAGATCAGATCTTAATGCAAGGTCTGAACAGGCCCAGTGTGTCTGGACATTGCCACAGATGTCCTATACTGCTGACCTACCAAGTATTATCATGCATTATCTCCCTGTCACACCATGCCATTACCAGGCCTTATCTCCCACAGCAGGGGGACACTGAACAGTAAATCGCTGTTAAGACCAGCTGTAGTCATCTCTTTTTGCAGCATCTTCAGGCCACGCTGCTGTCACTACCAATACAGCCCTGTCAGTAAATCTCCACTAAGAAGTGACTTCTTCTTTGTCACTCGAGGTTACACTGTCAGATCACATTTGGAAAGATCTTGATTTGCATAATGCTGATACTACCAAATCCTCAAAAGATACCTGACACAGTTTTAAATACAGTTCACTATAAATCCCTTTTTATCCAGTTAAAGGAAGGTTAAAGGGGAAACATGAATTCATTAAATTATGAAGTGTACTACATAAATGCAATAATACAGGCACAAAGTTATTGATTTGTTATTTAACAGCACTACAGGAGAAAAATGGCAAACTTCACTCTGGACCCCACGTCTCCTTTACTATACTGCAGGGGGTGATTAGAGATGGATAATGGGGCTGCAGAATTCAAAAGTATAGGAGCCAATTTTTTTAAAGGGCTAAATTCCAGAGCTCAGTGGATTGAACAAGCTCCAAAACACATGCAAGGTCTTTTGTTCTCCACTCCGGCTCTTTTGTTTCACCTGCCGTACCGCTCATTACGGGGAGCTTTACCTGTCAGATAGCATACCCTCTCTATATTTGATCACATGAATTACTGGATGTTCTTTGGCTTCAGGAGTGGCTGGGAAATGAGGCCACATGTGAAACAGCACCTTTTGAAACAGACAAACTTTCTGTTAAGTACATGCTGTTTAATCACTGTAGAAATTACAAAATTAATTAGTTTATACTCAGCAAATTTAAACGTGAGGGTTTATTATTTACTGAGCACGTTTATTCTCCCATGTGAGAAAATTATTACAGTCTATGGGGAAAAAAAATAAGTTAAATTACACATTCTTTTCCATACTATGAACTTAAACTGTTCTATCTTTCTCTGTCAACTTTTTGTGTCCCTTAAATCCTTTAAACCTCACATTTAGTAAGTACAAGTTCAGCAGTGTGCTGCCTTCCTCACATTTTTCTGTGCTGTCAACGCTTTCTAAAGATAACACCTCCATTTCCCTCTCCCTCTCCTGTCAGCCATGATGCACAACAACACACTGCGACAGAGACAGCTAAAATTAACCCTTAAACAAGAAGTTCTGATTGGCCCTCTGATGGGACGGGAGAGTAAGGGAGCAACTCAAAGAAGAGGTGGGAATATAGGAAGAAGGGCATGTGAATAGATAGTGAAAGACAAAAGAACAAATGAAAGAGGTAGGAGTACAAGGGAAAATTATGATGCTCAGTCCAGACAAAAAAAAAAAAAAGATTTCCCAGCAGGACTCAGCCCATCTCAAGTGTTGACACTGTAAAAATTAAACACCATGACGGTTCTTCAAAAGTGAAGGCAAAGCCCGTGGAGCGCCCCCTGGTGGCTGGCTGCAGTATAGGTCAAAAGCCAAGCCACACAATGGAACTTACACCAATAAAACACTAAAATTAACGTCAAACTGATTTTTTAGGTAATAGAATGCTTTAGTATGTTCAAATGTAAATTTTTCTGAAAAGTTTGGTATTCAAACAGGAAGTGACATCATGATGACAGTTGCCATTGAAAACCACTCCTTGAAGCAGCCCCATGGGAATGTGAGAGTAGTACTTTTAGGAATAATAATAATAATAATAATAATAAAAAATAATAAGTGCAGTGCATAATCCAACATTTCTGTGTAACTGGTGGGGGTAGAACAGAGCGCAGGATTAAACGTAAACGACACTTAGTCTGGTGAAAGTGGGGGCAAGTCATCGATAGCGCAGACTCTTGGGCAGTACTGTGCAGGCTCAGACTTCAAACTTGCAAGGTGGCAGTGTCTGTATCCCCTGGATACAACTGTTAGTTTGGCTAGTGGGAGGGAGTGGAAATGCATTGTCCATTTTTCTACAGTCTATGGTTGAGATCATTAAGGGCCTCTCACTGAACACACAGTGGTGCTTATACCACCAATCAAAGTCACCGCTTTGCTGACAGTGCCAATGTGTCCTCCTTTTCATACACAAGAGAAAAATTCACAAACACTGTCACACCCTCACTCACACTTACATGCTTCACAGCGCTTCCTTAATCCCAAGCTGGCAAGCCTGCATGTAATTTGATCTTTCCACAACAGAACCAAGAAATGCCCAGGAGATCTGTGTTTCCCATACGCATTTTTCTCACCTTTCCTTCCGCAAAAGAAGACCAGTGGATGACTTAAGAAGGTTGCAAACTCTAAGATGTCACTAACTTCTGACCTTGATGAAATCCTGATGCCAGTCAAACATGAAAGCTGGCGAAGCTGGAAAGATTAAGACAGTCTTAAAAGAAATGTATTCATTCCTAACACAAAATGCTATTATAGTTACCAACTACTTGTGAGACAGACACTTAATCCTGTATGCAATCTGCATCCTTGTATGCGACAGACTTTTCATTTAGTGGATAGTCTGCTGACTACTGCTCAGGCGATTTGAGGGTCAAGGCCTCGGAGGATTAGAGAATGTTGGTTGGTTGAACAGCTGAGGCGACACCGAACACACTAAAGTGAATGGATCGCTCGGACTCACTTAAGCTTTCTGATTATATGCCTGTTTAATGCAGCAGAATTGCACACTGCCATTTCAGATACCAGCTCCAGTCAAGATTTAGTTGCTGTTTAGCATCTATGCCATGCTCAATGAAATCTGGACTGTGGTCAGTATAGCGCGAATAATCCACTCATGGCCTTAAAAAGGAAATCCATCTCATATGGTGGTGATGCTTGTTTTAATAAGAAGTTGTTTTCCATATTATGCTAAAACCTAGCACTGGTTTTCTTCAAAATCATGGGAATATCTGTCGTAAGAACTTCTGCGTTGTGTGTGTGTGCGGGTTTGTTTATTACATATGCATGGGCGTGAGAATGTTTTTAGCTCAAGCCACTTCCCACTCATGTGCTCACTAGAGGATGACTAGGAAAAAATGTGGTGAGTTCATGTGTTCAAATGGCAGCAGGTGTCTCCCGAACCTTGGTCTGTTTTCATCTGTTTTTGAACAGAGTATGTTTCAAATACCCCAGGACCTGGGACTTAAAAGAGCTCTCATTGTGACAGATGTCCATCATAATCTTAATTACTTAATATGAATTGAATTACTGAAACAGGTTCTATAGCATTATCTGCTTCATTTATTTTAAGCTTTATTATAACTGTAAGCACGGTCAGTTGTATCAGTTGTGTAAAAACAAAAAATATAGCATAAAAATAATAACAGATGTGCACGTTTCTCCTCTTTAACACCCTATGCCCCACTGACCTTTCACCTCATCTTGTTCTCAACCAATCAGAGACACAGATTCTAGGATCCAGAATTAGCGCTGCTATCACTGGCATGGAGAATGCTTACCATGTAGACAAGTCATGGAGGGAATAAGTGAGAAGAACGGAGGCAGAGGAAAGAAAGTATGAGAGAGTGGGATAACTTGCATGTCTGTTTTGACAGGTTCTTCCATACAATTACTGTACAAGACTTACAGTAGGTGCAGCACTTCAGCATTTGTGATGTCCAAAAAAACAGATGAATGAAAAACACTATGCTGATAGTCCTCTACTGCTGTGGAGGGAAAAGATACTGAATGGCCTGGACAGAAGAGAGGGTTGTCTTATATTTGGTGACGGACTACATAATGGCATGCTGTGTTGCCTTATGGGTAGTTTGTAGCAATATTGTTGCAAGGCATTAAGCCCAGCTAAAAGTGGTTGGTTAGCCCAGTTTAATTTGCCGAAGTATATGAACGATCCTGTTACAAGTTTTCCTGCTAGAGAGTACACTTTTTTTTTACAACAAAATGAATGTGGAAGAAATTCCAACATGGCCAAATCAAGCAACCAAGACCTACGACTATCACAGTGATGTGATCAAAAAGACTATCTGTCCATAGTAGCTTAGCAAGGTGGCTACATACACTGAGAAAGTGAACCACCATCACCATAAGTCTGACTGAGCAGAAATGTTATCAGTAGCCATACACTGTCCATCGAGTAGTTGTCACTCAAAACCACAAGTAAAAACACCAAATTTTAAACCAGTCCAACTTGATTGGGATGTTGAGGTCAAGAGATCACACGAAGATCGCATGACAGTCTGTCTTTTCAGGTTTGCAGCAAAATGACTTTCATGTGCAAATGTTTCTTTCAAAGACACCAACATCCTAACCACACAGCAAGCTACAATGGCTGCTTAGGAGCTCTCAAAGCTACTCAGAGTACAGACTGCGGTGTTTCCTCTTCCGTTCCCTCCTATTTCATACATCATTTGGTTAATTGGTCTGATTTGATTAAAGTTAGCTGGAGATAGATCTGAAATTGGGAACACAGACCAACACTGTCCTGTGAAACAAACCATCATCAAACCAGTTTATATGTAATTTTGAACTGGACAACCGTCAGACGAACACTGGTAAGTCTAAAACTTGGGCTGTCAGAGGGCATGAATGGAGTGTTAAGAGGGTAATTACGACAAGTCAGTATATCAGTGTGATATCTGTGTATCTGTCTACAAGATATTATCCTCTGGGGTAGACAATGGTCAACAAGAACTACACGGATGATGTTCTTGTCTGTGTTCTCATCACAAAACCAACTGGATGTTTATCCAACATGCCCTTCAGATAATAAAACATCATGATAAAACAGTGTTGGCTGTGAGATGCCATGTTGCCCTTCAACTTAATCTCCAATCATTCTTCCTCCCTTCTACATGTCTCACTCAGTTCTTTCTCCTTATCATGACATATTTCAAATTTTGTGCTGTCTACATTCGGCAATGCTTTCACCTCTTTTCCTACGTTTTTCTCCTAATCTTTACCATTATGAACTGAGAGGAGTAAAAGACACTTAAGGACACAGCATACACAGAGTTTTGTAGATGCATGTTTACTACAGTGGCTGTCTGCTCCCCCTTGGTTGCAGTTTCAAAAATATGTAGAACAACCAGAGATTGTCCATGTTTGTGCTTTTGTTGGTCCTTTATCTATGCCACCACTTTGGAAAAGACTGGATTGAGAAATAATTGGTATTGTATTGAATCCTAATCTTAATATGTAACCACTGTTCGCACCTCTCTCTTGTTTGAGACGTTTCCCACAATATATTTTTGTGTGAACTCTGCAGTGGTTGTTGCCTTTCCAAGCCAGTACTTCAGCCAATCACCATTCAACCTACGCATAGCGTTAGCAACCAGGGCAATGCAATGTTAGCATAGAATTGCAGCTTCATAGCAGCTTCATGGGTTGAATTCCCAACACGAATCAGCCTTTGCACACCTAAGTCACTTCACAAAGACAACCATATCAACGTTTTTTGCGCAAAATGTAAAACCTTCCACCACACACTATTATTGACATGATGGAATTACTGCGTTAAACTTCACACACCAACTCAATCGGCTTCTAGTTGGGAGGTCTCAGGTCTGAAATACACCCCATGTGAATCCCAGGACAACCAGCTGAGTGTTTGGTACAATGTGTTCTCAGGTAGGCTGAAGTGTATCACTGTTGGTGTATGTGTCCTGGGAGAAACGTGTGTTTAAAGACACATAAACATGTCGCACAGAACTCACCGATGCAGGCATGTACACGGACAGTCAGCTGGGTCCGTAAAATAACACTGTGTTTCTTCCCTCTGGATCTGGAAGAGCAAGTGGGGGAATAAAAACAGAAGGAAACACAATTAGTTTTGATTTAAAAATATTTTCAGCACTGAACAAGATTTTTCCATAGAGCTGAAGATAATAAATTTGTTTTGTGTTGCATTTCTGGAATGTAATCTTCCCTGTACAAGTGAAAAACAATTTTTTCTACAACAATTTTGTTAATTGTGTCCACAGAAATGGGGTTTGAGGACAAAATATGAAGCAATTACCTTTTTTTTATAGTGTAAAACCGTTGGTATGAGGGGAATGATGCATACAGACACTAGCCTGCATTACATTTGTGCCCCTATACTGATACACATCTGAGCCTTGAGGACAGACAGCAGAATTGCAGCAGACACAACACACATTTGCACACTATACACAGCTCTGCATTATGCCAATGAGCACACACTCATACACACCACATTGCCAGCGGGAAAGCACTGAGTACACACAAAAATCAAGGTGAGGTATGATAGTCTTTAGAGCACAAACCAAACTGTGTCTCCTATCCTTAGCTGTTATCCACCAAACAGTGATTTCAATCACTAACATACAGATTACATCTCAGCCAGGCAGGGAAAGCACTGCCTGAGATGCATGACATGCACTAAGGAAAACATACACCAAAACAAGTCAGCAGCTGGCCTCTTATCCTGCCATTACACTATGTTATCAGCTTTGCTGGGAAATTGAGCAAATGTTAACACTGTTGAGATGCTGATGGAAAAACATTTTTCTTACTTTTCTGATAGTATATTGTGTGAGAATTACAGTCAAAGCAATGACTCAGAAGGAGAGAGCAAACTCTTAAAACTCAGGGTCTCACAATTTAAATCTACACCTGGAAAAAAACCTACAGTACATATGGGAGTCTGCATGTTCTCTGTGTCTATGTGGGTTCTCTCCTGGTAATTCGGCATCCTCCCATCTTCTAAAGACATACTAGGCCTCGTCCACACGTATGAAAACGATCTTTTTCCTATCCGTTTTCGCTGGCACGGTTTCAAAAATATCCGTGTCCAGACTGATCCGTCTTAACACGTCTCAAAACGCTACTTCATATCCCAGGTCTATAGGCGGCGCTGTTTCAGTTTCAGAAATTCACCAAAAACGGAGAGGAAGAGGTGGTGCATGCGCATGAAGCTTGAGCGCTGTTTACAAATCGGCTTTAGAAGAAACCAAACTCAAGGGAAAAATTTGATTTTGTCCTAGTAACCATAATAGGCTCAATATCTTCTCCAGTAGTAACGCAAGCATGTAGTCCGCCTTTGTTGTTGATGTTGTTATGAGACGTTTGGCGAGATATAAGAGGTGGAAGGCTGCTCGAGGTGTGGCGATGGTGGCGATGACATCATCGTTTTCCAAAATCTCCGGTTTCAACTTTCCAGACGGATTCACAAGAAGTGCATTTTCAAATTTATCCACCGTGGGACCCGGTTTCAAAAAGTGCGTTTTAGGGCTATGCGTTTACGGGATTTGTCTGGACGATAGGCCAAAACGATTAAAAACATCTGAGTTTACGCAAAAATGCGTTTTCGTGTGGATGGCCCCCTAGTTAGATTCACTAGTGAACCTTAATTGGCCGTAGCTGTGCATGTAAGTGTGAATGGTTGTCTGTCTCTCTGTGTTACCTCGCCTCTCGCCAAATGACAGCTGGGATAGGCTCCAGCCCTCCATGACCCTTCACAAGACAAGCGGTTACAGAAGATGATGAAACCTACATATGTGGCTTAATATATTCCAAACTTATACATTTTGAATATTACAAAGACAAGTAAAATAAATGAAAATGATTTAGAGGGAGATTAGTCTGCATCCCAGTCTAAAGTACAATTAGGTTCTTCTCATTTTCTCCTCACTTAGTTTCAGTGGAGGCCGAACTATGCTTGTCACAAGAAGACTGTCAACTGTGGTGAGCAGCGTCCTTCCACAGCTGGAATCACAACACATTTTTGAAGTGTGGGAACATAAATTGTGTGTGGATAATGTGTTTACACGAATGTGCACTTCATAACACTCGTTCTGTATTTACTGAAAACTGTAACAAAATAACCCTCACTTATGCATTGTATATTGTGCAAATATTTAATATGTCTGTCTATATGACCAGCAAAAAGATCATTTATACTAGTTAAGGCATAAATGTTGCCTTTGTGAGATAACAGTATCAAAGATGTGACTTACAGCTGTATAAATAGAGCACAGTACAGTCACAGATGTGTTCATAGCACTACTTGATGTGATTAAATTCTTACTCTTTATACCATACCTACATACCATTAGAAAGTGTTCAAACTTTGCAATGTTTGGTTGAAAAAGGTCAAATGTGTGATTGATTTCCTACTGTCTGCTCAAGATGACCTTGGTTTGTCAGAATGACAGACAGCCCTAGCCAACCAGTTACTCCAGATCTTAGCCACTTCAAACACACAAACAGGCCTTATTCACCTGTCTATCATCTGTCAGATAACTTACAAAGGTTCACCACTAAGATACACATACTCAGGAAACAAACAAACAAATGTACACATGGAAACACACACGTAAACAGACAGGGAACAGCTTGCCTCTGTGGGTCTGCCATCACTTATCATGCTACCGCCCCCAGTCCCAAACAGATCAACATACCACAACTTTCCACAAACACACACACACACACACACACACTGTCACACACATATGTGGCTAGTGTGCTTTCCCAGTGAACTTCCCAGTGAATGTAAATATGATTTGTGTATAAGGGTTCATGTCTAAAAATCTGTCTGAAGTTGAATTCAACTAAATTCAGTTTCATTTATACAGTGTGAAGTTGTACCATTAGTTTGTTTGTTACAAAGATATTGAGTGATTCATTGTTAAAGCACTAGATTTATACAACAGTGTGCTGGCCAGTTACATTATACACCTAATGTACTATAGAAGATAACAGTGAAATTATGTCACAACCTTTTATTCTCAGTAACTTATTGTATTACTCTTAAGTCATGACTTATCAAAATGATTTGTGTAAGTAAAAGGCTTACAGCTGACAACAAACTGTGTTTCTTAATGTAGTATTTACTTAATATTATATAGATACTTAGCTAAAGTTACAAGTGGTTCATGGTTAATGCACTAGACTTTTATGAAAGAAGCTGGAAACCATGTGGTGAGTAATGTTCTGTATAGCAAGCCCATCTTTTTGGTAATATTTCATTTGGTCTGATGCTAATTGTACATTTTTCTAATTGAACTAGCTCTTAAGGCTACAGCTATTAACCATGCTAGATATTGTTGTAATTCGCTATTATATTCACTAAAGGGAACACAACAGCAACGTTCTGTTACAATGAGATAATTCTGAAAACCAGTGCAAGCATTATCTGGTCATTTATTCTCAGTAACTTACCTCTTCAGCCATGACTATTAAGCATTCTTTCTGTATATACTGTATAGGACTTCTGATGTTAGCTTTTGTTCTAGCTAATTGGGATTAGCTAAGCTTTTCAACTATCTCTGCTTTCATCCATTTGATAGTGTACCATTGCTAATCATTAATTGTATATAAAGTTGTCAATATGTTAAGTGGTCGAACTCTCTCATTGGCTAGTTAGCATCAAAGGTACATACCTGAGAGAGAAAAAACACTATGGTTATACTAGTGAGATCTGTGGCTCTTTTATTTTTAGTTACTAACACAGTAGCTGTTACAAACTGTTATTGTTTTCTTTGTGGCTAATTCGCTAGCCAGGTGCTCAGTGCTTCTTCATAGTGTTTATTGGGGCAACTCTTAAATGAAAACTATTTCTACCATCAGTGTCAGTAATATGAACACAATCCGTCAAAGGAAAATGGTAGATGTACTACAGTGCTGCCAGGAAAATTATACGTGGCAGATCCAGGGTTTACTGTACTGTAGGCTGACATACTGACACAGTTAACAAAATAGTAAATCAGACTGGAAGCCAGCTACACATCACAGAGGCTAACTTAACATTAACATTAGACACAATATAGTTATTCTTAACACTCAAGTATCAAGTGAGTCTATTGTTTAAGAGGCAGTCCAAGAATTGATCCAAAGACAACATAACAATAAAGGTGGCTTACCATCTAATATTCAATTGAAATGCTTAAGGTACTGGTTTTCCATTCCTCTTTTTGAGACAAAGACAGGCACCTAGACAGCTGGGAAATTTGAGACTAAAAAGTTTCATAACAGTCCTGCTACAGAGTGATCGTGCTGTTTCCTCCATTTCCAAATTGACAAGTTTTTGAACTGTAAAATTTTGTCACATGGATATGGTCTTTACAAGTTATTATTAAAACAAAGTACAGCAAGAGGAAAGCTGTTGCTGTGGAAGGGAGGGCACATCTGTCCTGCTTTCCAGAGTGCTTCATACTTTCCGTGAACTTGTGCTTCCAAGAAATCCATATCCAGCAGTTTGTGATTCTCCCCATTTTATAGGAATGAAGAAACTTTTAAAATATGTTTGTGAGGGAGAAAGAGTGTTATGTTTGATTGGTCAAAAGTGTGAAAGCATGACCTTATGGTCTCACCCTGTGTCATCCTGCTGAAAGCCCTCCAACTCGTCCCTTTGCTCAGCCAGAGAGGATTCAAGATCCAGGTAGGTTCCATTGTGTGAAAGCTGAAGTGCACAGTCATCGAGCTATGGACAGGAAGGAAGAAATAGTTTTAATGCAAATCAATTCAGTTCAATTCAATCTTATTCATATAGCGTCAATAACAATACAAATCGTCTCAAGGCGCTTTACAAAACCAAAAGCAACCTTTCTGCAATTTCCCCATTGTGGGACTAATAAAGGTTTTTCTTATTCTTATTCTTAGTATTGCCAAAAAATACTTTGAGAAGGCTTGGTTGTATGCAGGTAAACAGACAAGCCAGGTAACATGTCACATTTATCAAGCTAATTTCTTAACTGATGTTTCGTTGTAGACTTCATTGTTCAACTCCAAATTCAGTACTGGTGTCTCCAGTTGCTAGTCAAACTGTAGGCAATGACCGTCTTGGATCAGATATCCACTGACATCAAAACACCAAAAGTCACGAAACATTAGCAATTGCTCTCAGAGGCAAAGTCTTCAGACAACAGACAATGGGTTCACAGATTTGGGATGAAATGCCATGTCAAAATTACCTTGGCAATCTAAGCATGTAAAACACCCACAGGACTGCCCTTATCTATCCATGTTTTACAGCCTTTTTAAAACAATTTGTGCCTATAAAATAAAGCCAGTTTATGGGGCAGGTTTTTGAACGCGAGTACAGTAGTCTGTGAAAAGTGCGAAAACCATATGTGGTGCGCCTCTGCTTTTTGCATTACAAACCTGTTAAGGGCATTAACTGGTAATAAAGGCTGCAGAACATGAAACCAAAACCAGAGTGGAACACAAAGAAAGAGAGACATATTTTAATGCATTTATGTGTAGCCTATAATATGAAGCTTCAGCACATTGAGATCTCAGCTCCCTCCGTACAAACTAATGGTACGGAGGGAGCAACAGTCTTTCCCACATACAGAATCCATGTTTACATTGCAGATTTTGCTCTTTCTGTTTTTTACTTGCAATCTTAGCCATGCCATCTGTGATTGCATGATCCAAAGTAACATTGAGCAGCCTACGTCAGAGCTGACCCACTATGCTGTGTAATAGGAAACCCTGCTGAGTTTGAAACCAGGTGCACAGCAATATATCTGCACTCCACTGGCATTGATGTTTATGATAGCGGTCACAAGTTTATAGCAGGTGCAAGCGGGCATCAAAGAGACGTCTCATAGAAATCAACTTGCATCATTATGTTGCAACAATTAGCATTAGTTTTCCATGTCTGCTGATAGGTGAATGAGATCAGAGTGAGCATTTAGCAGCTCTGTGGTATTGGTGGGTATAACCTAGCTTGGCCTCTGGTGTGCTGCCAAATGCACTTGCAACCATCTATTCGAGCCCCCCTCTCTCCCCACACTTCAGTTAGGAACTGAGAGACGGACAGTCGGATGGACTCACAGCGTAAATATATCCTTGCTATATTTACTCTGCTCCGAGACAGCATGCTAACAGGAGCTCCAGGGTGGGTGTGTCCACAGAGGTTGGGCGCTAAAGGGGGACACTGCCAGGGACAAACTATTACAGACGAGAATCAAAGAAGCTCCATGTTACCAGTGAACTTTGCTGTGGGACTCCAACATGTTGTACATTCTTGAATTAATCCAACAAGAAGAAAAAGTAGTTTACGCCATAATCAAGTAAGATGACAACAACAGTGCAGTTTCCCCTTAACTTCTCCCAAACCACACTAATCTGTCTGTACCAAATAACTAATCCCCTGAACAAAACACACTTGTCTAGTACAATCTGAAAAATGATCAGGGAAACCACTGATAGGAACTATAAAATATTGTGGACAAGGTAAACTAATGTAGAGAGCAATGTTGCAAAATGTTAAATGGTAAATGGCCTTGCTTTTATATAGTGCTTTTCTACCTATTGTGCACATTCTACATGTGGCACATTCCGGGGATCGAACCACTAACCCTCTGATTCGTGGACAACCCGCTCTACCTACTGAACCACAGTCAGTGATAAAGCTGACAGCTAACTGTCTGGCTGCTCATGTGCCTCAAGCCATAAACCAGGCAAAAATGAAGAGATACTAGCATTCTAGAGTAAATACTTTGAGGGCAATGTTGGCACTAGCTTTCAAGCTATTAGACCCAAGTGCAACACCATTGTTATCCACACTTTTTGTGAATGTGAGATTTGGCAAATCTCAGGCTGAGGGGGAGGGGGATGGGGTGGATGGTTTTGTTAATCATGCCCTGCCCCACTGCCCTGTTTTTTTTTAACGAGACAAAAGCATTTCTTGAGCCCAATCTGCTTATATTGTTGAGTTTTTCTGAACAATATCCCACCTAAACTACAACCTACAGCAAATCAGCATAATTTACTTTTTCATTTCTTTAAAAATCCCATGTCTGTGTACTCACACATGACCGAAGTGCCATCACCTCCACCTCCCTGTCATTTTTGCTACTTTGTTTTAGCTGTATATAACTATATTATACAGTAAACACTGTTTGGACAACAAGAAGTGATTTCTGGCCCACTTTGAAAAGCAACATGTAAGCAACTCACCTGCCAAAGGGTAACTCTTTCCTAAAACACTTGGTTTGGGTAATGGAAGTAACAACACACAATCATGCTGGATGTAGCTGGGAGAGATGTGGCTCCAAAAGGGAACCACAAGCTCTTCACAGCTCAAGGATCCGGGACAGGCCAGGGAAACACTTAGTGGCTAGTATACTTTACACTCATTTAATCAAATTCTCCCAAAAGAGCAAGGCAGTGAAAAAAAAAAAGGTGGCGGCGGGATGGGGGTGGGGGGCGTGTAATTACTTCCATGTTAAAACATCACTGAGGCTGCTGGGGATGGCGGTGCGTCGACACTTAACGATACCCTTACGTAATGTGGACAATGAGTTTTTAAGAACTTTTTTGTGTCAAATTCTGAGCCACAGAGCAGCGGGCTCTTTGAAGAGCTTGGGGGAGGGTGTGTTCTACTCTGCCATTAAATCTCCCAGTGTTGCTTTAATGAGAACTCTTTGGTAATGAAATATAAGTTGAGCTGTGAAGTCTGGGATTTATTCTTTTTTATTGTTTTTTTTTTTTTTTTTTTTTTCTTTCCAAGCAAAGGGAGTTTTTCATCGCAAAATGATACTGATTTGGGGAAGCTTCTGCTTTGAGTCTGAACATCTGAATGGTACATAACTTGCAATATTGCATCATTTAAATAACTAATCTCTACATTTTAGACTAGATTCATTACGATGGGCTTTTTATCATCAAGTTGGGTTTAATTCTTAAAGCAGGAAGAGGAAAATGAGGACCTCATCTGTAAGAAGCAAAAGGAAACTTCTTTGTTTAGAGGTTAGGACAAAATGACACATCCCAGTAACACAGTGATTTAGCCTTGGCAACCCATCCCAACCCTATGTGTGTGTTTATGTGTGTTTGAGCGTACAAACTGGTGCACGGTCAGAGAGGTGGAAGAGGAGATGGAGGAAGAGGTCAGGAAAACCACGGCAGCCAAAGTAAGGAGAACAAAGTGTTGCAGAGATCCAGGCCCCGGCCACAGGAATTCTGGGACAAGTGACCTATACTTTTCATGCAGGCCAGCCAGCCGTACACCAAGCTCTACCATCAGGACATAATAACACAGCAGGCTTTTATACGAAAAGAGCTTAGCTCAGAAACTAAACAAGAGAAAGACTGCATTTACAACTAGTTACTCCAAAAACTAAGGGGAAAACTCAAGCGCAGACGAGTTTTGACATTTTCCGATAATATCATAACACTTGAGCCCTATAAGCACCAGCTTTCAGATCTGGACAGTCTGGCGGGCAAATTTGCAGCCATTCAGTTTCGTCCCCTATAATCTAAGTGCAATATCCAGTTGCCACTGTGCACAGTCTTTCTCCTGATGTGAACAAAATTGCAAACACGAAGGCAGGCTGTGCCATCTGTCCGTGTATAAGTTGTAATCATAAGCTTTTCAGTGCTGCGGGCTGTTTTTCATTTGTTTTGTGGCTTTAAAAAACGGGGCAGCAAAAGATTGACTGGTTTGGAAAAACCACTCTGCTGTCGAAAGCTGGTTTGCTGTTAGGGATGCAGTTAAACTCAGATTTTTCTTTTTGCATGTTTCAGCTTGAACTATACTGCCCTTACGTACATAGAAATAGTAGAAATAAGGTCAGACAAAGTTTCTGCTTCTCTTGTGTAGCTACTGTGGGTGTGTTCATGTGTTTCTGTGTATGAGTCAACCATGTCAGAAAGGAATGTGTTGCTATTTTATTTCTGGGTCGCTTTAAACTCTGAAATTTACTGAAAATGTAATCTCGCTTCTCTGTCACACCCAGCATATTACTTTGCTTTCCATTCATTGCAATTTGGGCCGCTGGTTGCGTTGGCAGTATGACTGTCACTAGCAGACGAATGAGGCAACTCAGGATGGATCCTGTTGCACTAATGCGTTTGCAACCACCTGTCACTGTGACATGCAAGGCAGAGTGCAAATATACAGCGATCAGGTTTATTCAGAGAACACAGAGATTGACTTGTGGGTGTTTCTGCTATTTTATTTTAAGACCCCCATCAATGGATCGGTCAAAAGTTCAACAATTGTGCACTCTGAGATTTCTCTGACCTGGTCCAGCGACTAGGTCAGTGGCACCTCAGGGGAGTAAAGGTGTGCCCACACTGGGATATTATAATCTAAAACATATCAATGAAGTCCGTGTTTGAAGTTGCTGTGGGCTTTGAGGCAAACATTTGGAACCTCGTTTCATTCCTCAGGCTGGAAAGCCAATCACTTGTGCTTGCATGTGTTCTCAAAATAGACTGAACGGTGGTTGTGGTTTATTTGCAGGAGGCTTGAAGTGAAAAACAGCAGTCAGAAACTCCGCTTTAAACTCGAGTATGTGTCATCTTGAACCTCAATATAAGACATCTTGATAAAATTAACTTTTTAGACTGTTATTTGTCCTTTAGTCTTTTGTCTATATGTTGCATTATATATTTCCGTGAACTATTTTCCTAAGGCTGGTTAATTCCTGGATGAGCTCTCTGCTGGTAATCCTACCTTGTGTGGAGCTTTGAGGAGTCTGTGGACGCCTGCTAGCTGGTTGATCAGGGGGATATCCTCTCTGAAGGTGTACAGCGGTGGTCTCGTCGGTTCCGGGAAATTGGTGCTGTTGAACGGATCGGTGTCGTCTAAAAACTGAACCCTGCAGACAAACGTGGCCATTCTGCATCCATGCAAGTCGCGTCTCCTCCGAGGGGGCTGCCCGGTGTAGTGGGAGCGGCACCGGCTATCGCTCCGCTCGCTGTGCTCTCTTCTCCTGGTAACGACAACAAACCCGTTGGTCGCCAAGCGCGCCCTGTGCGCAGCCCGTCCTCCCACTGGACGCGGAGTGGATGCCGAGATGGCACGGGACTCGGGTCAGAATCTCTCCTCGCCTCCTTGCTTTGGTGTTGCTCGCTCTCTGATGCCGCTTCCCACTTTATTCTCGGAGACGCAGGTGGCCAGTGATAAAGAGGAGGCAGCAGGCGGACTTCAGCTTGGTGCCTGAGAGTGAAGGATCAGCGCAGCTTGGGACAGCCGGTCTGCTGTAGCCTATGTCTGAGTCTCAGCCCCCCCCCCCCCCCCCCCCCCCCCCTTCTGCCTCATCGCTCCCTCCTCCCCCTCCATTCAGATCACTGGCTACGGCTTAGCGGAGACTTTCCATATGAAAATGAACTGAACTAATCCCATGATACATTTATTTAGAATACGAACACTATAAAATGTTGACCCAAGATGCCAGTGTGACTTATCAGACAATACAAAACCATACATATCTATATAATGGAATTAATATAATGAATACACTAAATGTGTAATAGGCCACTGCAATATTAGTCTCTTTTAAATGTACTATTAAACTTTAGCCTATTTCTTACAATAATGCGGTGACAGATGATAAAATATCTGTTTGATATAATATCACAGTCTTGCACACTAATTTCGGTGTTAAGTTATTGTTGTTGCTACAAATTGGAAGGCAATCCAACGCAAACCTGACCAATGTTGCACTCTTGTGGCCAAAGTTTGTAATTGCAGGTGTAGAATGAGTGCAAACCACGCAACTGTTTGGTACCCATGAGAAAAGAAACTACGAAATGAGCCCTCTAGATGGCTCCACATGTGTTAATACGTACAAACATAAACTCACTTAAACCTGTGAAGGAGCTTTGGTGCATCGACAATACTCCAACCTCCCCTTTTGTCCCCGTTTATCTACTCTGTTGAAGACTTTGCTCGTTTGGATTGGGGTGATAACACACATGTGTCATTAGGCTCACCACTGTTTGCAGATGTCTCTAAAACCTGGATAATATAAGGATATTACTGTTGGAATACTACAACTGCTTTATTAGCTCCTATATAAAAATATTATGATCAAGAGCCTCTGTAGAAACAATAGTAAATTCCTGTCTGGTTGAAGTTGCAATAGGTCAGTGGAAATGAGTGACTAAATTATAGTTGTACAGTATAGTTCTTCCTGGCTTGCAGCTATCCCTCCCATTCAGGTTGTCCGCGGCATCTCAACTGAGATCTCCATCAGCCTGTCTGCTCCACCATCAGCAGCAAGAATATCTCCTACTTCTATGCAGGACTTGGCTCTGTGATGTCTCTTGTTTTCAATCCAACTGAAAAAAATATTAATCTCAAAAGCACTTTTTACTTTGACACATATTGCTCTTTACTTTCAATGAGCTCTCCTTTTAGACCATGACTGTAGACAGTATCCCGAAGCTCCAGCATGATAGTGTTTAACAGTGTTTTTCTATAGGTCCATGTAATCTAAATGCAGAAACACTGAAATCCAATTGTCCAACATGATTAGACAGCTGCCTTTCATTGTCTTCTGCCACTTGTGTGAATAGGTGACTGAATGTGCAGTGCAAAGTCAGTCCATTCTGTTTTAATGTGTTATTAAGCACTTGGTCTGATTACTGCAGAAATCTGTGTGTATCAGTGTAAGCCAGTAACATTTACTCTGTCTAATACCTTTTCTGTCATGGTGTCAGGTTTTGGTTATGGGGTTTTTCTGTTGTTGCATTGTTTGTTTTTTCTTTGTGTTGTTGGGTTCCTTTAGGCTAGTACTTAGTAACATCGCTTTTCTCGTGTGTCCATTTTACTTCCTGTCTTTGTTGTCCTGCCCTTGTGTCGGTATGCTACACCCTCATTGGTTTCACATCCCATCAGTCCTTTGTCTGTTTGTAGCCGTGACCCTCCCTCTTTCCTTTGTCAGTCCACCTGTGAATACCTCCTTCACACTCCTTTCTTTACTTTTTAACCAAGAGGGGGGAAAAAATTCTCATGTCAGTGGCTGGTTATAAAGTAAAGCCTAAAGTGCAAAGAGTCCATCACATATCATCTGCCTTGTCTAAACTCTGGTTGATAATCCCCAACTACATATAGATACTGTGCAGACTCACAGGAAATCATTTCATAAATTATTACCTAAAGGTTATTAGTCAGAACACTTCACGCTGCTCCTGATGTGACTCCCTTAAGTGTAAAATGGTATTTCATTTTTTTAACATATTTTTTAATTGTCTTAGCCTTTATAGCTAAAACGCTGAAACAACCTATGCAACACACTGTTGCCAGACCTCGCAGGACACCCTCTGAGGGAGACCTTGTGTCCCTATCAGGAAGGTGGGCATAATGTTTTTATGTTATACTGCTCCTACAGCACAATCAGACTGAAAGCAATGTAATTGTGTTCCTTATTCTCCTTAGTGTGTAATTCTTTCTGTTCAGTACAACTTGCCTTAGTAATTTCATTGGTCTGCACTGGTGATCCATAATGATACCTGTCTCCTCCTTCTGTGGTCCACCTCCATCTGTCATCCTTTGGAGTAATGTTCAGATGCATTCTACAACTGAGATGCTGCCATATTCTTAGCACGTGTTTTTTTGTAAAAAAAAGTCAAACTGCCATACACCTGTGTACATCGTGTGTGGTACAGCTAGGCATTCCACCTCACTGATAGTTGAATGTTAGTCACTTCAGTATTTGTGTATCAGCTACATCCTTTGTGTCTTCTTGTCTATCTGCTTTTGACTGGTGACAGAGTTAATGAAGCAGGGTTTTCTTCTAATGAATTATACTATCAAGAGGCATCAGAGTTTAGGGGCCCAACTCATTCTTGTCTTTTGTTACGTTTATCTTCAAGAAAGTGTAAGAGTGTAAAAGTAGTCAGGATTTTATTTCTCTTTTGTTCTCACCAAATATAGCAAGCATATCAAGCACGTTTACAACTTTAGACACTACTAATTTTGAGTAGTGCCAGGTGTCACTCCCTCACTTCTGCTGTTTAATCTGTCCTTAATCATCAAACCTAAAGGAACCTTGTCTACCTGGTTCATTTCCCCCTAGCAAGCTATATAACATACATAGTGAGATGTTTTTTGTTTTTGTTTTTTCCAGATACTAGTCATAAAACACAATTAGTCAAAATGAATTCAGCAACACATAAACATCACAACAAATTCAAGACAGACATTGCGAGACCATTCTGATGAGTCTGCTAGCTGAGTTGATATATTTTTCTCTCATTTAGCAGAATCTGATTTCATAATTATGTCTCCATTTGTTCATGATATCCTGTATTACAAATCAATATTTAGTTAGCCATGGTTAGGGTTATGAGTCGTTCTTATAATTACAGTTGGCCAGTCTTTTCCCCACAGAACTGCTGTTCTACCTCATTTCTTGAGTAGCCAAGAACCCAGCTGTGGATTGTGGTGTTCAGCTAGTTTAACCTGCAATTTGGATATTTTGGCGACATTTCAGTTTTTGACAGAATTATTTGATTCCAAAGGTTAAAAAACTTAAAAACTTTGCAATAATAGTTTCCTGTCCGCAGTCACTCAGACACATAGTAGGTTATCTTGCTCTCAGTAGATTTGCTCATTAAGTTACTGTGCATGGACAAAACACTGTCATATATTACTAAAATGTAACTAAAAATGCAGATTGTATGAACCTATCCCATTACCCTATTAATTATTGGCAGGGGTATTTTATGATGGCTACACACATGTCACCTCTTTCTCATCAAGAGATGAGATGGATAGATAAACTCTGAGGTGAAATGTGAAAAACACCGTCACACACACCACCAGCACTTGACAGCAAGCAGCACAGAGACTCCCCCGGCACTTAATGAGAAAGCCTGTTTAATTAAACAGACACCATGAGCTCGAGTCTTCGCAACACTGGGCTTGAAGACCGGATCCCCTCCCATGGGGACCTTGAGAGGATGGAGAAAGAGGAAGCAGGGGACAGGCCCAAGTGGGACAACAAAGCCCAGTACCTGCTCACCTGTGTGGGCTTCAGCGTGGGGCTTGGTAACGTCTGGAGGTTCCCGTACCTGTGTCAAAGCCATGGAGGGGGTAAGCTCTTTATGGTGAAACTAAAAAAGAAAGAAATACGATAAAGCTAATCTCTGAGGGTTTATTGGACATTTTGTGTTTTTCTTTAAATTAAAAATGTTCCTTTAAATTTTTATTGTTCAGTATTATTCAGCATAAAATATAACACATTCATGCCGACTATCTACTACTAAAAATTGTGTCTTTTAGTATTATTAGCATTATACTTTTTTAATATAGTCACTGTTTGCTTGAGTGGAAATGTATTTATTGAAGGCAGGACTCTGGTTTGGGAATATAAAACCACTAAATACATATACATTCATATGTGTATGTACATCTATCTACTATATGTATCTTCACAATACAAAGCTGACACTATGAAAGCAAAATTAGAAATTGAGAGGCTAATATAGATTAATGTTAAATATCAACTCAATCAGGTGAATAGAAAAGTAGTAAAGTTGGAATGTCCTTTTTAGATCAAATATGTTTTGTTTGGTTTATTTTCCATTCAGTCACAGTGACTGAGTTTTAGATGTAGTTTGGTAATAGGGTGACCTAACAGGAGTGAAGAAACTACAACCTCACAAACACTCAGTAGTTTTCAGTGTTTTCTTGACCTTTGCTTCTTGGCTGCGATGGGCCTCAGCACATGTATACATAAACATGGCCTTGTTGCTCTACAGGTGATCAGATATTTCTTATCAGATAAAAGTGTCATTATCAGATAGAAGTGTCAGAGCAGCAGGAATCATGGTACTGCACATATAGAAATGGAGCTGTTATTGTAAACTAATTCAACTAAATGCTAGCACACTGTCATTTACCACAGTCTAGTTTAGCATGTTAGCATACTAACATTTGCCAGTGACAATTTTTTGGCAACAGTATATGTCAGCATGCTAATTAAGATTGTAGTTAAGCATGTTGGCATGCCAAAAATGAAAAACACAGTGAGAGCTCTGTTAACTACAACTGAAAAACAATATTTTGACCTAAAGATGATGCCAGAAAATTAAATGTGAATGGATCACCATAGTTATTACATTTAGTAGTACACAGGACAAGATGTTACAATCCATTGTGCCAAAATCCCAGGCACAAGAGTTGAATCACCACCAGAACAACACACCAACAAAACTCTCCATAGGAATCACAGACACTAGCTGGAACCATTTTAAGAGAGGAAATCCAGTTTCTCAACAATATCACTGGTCAATTAAGTAAAAACATGAGCTGCCTTAGTGTAGCAAACATGAAAGTTCTCCGAATATCATTTAGAAATTGAATATGGTCACCATCTTTCTGCACTGGTCACGGCATGCCAAAAAGGAGCAGGGACATCCATTGATTATACATGAGGATTATATATTGCTGTGTCATTCAGCTTTTCCATGTCAGCTGATTTCAATCTCTGCTATCTATAAAAAATCCTGACAACAGAGTGAACTTTCAGCCCTGAACCTGCTCCACCTGCGCTTTCATTGTTGATAATGAAGGCAATAAAATCTCCTCCTTAGTTGCCATTATATTGTAACTGTCTCTGCAAAAGTTTTACGTGTTCAGAAAGACTGATAAGTGATGATTGTACAGGATGTATTATTAGGAACACTGAAAATAAAAAGAATTATGAAGATAATGATGAACTTGCGAAGATCACATAGAGTCTGCTGTAAGGGAGATTATTTCTATTTTGTTGAAAGATTACAGCAAACATAATGTATATGAGGGACTCTTTACATGTCTACCTTATATTTTTTCATTTATCTAAGTTTACATTGGTGTGTTCCCAGGTGCTTTTATGATCCCTTTTCTTGTCCTGCTCGTTTTGGAGGGTATCCCTCTGCTGTACCTGGAGTTTGCTATCGGCCAGCGTCTTAGAAAGGCCAGTGTAGGTGTTTGGGCTGCGATTAACCCCTATCTGACTGGTGTTGGTAAGCACACACGAGTGGCTATTAGTCCAGCTTGTTATCTGCAGATAAACACACATGAGCGATGTCTGCATTGGAAATGTGACCCAGTTACTTTTACCCCACTATTACAGGTATTGCCTCCATGACTGTCTCATTCTTGGTAGGCTTGTACTACAACACCATCATTGCCTGGGTGATGTGGTACTTCTTCAACTCGTTTCAGGCCAACCTGCCGTGGAGCCAGTGTCCTCTCAATGATAATCTCACAGGCATGTCACCATTTAAGCAGTCTTCAGTTTTAGTCTAATAATTCACAGACAGTTCAAACTATTTGCTCTTTTGTATCTGTAGGTCTAGTGTCAGAATGCGAACGCAGCTCTCCAGTGGACTACTTCTGGTACAGGACAACACTGAACACTTCAGAGACAATCGAGGAGGCTGGAGGCCTCCAGTGGTGGATAGTATTATGCTTGGTTGCTGCTTGGAGTGTGCTCTATATTTGCTGCATTAGAGGGATTGAGACCACAGGCAAAGTACATCTGTCTAATAAAATAATATGCTCCCTAATGTTCCCTTCCAGTTTTCTAGTTTCTAGTTCAACCATACGAACAAATAATTTGCTTCTCTCTCCTTTCCCTCAGGCTGTGTACATCACCTCCACTCTGCCGTATGTAGTCCTCACCATTTTTCTCATCAGAGGCCTGACTCTGAAAGGCTCTGTGGAGGGAATCAAGTTCCTCTTCACACCAGATGTCAGTATAGTCATCATTTTCTCACTGTCTTGATTAGCCTTGAAGACACTGTCATGATAATTTTATGAATTTATAGCTGGATGAGTTGATGAATCCTTCCACATGGCTGGATGCAGGAGCGCAAGTTTTCTACTCCTTCTCGCTGGCCTCCGGAGGTCTTATCTCGTTCTCCAGCTATAACCCTATTCAGTAAGCGCACATGACTACACAGTTTATGTTCAGACGACATGATCCCAGTCTTACACTGATCAGCCACACCATTAAAACGACTGACCAAATAATGTTGACCATTTTGGGACAATGCAGTGTTCTTCTGGGAAACTTTTGGACCTGGCATTCATTCATGTGTACTTAGACATGTTGCACCCACCTAGACCAGCCCACACGCCTTAGCGCACATAGCAATGACACGCTTTGACGGAGGCAGCTGTCCCCAGCAGGATGCAGCCTGACACACAGAAAGAAATGCTTTAGAAACAACTCAGAAAACATGAAGGTATTGACCTGGCCTCCAAATTCACTAGATCCCAATCTGATCAAGTATCTGTGGGATGATCCACAGAAGCCCCTCCCCTCAACCCATAGGACCCAAAGGCCCCCACTAACAACATTGTGTTACCAGAATCCTAACCCCTAGAAGACCCGTGTCCATTCTCTGATGAGTCACAACAGTTTTGGAGGCACAGGGGAGACCTACTCAATATTAGGCAGGGGGGTTGACAGAGAGGCTTAACACAGACTGGATTGTTACTGACGATTGTTTAATAAACAAAACTAAGTGGAACTGAATAATATTTTTATATAGTCATTGATTTGTACATTTTTCTTTTTTTCTTTTTCTTCTAGCAATAATTGTGAGCAAGATGCTGTTCTCATCTCTCTTATTAATGGCTGCACCTCTGTCTATGCTGCCACCGTTATCTACTCTATCATTGGATTTCGAGCAACAGAACAGTTTGATGCTTGCCTTAATGAGTATGTGAACTAAAAAAAAAAACATGCGCTAGCTGTGTCTGCACACATTTTTCAGTCACTAAAGTTCCTACCTCGTCTTTTTTCAGAAACATTGTGATGCTGCTGAATGCATTTGACCTAGCAGAGGGGAGCATTACAGAGAGCAACTATGGTGAAATGCTGCAAAGGCTCAATGCTACGACTTCAGGGTCAGAGGTCATTCAAGACCTGGATCTTAGCACCTGTGACCTGAGGAGTTTTCTTAGTGATGTATGTATTTTTTGAGGCTTTCTCTCTTTTTCTGATATAATGTTCATTGCTTCATTGCCAGTAAAATTGGACCATCAAGCACTCTTGTTTTCCAGGGTGTGGAGGGTACAGGTCTTGCTTTTATTGTGTTCACTGAGGCCATCACAAAGATGCCTGTTTCTCCTCTTTGGTCTTTGCTGTTCTTCATCATGCTCTTCTGCCTCGGCCTCTCCACCATGTTTGGTAGTATTGAGGGAGTAGTGGTTCCTCTGCAGGATCTGGAAATCTTCCCTAAAAAGTGGACCAAAGAGGTGCTCACAGGTATACAGTACAGTCACACTGACACATTGCATGGGTTTGATGAGAAACATTGTTATTTTAAGTGTTGTTTTGGATTTTGTTTGGATTTCAGGAATTGTGTGCCTCTCATGCTTCTTGATGGCCCTGATTTTTGCCCAGCGGTCGGGTAATTACTGGTTAGCTCTGTTTGACAGCTATGCAGGCTCCATCCCTCTGCTCATTATCGCCTTCTGTGAGATGTCGGCTGTTGTCTACCTGTATGGAATAGATAGGTAACTCCAGCAGAAGATAACTTTATATATATACAGTATATGCCCGTAGTGTGGCCATTGCCATCTTGGTGGCACCTAACTGTGCCTAACTCCAGACTCATTCAAATCTGGCCAAACACTGGAGCATAAACGGAGCTGAGACTGCCTGTCTCGGCTCCATGATGCCTGGACAGATACGTAGCTAGCAACCTGAGACAACACTCCCCACATTGAAAGTGGCCACTCCCTTCTTTATACACTATTATTATATAAAAATCCACCCAAGTACATCTGTTATTGAGGAGTAAATCTGATACAGAGATTACAGCCGCCTTTGTACTAGGCTGTAAACATGTTTATTTCTGCTGTAAAGTTGGACATTAAACTGTGGAGACTGATTCATGTTGTCAGCCTGCAGTTCCTACGTCTGGGGAACTGCAGGTTGTGGCAGTCATCTGGTGGCTTAATTTGTCAGACCTGACAACCCTTACTTCATTTGTAAGAGTGCAGGCAAGGCATACCAGGCAATTGCTTGAGGTCCAATAAATAAAATGGGCAAGGGGTGCCCCAGATGGCACCCTTTCAGTATTTTTTGCAATGACAGCCATATCAATGCCCTACACTGCTTCAGCAATACTTCAAATCCAAAACTTCGCCAGAGGCAAAAAAAAAAAAAAGGAAATTCACACAAAAATCTACTGATTACATTTTATGACTAAAACTGCTGTGAGGCAGCGTATGTCTCTATTTATGTACAACATCAACTATATTATATATATATAATATTAATCAGATCTTTTTCTTTCTTTTTTTTCTTTTGTCAGGTTTAACAAAGACATTGAGTTCATGATAGGACACAGACCCAATATCTTCTGGCAGGCAATGTGGAGAGTGGTCAGCCCTTTGATCATCTTGGTCATCTTTGTATTTTACTTTGTCAACAAAATCAGAGCCAAACTGACATACATCACCTGGAATCCAAGTTCGGTACGCTGGATCAAAACCGTCATCCCAATGACAAATTCAAACATCATTCCTTCATAACTAAAAACTTACTTAATTTCTTTGTCATGATTACAGGCAAACTTCCCAGTGTTGGAGACATTACCCTATCCTACTTGGGTTTCTGCTATTATCATCTTTCTGGTGGGTGTCCCCAGTCTTATGATTCCAGGATATGCTTTGTACAAGTTAATCCTAAAATGCTGCTGCAAGAAAACTGGCATCAGTACCATCTCTGCCAAGATCAACATGTTTGAAACTACGAAAAACATTCTGTCGGACTCCTCCAAGTGTGAACTCACATGCTAAAGTGATCTGATTTCTTTACTTGACCTTGGAACATGGCTACCCTGAAATGAATTAAATAAGATGTGATTCAAACAGAGAAACGTTTTCATAATTAAAAACTGTGTCGTGCACAGATTTACCAAAAGGTTTTTTTTTTTTGCATTATTTTAATGTGACATAGTCGGATTACCCATCTAAAATCAAAATTTGTATTTTTACATGCATTGTACTCGTACATCTAGCCTGTAACAGCTATTATAACCATGTAACTTCATCATTTATGTATATTTCAGTATAGTCTTTTCTGTTCAAAGAATTAAAGATTTGTAAAATTGTATCTATTTCCATAACTTCTCATTATTTCCTTTTCCCACTCTTACATGACGACACGCACACAAAAAAGAGAATTTACATTAAAGAATGCTTAGGTAAAGTCCTGCTTCACTGCATGCTGGTTCACAGCAGTGGCTTACTGTGGCTCTTAATAGTCATATGAACTCTAAATGCAGTGTCCCTGTTTCGAAAAAGGTTTATTGTAAAGGTCTGAAATGGCACTGGACTCAAGAGATATGTATCTATTCATAAGAATAGATACATGTATTTGTACATGTATCTATTGTACATATTGTACAATACAGATTGTATATATTGGAGCATACTTCTTTAAATGTGTTGCCTGTATTTATTTAAAATATGGACAATACATACGTCTGTAAAGGTTCTCATTCACTCATGGCATAGCCCTCAACTGAAGTCCAATTGCCTGTTTGGACAGACAATACATATGGAACTGCAAATTGTGTATGTTGAAATGGGAAATAGAAAAAAATAGTATTACATATGTTAATTTTCCCATAAAGAAATGTTAAATTTGGTCCCCAGACACAGATTCTACATATCCAAGGTTCACGTTGTCTAAAGGTACATTTACTGTACCATGAACGTGTTTCCCTCCAACACTAGTAATGCACATAATGCATATGTATCTATATCTATATGGACATCCTAAAAGGAACCCTATGTATAACTTCTATAATTTTACAGTCCAAATATGCAGCCCTGTAAATGCCGACGCCAGCCTTCCTGTGGTTAATAATTGTAGAATTAGAATGGAACACTGATAAGGTTTATATGCACTTTGAATTGCTTAGTTATCATGCTACAAGAACAACATCGTGATTTATAAGAAACAAGCTTACAAAATTCACTTTGACAGCTTATGTTATTTTGACATTTACTCTGACATGTGTCATTGCGAGAACATGGACCAAATGCGCATGAACAGACTGAAATAATGTGCTTGTACATCACCGTGCAATAAACCCATCTGATTTCCCAAGGACTATAAAAAGATGTGGCCAGATGGTTAAGATAAACCATGATGGAAACTGCCTTGAGCTGTAATGTCATGTTTTCTCTGTCAGTCTAAGTGAGACCAAAATGTGCTTTGCCACCAATTCACTTGAGATCTGTTTATTGGCCTCCAACAAAATCTTACATTTAGGAGACACTGTTTAATATATAATACAAGACCTCTCTTTTTGTGTGTGTGTGTTAGTTTTTCCAACATCCCGTATTATTATTTCTCCCAGGATGGCTTTACAGATTTAGGAATACTAAACTTATCTACAGGGAACCGAGTTGGTAGCAGCATCTCATGTGATGCATTAACTATTATCAAGGACCTCCTTCTGGTTAAAGTTGCTGACATCACATAATACAACACAGAGTGTAATGAGCTACTGATAACTGCAGTTTAGTTTAGGTGTCACAGTAAATACTTCAGTTCCCCTCACAGGACAGACAGTAGGGGTGAAGGATTCCGAGGGAGAGAGTCAGAAGAGAATCAGTAACTGCTTGCAGAGAGAGAAGATACATCTGGAAAGCACACAGCCACTTGAAGAGTTGCAAGACTAACAACTGGTTGTGAAAGGGAGATCAGCAGCTTCATCTTCTATTTTCGTATCTACTGAGCCACCATGAAGCTGAAGTTACCAAACCCGGGGCTGGATGACCGAATCCCTTCTCATGGAGACCTGGAGAAGATGGAAACGGAAGAGGCAGGGGACAGGCCCAAGTGGGACAACAAAGCCCAGTACCTGCTCACCTGTGTGGGCTTCTGCGTGGGGCTTGGTAACGTCTGGAGGTTCCCGTACCTGTGTCAAAGCCATGGAGGAGGTAAGCAGCGATAATCGGAATCTGGTTAATTTCTGTTAGTCTTAATTTAATATGCAATAACTAAAAACCCTTCTTTTTTTTCTTTTTTCTTTTTTTTTTCTTTTTTACATATTCTTACTGAACATCATAACTTATCACATCTGGAGGATTCATAATTTGTAATTTTTATGGAAACGTCTAAATTTATTTAAAAGAACTTTTATTTCAGTCTTAAATGTTTTGAAAATTAATTTAGTGTTACTTTGTGATTTGAGCTTTTAGCAAACAGCACATGTCAAATCAATACCTAGACAGGTGTTCAACAGACACATTTCTAACATAAATACAGTATTTCATGTTTCCTATTTTTAAACTTTCCTGTTATTCAAATAAAACAGGTGAATCATGATCTTGGTTTGTATGGTACCTACTGTATGTAATAAAACATGTACAATGCTTTTAACGGTTTATGGGTGTCTTTATGGGGCCACTTTTGTGAATTAAGTTGACTTTTAAATATTTACCTTCCTCCCTTAAAGTGTAGAATAAAATTAATCACAGCACATTTACCAGTGTGTATGTGGTACTTCTAGGAGCGTTTATGATCCCATTCCTTATCCTACTGGTCCTGGAGGGAATCCCGCTGCTGCACTTAGAGTTTGCCATTGGTCAGCGCCTGAGGAACGGCAGCGTGGGAGTGTGGAGGTCCATTAATCCTTACCTGACAGGAGTTGGTGGGTACAAAAAGCATGCCCATTTTCATTTCGATTTAAATTATTTTTTTAGAAAAATGCTCATCATGGTTGCTCTGTAGGGAAGCCACTTTGGTCAAAATTGAAATTTGGTGGATTAAAATTCATTTTGTTCAGGCATTGATAAACAATAAAATGCACTGGTGAAGCAACATATACTTTCAAACATCTTGGACAAACTCGGATCTCTTTATCAGACATATCGTTTAGTTCAGCCTTCACCATAATCAGGTGAACCTTGTGTATTTAGGTTGTCTATCAAAATAGTACATGTGTCTATTCTGGAAGGGAAGGTCTTGAGGGCCATACTTTAGATTTGGAAGAAACATTTACTTGGACCCAAGGATGAGCTGCTTAAAATCTGGTGGTCAAAGGTTCCATGCTTTTGTTCATAAATGTCTAACAGACCAAAATGATGAGGTAATGGTATTTTATAATCCATATGACCAAAGTTCAAACTTTACTGTTTCATGGCATTGCTTTGCAAGAAAAATTATTATTTCTTTTTTTATAAATCTGCATTACTCTGCACAATATTACAGTGTTGCATACATCGATTTAAACTTTAACTTGTCTAGTTGGTGTAGAGACTGTAATTCTTGTTTCATTCTGTTCCAGGAATTGCTTCCTTGCTTGTCTCATTTTTGGTGGGTGTGTACTACAACACCATCATGGCCTGGATCATGTGGTATCTCTTCAACTCCTTTCAAGACCCTCTGCCCTGGAGCCAATGTCCTCTTAATGCCAACCGCACAGGTATGCCTTCATCTAACAAGACCACAGGAAGGCTATAAAAACATCTATATATTTATGGTTTGTCATTTCTATCAAAAGTTACTGACATCCTGTTCCATGTTATTTCATCTGTTCATCCATCCATTGCAGGTTTGGTGGCGGAATGTGCACGGAGCAGCACTGTTGACTACTTCTGGTACAGAGAGACTCTGAACACATCAACAGCTATTGACGAGTCTGGGGGTCTGCAGTGGTGGATGGTGCTAGCCCTGATGTCTGCCTGGACTCTGCTCTATGTCTGCTGCATTCGTGGTATTGAGACCACTGGCAAGGTGTGAAAGTTACGTTATATTTGAAAAATCTAAGGTGGGAGTTATACCTTTATGTAAGTTTGTTCAACTCTGTGTGCTGTTCTGTCATTTCTTAGGCTGTGTACATCACCTCCACTCTCCCATATTTGGTCCTTACCATCTTCCTTATCAGAGGATTGACTCTCAAAGGCTCTGTAGAGGGAATCAAGTTCCTCTTCACACCAGATGTAAGCACTCTAGTCACACATCAACCAACATTTGTCTGTAAGATTAGCACCATACAAGAATTTGACAGTAGCTTGACGTTTTGAAAAACAAGCTAGCATTACAACTGTGTCGCCAAGTATGGGAGCACATTTGCAATGTGGCTGCAATAACAACTGAGTATGCAGCATCAGTATTTGTACTGTTTATCCATCTGTTTCAATAAGTCATGATTCCAAGATATGCTAAACCAATTAAACAGGTTTCATGTTTCTGCATGTTTGCAGTTTTTATGCTAAACTTGTGCCTGTTACAACTTACAGTGCTGACAATGGTCTCTGCATACACATTTTCTGTATTCTGTATTTCTGGCATTCCTGTAATCCTTCATGCTTATGCACACAAAGTTCTCAGGCTGGCAGGAACTCAAGTTTGCCACCTTGAGTGGACATAGAAAATTTCAAAAGATGTCTGCAATAAACCCCACCATAGTACCAATAAAAGATAACAAAAATGATAATGAATGTCAAGAAAGTGCTGCCGTGTGCACGTACCAATACATACACAATAAACTTGGATAATTACTTTAAATGGACCTGATGTAATAACAATCTATATGTTAGCCCCTCGAACAATAGATGAAAACTATTATGCATTACTTATTATTAACAATGGCCAATGGCAGTGAAAATATTCAGCAGGAAGTACAGAGCAGTTTTACTGAGAATATTTCTTTTTAGGTGAATGAGTTAATGAATCCATCAACCTGGCTGGATGCAGGGGCTCAGGTTTTCTACTCCTTCTCCCTGGCCTTTGGAGGTCTCATCTCCTTCTCCAGTTACAACTCTATCCAGTGAGTAAATGTCTCACACCGCAGATAGGCTCCCTGTTCTGAAGTTCCCCTGTCTCAATTTCCCTTCAAAATGTTCTTGCAGCAACAACTGTGAGCAGGACGCCGTTCTCATCTCCATCATCAATGGCTGCACCTCTGTGTACTCTGCAACGGTTATCTACTCCATAATTGGTTTCAGGGCAACGGCAAAATATGACGACTGCATTGGAGAGTGAGTTTCAGACGGTCCGAAAGAAGAGTTTACAACCAAACAGTGTGATAAATTTGTACTAGGCTGACCTCATGTGATTGTGCTTGTTATTGCAGCAACATCTTGAAGCTGATGAATGCCTTTAACTACCCTGAAAACAACATCACAGAGAGCAACTACAATGATGTTCTTACCCACCTGAACCAGACAAGTCCAGATATCATCCAAGGATTGCAGTTAGAGACGTGTGACTTGCAAGCTTTATTAAGTCAGGTTAGTATGGAACTGATTGATTATGTTTATCAAACATCTATTTCCTTTAAGTCTCTCAGAAATAGTTGAACATAAGATCATGTTTCAAATGTATGGCCCATATTCCTTTAGGGTGTGGAGGGAACAGGATTGGCCTTCATCGTTTTCACAGAGGCCATCATCAAGATGCCCGTTTCCCCTCTCTGGGCTGTCCTCTTCTTTGTCATGCTCTTCTGTCTTGGCCTCTCAACTATGTTTGGGAGCATTGAAGGAGTTGTGGTTCCTTTGCAAGATCTCAAAATACTGCCGCGTAGTTGGCCCAAAGAAGTTTTTTCAGGTAATTGTCCTAAAATTTCCTACTAAATATGAAATCCTTTTTTGCATGTTCACTTGAAACATTTTGATCTGCAGATAGGAGTCTAACCAGTTCTTTGTTGTTTTCTTTCAGCTCTGACTTGCTTAATTTCCTTTGCTCTTGGGCTCATATTTACTCTACGCTCTGGGAACTACTGGTTAGCTCTTTTTGACAACTTTGCGGGCTCCATCCCCTTACTGGTCATTGGATTCTGTGAAATGATTTCCGTCATCTACATCTATGGGATAGATAGGTAAGTCTGTCCATAAGATATATATCCCACAGTTTCCATAATAACAGACTTTACAACAGCCTTATCATTTCTTTATACCCCTGCATATCCTACATTCAGTAATACTGTGATAGATTTCAAAGCCTCGATTGCTTCTAAATGACAACATTTTTAGATAACCTTAAATCCGATCAGTTAGACATATACCCTTTTAGGGAAAAATCTAAATCCTAGCACGATTGTAGAGACTAGTTATTGTCACATGAGACAGAGATAGTTGCTGAGCAGGCATGCCTTTGTGAGTTCTATTTCGTGAGACACACAGCAGGAAATGACAGAGCATATTGTATTCTGACCTTGGAGTAGAGATAATGTGTTGCAGCCATCACAGACGAGATAACGAAGTACAGAGTGTCTCTTGTGATTTAGCAACAGTATGGTGTGGAACGTGGAATGTGTGTGTATTTATTTTTTTTGTTAAGGATGTTGATGAGAGCAGCGAACGTGACATCTGAATTGTACAGTCAGAAATTTGCAAAAGAATTGCATTATGCCATATTTTGTCATTTGGTACACAAAGTTGGATTAACGTGACAGAGTCCATCACAGCCCCCACCTGCCGGGCACCCACTGACAGCCGCACGTGCTGCTTCATTTACTGTGACTAATAAAAGTACAAGGTTGACCATTTATGGGTGTTCATTCTCACTCAGCTACATTAAATCTATCTCTTATTGCTTTCAAACAGGTTTAACAAGGACATTGAGTTTATGATTGGCCACAAGCCCAATATCTTCTGGCAGGTGACATGGAGGGTGGTTAGTCCACTCATTATGGTCTTCATCTTGATTTTCTACTTTGTTACACAAGTCACCAAGAGTCTCACCTATCTGGTCTGGGACGAGGAGGCGGTAAGTGTCCTCTTGAATGAAGACCATAGACAATTTGTTGTTATTTCAGATCTAGTGTGTGTTATACATAAGCTATAAATTGTACAATTTTTCTCTACCCTGGCCAAAGGAGAGTTTCCCCACCCTTGAAGCACGTCCTTATCCCTCCTGGATATATGTCATCATCTTCATCCTGGCCGGATTTCCCAGTTTAGCCATCCCTGTGTTCGCCATTTTCAAATTCCTCCAGAGGAAATGCTGCAAGCAGAAGGACAGTGACAAGACACTGGACACTATCTCTGCCAAAATACAGATGAATGAGAAAAAGTTTTAGACACACTTCGATCTTTCAGCGTGACTTGCTTCATTGTTGTCATATGCTGCTGGTTGATAAGGCTTCTGTAATATTTGTTGCCTTCTGTGTCATGTTTCATGTGTCAGTGCGTCTTGTGTATTCAAGGAATAGTTTTCATTTCGGAAAATATGCAGTGTATGCATTTAGCTTGGCACAAAGACTGAGAACAGATGGAAAACAGCACGGCTTTGAAAAAGTCAGAATGTGTTTGAGCTGTTTTCCTCTTTCTACTCATCTTCTCTAAGCTAACTAGTTTTTGTTTCATATTTAGCACACACATGAGTGAGTACATTTTTTTTAATCTGTTCTTTGTGAGAAAACAAATGAGCTTATTTATCTATTCTGTTAATATTATTAAGTTTACAACATGCACATGTCTAATGTATAAAAATGAAGTTTTATTTGAAGATATTGTAAATTATCCTCAGAGGAGGAATCACTACTGAGTAAAACCCTTTACACACTGCCATAATGTTGTTAATCAAAAAAATGAATATATCATGGCATCTGTGCCTTTTAGCCCTATCACTAGGTTGTTGGCGTGCTATGGAGGATGATTGTGAAGTGTAAATGTTTGATGTGTACTGAAGCACTGCACTTATTCCGACATAGACTGTTATATGTCAGAATGATATATACTGTTATAATCTGTTTCTCATGAGTTCATACTTCAAGAGCAAACTATTTAAATAAAGTACCTTTAAGAGTTTATCCTGGTGACACGTTTTCGGAATTTATTTCCATCCTATCAGGGAAGAAAAAAATCAATTGATGGAATATTCAGGTAGTCAGCTGACCTCATTCTTTGGGCACATAATGTTACTGAACCTAGACCTGAGTAACTGCAGCAACCCCAGATCATAGCACTGCCCCCACAGGCTTGTACAGTAGACACTAGGCATGATGGGTGCCTCACTTCATCTGCCTCTCTTCTTCCCTTGATGCCCCCATCACTCTGGAACAGGGTAAATCTGGACTCATCAGACCACATGACCTTCTTCCATTGCTCCAGAGTCCAATCTTGATGCTCCCTAGCATATCGAAACCTCTTTTTCCTGTTATCCTCACTGATTAGTGGTTTTCTTAAGGCTACACGGCTGCTCAGTCCCAATCCCTTGAGTTTCCTTCACATTATACGTGTGGAAATGCTCATACTTTCACCATTAAACATTATCCTGAGTTCTACTGTTGTTTTTCTTTGATCTGATTTCACCAAACATTTAAGTGATTACCGATCATGACCTATCAGGATTTTTTTCCGACCACATTTCTTCCTCTAAGAAAATGGTTCCCCACTATCCTTCCAGTTTTTAAATAATGTGTTGGACAGTCATTTCTACAATCTCCTTAGATGTTTTCTCTGCTTGACGCATGCCAATGATTTGACCCTTCGCAAAGACATCAAAAACATCTTTTACACAACCACAGGATGTGTCTTTCGACATGTTTTTTTTGAGAAATGAGAAGCTACTCATTGCATCAGTTGTGGTTATAACTTGTTGATAGCTGAAAGATAATCACCCATGCAGTATTTATGCAATAGGAGGCTCGCTTAGTTAAATCCAGGTGGGGCCTTTTTTTTTTTTGGCCAGCTTGACAATCATCACATTTCTGTAGCTTAGTGAACAGAAACTTCTGTATAGAAGCAGTGTCAGTTGCTCCATAAAACTTTATTAACTCACAATTTGGCAGTAAAAGAAACTATAATGGATTACTTCTAGGCTGATGTCCATGCAAAGACATGTAGCATTCTTTTGTGCACAAGGGGTCATTTCAGAAGGGTAACAAATCTAATATCTGCCAAATCAAATTCTTCGTCTTCTTATTATTAATATTACTATTACTATTATTAATATTAATATTAATTAATTATCTGTGTAATTATACAAAAGTATTACACTGATTACTTGAATGACTATGAATATACACAAAAGAACAGCGTGTGCCTTTGGTTTATCTGTGCCAGATAAAGAAAACGATTGTAAACTTGTTCCAACAATGATCCTATCTCTACGTTCATACGTAAACACTTACCCCTCGCTGAGCTGCAAAGGTAGCAGACACCTCTTCTGTGGCTTCAGTGCACATGCGGTCATCATGAGACTGGTACTTCCCAACCCTGGACTGGATCTCCGTATCCCTAGACATGAAGACTTGGAGAGGATAGAAAAGGAAGAGGATGCAGACAGGCCCAAGTGGGATAACAAAGCACAGTATATACTAACCTGTGTGGGCTTCTGCATTGGGCTTGGTAATGTGTGGCGATTTCCTTACTTGTGTCAAAGTCATGGAGGAGGTAAGTTAAATTTATTAAGTTAAACATATTTGGTTATGCTATCAAATGATTGCTAATGTGCTAAAAAGATTATGATATTACTGGAATTTACAGCATTTTGCAATTCATGATGTACAGTATATGAGTTTTCTGAGGGGCTTTGATCGCCCAAAACCTAAAACAGTTCACTATCAGTAAAATCTCTGGAAAGTTAAATATATCACTCATTCATAGCTGCAGTTCAGTGCCTGTATATTAGCTGTCGACCTAAATCAATGATTCTTGAAAGTAGTAGGTATTCTGAAGTAATGGGTAATCTTTAGTGTGGTTTATGAGGTACAGGCAGAGACCTTGGGTTCATCTGTACACTGCTTAAGTTGAAATAGAATGGTAACAATGTTTTGCTATGTATTTAAAATGCATATTTGTGTGTGTAGGTGGGTGTGTGTGTGTGTTTTCAAATGCAACTGCATTAAGTGACACACACGGGGAATGGAAAAGCATGTATATAATGAAAATATAATGTGACTTATTAGCTAGACAGTTTTAAGCACACAGACTTAAAACCACAGTTCATTGTCCATGCTATCAAATGTCAAGACTGTGTGACTTTTGTGTCCAGCAGTAGGTTTACTATACTGATGGATCCACAACAACAGCAATGGTAGATTTAAGTGTTATTAAATCACGTTTAATCTTAAGAAAACAACTGATTAAATCATATTAAAACACTTACAATTAATTATAGTCATAAACTATCCTTATCAGCATAGTAACAAATCTGTATTCCTTAAGAACTTACAGTCGTTAATGGCTAACTGCTAATAATTGTTGTTATCATAAGTATTTTTAGTAGTTTCAACCATTCCAAAGTGTCCACTGGCTACATTGTGTGTGTATATATCTATTATATATAAATATGTGCGTGTGTATCTATATTATATTTTGTCAATTGGCCTGCTTAGTTCAAAACATAAAACTCTGACAGAAAGAGAGCTGCAGAGTATCCTTAATAGGAATGACTCACTGTCTCTACGAAGTAACTGCTATGCTGTGTTCACACTACTCACAAAATTGTAATACTTTTACAGTCATTTACAATAGAAACCAACGATACAAAGTAATGCCTGATACTGAAAACTTTTATTTGACTGCATAATATATACATGGATCTCAGGGAATAAGCCAAGCACATAACATTAGCTTCACCAAAGCATGTGTTAAGTTATTATGGGGTGTTGAAACGCCTTTATGGGTGAATAAGAAACCTCTGCATGCAAATGGTCTTTCCACAACAACCAGTCAGAGACATTTTATTGTAAGCGATTAACTCAAAGGAATTCAGATGACATGTATGACTAAGCTGCTGTTACTCTTCTGTCTGTCGCACAAAGCCAGTCCAAATGTTTCATTGGCATGGCTTAACCCTTTAACTCATAGATACTCAACTCTCCTGTAATTGAGTGTAATCCTATGACCTTGGTAGAAATATCATTATTTTATTCAAATGTGACTGAGACACAACTGAAAGCTCATACTGTGTGGTAACTTCCACAAGTTAAAACTTTTTTGAGCTGTCACAATCTTGAGAGAGCTATCCATGCTTTAATTAGTTCAAGACTGGATTACTACAATGCACTGCATGCTGGTTTCTCCCAGTCCTCATCCAACCCGTGCAAAATGCAGCTGCCTGTCTTTTGACTAGCACTGGGAAAGAGAGTGCATCACTCCTGTCCGTAATTCCCTCCATTGGCTTCCAGTTCATTTTAGAATAGATTTTATACTTTTAATATTTGCTTTTAACAGTTAACTCATCCCATCTTATTTGTCTGAGATGTTGACCATTCGTGAATGGGGTAGGGCTTTGAGGTCATCTAACCAACTCTTGTTGGAAGTGCCCAGGTCAAAATTTAAACACTGGGGTGATCAAGCCTTTTCAGTTGCTGCACCCAGGCTCTGGAATAAGCTCCCCACTGACTTTTCAAATCAAAACTTAAAACATATGTATTTAGAATGTCTTTTAATACCCAGTAGTGTGGTGACTCTTTTATTTTATTTTCCCTTTTATTCTCTTTATTATTTCTATTTTTTTGTACTTTTTTGCACGTTCTCTGTGTTGTTTGATCTCTGGTAAAGCACTTCGGTTCACCTGTGGGTTGTTGCAAAGTGCTATATAAATAAAGTACATTTACATTTACAATAACACTCAAATTATAAATTTCCAGGTATTTCAATGAGGGCCCTATAAATGCCAGAGTAGTAGTTCTCAACAATACGACTCCTGGCCAAGTTTATCTGGCTTCCAGGCTACTGAGGACCTTGATGATGACAGAATCACATGACAGTCTATCCAAACTTTGTTGCTGTGACATCTCAGCAAAGTGAGGACTGAGACCTAACCAGCAAACATTTCGTTCCCCTTTGTCACTTTCTCAACCCCTGAATTGCTCATTGCATTAATTTTCCAGGTGCCTTTTTGATCCCCTACCTCATCCTGCTGGTACTGGAAGGAATGCCTCTCCTGCTGCTAGAGTTTGCCATTGGTCAGCGACTCAGAAAGGGCAGCGTGGGAGTGTGGAGGGCCATCAACCCTTACCTTACTGGCATTGGTAAGTAAACTTGTCACTGTAACAAAGGAATTAGGCTTATTGTGAGACTTATTGTGACAATTACACTTAATGCTGCTGTATTACAGGTATTGCTTCTATGCTAGTGTCCTTCTTGGTCGCACTGTACTACAACACCTTGATAGCCTGGATCTTGTGGTATCTCTTCAATTCTTTCCAAGAGCCGCTGCCTTGGACGCAGTGTCCTCTCAATGCAAATAAGACAGGTATTTAATCATACATCATACATGTAACCAGAAACACACCAAAGACCTCAAGTTGCATCACGGACCATGTATATTTATTCCCCCTCAGGATTTGTATCAGAATGTCAACAGAGCTCCACTGTGGATTACTTCTTTTACCGAGTGACTCTGAACAGTTCAACGGCTATCTCTGACTCTGGAGGAATCCAGTGGCCCATAGTAGTCTGTCTGCTGACCGCCTGGACTATCGTTGCTATCTGCTGCATAAGAGGAATTAGCACCTCAGGCAAGGTATGTTGAACATTAAAGTCATTCTATCATCCATGCTTCTATTTGTTCTTCTTGCTATGAATGTCATGCATGTCTTCTTCAACTTGTCAACTTCATGAGTTTGTTGCAAAATGTCTTCTGCTTCCTCAGCTCAGCTTAAAATATGCACGATCCTGATCGGTATGCACTGATAGGTATGCATGTTATTATTATGTTTTAAATAGGGATGTCCGATAATATCGGCCCTCCGATATCGGAGGATCGGCCCTCAAATATTATCGTCCGATATTGAGTTAAAAATGTAATATCGGGAATTATCGATATCGGGTTTTTATAACCGATGTTTGTTCTGTAGGCTTCAGCATTTCCTAGTCTGCATGAACGCAGCATGGGATGTTAACAGGCGTGTGCTTGATGATGTATAACAACAACAACACACTAGTCTCGTAGGTTGCTAACCGTGGCTAACAAGCTAGCTCGCCGGGTGTATGAGATGTCCGTGGTTTGCAAGTATTTCCAAGTGTCACCTACCAACAGTAAATTAGCGACTATTATGAGAGGAGGAAACAAGGCGTCTTCCTTTAATACATCAAATTTGATCGCCTCAAGAAGAATCATCATACGCTACATTTGGTAAATGGTAAATGGCCTTGCTTTTATATAGCGCTTTTCTTCCTATTGGTACTCAAAGCGCTTTTACAGTCAGAGACACATCCACAAGCACTCACACATTCACACACCAGTGCCACGCACTGGGAGCAACTGGTGGTTCAGTGTCTTGCTCAAGGACACTTCGACATGTGGCACATTCCGGGGATCGAACCGCTAACCCTCTGGTTCGTGGACAACCCGCTCTACCTACTGAGCCACAGTCGCCCTTTGTCTTCCTTGTTTTGATATTGTCTGTAGTGTTGTTTGAGCCAAATCTTTCTCTCTAAAAACACTTTTTTTTCCGGTAACTTATTTTGCACAGACAGTGTTTACATTTGAAAAGCCATGTTGCATTTATGTTTGCATCCAGTGGGACATCACATAAAATTAGGCATAATGTGTTAATTCCATAATAGGTAATATGTTATGTTGTATAATAATTTTGGTGTAAAAAGACTGCATATATCGGTATCAGGTGATATCGGTATCGGAAATTAAGAGTTGGACAATATCAGATATTGGCAGAAAAGCCAATATGGAGCATCCCTAGTTTTAAATATTAATTTGTGTATTTGCCTTGATCTTAGGCAGTGTACGTCACAGCCATCCTGCCTTACATAGTGCTGGCCATCTTCCTGATCCGAGGACTGACACTTAAAGGAGCTTTCAGTGGGATAAAGTTCCTCTTCACACCAGATGTATGTTTCATAATTGACAGATTGTTTATTATTATTATTTTACATATCGTTGATCTAAACTACATCACAATGCAATCCTCCATCTTGCAGGTGGAAGAGTTGATTAAACCAACGACATGGTTGGATGCAGGTGCCCAGGTCTTTTATGCATTTGGTTTAGCATGGGGAGGCCTCATCTCGTTCTCAAGCTACAACCCTATTCAGTAAGGAGGTCACATTTGGAAGACGTGAGCTTACATTTTAACTTAGCTTCATGTCATTTAAAAAAATCACTGGACATGTTTTTACTTTTCCCAAGCAACAACTGTGTGCAAGATGCTGTGATCCTCTCAGTCGTAACTGGCTTCACCTCAGTCTATGCTGCCACAGTCACCTACTCCATCATTGGCTTCAGGGCCACGGAGAAATATGACACCTGTATCAGTGAGTGAGTACAATTAGCTTCAACTCATTTTCTTCAACTTTGGACTATTGGTAATTCGGACTTGACAAATTAGATTCTGAAAATGGAGAGCAAGGAGAGCGTTCTTGAAGTGCATAGTGGGATACCTGGCTGTACCAAGTCCACACAAGTTGCCTCTCAATACATCCTCTATTAAAAGGCAAGTACATATCCGGATATTTGGACTGTACTCGGGCAGATTCCACTTTAAAGTGGGTACAGAGCTTTTTTATGTGTCTGTGTGATGGGAGCATAGCCTGTATACGATGGAAGTGTCAAAAGTAAAGCAAAAGTCTTTCCTTTGACCACACTAGCAGGGGACTTGGGTGAGTTGGCTTACACGACTGGAAGTCCGTGCACCACTACAGAACTTAATGGTTTCGCTCCTATTCCGTCACGAGCCCACAGAAATACTCCTGTCATATCCCGATCACATGACTGCCCCCCTTCAAAAAAATCCTGTCCTGCAAAATCCAGAGAGAAAGACTCCCAAATCCTGTCCCACTCCCTAAATTGTCTAAAATCATCAGACTTTGTTTCCCAACTGTAGCATGTTTGGTTAACCGTGGCCAAATCACTCTGTCTGCAAAAATAAGACTAGACTAATTCATCTCTGACACATTTTTTCCACAGTAACATCATGACATTATTGAATGCATTTGGGCTTCCTGAGGAGAACATCACTGCAAGCAACTACGATGCAGCTTTCAGTCGTTTGAACAGCTCTGATCCTGATATTGTTCTTGGACTGGACATCAAAGCCTGTGACATGCAGAAGCTTCTCAGTGAGGTGAGGTGGTTTTGATGGAGATGCATCAGTCTCCCGTATTATTCTAGCTTATCTTTCTAATGAGTGTTGTGTTTGTTCAGGGAGTGGAGGGGACAGGTCTGGCCTTTATTGTTTTCACAGAGGCCATCACCAAGATGCCCGGATCCCCGATTTGGTCTGTCCTCTTTTTCATTATGCTTCTCTGCTTGGGACTCTCAACCTTGTTTGGCAACATTGAAGGAGTGGTGGTCCCTTTGAAAGACCTAAATGTATTCCCCAAAAAATGGCCCCATGAAGTACTGACTGGTAACTCGTCTTTTAACCTCAAAATAAAACAACTTCTATATTTATCGCTTCATTTTTTGTTACACAAACTAACTTGTCTTTGTGCGTGTGTGTTCCAGGACTAACATGTCTTGTGGCCTTCATCATTTGCCTCCTGTTTGCACAGCAATCAGGAATTTATTGGGTCACTCTCTTTGACAACTTTGCTGGGTCGGTTCCACTCCTGACCATCGGATTTTTTGAGATGATAGCTGTTGTTTACATCTACGGCATTGACAGGTTTGAGCTCATTCCAACTCTTTGTCTGTTGGTGCTTGTGTACAAAGTTAGGCATACTATGATGAACTGGATATTGAGTAACATGATGTATTTAAAAAAAAAAAATCAAAACTAATTTAAGAATATTCTCTCATGTGCCAGGTTCAATGAGGACATAAAGTTCATGGTTGGACATAAGCCCTCCATCTTCTGGCAGGTATCATGGAGGTTTGTCAGTCCTCTAATCGTCTTGGTTATCTTAGTTTTCTACCTGGTGACTCAAGCCCAAGAAAAGCTCACATATTTAGTCTGGGACCCAAACTCTGTAAGATAATTTTCCATTTTCCTTCATGCATACATAAGTTATACAAAATGCTTAATCAAATCCATTTACCATATTGTTTTATGGTTTACAGGAGACGTTCCCAGCTCTGGCATCAGTACCTTATCCTTCTTGGATCAATGCGATCATCTTTCTTTTGGCGGGAGTCCCGAGTCTGGCAGTGCCTCTATTTGCATTATGTAGGCTGGTCTTTGTGTGCTGCAGAAAAAAATGTGGTGGGATGAAGAAATTGAGGCAGATCTCCTGAACAGTTGTAAAACCATACATTTTAAAATAGAGGAGAAATCAAGATTATTTAACAAGTGATGTTACAATATATTAACATAATCTGAAATGCAATGTTTTGTCTATTTATATTCATGCACAGTTTCTTGAAGCACACTACTAATGTTTTATTGATCCATTTCATTAAAATACTCACATTACACACATTCCTGTCCCAGCCATGTTTTATACATTTTTTTATAGAGGAGCATAAACTGAATTGGCCAAGTAAGGGACATGGCACACTGATAGAATAGAGTGGTGGAGATGTCATCATTTGTCTCATCTGTCTCCTCTCGTCTTCTCTCTTTTGTGTCTCTACACATCCAGCCTCAAGACACCTGTCCAGGGTGTACCCTGCCTCGCGCCCCCTGTGATACATACATACATACAACAAACTTAGTTGGGAATGAACATGAACAACATTTTTCATTTCACAAAGTTTTCAATTTGGTCTGTTTTTAGGGGTCCATGCAAACAAAGTTGCAGGAATCCTATTGATTTTGTTGTGAATATTATTATTATTATTATTTTTATTTTTCTGAGCTCACTTTGCTAAAGTGCCAATACACATGCCTGCTGCTAGGTGGCACTATAATTAGCCAATTTACGTTTTGCCTCATTTCTCGAGAACCATGTTCCCTAGACACAAAATTCTCCCTCTGATTCCCTAGATTCCCTAGCACTGGTTCTAATGGACCAGGCCACGCCCATTTCCGCCTTCCATTTTCTCTGGCCATTTTGAAAAACTTGCACCTCAAAGCAAAATCAACTCCTCCTAGCCCATTCATCCAGTTCCCACCAAACTTGGCATGTATCATTGAATAAAAATAATGAAAAGTTGTCAAAAGAACTTTAGCAGAGTTATTGATTACAAACTTAATGGCTTTTTACGTCGTGGCTCAGTATGATTCCAGTGCTAATATTTTGTATATACCCAAACTTATCATTGATAATAACATGATTCTGTACAAGCACCCTAACTTTTGTGACCCTTGATCTCTAGGAGGCACTATACAGGCAACCTTTCAATATCTCAAAAAATGCAATAGCTAACTTCATGAAATTTGGTATACACAATCTGTACAATATTGTATAGATGCCCATCAAGTTGCATGACATTACGTCAACAGGGGGCGCTACAGGTGACACAGAAACATTTCATATATGTATGTACACCGCAAAAAAAGCGAAATCTTACCAATTATTTTTGTCTCATTTCTAGTCAAAATATCTCATTACACTTAATATAAGACACACTTGCCTAAAGAGAACCATTTCAGCAAGACACAGGGACTTGTTTTTGACTTGTTTTAAGACAATACATCTTAATACAGAGCCATTTTCACTACTTCCATTGGCAGATTTCATAGAGTTTTTTTTTGTCTTTTTTGTTTTGCCTTTACAGTGGAGGTGTGGACTCAAGTCACACTTGAGTCGTTCATTTGATGACTTCACACTTAATTTGGAATTAGATTAGATTTAGTTTAGATTCAACTTTATTGTCATTACACATGTACAGTACAGGTACGAAGTAATGAAATGCAGATCAAAACCTATGTACAGGTGAGACCATAAATACAGGTGAATGGATAGGTGCAGGATATACACAGTGACTGAATAAAGTACTTTAAACATATTATACAGGTAGATTTGTTTGTTAAATGTAAGTAGACTCTAAACAGGAGCTATAACATCATTACAATAAATGAAATAGGTACATGATAAATTAAAGTGTAGAAAGACTTGTAACTTGACTTGGACTTAAGCCTTATGACTTATGAGCAATGGAGAATAAGGCCCTGAAATAACAGAAAATACACAAACCTGTTTATGGATGCACTGATAGTTGAGAGTATGGTGTCTGTAAAGTTTACACTTGCTGAATTTCCAGGAACAAATGTGTCTGATGAGAGCAGTGAGTAGAAGGAAATGTAACAATGAAAATGTGGCGAAAATGAAAAAGTGTTTATTTTGTTCGGTGGAAGTTACCAAAGCATGTTTGGTTTAAATTTTGATTTATTCAAATAGACACAACTCATCTTGATTTAAAGATGACTACATTTTAAGTTTAATAAAATTCTGTAATGAAGGGAAATTGATGTTTTGTTTGTTGTTCAATCCTTTACACCAAGAATGAATTACATAGCACTTTATTTATTTGACTGTTCCCCTTTGTAGAACAGTGTATTGTAACATTTTATGGTCATTGCCAAAATACAGTCAGTAGGCGCTTCATTTAATAAGGTAACACAAGTCTTAATATGTATTGTACGTGTGTATTGTATGGATTTAATATATACTTGAAACACTTCACCTAAAATATATTTGGAATGTGTTAACTACACAAATAACTATATTGACACGTATCTTAAAGTGGAGTAAAATGTTCTTGAAGTTGAAACCAATCACATTTATAAAGTGTACTTAAATACATTTAAGTGCATCTCAATGGTGTGCGCAGGAAGCATGCTAGCTGGGGAGCTAACTAAGGTAAGGATGTAGGCCGCATGTAGAGGCCGCATGTAGGCCACAGTTGATTTGTTTGTTGCTTCAGCTTGCATCAACGGAGCGAAGCATGGTAGATTTGTTTGTTACGGATTTGTTTGTTTGTTATGTGCTTCAGCTTGCATCAACGGAGCGGAGCATGGTAGAGTTGTTTGTTACGGATTTGTTTGTTTGTTATGTGCTTCAGATCGCATCAACGGAGCGGAGCATGGTAGATTTGTTTGTTTGGCTCGTGGGTTATTAGTTTCCATACTAGTTGTTGATAGACATCGAATGGTGAGGAAGAGAGGGTTGTGTAGTGGCGGTGTGGAGGGGGGTGATTCCAGGACGCTGGAAATCACTGTTAAGCCTTCTTGAGGTGTCGTGGGCCTAACTTAACGAAACATCGGTGAAGGGAGGTGCCCACTTGAAAACCCCAATGATATGCTGCATACTGCTGTTGTTCAGATCATGTTCTCACGTTACTTGGTAGCCATGGTTTGCTGCTGAGCGGGACAGTGTTTAGTTAGGTATGTTTTACAATGTCTGAAGTATCCTCTGCTGCTCAATGGGCTTACAAGCCAGCAGCTTCTAGTTAGCCTAGGTAGAATATAGGTTATTTGTCATATTACATGACTGTAGGCTTGGTAGGGCCTCTTAGTCGAACAGGGCCTCTAAACATGTTTTGCCTGGGATTTCGGCACAAGGGATTGTAACATCTTGTCCTGTGTATTACTAAACAGTCAAGTACACGTAATTAGCATTTATGACATAACATAAGCATTTGCAAGTGCATTTGTAGTACAGTGAAAATAGTACACTTTAGTACATTTATCAGCAGTAGATATGGCGATACACTAAGCACACTTAAATTCATAGATGCACAGCAAAAAAAAAAAAAAACTTACCAAGTATAGTTGTCTCGTTTCTAGTCAAAATATCTCATTACACTTAATATAAGATACAATTGCCTAAAGAGGACCATTTCAGCAAGACACAAGACTTGTTTTAAGACAATACATCTTAATACGGAGACATTTTCAATTTTTGCTTTTCAAGCATTTTTTGCTTGAAAATAGGCAAAAAAAAATCTCTTTAGGCAGTTGTGTCTTATATTAAGTGTAATGAGATATTTTGACTAGAAATGAGACAAATATACTTGGTAAGATTTTGAAGAAATGAAGATCTGATTGTTAGTTAAGAGAAATCCATTCATACATGTTAATTCATAAATACTTCCGAAGAGCTGATGTGTTATTGCTCAGCCGCTCTTTATAGTGTTCTGGTGTGCACTTAAGTATCATAGTATCTAATAATGCCTAACTAAATAACTAACAATAAGAGTTTTATTGAAGTCAGTCCAAGACAAACTGAACTTTGTCTCTTGCTTATTTATTGTACTCGGACAACTGCCAAATGATCCGTTAATGATTCACAAAAATCATGATAAAAGGAAAATAAACCACAACATGATATGCAGTATCTGTCCAGGAGCTGAAGTCTTATATAATTGCGGCAGTCACTCATTAATACAGTGGACAACATCAGTGAGCTCTGAGGTTTAGCACGGGAATTTCTAAGTGAGTCAGGAGTCATAGTTCAATCAAGAGGCTAAATACTGGATCAGCAATATGTGGAATGTAATGATGGCTGGATTGCACATAATGTTGTACATGCTGCTTCAATGCCGTGGCTTACTGAAACGCTTATTCAGTAAGCTTCAGTGTCTGAGCTGTGGCTCTGGTGAGTAACATGCAGGGTTGGTGGTTTGATTCCTGCACTCCAAAGTGTCCTTGGACTAGACACAAGAGAAGATTTATTTTCCAGCAAGATAATAACCACAAAGCAAACAGTGAAGGCTTAAAGGTTTAAAGACTACAAGGTGAATGTTCTTGAGTGGCAGAGTCAAAGCCAGGACGTTCACTGAACAGAGAATTTGAAGAAAGAAGAATGGGAGGAAAAAATGCAGTGTCCAGATGTGCAAGCCTGACTGAGACCTATTCAGTGCCGTGGTTGCAACTACAAAAACTCCCTTTAGGAGGTGAATATTTATGCAGTCACGTATTTTACCTTATATAACCTTAATTAATTTAGATTATTTTTAGAAATCTGTGCTCAGTGTGATGGTGCTCTGTTTGTCTTGTCAAACAAAGACAAATTATATTGACTATGACTTCATACATAAAAGCAATACAAAGGGAAAAACATCCAAGGTGTGCATGTTTTTGCCTTTGCATATAAGCATGTATAGCCAGGTAGTCTGGACAGCAATTCTAGAATGGAAACATCTATGTTCTCAGTGTTGGTGGTCCGTCGCTGCCGCCTAGTGGTGTAACTGAGCAATAGAAATTAGAGTGCGCCTGAAGACTTTTTTTACTTCTTATTTTTTTCACTCAGAGAAAGGCAGAGCTTGGAAAACAGAGCTTAACAGCATCAGCAGAAAACTGTTATTGGGAAAATACAACAGTTCACTACTTGTTGTAAAAAGGTAGCAAGGCTGCATTAGAAGAGGTTTTTGACCGTTGAAAGAAAAGACCGGCAGGGAGTTGTCGACCCATTTGAATGATATGGTTATTCAATATCCCAGTGTGTTAGCTGCTAACAAACGCTGTGAATTAGCACTCTAATAGTTGATGGCTTTGAAATAGTTTATAACTTTGAGGTTTGTGGATTAGGTAAAAAACAGGTTGTGATAAGCTCATATCCAGGTGATATTACAAAGGGTACGTTTATTGTAAATGCTAACTAATGGTCAGCTGACTTGAGCAGAAACGGTCAATGTTTTGTGATCATTGCATTGTGTGATAATGTGTGTAATTCTGTTGAGAGAGGAAAAAAAAACACACAATGTGCACTATTGATAAAGACAGTTAATGATTTTCCCGCACATTTTGTAACACACAGGCTTGTATTATTGTTGTTCTACTGACTGGATTGAGTTGAACAAGCTGCCTCCAACTTGCTGCCTTCTGGTTTACACCTCATCATTCCCCTTCATCCCATAGGCTCCAGCAGACGCCCGCAACCCTTTACAGAAATAACCGGTTATAGAAAATGAATGAATGAATGAGTTGGCCATATTTGTTTTAGTGTTGATAATTTGACATTGAATTGGGCCAGATGTGTATGTAAATTTTGTTCATGCCCAGCTGTGTACCAAGTAAAGGTTCTTGTTACAAATATGTGGATAACTGACTATGATAAACTGTGGATATCATAGTCTCCCACCAAAACGGATTTCTAAACATAGCTTAAGAAATACTGAGTAAAGTGAACTTTTCAACAGATTTGATGCAGGCAAATTTTCCTTTATGTAACTAGCACTGATGATTCATACTCAGAGCACAAAATCTGATTTCTTTGCAATTAATGGACATATTGAAAACACTGTGAATATCCCAAACAAGTCAGAACACCCTGCAGGGAGTACTCATCAGATAGAGCAATCTCAAGACAAAATCCTGCCGCTGTAGGTAAATTACCATGCCCTAAATACCCTAACGTAACATGGGATGTGAGGACCATATGTCAGGACAAGCTTGGCAGGGAGCTTGCACAAATATACTTGTGAATTTGCAAGCTTTACGTGGACCAGTAGAGAAGGGTATTTCACTTGGTCCTCCTCAAAGAATTGAGGTTCATTTACTTTCTAGTGAGCCTAGCCTTACTCCTCATACTGAAAACCAGACCCATGACAGTCAGTATGGAACTATGGGATCTGCACATAGCCCCAGATATGTGACTGATGAATCAGCCCAAGGCAGCACAAGTGCACCTCTCCAGTCATATCTTGAACAACTTGAAGCTGCATTTGGAGTGAGGAGCTGTTTGCAACCCTTCTGAGCTCCACTCAGAATTCTGGAGAGTAACCCTCCACTTACATCAACATGCTTCAAGGTTTATTGACCAAGGCCATTTTTAGAGGTTGATGCCAGGGAATCAAACAAACATCTGGTCTGGCAGTTCTGTAGAAGTTGCTGGGACCCAAACTTGTAGGTCTTCAACTTAAGCATCAAAAGGGTAGCCCACCATCATAGAGCTGCTCGTTTTGCTGAGGACAGAGGAAGATCAACGCAGACCCATAATAAACACAAACAGTGTACAGGGTGACTGTCTCATAGCAAGCACAGCAAATCATCGACCAGCCCTTAAGGCTCTCACTTATCCAAAGCCATTATTGATATGCCTCATTATCACACTGGTTCAGTGTGATAATGAGGCAAACCCTGCTCCTGAGTGCAAGAAAAACTCAGAACACAAATTCAGGCGTGATAATTATCAGATGACACGGGGACCTTTTCGGCAACCTTTAAACTACTAGCAGCTCCTGCTGTGGGACAACTGGGAGCTGATAATAATGATCTGATAAGTCCCATGATAATGACACTCAAACGAGAAACCTGAGCCCAGGGGGTTATTTCTGACAGTGAAGTCAACTCCAACTTAAGTGCTGGTCTTATTAGTCCATGTTGTGCTGCCACAGTATCAATTGAAGGAGTGAAGTGTGAGTCAAATTTTGGTCTCTGAAACATTCCATGCTTCACATCTGTCTTCCTTGCCTGTAAGACCTATCGATTGCTTGAAATTGAAAGTGTCGGAGGGCTGACTGCACCTATACAAGAGTGATCCAAGAGTATCCAAGAGTGGGTTGTCCATGAACCAAAGGGTTAGCGGTTCGATCCCCAGAATGTGACACATGCCTAAGTGTCCTTGAGCAAGACACTGAACCCCCATATGCTCCCAGTGCATGCACTGGTGTGATGTGTGTGTGCTTTTGTGAGCGAATGGGTAGATCTGTCTGTGATAAAGTTCTTTGTGTACCAATAGGTAGAAAACCGCTGTATAAAAATAAGGCAGTTTACCATTTACCAAACTGGATGCAGCAGGACACTACTGGCTAGAAGCTTTGTTGACTTATAACTTCGATCAGGTCTTGATGCTGATGGTTTGTCCAAACAACCTAATGGTCAACCACTAGAGGATGATGCTTTCCCAAGAGAAAGGGAAAGAATCTACGTTATCAAAACAATCCTGCTGGAGGTTCTTCCAGTACTCATTCAGAGTTCGTAACTTGTGCCAGTGTCTGCAGGAGAGCTATTCTTAGCTGTTGATCGAGCTCGCAAGAGAGGAGAACAAAACAAAACCAGATTTAATGCAAAGGTTAGGGCAGCTGAAATGGTCACAGGAGACAGAGTGTTGGTGCAGAGTATTAGTGCAAATTGACATACAGATTGGAGGGAACAATTCATGTCGTAGTGAAAGGGTCAGACCTGGAAGAGGGAAGGGTCCACATTGTACACTTCATCCAGATCTCCTTCTTCCTTGTGGATTCCTGCCTATCGAGGCAGCTTCTGAAGAGGAAATTGAGACAAAATTGTCAAGGAGAACTCTGAGAAAAAGGAAAGCTGAAGACCAGGAAGTGGATCACAGTGATAAAGAGGACAACATAAGTGATGGGGGGCAAGGTTATTGGGTAGAGAGGGTCACAGAGGTGACAACAAAACACCCATCATGCAACTTGCTCAAGATGAGATCATTAGGCCACCTATAGCTGCTCTCAACCATTCAGGCCATTGAATTCACCACTCAGGTTCCTAGAATCCTGTCTGCAGAAGTGCAATCTGACTTTCCAATCCATGCCCCTGAGTCAGTGATTGCGGCAGATAACAGTGTAGATAACTGCCCTGTGACATCATCTGATCGTGTCATCATAGACATTCCTGAAACTGACATGTTAACTCCTTGACAATCTGAAAAGCAGAACCTAGAATCAGTGGGGCAGGCACAGCGCCGGAGCAGAGTTACAATGTTCAGCTAAGACATGTAGTTTGATCTGAAAGTGAACGTTTTGCTAGGGAGAGATGTCTGCCCCATAAATTTACTCATGATGAGCCAGGAAAGCCACTGATTCTTGCTCTTTGTTCATTCTTTGAGTTTACAGGCTATTCACTGAGGTATACTTACACACATGCAGGGACGGTTTTAGAGGGGGCTAGTGTAGCCAGGTAGTCTGAACAGCCATTCTAGTATCTAAATATCTATTTTCTCGCTGCTGCCGCCTAGTAATGTGAACCTGATGATTTTTTTTGATTTTTGATTTTTTTTCACTCAGAGAAAGACACAAGCGTGCAGAACAGAGTGTAACAGCGTGAGCAGAAAGATGTTATTGGGAAAAAGACAACAGCTCACTACTTGTCATCAAAGTAAAAAGGGAGAAAGGCTACATTAGAAGAGGTTTTTGATCTCATTGGGTCCCAACGTTCATTTGTGTATTTGACTATACTGGGATTTGTACATAATTGGGTAGCTAAATTTAATTTCAAATTTTGAACAATTTAGTTGGCCATATTTGTTTTAGTGTTGATAATTTGACATGCAATTGGGCCAGATGTGTATGTAAATTTTGTTCATGCCCATCTGTGTACCAAGTAAAGGTTCTTGTTACAAACATGGACAGTTATTGAAAGTGACAGAACACATTGAAAGTTACTGAAAATGAATACAATAAAAAAGCAGAACGACACTTAAACATTGCATCAGAAACAATACAGTGAATTCAAATTATTCAGTTGCTGGTGAGTTGCTGATTTAAAGTGTTTTCATGTACTTTACTGCTCTGTTTTATGCCAGTCTTCTTTTAGAGTGTAGATCTTAGATATACCTGCAGGGTTGGTGAAACACACACCAGGTGGGTTACACGTGCATCTTGTTGGGTGTGTTGTTGTTTGATGAAATGTGTTTATTGGCAGATTATACAACATGTCAGAAGTGCTGAATTCCAAACAAAGCTGTACATAGAGTAATTCTTACATGCAGTAAGGCTTTGGACATCCCTGGACTTCTGCTCAATCCAGCCGACGGTATGTCAGCTCATAAAGTATTACGTTACACAGCAAAAAAAAGTGTTGACAATGTGTAGAATACATTTACAAAAGCTTCCCAATTAAATTATTACAAAGGCCATGATATGCTGGCCATCAAATTAGTCTAGCTCAAATCTAGAAACAAATCTAGAACAAATATACTCAGTTGGTAGTTGCCGCCATTATAAAACAGAACCACGAGTAATAAATCATTCTATAAATTAAGTAGGCGCCACATCTTATTTTATATACTTGGAGCAGCAGGACTCACAGTTCATGTTGTCATTAAATGGCTCCACCTCAGAGCCCTCTGAAAAGGTTATTTACCTTTTATCAGCCATTGGGCAACACCTCAATATAACTACTGCGTAGACAGAGTTGTAAAATGGTGTGACAGGTGAGGTACACCCTAGAAAAGTGGAGTCAAGCACGAGATCTACTCATTGCAAGAGCACAGGGAAAACTACCATGCATTGTTTTATGCGTTTGATATGTGATTAAACTCAGTTACACTATAATAGAAGGGCAGAGTTTGCACTTTCTAATCTATAAACCGGACTAGATAAAGTAAAAGATCATAAACGTTTTGCCAGCACAAAGCCCTTTGACTTCCAGGGACGAGGGAGTAACACCTCAGTTTCAGCGGGGCCATCATGAGACTTTTGTTTCCTAACCCGGGACTTGATCTCCGGATCCCTAATTATGACGATCTGGAGAGGATGGAGAAGGAGGAGGTCGGGGACAGGCCCAAGTGGGACAACAAGGCCCAGTACATCTTAACCTGCGTGGGCTTCTGCATTGGGATCGGCAACGTATGGCGGTTCCCTTACTTGTGTCAAAGTCACGGAGGAGGTATGCTGAGATGAAAATGCCTATGGGACATATTATTTGTATATTCAATAAACACTGAAGAAATTACAATGTGGTTGGGTACCACATGTTTTAATGGTCTTTAAGGTGCCACAAAAAGGTCAATTTTAATTTGAAGGGTGAACTTTTTTCAGGTGGTAATGCACATTTACAAGTTCGTTGATTTAATATAATCAAAGCATGGAATCTTGTGTGATTTTTGTCAGCTATTGTCAAACCCTTATTTCATCACTATGTCATGGATGGTAGTTGTCGTAGTTGTCTTAGTGTTTGCTGAGGCATATGCTTTGGATAGCTGTGGCTCAGTAGGTAGAGCGGGTTGTCCACGCACCAAAGGGTTAGCAGTTTGATCCCCGGAATGTGCCACATGCTGAAGTGTCCTTGAGCAAGACACTGGACCCCCAGTTGCTCCCAGTGTGTTGCACTGGTGTGTGAATGTGTAAGCGAATGGGAAAATGTGTTTGCGACTGTAAAGCATTTTGAGTACCACTTGGTAGAAAAGTGCTGTATAAAAAGCAAGGCCATTTACCATTTATAGTGTCTTAAGACAATTGTTATTGTTATAGGCGCAATATAAAGTTTAAATTGACACAATACAGCAGTATATCCATTAAAGTTGGATTTTTATTACGTTGAATGGTGAACTTTGGCTTATCTGAAGTGTCTGTTTTGCTTGCAGTAAATGAGCCCAAGAACAGCAAATCCAACATGAAAGAAAGAGGCTAAGGAGTTTAGGAGCAGAACTTAGGGACCCAGAACACGCATCAAAGCTGGGAGCCTCTTCGTGTCACCTTTTTGTTCCCAGGAATGTAGGACTATCTTATGGCTCAGAATAGAGGGATTATGTTGAACATTAAAACTTTATTTGCCTGTAAAGGTATTTTGTTTAGATTAGGGGGTTGATATGGCCTTCAACATTTTCCAGGTGCCTTTTTGATCCCCTACCTCATCCTCCTGGTGCTGGAAGGAATGCCTCTCCTCCTGATGGAGTTTGCCATTGGACAGCGACTCCGAAAAGGCAGTGTTGGAGTGTGGAGGGCTATCAACCCTTACCTTACTGGTATTGGTAAGTAACTGTTAGGCCAAGCAGATGTAAAATAACTGCTGGAACACATGCATGATTCATCCTTAGTGTGATTTCAGCTAATAATGATGTCCTTCTCACTGTAGGCATCGCCTCCATGCTGGTGTCCTTACTGATTGGACTATACTACAACACCTTGATAGCCTGGATCATGTGGTATCTCTTCAATTCCTTTCAAGAGCCACTCCCCTGGACACAGTGCCCTCTCAATGAAAACAGAACAGGTATTTGAAGAGATAAATGTCGATACTTTAACATATTAATCACCCAAACCCTAATTAAGCACAGCTTTAGATCAGACACACTCACACCTCCACCTCAGCTCCTTCCTTTGTGATGTTTTGGTCATAATCAGTGTCAGTCTGTATCATACCTGCTCTCTTCTGTATATTTGCCGCTGCTCTTGGTTGCCAGAAAAGAAACATTTGTCAAAAATGATTTAACTGCTGATGCACATAAGCTTCTTTGATTAAAATGATCATGACTGATCTTAAGGCAACTGAATTTTTTTTAATGTTTTTCCAGAATTTGTACCAGAGTGTCAACAGAGCTCAACGGTGGATTATTATTTTTACCGAGTGACTTTGGACAGTTCGACATCTATAGCCGACTCTGAAGGGATCCACTGGCCCATGCTATTGTGTCTGTTATCTGCCTGGACTGTCATCTTTATCTGCTACATACGGGGGATCAGTACTTCTGGAAAGGTTTGCCGTCAAAACCAAAAGCCTTACTCAGTCAATACTATCAGTATCATTTCAGATTTTTTTCTATGTCTAATCATGACCTCAGGCAGTGTACGTCACAGCCATCCTGCCTTACATAGTGCTGGCCATCTTCCTGATCCGAGGACTGACACTTAAAGGAGCTTTCAGTGGGATAAAGTTCCTCTTCACACCAGATGTATGTTTCAGATTTCTATCATATAAAAAAGCTCTTAAAACAAAACCTTCATAAATGCCATCATGCAATGCCATAGCATAACATATATCACACTTTTCCAGTTGGATGAGCTGATGAAACCAACGACATGGTTGGATGCAGGTGCCCAAGTCTTTTATGCTTTTAGCTTAGCATGGGGAGGCCTCATCTCCTTCTCAAGCTACAACCCTGTTCAGTAAGAGAAATTTCAAATCCTGTTCAACATAATATTGAACTCACTTCCATTACAAAGAAAAGACATGAGTGACATTACATTTTGTCAATCTTTTTTCTTCCTTAAAGCAACAACTGCCAACAAGATGCTGTCATCCTGTCTGCAATAACTGGCCTCACCTCCATCTATGCTGCCACAGTCACCTACACCATCATTGGCTTCAGGGCCACAGAGAAATATGACACCTGTATCAGTGAGTGAGTAGTCACGGAGCAGTCCTGTATATTTCTCTTTACTTTGCATTTGAGGACATTCTTTCTAGGTTTGGATCTAAACAAAGAGGAACTGTCAACACCAGACCTCAAAACACAGATTCAAAGAAATATGAAAAGTTTTCCAATTCTGCCTTAGATATGCCAATATCTGTAATAACTCACATTCTCTAACTGTCTGCACATTAACAAAACAATTTACTGAATTTGACTTCATTAATCTTAATCTTATATTTTCTCCCCAGTAACATCATGACATTATCAAATGCATTTGGGCTTCCTGAGGAGAACATCACTGCAAGCAACTACGATGCAGCTTTCAGTCGTTTGAACAGCTCCTATCCTGATGTTGTTCTTGGACTGGACATCAAAATCTGTGACATGCAGAAGCTTCTCAGTGAGGTGAGGTGGTTTTGATGGAGATGCATCAGTCTCCCGTATTATTCTAGCTTCTCTTTCTAATGAGTGTTGTGTTTGTTCAGGGAGTGGAGGGGACAGGTCTGGCCTTCATTGTTTTCACAGAGGCCATCACCAAGATGCCTGGATCCCCAGCCTGGTCCGTCCTCTTTTTCATCATGCTTCTCTGCTTGGGACTCTCAACCTTGTTTGGCAACATTGAAGGAGTGGTGGTCCCTTTGAAAGACCTAAATGTATTACCTAAGAAATGGCCCCAAGAAGCACTGACCGGTATTGTTCTTTGTAACTACAGCAACATTCATATCAGCTTTGCAACCTCGAAAGAATTTATGGATCGTGTTTTAACACAGGCTCCTTTGTCTTTGTGCATGTGTGTTTCAGGAGTAACTTGTGCTATTGCATTCGTCATCTCCCTCCTGTTTGCACAGCATTCAGGACTTTATTGGGTCACTCTGTTTGACAACTTTGCTGGGTCGGTTCCACTCCTGAGCATTGGATTCTTTGAGATGATAGCTGTTGTTTACATCTACGGCATCGACCGGTTAGTGCACACAGCCTCTGTATTTGCATAATATGCTATTGTTCGATATTGTGCAGTCTACTGAAAAATCACTATATTAAGCAGCCACACATGTGCTCATGAGCCGAGTTTGCTATTACAGCCTGCAATAATTGAAATCAAGGGCACTGACCTCTGCATTCTGTCTTCTGTCTCTGTGCTGCTGCTATACCTAAAAAAATAAAAATAAAATAAAAAATAAAAATCCTCACTGGTACTATGACTAAATAAAGTTTTATGCTATACTTACCGTACTTTAAAATCTCTTGTGTGCCAGGTTCAATGAGGACATCAAGTTCATGATCGGACATAAGCCCTCCATCTTCTGGCAGGTTTCATGGAGACTTGTCAGTCCTCTAATTGTCTTCGTTATCTTAGTTTTCTACCTGGTGACACAAGCCCAACAGAAGCTCACATATTTAGTCTGGGACCCGAACTCTGTAAGCACCCAAACATATATCAAATGTTATTATAGTAAAAGGTAACTTGTAGGTACTCATTTCACTGTTGTTGTTTTTTTTAGGAAACGTTCCCGGCTCTGGCATCAATACCTTACCCTTCATGGATCAATGCAGTCATCTTTCTTTTGGCAGGAGTCCCCAGTCTGGCAGTGCCAGTGTATGCACTATGTAGGCTGATCTTTGTGAGGTGCAGGAAAAAGACAAAAAACAGTGAAAAAATTAGCCAGATTTCTTAAATCTTTTATTACGTAATGCAGGGTTATTTAATTTGTCGTGCTGTCTAATGTCAATGAAAACACCAAAGTGAAGCAACATTTTTTAAATATGACGGACAGTTCTCAGTCTGGTGTGTCTGGCTTTTGAATGGCCCTTACTGTTCAGGCAGAAGATATAGAGCATAAACTGATTGCACACTGACAGAGCAGAAGTGGTATTAAGAGCAAGTAAACCACATGCAGCAAAGAAAATGACCTGATAGAAGTATAACTGATGTCTTAAACAAGCAAGATACAACCTATTACAACCTATTACAACCTAGTAAAATATAGTGTCAGAATGAAAGCATACAAATAAAAACAACTGGAAAATGATAGCAGGCTTAAAGTAAGGTTTTGAGTACCACAAGTCATAGCCTGCATTTGAGATGTTTATTTATTTTAACACAATAAAGTAAATTAAAAATTTTGCATTTGACCACTGGTTCCCAGCTTCCTCTCATTTCCCAGCTCCCCCTCATCCATTTACTGCCAGAAATGAACTGGTGGAGTAATGCTTGTGCAGCTGATGCTGAAAGTCAGCCTGCACTGAAGAGTGCTGCTGGTTCACAGCTGGAGCAGCAACAGCAACCCTAAACACCCAGAGGAAAGTTTCAGGTGCCTCTGTGTATGATTATCTCTGATTCTTTCCTGTAACACATGGAAGGTTGCTGTGCTTCTCCAGAGCAATTTTGAAATATCCAGTGGAAGAAGCTGCCGGTAAGAAAGAAAATCCCAGTGCTTCTGAGTTTAATCCATTGTCTTATCAAAGAACATGTCTTCACAATATGATGCCCTCACGGCACTGCCAGGGTTCACCAGTGCCACAAACTCTACATTAAAACTTGAATCCTATATAAACTTTTTATTAGGTATAAGGTGGGAGCCACTATGCAACCATTGTTGTGTTGTATCTTCGGCACTGGCACCATAAATCAGTGTTTTTCAACCTTTTTTGAGCCATGGTAAAAAAAAAAATTTTCATAAAAAAAAAAATCACAAGGCTCACCACCAATTGAAAATTTAAAAATGAAAAATAGTCTGCATTCTTGTGTTGAAGCGAAGGGTGTTTCGTTTGGAGATGGCGTTTAAACTTACTTGGGACCATAGCACTGTTGGATAGCTTTTCACAACACACCAAGCACAACAGAGTCGGTGTTGTTGCATCCCCGGGTGAAAGTAAATCCAAATGAAATGTAGCTTTCGCAGTATTGCCTCACGCAAGAGACTTTGGTCACCGTCTTTTCTTTCTTTTGACATCCACTCATACTCGGGCCTTCATCTGGGTCTGAATTTGGTCCAGGGCCTAGTTTGGAGTTAGCATTTTTGCTTGTTGTCTAGCTAGGCACAATGCCACTGTCACTGCCACTTGTCACATCCAGGCATCACTAATTCTCTTGTCTCAAAGTACAAAGCAATTAGCTACCTGCTGCCACCTATAGGTACACAGATATATATACACTATATTACCAAAAGTATTCGCTCACCTGCCTTTACTCATTCTATGAACTGAAGTGCCATCCCATTCCTAACTCATAGAATTCAATATGATGTCGGTCCACCTTTTGCAGCTATTACAGCTTCAACTCTTCTGGGAAGACTGTCCACAAGGTTGAGGAGAGTGTTTATAGGAATTTTTGACCATTCTTCCAAAAGCGCATTGGTGAGGTCACACACTGATGTTGGTCGAGAAGGCCTGGCTCTCAGTCTCCGCTCTAATTCATCCCAAAGGTGTTCTATCGGGTTCAGGTCAGGACTCTGTGCAGGCCAGTCAAGTTCATCCACACCAGACTCTGTCATCCACGTCTTTATGGACCTTGCTTTGTGCACTGGTGCACAGTCATGTTGGAAGAGGAAGGGGCCCGCTCCAAACTGTTCCCACAAGGTTGGGAGCATGGAATTGTCCAAAATGTTTTGGTATCCTGAAGCATTCAATGTTCCTTTCACTGGAACTAAGGGGCCAAGTCCAGCTCCTGAAAAACAACCCCATACCATAATTCCTCCTCCACCAAATTTCACAGTTGGCACAATGCAATCTGAAATGTACCGTTCTCCTGGCAACCTCCAAACCCAGACTCGTCCATCAGATTGCCAGATGGAAAAGCGTGATTCATCACTCCAGAGAACGCGTCTCCACTGCTCTAGAGGCCAGTGGCGGCGTGCTTTACACCATTGCATCCAACGCCTTGCATTGCACTTGGTGATGTGTGGCTTGGCTGCAGCTGCTCGGCCATGGAAACCCATTCCATGAAGCTCTCTGCGTACTGTACTTGGGCTAATCTGAAGGTCACATGAAGTTTGTAGCTCTGTAGCAATTGACTGTGCAGAAAGTCGGCGACCTCTTTGCACTATGCGCTTCAGCATCCGCTGACCCCTCTCCGTCACTTTACGTGGCCTACCACTTCGTGGCTGAGTTGCTGTTGTTCCCAAACGCTTCCATTTTGTTATAATAGAGCTGACAGTTGACTGTGGAATATTTAGGAGCGAGGAAATTTCACGACTGGATTTGTTGCACAAGTGGCATCCTATGACAGTTCCACGCTGGAATTCACTGAGCTCCTGAGAGCGGCCCATTCTTTCACAAATGTCTTGTTTCACAGTCTGCATGCCTGAGTGCTTGAATTTATACACCTGGGGCCAGGCCAAGTGATTAGAACACCTGATTCTGATCATTTGAATGGGTGAGCGAATACTTTTGGTAATATAGTGTATACACAGAAAATTGATAATGGCATATTATTTGTAGTAATAATTTCTGACGGCACACCTGATGATCTCTCACGGCACATTTGTGTGCCACGGCAAATTGGTTGAAAAACACTGCCATAAATGATGTGGCATAATCACTCCAATCCAACTGTGAGTTTTTCAGCCAAGATGATACTTAGTGTTGTCCCAAAACCTTCCCCAAAAGACAGGAAACTGAGGACACGGTAAATTTCCCAGTGTAAATTTTGCAATTTCAAGTCCTATTCATTTTTATTAAACCACTTTAACATCTCACCAGACTTGGATTTTTGTTAATGATTGTGTGGCGTTGTCCACTACACACTATATACAAGTTAGTTTTATGTCTTAAAATACAGAATCATGAAGTACTAACTCAACCACTCAACAGCTAGCTTAAATGTGCAACTGACATTACTATTTAGTCAGAAGAAACAATGTCAACAACCAGGTTAGTTTTGTATGAATTTATTACAGTAAATAGTTTATTTTGGGCTAGTTACACAAAATAAGGTGTTGTAGAGTTTTAAAGCAAATTTCTGGAGTTCAAAAATCTGGAGTGTTAAAGTGTTTTGGTGAGTTTATTCTCTACATTTAACAACAGCTTGTGTTTAATAATAATAATGTTGGGCCTGGATATTGAGGCACTCAATATTGGGGTTTGGCTATCATGAATAATTAATAATTATCAAAAATAATTATTTATTATTAAATAATCGAATCTGAATTACAAGATCACCTCGGGGCACCACCCTCCTAGGAAGGGAAAAGATAGCCAATCAAATCAAATCAGTCTCATAAATCATACTAAATTGTCAAGTTGGATTTCTGATTAATAATTAACTTAATAACTATAACCAAAAATTACCACGTTAACAACTATTTGAAGGTAATTTGGAGTTCTTGGCAGTGTAGAGGTTGGCAGTATTCACTCTTGTACAACATTAAACAGACAACTGGTATGTTTAAAAAGCATTTATTACAAGAATAAAAGGTAAACATACAGTATAACTACAGAGTACTTACAGGTGTGTGTGTGTGTGTATGTGAGTGCGTGTGTGTGTGTCAAGATGGCTGCCAGTTGTGGGCGTTCCAAAATGGCTGCCAGTGTGGGTGTGTCAAGATGGCCGCTGGGCCTTGAGGTCTTGAACACAAAGGAAAAATGGCTGCTCAGACCATGTGCTGGTCAGTAGATGTGTGGAATGTGATAAGGGTTTTATGAGGTACCAGGTTAGGAAAAGAGTGGTTAGTTAGCATGCAGGAGACCCTGAGTCTATGTGTTGCATAATCTAAACTAACATCAATTCACTATACTAAACCACTCAATAAAAACAAATATCACATCAAATCAACCTTTCTAACTATGCTTAGCTTAGCTTAGCTTAGATTATGCCCAGGTCATACTACCAGTTGGTGGAAAGTCCATTTCTGGTATGTTGCTCCTTTAGTTGGCAATTCCTGATGGAAAACCACACTGGGAAAAGTTGTAGTCCTTGCTGTGTGTCCTGATGGCAGACGTTGGAGGGAAACCGGCCACTCCTTGAGTCCTTTGAAATTGCTTGTTAGCAGCTCTGTGCTAACTAGCGGTGTGGCTCCTGTTGTTTGTGAGTTTAGCCTGCAAACCCTTTGTTTGTTGGCTAAAAAGCTGGTGTAGATTCCTCAGCAAGAATTCGCTTCGCTGCTGTAGGGAGAACAGGCCCGAAGTAGTGCTCTTTGTTAGCAAACTACTTGGCACCCAGCTGCAGCCGAGCAGCTGGGGGTCTCCACGCGGAGGTGTGGAGTTGAGGAAGGGTAAGAGGGCAAGAGCGGAAGAGAGTAAGAGAGAGAACAAAGGCCAAGACAGCGCATTTTATATGACCTGATGACCTCAGAGGTCACATGCCACTGTCAGCCAGTGAACTGCTGAGTCAGTTTTCACACCTGGAGGATTGTGGGACTTGGGCTTCTCTTTGTCTCCAAGACAAAGACAAAACATGTGGTCAACTTGGTTATGCGTGGTGAGCTTCCATAGCTCACCACCAGGTTCATGTCCCAACATTCCCCCCTTTGGTCTCACGATCTCACTCGATTTTTGGTCGTGAGAGCAAAAGTGTCCATGTATAATCCAAGTTGGAAAAGTTCATTCATAGTAATGACGTCTGGGCAGTCTGTTAACCAACTGGGCTGTGGTAAATGCTTACTACCTTAGCTAAGCAAAACAAACTGATCAGGTGAAAACTGAAATACACATAAGCACATTGACATTTACTAACAGTGTTAGTGAGAAAGAGAAGAATGTCAGTGATGTAAATTGTTATGGTAAGATGCAGAAAGGGAGTGGCACCTACAATGATAAAACCATTTTCAAATGTCCAAGAGTTTTGTGGTTTACTCATTGGATCTTATTAGAATAAATATTATTCAATGCAGTATTCGGTCTGATCTTAACAGAAATAACAACTTTGTCCTTCCTGCAGATGCTGCTGTGGAAGGATGTCATCACGTTTTAATATCTTGGTTGTCAATGGCTGTATCATTGTTCGAATATGTCCTAAAATTTGTGTTGAATAAAGACATGTATCAATTGCAAAATACTACCAAGGAGTTGGTTCAGGTGTAATTGCAAAGTTAGACAGTGGGTCTGGGTCCAATCAGAATTTAGGCTTTTCTCAGCTAATAGTGGCAGGTGTGACTATTAGTGAGTTGAAAACTATGGAGTTTGCTGCTGTTGCTAACAACTCAACAAGTTTGCCTACTTAACTGCAAAGAAAGTAAAGTACTTAGTACCTACTGGCAGTACAGGGATGGACTGTGTTATTATTTCCGTGAGGAAGGAACTCTGAATCTGAGGTGTCTTACATTTTTCCGAACTCGTGGCTCAGGGCTGTAACGCTCCGTGTAGCCAGAGGAACAGAGGTATTCAGATGCATTGTCACTGCCTGCTAAATTATGATCATCTAAGCTGCACTCAGAGATGCTGCGATCATCATCTGAGCAGTCTATTGGCTGATCATACTGCTGGGCCAGAATTTCAGAATAAGGCTTTCTACAGCTCCGACTATGTGAATGCCTATCTCTGGGAAGTTGGCGGACATGGCGGCTACACTCAGTGTCCCTGTGTGGCCCTTTATCACCCCCCTTTGGTCTGTTGTGAGGGTGATGTTTTAAGGTGACAGATCGGGGTGATGCCTTGGTGGTTGAGCTGGAGGGCTCAACTGTCTTCCCTCTTGCTTTGGAAGTGACAACTGTTTCCCAAGCCACCTGTGTCATCTTCTTGATGTCCTGCATCGAGGGATCACCTTGGCGTGTCATGAGTACAACGTGAGTGCGTACACATGGGTGAAGGTTCTGTAAGAATAAGGACTTGAAGGTGGAGTTCTCTTCTAAGCCTGGTGCATTCTTGCCCTGAAAGTACACATGTCTCAAACGTTTGTAATAATCTCTAGGATGCTCATGACGGGTATGTTTAATTTGAAGGGCTGCAACCATTGAGCCGATCTCATCAGCAGTAGAAGAGAATTCTTCTAGCAGTGCTTGACGGAGCTCTGAGTAGTCATCTCTGACTGTGGGAGGTTGTGACTGGATAAACGTATGGACAGCTTTAGAGCTTGTTTTCCATACAAGTTTAACCTTCTCCCTTTGGGTTGCATGGGGCAAATCAATTAGGGCATGGTCTAAATCCCTAACATAATCGTCAACGTTATGATCACAGCTGTCTGGATCAAAATGTTCAATGTCCCGAGCAAGGAACTCAAGCACTTCAAAGCGGGGACACTGTGGTGTCCTGGCAGGTGCATCACGTGCAACAATTATCTCTGGCAGAAAGGCGGGGGCTGGGCAAACCTGTGGTGTTGTAGTCCCCCCTTCGGAGAGATGGGCACGGATGGGAGTGTCATACATCATAGGCTGAAAAGAAGATTGGGCAGGATCTCTTCTGGAGGATAAACTACAAATCTCTTCATGGTCTATATCAGAAAGATGGGACGTCAGGAAACTGTTACCCCGGTCTCTCAGAGGAGGTTGAGGAGCTGACTCCATTCCCAGGAACTTAGGGTTGGCTGAAAACTGTTCCCATCTTCTAACTGTAGAGGGTATTAATCTTGCACTACAGGAGGAGTGTGAATCGGAATAACCAGAATCACATTGGCTTAATGACTGTGGTGGGGAAGGACAACCTGATTTAATCCTTAACAATTCCTCTTTGTGTGCGCAAAGATCGGACTCTGCAGAGTGCAGGTCTGATAAGTAGCGCATAGCTTTGTTATTGGCCATTTGTACCTCATGGAGGAGACAAGCCGTTTGCGCTTTAAGGGACTCTACCTCCTTTACTAAGGCTGCTTTGCTCTGAGAGGCAAGGCTGGATTGCCTGTGAAAGTTCAGGAGCAAACATCTTAACAATGGGCCTTTGGATGCAGTCTGTGCCTCACACCTGTCCTCAAGCAGAGAATCTATCTCATCCCTGCACTCGCTGAAATTCAATTTGTTAATGAATTCAGGGTAGCCTGGGTTTAGGCTCTGTGCAAGGGAAGAGATGAATTGCTCTACACAGGGGTTCTCCATTGTTACGTGGGATAGAGGTAAACAACAACAAAGCAATGGGGTTAGCAATGCTATGCTAAGTAGCTATGTAGCATCTAAGAGAGAGGCTAGAAAGGTAGCTATGGCGCCATCTAGTGGCTGTGGTGGGCACAACAAATTTGGTAACAGTAAATGCAAATTTACTCAACAAAACTCAACATGCAATAACTGAAATGCAGGGCAGTAACAGTTAGAGACGTAATTCTTAAAGTTAACTTAGGCTGGAACACGGGTTAGTAGCAGCTAAGTATATAACTTATATTTCACAGGGCTGGTAGCACACTGTGGCTCTATCTCAGACTCCTTATCTTACTTAGGCTGAAATGCATGGCAGTAACAGCCGGCACAAGTTCTTTCACACAGGGCCAATGGCATGCTGTGGTTTAATTCACCAGGGGAGCACTTAAATTAACAGGAAACAGCTTGACTGGATTGCATTGAATACGTGGTGTTCAAATGCTAAAATTCTTACAACTACGAAAAGTAGGTTCAACTTGAATTAGCTAGCAGCAAAAACAACTCTTAATGTAGCACAATGGACTTAAGACGGTAGTTAATAATAACGAATTATTAATAATTTATCAATTTATGATTTTCGTAAATTGTTACCACACTGCACCTGTTTGTAAGTACAACTGGACATCTACTCCTGTGGTAGGCTAGTGGGATTGAACGTTAAGACTTTTGACTAGTCTAAAAATTTTCAAAAAAAATATTTTTGGCTTTGGCCAAAATTATGCTGAAATTAATATTGCACAATTATGAATAATTGCCAACAGTACTCTGCCTCACCCGGGGCACCATTATGTTGTTGATTCCTTAGCAGGAATTTCGCTTCGCTGCTGTATGGAGAGAACAGGCCTGGAGTAGTTGCTCTTTGTTAGCAGACTACCTGGCACCCAGCTGCAGCCGAGCAGCTGGGGGTCTCCACGCGGAGGTGTGGAGTTGAGGAAGGGTAAGAAGCAAGAACGGAAGAGAGAGAACAAAGGCCAAGACAGCGCATTTTATATGACCTGATGACCTCAGAGGTCAGATGCCACTGTCAGCCAGTGAACTGCTGAGTCAGTTTTCACACCTGGAGGATTGTGGGACTTGGTGTTTCTGGGCTTCTCTTTGTCTCCAAGACAAAGACAAAACATGTGGTCAACTTGGTTATGCGTGGTGAGCTTCCATAGCTCACCACCAGGTTCATGTACCAACAATAATAATAATACATTTTATTTAAAAGCGCTTTTCAAAATACTCAAAGACACTTTACATACGAAAGAACATCAAATTAACAAAACAATGTGAGATGTGACATAAAAAAAAGACAAAAAAAACACAATAAACTGAGCTATACATTAAAAGCAATTTTAAAAAGGTGGGTTTTTGTCAGGGATTTGAAGGTGGTAAGGTCGGTACAGTCGCAGATGTGTTTGGGGAGAGAGCTCCAGAGGGAAGGGGCAGCTGCAGAGAAGGCTCTGTCGCCCCAGGTTCGATGCTTGGTCTTGAGTGGCGGAGTAAGGAGGTTTGCATCACGTGAACGGAGGCTGCAGGAAGGATTGTGGCGATGGAGCAGGTCAGTGAGATAGGAGGGGGCCTGGTCATGGAGGGCTTTGTGTGTGAGGAGGAGGATTTTGAACTGAATACGTTGTGGAACTGGGAGCCAGTGGAGTTTCTGGAGGACAGGAGTGATGTGATCACGGGAGCGGGTGTGGGTGAGCAGACGTGCAGCAGAATTTTGGATGTACTGAAGTTTATTTAGAGTTTTGGATGGTGTGCCATAGAGGATGCTGTTGCAGTAGTCGATTCTGGAAGTGATGAAGGCGTGAATGAGGGTTTCAGCAGCAGAGAAGGAGAGTGATGGACGGAGTCGGGCAATGTTCTTGAGGTGGAAGAAAGCCGTTCTGGTGATTTGATTGATGTGATGATCAAATGACAGGTTACTGTCAAAGATGACTCCAAGGTTGCGACTGTAGGGGGAAGGAGAGAGGGTGGAGTTGTCGATGGTGAGGCGGAAACTGTCAGTGGAGTTGTTGAGGGATTTGGGGCCGATAATGATTAGGTCTGTTTTGTCACAATTTAGTTTGAGGAAGTTGATCTGCATCCAGGATTTGATGTCGGCGAGGCAATTGGAGAGAGTGGAAAGAGTAGCAGGAGTGATGGAGTTGGTGGAGATATAGAGCTGAACGCCATCTGCATAACAGTGGAAATGGAGACCGTGGTGGCGAATGATGTTGCCAAGAGCAGGTAAAGTATGAAGAGGAGAGGACCAAGCACCGAACCCTGGGGGACGCCTTGGGACAGAGGAACAGTGGAGGAGGTGCAGTTGCTGATATGGATGAATTGTTGTCGGTCTGAGAGGTATGATTTGAGCCAGGAGAGTGCAGTGCCAGTGATGCTGAGGGAGGACTCAAGGCAGGAGAGGAGAATGGTGTGATTTATGGTGTCGAAGGCTGCAGTGAGGTCCAGGAGGATGAGGATGGTGAGGTGGCCGGAGTCTGCGGAGAGGAGGATGTCATTGGTGACTTTCAGGAGAGCTGTTTCTGTGCTGTGTTGGGAACGGAATCCAGATTGAAATGGTTCGAACAGGTCATTTGAGCAGAGGTGGGCTTTGAGTTGTGTGGCGACAATACGCTCCAGTATTTTGGACAGAAAGGGGAGATTGGAGATGGGCCGGAAGTTCGACAAGATGTCGGGGTTGAGTCCAGGTTTTTTGAGGATGGGGGTGACAGCAGCCAGATTGAGTGAAGGGGGGACTGAGCCAGACCTGAAGGAGGAGTTGATGATTGTGGAGATGGCTGGTAAAGAGTCCTTAATGAGGTGAGATGGGATGGGATCCAGGACACATGTAGAGGTTTTCATGCCTCTCATGATTTTGGGCAGATCCCCTGGTGACACAGGGGAGAACTGAGACAGAGGCTGAGAGGTGAGGAGGGGAGGAGCAGGTGAGGGAGTGGGAGTGCAGGCCGTGGGGGCAGGAGAGGAGGACAGGTTGTTGTAAATGGTGTCGATTTTTGTTTGGAAGAATGAGAGAAAGGAGTTGCATTTGTCAGTGGTGAAAGAGTTGGAGGTGTTGTCGCTGGGCTTGAGGAGTTTATTTACTGTAGAAAACAGAGCCTTGGGGTTGGTGGAGCCAGAGTGAATGAGGTGAGAGTAGTAGGTGGACCGGGCAGTACTGAGAGCATCCTTGAACTGCTGAAGGTAATCTGTATAGGCTTGTAGATGGACAGTTAAACCGGTTTTATTGTGAAGTCTTTCAAGCTGTCGTTTTTGTGATTTCATTTTGTGTAGTTCAGGAGTGTACCAGGGGGCGAAGTGGGTGAAGGAGACAGTTCTAGTTTTGATGGGGGCTAGCTGGTTGAGACAGGAGGAAAGTGTTTCGTTGTAGAATTTGGTGAGGTCAGAGGGATTGTCAGTTAACGGAGGGGGGGAGGCAGATAATTTACTAGCAAGAGAGGCAGAAAGGGCTGAAGGGGAGATGGATTTGAGGTTTCTGAAAGATATTGTCCGTTTAACTTTAGCGGTGGGAATGGGGATGTCGATGTCCATGATGATTGCCAAGTGGTCGGAGATGTTGAGGTTGAAGCTGGAGAGGTGGTGTAAGGTGAGACCAGTGGAGCAGACCAGGTCCAGGATGTGACCACGGCTGTGGGTGGGAAAGTTGACGTGTTGAGTGAAGTTGAAGCAGTGTAGCAGTTCCAGGAATTCAGTGGCAGATTTTCAGTCAGTGTCAATGTGGATGTTGAAGTCCCCCAGAAGAAGAACGGAAGGTGAGATGGCAGATAACTGGGTGAGGAAGTCAGAAAGGTCAGAGAGGAAGGAGGGGTTTGGTTTGGGAGGGCGGTAGATGATGGCAGTGACCAGAGGAGTGGGACCAGAGAGTTTGAAGGTGAGGTGTTCAAAGGAGCGAGCAGCAGGAATGGAGATGGTGGATGTTTTAATGTCCTTCCTATAAAATGCTGCTATACCAGGGTAACTTTTGGTGGTGTAATATTTCGGTGTTTATTTATTGGGTGTTGAGGAGCCTGATTCAACACTACAGCTTTGTTGCCACGCTCCGCTCATCAGTTTTTCACTTGGACTTCACCGTGACTCCTGAGCCAGGTAAAAGTGTGATTTTACTTATTACTTCTACTTCTAATATTGCTATACTTACTTCACTATACATTTACTTCTAGTGTTATATTAGGCTGCGCAGGACTTTAAGATAATAATAGGACGTATAATAACGGTAGGCCTACATTTGTATATTTTGTCAGACTGTGATGGCCAAACTTGCTAGCAACTAACATTAGCTAATGAAGTTTGCCCCAAACCTGTCTGCAGACTACTGACGGAATTTGTGACACTTGTGGTAGGCAGGCTTATAGTAAGTGTTTATTATTAAATACAAAATGGCTCTCTCATCTAATGGGGCAAGTTGTGATTTAATTAAACTAAACCTTGGTGTTCTTTGGTGTCAAGAGATCTTTTGGAATGAAAATGTGCTAGTTCTTAATATTCCTTGGCACCCTACTGTATATGGCAATTTTGTGTTTGTTAATTTATGGTTGTATGTGCCCTGTAACCTAATGTTGTTATTTGTGGTCCTCAGATTTTCCACTACTGCAGCAAGATAGTGAAGGGTCTTCCTGCCCAAGTCTTACAGATACGTTGTCCCTCTCAAGCAGTCTAAGTAGTCCACAAAGTGATGCTGAACCTCAGCCTGTCATGGACAGCACCCATGCAAAAAATGTAATGTAATTTTGCACTTTTGAAATATCCTGCTTGTCATTGTTAAACATGAATTTAAAATAAAAATGTGTGATAATAAATGTTTTCTGTATTAATTTTAACCTAAAATATACCTTGTATTTTAATTATTAACTCTGAAAAGTGTTAAATAAAACACATTTTTAAGTGTTAACTGTTAACATCATGAAAGAGTTCACATTAAAATTAACTCCAGGTGAGAATTGTATTTTACCCCACATGGGATTAGTATTTTAACTCCCACAAGTGTTCAGTTTTAACTCCAGAAAATCAACTCCAGGAAAAGAGTTACTTTAACTTTTCCGTGGAGTACATTCGATGGTCTCACATGTACACTCAAATGTAGTTGAAATAAACTAAGACCAGAATTTGCTGTGTAGCTTTATAGCTATGTAGTGTGGGTTTGGCTCTAGCTAGCTAAACTGAACTTGACATTGTTTCTCAGCATGAGGAGGCCTTTTAGTAGGCATTGTTTGTTGTTTTGCACAATTATTTATCCATAATGGGTTACAGCATCATACTAAGTTAGAAAATACTTGAGTCCTTTTTTATTATTCCGAGTGAATTTACACTTGTGTTTCTTGTTTAACCACAGTGCAGCAAGTGAAAAGATTAGGTTCACGATTTTAGCCTTAAAATATTTAAATCTTATAACTTTTAAAGGTTAATTAATTTAAATCTTTGATTTATAAGATTTAACTTTGTCTCCAGTAACATGATCTCCACTCAGTCTGATCTGTCTGCTGTCAGGATTCTGGACAAGCAGATCATAGCTAGCCAACCAGTTCTCACATTTTGTATTTTATACAATTTATAATCCGCAACACGTAAACTAGAGGTTTTGCTAGGCTAGACTTTTTCATTGTCTGTCATTTTGACTGACAGAGTCATAAAAATCCAATCATAATCTTTAATTTTTCTAAAATGATAATATAGCATTTAATTTTCATTAAAGTTTCATTGAGTTTAAGTACTTTTTTCAGAGCAGTGCGATGAGAGAAGAACCAATAAGGTCACTCGCCGCCAGGTGGTCAGGGGTGTGAATTGCAGTCTGTCAAAATGACAGATGGCCTTCATATTTTGCTGTCACATTTAAAAAACAACAACAAAAACAGTCAATGATGGAAAATATTCAGTGAACGCGATCCCTGAATGTAAACCTTCATAATGACCACCGTTTACAACACAGATATTGACTACTACACTAGTAAGTGAAGATATTGATACAAGATGGGCAACATGTTTGCTGCTTAACAAGAATATCAAATTTCTGTCATATTGCAGAACACTGCCAAATTTACTGTCAAAAGAGAACACTGGTGCTAGTCATTTGGTGCTGGTCTTCAGGAGCTGTGAACACAAGCCAGTGAAGGTCTTATCTGCAGAAATTATTGTAGAGGCTGAGGAATAAAAACAGAAGACCGAGTCGTTCTCTTGCTGGCCAAACTGGCCAGATGGCATAAGTGCACAAACATTAACTCCATGCATCAAGAACATTCTGACATTGCATCATCACATCATAGATTTTTTTACTGTAGTGATGCTACAAAGGGAAATTATTTTTCTGCATTTGCCACATCAATTTTTTTCACACAGTAGTTTATAAGCTTTAATAACTCATGTTTCAGTGTTTCCACATACTGTATATCCATAGCATTTCAAAGGTTTATTTTTCATAACAGTGAATCACTACAATGGGTACTTCGGCTTCCTCCCACCATCCAAAGACATGCTCATTAGGTTGATTAGTGATTCTAAATTGGTTGTCTGTCTCTCTGTGTTGGCCCTGCGATGGACTGGCGACCTGTCCAGCGTGTACCCCTGCTTCTCGCCCAATGACAGCTGGGATAGGCTCCAGCAGACCCCTGCGACCCTTAACAGGAATAAGTGGGTATAGAAGATGAATGAAGATAGATAGATAGATAGATAGATAGATAGATAGATAGATAGATAGATAGATAGATAGATAGATAGATAGATAGATAGATAGATAGATAGATAGATAGATAGATAGATACTTTATTAATCCCGGGGGAATGAATCCCTACAATCATTTGAGTACTAGAATGAGTGGGGACGATGACGTTGGGTATGGCTTTGTAAAAGCATGGTCACACCAGCAGGTGGCAGAAAGAAACTACTTGGAATTGGAATGAATTACTTGATCCTCAATTTTGATTTTAATGAGACTTTGCAGTGCCCTTTCTTCATTTTGTCTGTCCAGTTCAGTTTAATGTTCAGGTGAACACATAAGCATTTGTGTCCACTCCCTGGATGTTCGCAATACGGGAGGCAAGTGTTTGACCAGCTAATTTGTTTTCCCTGCTTTCATTGATCCAGTGGTACTTTCACTGGCACCTGTCCACAAGGCCACAGATTACATCTCTGTATGCCTTGACATCCTAATCTGCAGTGGGTGAAAAGGAAGGAAGGTAGCTAGGATGCTTCCCTCTGGGGCTCCTGTGCAGCAGACACATGAGTCCTCACAAACTGCAGTCGACTGGTGAGGTAGTCCACTATCCATAATGAGGTGGTGACCTGCTCATTGTGCTCCCACCCATTTGGCTCCAAGTGAGAGAGGCATCTAACCCCAGTGCCAGGTAGGCAACCTTTCTTTATTCTTTAGATGGGACTATCCTGATGTAGCCAGACTCAAGTCTTATGAGAATATGAGGCACTGGTACCATACATGATGTTTCTCCTGTTTCAGGCTCAGTTTGAAGATGTGCCCAGCAATCTCACAGAGTTGGTCTGCACAGGACTCAGAGCTGACACCATCCAGACCTGCTACCTTTCTCACTTGAGAGTGAGGAAATCGTTCGTTTAAAGATGAGCTGATAAAAAATATGTGGATGGATATGTAAAACACTGAAACTGATTTTACAGAAGATTTTAGCTTCTGTAAACTAAACTAAGCTAAAACTACATCATCACTGGAACATGACTAGGTTAGATCTGTTTTCTCCCCTTCAGATTAAAATATGTATAAATATTCAGAAAGCAAACTCTAGCTAACATAACATACTGATCTCAAGTGTGCTTGAAAATGCTGTGAAAACAAGGCACAGATAGTCCTGCAGATAGACAGCAGCTGGCAGAAGTTAAGCAGGAGGAAAGAAAAGGGCTGACAGCTTGTTTTTCTGTTTATTTATTTAAAAAACACTTCTGCATTTTATAGTGCAAAGTTTGCTATTGGATAATGGTTCAGCTTGGTCTCAATTAAAACATCACAATATCTCTTTCACACACTGCATTTGATTGATTCACTGGAGGTCACACTGAAACATTGGGTTATCCATTAATTCGAGGCTGAGGACACTCCCATTTTAAACAAGCAGGGAGGTTTGGCCACTAAATCATTACAGTCACTGTTTTCATTTCCTGGTCACCTGAATTCTCCTTGAAAACTGATAAAATCTATATCCCTGGCTCAAAGCTAAACTGACAGGGCATAAAAAGACAACACACATAGGAGAGTGAAACAGAGGGCGAGAGAGAGAGAGGAGCACTGGACATCACTTGGACCAAACAAAAGGGAGCATCAGACGGAGAAATCTGGATTAAAGATTTGTTTTTGTTTTTAAATTAAATTATACATAGTCATATTGACTAGGATTAAGTGGGCTGCATATTTGTACAAACTGTATTAAGCCTTTTTCCACCAGCTAAAGATGGGCAGTACAAAAGACTCTGGAGTGCAGGAGAGACCCAAATGGGACAACAAGGTTCAATATCTGCTGACATGTATTGGCTTTGCAGTAGGACTTGGAAATGTGTGGCGGTTTCCCTACTTATGCCAAACCCACGGAGGAGGTGAGATTAAATTATATTTTCACTTTACATGATAGCCCATTGCTTACAGTAAGACATGTTAAGCACTGCACCACACTTTTTAAGTTTAATAAGTCATTATCAAATTAACTAGGCCATTCATTGAACACATTATCTGTGTTTGACTGATCGTGGGGTTGTTGAATGGGCCTATCAGCTTCACATATCTGACCTCAGCTCTAAGACTCAAGTCACATCTGATTTTGGTTGCTTTTGCCATAGATTTGCACAGTGCCACTGTTTTTATTACAAACCATGCCCCTGTTTATGGCCACCAATATGTTTTGTGTGATCTCTTTTGTGATCTCCTTGTATTGCAGTGCTACCTGATTTATCACTTTTTTCCGCTCAAGCCAGATAATAATAAGTAATGCCATTACAATGTATTCTGGTATTCTGTATTCTGGTATTCTGGCTACTATTAATCAAAAAACACATACAATTCTCTGCACAGTGATAAGTATAATGTAATATTGATATCTAACTGGGAGGTAAATGTTTACTTCAGGTGCATTCCTTATCCCATACCTGATCGCCCTGGTGTTTGAAGGCATCCCCCTGCTCTACCTGGAGCTGGCTATAGGTCAAAGGCTTCGTATGGGCAGCATCGGTGTCTGGAACTCCATCTCCCCACTGCTGGGCGGAGTCGGTGGGTAATTCTGCTAAAATAATTAGTTCTGTTTTTGGCTTATTTAACAATTAATATTCAGTGTCCTGACATAAATCATTTTTTTTTTAAACCCAAAAAACAAACAAAACAAAACAAAAAAGTAGGAGACAGATTCCAAAATGTGTTTGGAGAATTATATTTCTGGAATTAATTAACAATCAGAATCAGGAGAAATAACTGCTATCTTTACAAGTATCTAAAATAAGACACAAGTACAAAAAGCAATAAAAATTAAACAAAGGGAAATGATTCTCAGGTTTACTTTAAAGTTAAAGTTGCTGTTCTCTTCTTCTTGCTGTTCTCTTGACTCTTTTTATTCTGTCAGTACCTTGGTTAGCCTTAGGCAGATGAGCTGGGTTTTGCTCAGGTTTCTTCCTTTTAAAAGGGAGTTTTTCCTTGCCACCATCGCAGGCCTGGAGTGGCTAATCAGGAGGACCGGGACAATTCCCGGTGGGCCGGTCTGACTTTCAGGCCGCAGAGCCGGTGTTCAATTATTTATTTATTTATTTATTTTGGGCCGGTGTTCAGTCATGGCACTGAGTGGGTATCACATGTATGCTGAATTTTTTACTTAAAAAAGGGGAGATTTGTGTTGAGATTTATGAGCATTTTTATGATTTAGTGTCAGAGGCAGAGCCAGGAGCCAGTGATGAGGAAGAAACAGGTGAGCTAGTGTGTGAACAAGCAAGCATCAGTTCCTATAAAATCACTTTCTATGCCCAAATGATAGTAAGCAACCATTACTTCCACTGAATTGGAATTATTTTAGAAAACATACATGGAATTACAAGGCTTTAGAGAACAGTGTGCTATGGGAAGGCATAACACGTGAAGTTATAATTCGTCGTGATCTAAAGTGGGCCGGTCTGTGCCATGAAACTCCAGGGCTGAAAATTAATCCCACTCCGGCCCTGCACCGTCGCCTTCAGGCTTGCTCTGGGGGTTTCAGGCCAGGTTTTTGTAAAGCGTCTTGAGACCACTTGTATTGTTATTGACGCTATATAAATAAGACTGAACTGAACTGAACTGAACTTTACTTAGGCAAGTAACCAAAGTAAATTGCTTTTGATCGTCTACTTTGGTTAAATATTGCTCATTGTCTTGTTGAGACGATTTGTATTGTTATTGACGCTATATAAATAAAACTGAATTGAATTGAATTGAATTTATTTTGTGCCTTTGAACATTTACTTACAGGCGATTCATTTCCTCATTTCCACAGGTATCGCCTCCATGTTGGTATCTTTCCTGGTGGGCATTTTCTACAACACCATCCTGGCCTGGGTGCTCTGGTACTTCTTTCACTCTTTCCAAAACCCCCTGCCGTGGAGCCAGTGCCCACTCAGTGATAACCGAACAGGTGAGAAGAAAACTCACCTCTCTGTTATTCTCACTACTGCTGATAGATTAATGTTTATACACTGTGACAGCAGAAATGCAAAAAATGTGTTTTTTGGCATCACCATATACTTTACCTTCAACCTTTGATCCTTAAAATCTAACATGTTTATCCAGCCACAATTAGTATTACCTAGAGCCATTTCCTGAAATACAACTTTTACAAGAGTGGAGTGGGCATGCTTGGACAGACACACGGCATTTCAGGATTTAATGGCCAAAAGAATAGGATTGCTTTATTGCACACAGCTATATTACACCATATTGTAAAATAAAAATAAAAATAGAATGTACCCTGGCCCCAACACTCTAGAAAAGCAGTTACAGAAAATAAATGAATGACTGACTGGATGAAACAGAATGTTTTCTCTTTTGATGTTTCAAGGTAAGTAATGTGTGACAAAGGTCAAAAAGCAGAGATTGTTTTCATCATTTTAAATCAGTGAAAATATCCGGTTAGGATATCAGCTACATACACATTTTACACACATTTTAAAATGATTACAGACATGCTGGGTTCTGCTCAAGGTTTCTTCCTGTTAAAAGGGAGTTTTTCCTTGCCACCGTCGCCTTAGGCTTGCTCTGCCGGTTTTAGGCTGGGTCTTGTAAAGCGTCTTGAGACGATTTGTATTGTTATTGATGCTATGTAAATAAAACTGAATTGAATTGAGGAAAATTCCTTATGACCTTAGAAAGTACTAAAGCTCGTGTGTACATTTATATAGGTTTTAATGTGGAGTGTGAGAAAAGCACACCAGTGAATTACTTCTGGTATCGAGAGACCCTCAACATCACACCTGACATAGACACCAGCGGCTCCCTGCAGTGGTGGCTGGTCGTCTGTCTGGCCGCTGCCTGGTGTATCGTCTACATCTGCTTCATCAAAGGCATTGAGTCCGTGGGAAAGGTCCGTGAGTGCGGTAAAAACATATATGAGCTTGGGTCAAAATCAGCCACTGCATCTTGCAAAGTTGTCTTCGTTTGACCTTCTCAGGCTGTGTATGTGACAGCGACCTTTCCTTACCTGGTGCTGACTATTTTCCTGATCCGTGCCCTCACTCTGCCTGGAGCGACCGACGGACTGTTGTACCTCTTTACGCCTAATGTAAGTTGCTGCTACCATGAGAGAGGAAAGCTAATGTTTCAGATCCCTGTCTCTTGAAAAAAAGGTCTGCACACTGAGTATGCTCCAAGTGAAATTTATTTATAAAAGACAGACAACGTTTCGATCCTATGGGATCTTCATCAGATCCCTGTCTCACCTGACTTGTCATTTTTCTGCTTGTTGCAGTGGGACACACTGAAGAACCCTCAGGTGTGGCTGGACGCTGCCACCCAGATCTTTTTCTCTCTTTCGTTGGCATTTGGAGGTCTCATAGCTTTCTCCAGTTATAATGCAGAGAGGTATATACTAAAACTCCATTACCCATCCCTGGTAAAGTCACAGTGATCACAGAGTTTTTTCTTATTCTGCATCTTTTAGAAACGACTGTGAGAGAGATGCTGTTCTTGTAGGGGTAATAAACAGTGCTACATCTCTCTACGCCTCCATTCCCATTTTCTCCATCCTGGGATTTAAAGCTACCACTGCCTACAACTCCTGCATAAAAGAGTACGTAGTTACATTCTAAAACATTCTAGTTTGCTCATTGCTCTAGTAAAATCCTGAGAAATTATTTCTTGAATCTCATCTGCAGGAACATCTTGTCTCTGACCAACCAATTTGAGTTTTCAGACCAGAACATCACACTGGAGAACTACAATGAGTGGCATAACTATCTTAATCAGACGTCTCCAGCTCAAATCTCCAGTTTGCAGCTGAGGGAGTGTAACCTCCAAACCTTCCTTAACCAGGTATTTTAAATTTGAAGACATCCTATCTTTTACATTGCATTATTTTGGTCTTTAATCTCTATAACCTCCCTCTACCTTAATTTGTAGTTGTATTCCGCCCCCCCCATATGTACAATTACTAATGTGCCAATACAACGTATTAAATTCTGTCTTCTGTCTTCCTCCCCAGGGTGCTTCAGGTACTGGCCTGGCTTTCATTGTGTTCACTGAAGCAGTCGTAGAAATGCCAGGCTCGCAGGTATGGGCCATACTGTTCTTCGTCATGCTCTTCAGCTTAGGTCTCTCCTCTATGTTTGGCAACATAGAGGGTGTTCTAACGCCCATCAAAGACCTCAAAATGGTGCCCAGCTGGATCCCTAACGAAGTCTTAACAGGTATTTCACATCAGATTAAGCTTTTAAACACTTTTGCTTCTTTGAATTTCCTCCCTGAAACAATTGTGTTCTCACTTCGTCAGGTATCATCTGCCTGATAGCCTTTTTGATAGCCCTCATCTTCACCCAGGGTTCGGGCAACTACTGGATAGAGGTCTTTAACACCTATGTGGGCTCTGTTCCTCTGCTCATCATCGCCTTCTTTGAGATTATTGGAGTCGCTTATATCCACGGAATGAAAACGTAACATTTTCTCAGCTTCTTTGATTTGACTAACTAACATAACCCCGACAATGAATGTCTAAATGCTGATGTTTTCTCCTGTCTTGTGTGTCCTCCGGCAGTTTCAGTGAAGATATCTACTTTATGACTGGAAGGAAGCCCAACATCTTCTGGAAGGCGTGCTGGATGTTTATCAGTCCTGTAATGCTCCTGGTGGTGCTGGTTGCCTACGTGATCATCCAAGCACAGACTCACCCCACGTATAGCACATGGAACCCAGCATATGTAAGAAGTCAAGAAAATCTTACGAATGTTCTAATACTGTAATAAAGTAAATGCTAGCTGTCTATATCTTAATATGGAGTGCTGTTAATACTGTAGATCTTTTCATCTATGAGAAAAGATTTATATTCTTAACTATTTTGCAAATTAAGTTAAGGTAAGACATGCTAAAGACTTGCTAGCTGGTACGGTACAAATGTTTAGGCATGAAATTAAATTAGCATATTTCACTAAATCTTCTGTACTTTTAAAACACTATTCTTTGCTTAATTTGCTTCAGTGCCTTCATTTTTCCACATTTTGATGCTTGTGTCTTTCTCTATAGGACACATTCCCCTTAAGTGAAACAAAGCCATATCCAGACTGGGTGTTTGCCATCATCGTCCTCCTGAGTGTGCTGCCTGTGGTGTCCATCCCTTTGGTAGCTCTCTACAATCTGATCTGCTGTAGAACCAAAAGGTCATCTGCTGATGTCACCTTAAATCCCTATTGCAATGAGGCCTTTGAGACTGAAATACAGGAACAGAAGATTTAGAGGGTTTAAGGAATGTGGCGAGTAACCATCAGAACTCAACAAGATGGTTTGCACCACTTCTGATGTCGGCTGACATATAAACAGTCACTGATTTATATTGATTCTAATGTTTACACTGTGGGAATTTTTTAAAACCTCCTTTGACAAAACACAACTCCTGCTTGTTGTCAAAAAAACAAAACCGTATTTATTTAGAAGTAAAATTATTTCCCTGTAAATAATGTGTAGTATTACACAAGATACTGAAACATTATGATTCCACATTTACACAAATGTACATAATGACATAAATATAACTTATTATAATTCACAAAAGATCACTGAAAGAGATGTTAAGCCTTCTCTGTGATTTTTAAAATATTATCATTGGTGTTACTACACTAGAGATGCATCACACTGTACAAAAACGATTGACTACACCTGCGGATGATGGGTAATGATACATATGTGTACTTAAACCTAAATTATTTTTAAAGTGACATCATGTCTTCTTTGTGGAAAACTACCACCAAGTGTAAATCAAAGTCCAGAAAGAAACAGCCGCGGGATGACACCAGCTATAGCACAGTAGCTGGATGATTTTCAGTTTCCAGCTTTATGGATATGGTTCTTATTTTTTTATAGGGTGTAGTTATGACTGACATTTATCACCTAAGTGCTTTACACCAGATGACTAAGGCCTGTTTCTCCTCTTTATGTAAGATAAATGATTTGGCACACAGATCTGACAAATCCAAATGACTGATTTCAACACACGACTCATCTCTAAGGCCTTCAAATGGATCTTGGAGACCACATATAAAAAACTCACAGTATTAATGTTTCAGGGGAGCTGGACATTTTCATACCTTTCTGTATTCTATATTTCTGGTGCTAGAAACTGTTAGGACTAGTTGACAGCCTATGTCTGGATGGCCAAGAAGTCGACTGGGGTCCTGGGGTAAGTGGCCTGTCGGACCCTGGCCAACCTCAGATCTCCTAGACGCCGTTCCAGACTCCGCTTCCCTGTTAAGAAGATGAAAGCACAATGTTGTTTTCCCTTCTTTGACAAACAATTTTAAAATTCATCCATCGGAACTATAACATCAAATTAAAAGTGTGAAAGAACTGATTTGTGTAGATACAAAAGTGCATATCTAGCTCTGGTGGATGCACACATAACACTTAATGTTATTACTGCCCATTCAGAGTGAAAAAGGCCTCATGTAACCTCCTCAATCAGAACAGACTAGCTCAGGGTGGTGTGACCTGTTCATAATTTATTCAAGAGGTTTACACTATTGCCTGATAGAGACTTAACGCTTGATGTGTTCCACACAGGGTAAACATCAGGTGATGAGATGAGTTTCCAGGAGGTACATAAACACGACAGAAAACAAGCTGTTCAAACAAGCAATGATGAATTAAGTGGTCCATGTAAATGTAGCCAATGAGTAATACATTGATCTGGCATCAGTAATTCATCCAGTTTGACCAGTGAGCATCCTCCAGCAACTATTTAATACTGAATACTTTCTGTGTATATAATATAATACTTTAAGCTATAACACAACAGTGCAAAAATGATATATAGGAATGACTACTAAATTAACTTCTATGCCGAGAAACAGTTTGGACACCAACACTACAGATTGTTCATTTTTGACAGAAATCTGCTAAAAACTTCTTCCTTCTACTCTTCCTATAAAAATGAAAAAATGTGTTTTTTAATTTAAAGAACAATGAAATTGTCAGATGTCATGCTAATATTAGACTAAATGTCTATTTAATTTGTAAAGATGTATCGTTCTTGTTTCTGTCTTTCTATTATAATATACTTATATTTTTGTGTTTTTGTCAAGCACATTGTAGTGTATTTTGTATGAAGTGAGCCATTTAAATAAATTCTGATATACCACATCATGAAGTGATCATGATTTTGGATGGCCTCTTGGGAAGATTATTGTGGGTATTTACTGACAGTACATACGTTTGTGCAGGTGTGGCAGCAGATGTTTATAAAGAGCACTGTGTTGTGACAGCACCAGCAAGAAGGAAAGGCAGAATAGCAGCTCCACGGCTTCATATTGCACAATGCCTGGATGGGTCTTACTGCCTAATATCAGTCCTAGAGAAAGGGGGAAGAGGAGAGAAATTCATTTGGTAAAGTAGGTTTTTGACTTTTATTCAAATATACATATGGACTGTAAATGCTGCCTTTGTTGCTGAGCCTGATGAGCTTATTGGCATACTGCGCCATGTCCCATATCATATCCAGGAAAAACACAGGATTCTTAGCAACTGTCTGACCAAAGGGCAGACTCTGGGCACACACATGGAACCTGCAGAGAAAAGCACAAAAGACACAAAGGATACGGAAACAGGCCCCGGTCAGATATTTACACTCTGAGATAAAAGGTTATTAATTTTCAGTTAATAACAACCTCTGAGCCTTTTTAACACCAGTTTTATCTTCACAGGCTTATGTATAATTAGGTCAAGGCCGAAAAGCACATACATGAGTGCACAAGTTCCTGATTTGTGATAATCAGGAACTTGACACATCCAGTGCCAACAAACGACTCAGAATAGCCCTCTGTCATATTCAATCTTAGTATTAATAATACACACCGATATCTGAGACAAATGTCAACTATATTTGCAAAAAAAAAATGGCCATGTAAGTAATCACTGCCTTCACCTGCATGCGTGCAGCAGCACCAGCTTGTAGATGTTCTTGTACACGGCCTCAAGAGAATTGGTCTGAGAAGAAAAGTTCATCTATTATTTGAAGTACAAAAGTATGAGAGAAATTAGTCTAAATGAACTATATGTATATGCTTTTGTTAAAGTTTATACATGAAATAAATGTCCTGCTTACTAGCATGTTTTTGTATTTATTCTATTTATCAGTTATGTGCGCATGTCAAACGTCACCACTCATAAACTTGGTTATTGTGGAACTTTTACAGCTGCCAATGAGTATTGTGTTGTTGTTTCAGGTTAACTTCCAGGTTAGACATTTTTGACGTGTCGTAAAGCCACCCATGGTTTGTTGAAAGAACAGAAGGTTTAGCTCATTAGCCATCAGTCCTCTGATGTGTATCTTTGTAGAACGTTTCTTTGCCTCATAATTGGTAGAGCTACTCTATGTTTCTCCTCATGATGATCACTTAGCTACATTATATTAACATTCAGCCAAATTGGGTAAATCCAAAATGTAAACCTCAGTACAGAACCTGTTATGTGATTTTCAGTTTTTGTTTTATTATATAAAAAAGGTATGGGTCACACACCAATCAGCCACAACATTAAAACGGTTAACACTGACCATCTTGTAACAATTTAATGTTCTGCTGAGAAACGTTAGGACCTGGTATTCATGTGGATGTTACTCAGACATGACCATCTACCTGGACCAGACCAGGCACCCCCACTCCAGCCTGACACAGGCACACACACAAAAACATTTTAGGAACAACCAAACTCAACCCACAGGCCCCCAATAACAACATTCTGTTACCAGACACCACAGGACATCCACAGAGGGCCCATATCCATTCTCTGGTGAGAGTGTATGGAGAGTGTAAAATAAAGATATTGTAAAAGTTGTAATTGTTGGAGAGAAAAATACTGTATTGTTATTAAATATGATTCCTGTTTGTTAACTGTCAACCTGTCTGGTCTGCCTCCCCTTTCCCTAGAAGACCATTATATCATAAAAACATCAATGATATTTACTTTACAGCTTGGTGGTTTTAATGTTGTAGCTGATCATTTTATTGTAGATCATAGTCACTTCTACTGTGATTCAAATATTTTGAACTCAATATAACATCCTCATATATATCCGCTTGTATATTCTTATACTATTGTCTCAGATTCCTAAAATTTGGGACGGCCTAAAAGAGAGTTCAAAGATTTACAGAGACCACCTACTGAGACAACATAACATAAAATGTTGAAGTTCTAAGGTTTTGGTAGCTGTGGCTGTCTGTAGCAACTTTCATTCACTGAGGAATCTTTTTCCCCAACCTTCAGGTCTAAGAACACTGCATGACACTTGAGTCTGAGGATAGCCATCAGTTTCCTCTTCATCTGCTGTCCAGCTGAGTGGAAAGAGCCCAGAGTAAGGCTGTAGCGCAGAGACAAGCCTGCATAGCTGTGAAAGAAGTAAATAGAAGGAAAGTAAATAAACATTCTGACTACACAGATAATTAAGCATGAAAAAAATACGCTAAGTGGTCACGCATTTAAAACATTCTGTGTCTTATGCTACAGCAGTAACCATCCATGCCGGACTGAGAGTTGACCCATTTTTATGAGAGGGTACAAAGTGCAGGGGGCGTTCACTCAACTTACGAGAAAGAACCATAAAGACCAACAAAAAGCACAATAACTTCTCATGCAAGACACACACTTCAGGCAATAACCCTTGCTGTAAAATTACAGTATCACCTAGAATAGTCTTTATGTACATCCAGTGAGTGGGTGTCCACCAGCAGTCCACACCAAGGGAAGAGGCAGTGAGGGGGCAGCAAACGAATGTCTGGACAAGAGCACATGTTTCCTGGCACTGGAAAGTTGATCATCACCTTTTGGGGGTTAACCACCAGACCATACTGTGGTACTCCAGCCAGCAAGATCCTACACGCAACACACAAATGCTGTTACAGACTACTAAAAACTATAATAATGGAAATACAACAACAAATGCAATCCTACAGTATGCAGCACCAATAACAGTAACATATGATAAACCAATGTGTTTGAATTTCTTTGATGTTATTGGTAGATACAGGCATGTGAAAAAATTAGGACACCTTATGAAATCCTGTGTATTTTAAAATATATTTGGACATATGGGTAGTTAATGTCAATTTTAATTAAACTCAGGGATCCAAGTAATATAACTAAACAATAAATATAAGATAAAATAAAATAAGAAAAGCCTTTTTAAAACTTTCTGTAAAATTTAATTAAAAAATAATGCAATTTCTGGTGAGGAATAAATTAGGACACCCCCTATATTATCCCTCTTAAAATGTTGAAAATCCCAAACAGGTGCATCACGTCAGGTGCACATGATTAGTACATCGTTACCCAGCATTTGAATGGAGCCTTGCCCTATTTAAACCTCAGATTTAGTTTGGTGTGGCCCTGACAGTTGAGATGTTGAGGTGAGCGCCATGGTGAGGTCTAAAGAGCTTCCTGATGCCCTCAGAAAGAAGATTGTGGCTGCTTACGAGTCTGGTAAAGGATTTAAAAAGATTTCAAAAGAATTTAACATCAGCCATTCCACCATTCGCAAAATTATTTACAAGTGGAGGACATTTAAAACAACTGCCACCATGCCAAGATCTGGCCGTCCAGGCAAGTTTACCCCCAGAGCAGAACGCAAGATGCTCAAAGAGGTCCTGAAAAATCCTAAAGTGTCATCAAGGGAATTACAGCAGGTTCTGGCAACTGTCGATGTGAAAGTGCATGACTCTACGATCAGAAAGAGACTGCACAAGTGTGACTTGCATGGGAGGTGTGCAAGGAAGAAACCTTTGCTCTCTAAAAAAAACATCAAGGCCAGACTGAAGTTTGCCAGAGAGAACATAGACAAAGACCACGACTTCTGGAATAAGGTTCTTTGGACAGATGAGTCTAAAATTGAATTATTTGGACACCAGAACAGAAGACATGTTTGGCGTAAACCAAATACAGCCTTCCAAGAAAAGAACCTCATACCAACTGTAAAGCATGGAGGGGGCAGTGTCATGGTTTGGGGTTGCTTTGCTGCAGCAGGACCTGGCCAGCTCACCATCATAGAATCCACCATGAATTCTACTGTGTATCAGAGGGTGCTTGAAGAAAATGTGAAACCATCTGTCAAAAAATTAAAGCTGAAGCGTAACTGGATACTGCAACAAGACAATGACCCAAAGCATACCAGCAAATCCACCAAGGACTGGCTAAAAAAGAAGAAGTGGAGAGTCCTGGAATGGCCAAGTCAAAGCCCTGATCTTAATCCCATCGAAATGCTGTGGGGTGACTTGAAACGGGCTGTACATGCAAGACACCCCTCAAACATCTCACAGCTAAAAGAATTCTGCATTGAGGAGTGGGCCAAACTTTCTCCTGATCGATGTCAGAGACTGGTAAAAGGCTACAAAAAGCGTCTCGTTGAAGTTATATCAGCCAAAGGGGGCAACACTAGCTATTAGGGGGTAGGGTGTCCTAACTTTTTCCTCCATTAAAATACATACTTTATTTTTTTTATTTTTTTGGATTTGTCAAACAATGTTCATTTTTGTTGTTAAATTGCAATCAAATCACTTTCTTTTTGAAAAATACATATAAACATGACTGGATATTGGTATGTGAACCATTTCTAAATAAAGAGCTGATTATTTAATGGGGTGTCCTAATTTTCTCACATGCCTGTAGATAGATAGATAGATAGATAGATAGATAGATACTTTATTAAGCCCAGGGGAAATTCAAAGCATCCAGTAGCAGTAACATACATTGAACATACAATACAAAAACTATTTAAAAAATATAAAGTGACCAGTAGATATTTTTATAAGCTACAAAATGGGAAAAAATGAATGGAAATCACAGTCAACCACAAGTAGCAGAGCTAGGCAATGCTTCAAATTATGAAATCCATTTGATACAATTCTAAACTGGACTTTATATATTGCTGATTTTATATTGCTGCATGTTATACAGCGTAAAATCTGTAACTTGGGTTTTGAAAAATGATCATCATCAACCTACCAATAACGATAATAAGTGAATCTTACAGATATTTAAACCAAGGTAACAGAGGGGAAAGATGGACTACAGGCTTAACTGCAGACGCATTTATGTGGGGCTCTGCAAATTTTATTTTTAGTCACTGATTAAATAATAGTGCTCAAGACACGTCAGCCATAGACACGGGTAGACGTGACCCTCTGACCCTTCAGTCCCAAGCTCCTTCTCTAAACACTATGAGACAGGTCCCCAAAAAATATAAAGTTATGAGTCCATGGCCGGTTTTGATCCTTGACCCAAAGTGAGAGAAAAAACATAATTCTTGAATGCAACCTGCGGAGCTATACCAGCACATTCAATGCGCAGTATTAACAACGACTTTAGTTACAGTGATGTGTGTGAAAAAGTTGGTGTCCTACTTGAGAAAGGTTTGTGCTTCATGTTGGTCTGGGGTGATGAGTAGGAAGTCATCCACCAGTCTCATCAGACACCTAGAAAGAACCATACAGTCAAGATCTGCGGTACAGAAAGTCTGCCCTCTTCTGCTGCTGCTGTGTTATTACAAGCTGACTGTCAGCCAAATTTTCTGGTGTACCCTTTGTTTTTAGCAATGTCTTTGAACAAGACATTTTCCATGTGACCGTAGCACAAGCAGCAGAGCAGACTGGACACGACCGATCCCTGAGGAATCCCTCGGCACTGACGGTACGTTCTGAAACAGAGTGCCAAAGTCACGATAGCTGTACTTGACTAATCTTGAATGAAGATGATCACATTGTCTAATGAGGTATGCTCATACTGGTGTGATCAATAGGATATGAACAATGTGGGTAATGCTTGAGCTTACTTGTTCCCATGCTGAACAACACCGTCAGTTAACATTTGGGTAAAGAACTGCAGCATGTCTCTGCACTGAAGATCTGAGCAGAAATACTGTAATAAAGAAAAATAATGAAGTGTGTGTTGAGCACTTTAAGGTGAAAAATATACATTTTCTGTACCTAAAAGAAACCATGTCATTATCACCTGTTCTACCAGGATGGCCTGGTGAATTTTGCCTTTCCTCTGCTGTGACATTAAAAACCCCTTCATGTTGGTGGCATCCATGTTATCCTCCAGGAAATCTCCCTGTATTAGCAGAAATGAAAAATGCAACCAAGTCATTATGCACGTATACCCATTGGCCACCTTATTAGGTACACCATGCTAGTACTGGTAGACACCCTTTGGTCAACAGATTTACCTTAATCCTTTGTGGCATAGGTTCAATCAGGTGCCGCAAGTATTCCTTTTGTTTGGTCCATATTAACATGATACCATCACAGTAGCTGCTGATTTGTTGGCTGGACATCCATGATGTCAGTATTTTGTTCTGCCTCATCCAACAAATGCTCTATTGGATTGCTATGTTTAGAAACCATTTGGAGATGATTTTAGTTTTTTGACATGGCACGTTATCTTGCTGAAAGTAGCTATCATAAAGGAAAGGACATGGCCAGCAACATGCTCGGCTAGGCTGTGGCACTTACAGTGGATATAAAAAGTCTACACACCCCTGTTCAAATGCCAGGTTTTTGTGATGTAAAAAAATGACAGCAAGACAAATAATTTCACAAATTTTTTCCACCTTTAATGTGACCTATAACCTGTACAATGAAATTGAAAAACAAACAGAAATCTTTCAGGGAGGTGAAGTAAAAATTGACAACTGAAATAATGTGGTTGCATAAGTGTGCACACCCTTTTATAACTGGGGATGTGGCTGTGTTCAGATTTAACCAATTACATTCAAACTCATGTTAAACTGGAGTCTGCACACACCTGTCCCCAATTAAAGTGCATCTGATCAACCCCAAATAAAGTTCAGCTGTTCTAGTAGGCTTTTCCTGACATTTTTGTAGCCACATCTTCCAGCACAAGCCATGGTCCACAGAGAGCTTCCAAATCATCAGAGGGATCTCATTATTCAAAGATATCAGTCAGGTAAAGGCTACAAAAAAAATTCCAAGGAATTAAATATACCATGGAACACAGTAAAGACCATCATCATCAAGTGGAGAAAATATGGCACAACAGTGACATTACCAAGAACAGGATGTCCATCCAAAATTGATGATAAGACAAGAAGAAAACTAATCAGGGAGGCTGCCAGGAGGCCGACAGCAACACTGAAGGAGCTTCAGTAATTTCTGGCAGGTACTGGCTGTGTAGTACATGTGACAACAATCTCCTGTCTTCTTCATATGTCTGGGCTATGGGGTAGGGTGGCAAGACGGAAGCCTTATCTTGCAAAGAAAAACATCCAAGCCCAGCTTAATTTTGCAAAAACGAAACAAAAAATGTATTGTGGTCTGATGAAACTAAAGTTGAACTTTTTGGACATAATTCCAAAAGGTATGTTTGGCGCAAAAACAACACTGCACATCACCCAAATAACACCATACCTACAGCGAAGCATGGTGGGGGCAGCGTTATGCTTTGGGGCTGTTTTTCTTCAGCTGGAACTGGGGCCTTGGTCAGAGTGGAGGGAATCATGAACAGTTCCAAATACCAGTCAGTGTTGGCACAAAACCTTTGGCCTTCTGTTAGAAAGCTGAAGATGAAGAGGAACTTAATCTTTCAGCACGACAATGACCCTAAGCACACGTCTAATCAACAAAAGAATGGCTTCACCAGAATAAGATTAAGGTTTTGGAATGGCCAAGCCAGAGTCCGGACCTGAATCCCATCGAACATCTGTGGGGTGATCTGACGAGGGCTGTGCAGAGGAGATGCCCTCGCAATCTGTCAGATTTGGAGCGGTTTTGCAAAGAAGAGTGGGCAAACATTGCCACATCAAGATGTGCCACACTGATAGTCTGCTACCCAAAAAGACTGAGTGCTGTAATAAAAGCCAAAGGTGCTGCAACAAAATATTAGTTTAAGGGTGTGCATATTTATGCAACCATGTTAATTTAAGTTTTTTATTTTATATTTTTTCCCTTTAAATGTTTCAGTTTGTTTTTCAATTTCATTGTACAGGTTATAGGTCACATTAAAGGTGGAAAAAATTTGTGAAATTATTTGTCTGGCTGTCATTTTTTTACATCTCAAAAACCTGGCATTTGAACAGGGGTGTGTAGACTTTTTATATCCACTGTAAATGATACTCAGTTTGTACTAAGGTGCCCAAAGCAAGCCAAGAAAATATCCCCAACACTGCTAACCTGAACCGTTGGTACAAGGCTGGATGGACACACGCTTTTGCTTACACCAAACACTGACCCTACATTTCAAATGTCACAACAGAAATCAAGACTCAACAGAACAGGCAAGGCAACATTTTATAGTTTTACATTTTCCCTTTTTGGTGAGCTCTTGAGAATTGTAGCTTCAGTTTATTGTTCAGGAATACAGCAGTGCCACCCAGTGTATTCTTCTGCTGCTGTAGCCCAGCTTCTTAGAAAGTTTCGAGATGGTGGCTTTTAGGAGATTCTCCTCCACATATCTCAGTTGTAACATACAGTATGGTTATTTGAGTTGAGTTGAGACAGTCGTGCGTGAAAAGCCCAGCAGATCAACACGTCTGGCACCAACAACAATGCCAAATCTAACTCCCCTTTCTTCCCCATTCTGATGCTGCGTTTGAGCATATGGCCTTGACCATGTCTCCCTGCCTAACAGCACACAGTTTGTGACATATGATTGGCTGTTGACATAAATGCATAAATGAGAAGTTGAACAGGTGTACCTCATAAGGCGACCTACGAGTGTATGCAAGAGGACGTTTGTGGCCATGATGGTACCTGTCTGAGAAATGCTTTTTTCAGGCCTTCGTAGTAGTCTGCCCAGATCTTGGCGTAGCGGCGAATGGTAAAGAGCTCGTCCTGTACAGGTGACATGGCCTGGCTAATCACCTCTATGAGTTTGTCATGTGGCAAGCTCTCATAGGCTCCACTCACATCCACCTGTAACACAAAGACTGAATTAATAATTCCAGCTGCAAATAAGGAAAGCTTTTACTTTGATAAAATTTGTATTATTTGTGAGTTTCTGTGATAAATTTTGGTAGAGCACTTGGCGAGCATTTGACATCAGAATTGTTGCAGATATAAGCAACCTTAACTGTTAACTTGGCAGTTTTCTCTCTTGAAAGCTGCACGTCCAAGCACCTGACTGCACACTTTTGTGTTTGAATTTAATCATTTCTTGTGGTTCCCCTGCTTCATTTCCTTTGCTCTTCATTGTCAAGCAAACACTGGAATCTATCTATCCCTTTATCTCTCTATCTATGAGTAACAACTCACCTTAACAAAATAGAGGGGTTGTGGTTTGTCTTTTTGTACTGGTGCTAGAGAGCTCAAGACTTTATGGATATCCCTCATACCCCAAACTGTGGAGCCAAGCAATGATGGAGTCATGTGTACACAGGCCCGCAGCATATCCAGCAACTCCCGGACTTGCCGTCGGAAGAGCTATAGAAAAAGAAAAATTATAATGTTACAAAAAATCCTGCATGTAATAATACACAATGCATGGACACGTCATTGTCAAAGTCTACCCTTGTCTTGGCATCTTCTCCTATGACTCGTGTGACTGGTCTCATGCCATCAGTCTTGGGAATGAAGCGAAGGCGAGAGATGACGGTGCTTTTCGGGAGGGATGCCACCTGAGCCGGAGTCAGCTCCTCCATCTGGCCTTTGGACAGGTGACCCCTAGGTCACCGACATGTTTTTTTTTGTTTGTTTTTTTATTGTGAGCTTGTGTACTATGGCTGTATGTAACTAGTCCTCTGTAGGTTAGTCATATTTGAGTGTACCTGAAGGCCAAGTCCTGCAGTTTGGCCCAGACTTCCTGCCTGTAGAACCTGAGGGCGTTCTTCTGCCCTACAGTCTCAGTGGCATAGAAACAGGCTTTGACGAGGCTTACAACATATCCGTCCAGAAGCCAAGCCAAGAACTGTCCCAAGATCTGCGTCCGATAGGCAAGCTCACTGGGTGGGAAACGACCTGCAGATAAGAACTGTTGGATTATGTAAGGAAAGGAACACATTTACTTTCCGAAAAGAATAATAACATCAGTGATTATCTCACCCGTTTTACTGATCTTCAGCCAATCACAGTCGTTCACCTTCATCTTCCACATCAGTTCAGCCAACGAGAGCCTCTCAAACTTGCCACTGTGCAAGACCTTTCTGACATTGACAAAGAAATGAACTCGGTTGTGGTCCGAGCCCCACAGCTCCTGCGGGATCACGATGGAGAGGCATTCCCTGACAAACAGGTAGACTCGGTGAGGTGCACAGTGCTGAGGTAAAAGGGAGTTCAGTTCTCCCTGACCTTCACTGGTCCTCTCAACCACTGGGCACATCCTCTGCAGTATCCTGATATAGGGACATCTCCTGTGTTGTTGTAACAACTGACTAAAGAGGGGCACCATTTTGAAAAAACGTTGAGGCAGTTTCTTTGGCTTCCTTTCCAGCCCATTCAAATACGGTAGTCCCTCAAAAAACACTAATCTTACCACATCTTTCCCTTGTAGCCTTTTAGATCCATCAGCACTCTTTTTCTTCCTGTTTAGAATAAAGCCATGCATGCCTTTGCCCCCATAAAGGAATCCCAGTGTGCGGATGAAACACTGTGAGGGAGGCAAAGGAGGAAAGATCCCTGATCTCCAACTGGAACCACCATCCAATGGAAGCCGAGTTGTTGGCATTTCAACAAACTGTTTGACTTCAGTAGTGTTATTTTCCACATTTGTCAAAGATGGTGCTGATTCCACAAACACGGGCTGCCCTTCCTCTGCTGGTTTACAGCAAACCTGGCGTAAATCCAGTTGGTGATCTTGGTGTGCTACCCGTCTCTTCTTACTTGAAGGAGCCAAAATCTCCTCCTCGGCCCTTTTGTCAGTTGCCCTCTTTCTTTTCCCCTTCTTTAGTCCTACATCCTTTTGCTTCCTCTTCTTGATGAAAGGTGGATTCTTAATTGTGCGTCTCCTCTTCTTGAATGGAGGCTGCAGCTGAAACCCACTGGAATGGCTGGTCATGGACACCTTGTCATAGACTGGAACGCCGCACAACTGGAAAACACACGAAGGAGGAACCGCCACAAACACAGAGCAGCTCTCCAACAGGTACCTTGTGATGTCTGTGCCAAGACGTACTGAGACTTTCTTCCACAGGTCACTGCCATGGATGTAGGCCGCATTTTGAGAGACATTTCCTTGGAACTTGAAGAGGTCTGCATCCCTATCCTCCTGAGCCAGGGAAAAATTATTATAGCCGTGGGCCAAGACGTTTTTTTTCCCTTTTCTTTTCAGACTGTTGAGGACAAATGCCAGAAGTTCTGACAGAGTGCAGATCTGTGAAAAGGATAAGATACATCACATCCAAATACAAAAAAGAAGACCGTTTAATTATTATTATTATTATTTGCATCAAGAAAACAGCTAAACTTCCCATAAGCCTGAAATTATAGTATGGCTCAAGGCTAAATATTGATATAAATATTTGGCATGTGAGGACAACTTAGTCACTAAAAACGCAACATGCTGACTGGACTCTAAACTATTTTCTTTATATTTTTATTTTACAGTTGTATTTTACTTTGAAGTCATTCGCAATTCATTTTGTCACAACATTTTAATGACGATATAGAAAGATAACATGTTCATCAATAACAGTCTGAAATACTGATACTCAACTATTAGCAATCTAGCTTCGGCTAAATTAAAATTTCTACAGAAGTAGCAATGTGTCAACATTAAGGATACCTGGTTGAAGCTTGGCACTTGCTGTAGCTCTTTGTCAACACACACATAAACACTCCTGACGAATAATTTGAAGCGGTTAGTGTCAGACGGCTCAGTAAATACTGGTCTTTGTCCATCTCTGAACACGATGCTGTTCGCAAACTCCTCCAAAGTCTGTGTATGTCGATACAGCTGCTGGAGGATGTCAAGCACACCGGACATATCAGTCGTAGACATATTGACTACATTAAGGCACTACAAAGTAAGTGGCAACTGCCTAGCATAACAAAAGCGAGCATGCGTTCTGCTTCATTTGCTTCTTTTTTTTTTTTTTTTGTGGCAGTTTAACGCTAACCGGCGTATTGTATTAGCAAACGGGCGTTGAGCTATTTTTTTACGTTTTAAGAGCCCGCGCCATCCTTATCCAATGAGAGGCCAGTTTCTAGCATATGTCCAATCAAATAGCTCTATACTGCAGCGTGGCATCACGTTCCACGTTCCACGTTCCAAGTGGGGGGAAAAAATGCATGGAAATTACATATTCACACAGGACAGGATAGGTTTAGGTGACTTGTCTTAAAATTTCAGTCTATATTGAACATGTATTAGCGTTTTTTTACTTGATTAAACACTGTAAAATCAGTACAAGAAAAGTGAATATATCACATTAAACGCAAAAAATAGTTAGTTACTCGGTATAACCACTGCTTTATTTGAAGAAAAGAATAAAATGGTGATGAAGAACATTTTCCCTTTATTCCATACTTCAGAATCAGAATACTTTATTAATCCTTGTTTGTTCTTGAATAGGAAGTAAGTAAGAGTAAGAGTTGGGGATACCCCGTACATTTGAAAATGGTTAATATATACACTCACCAGTTCACTATAGGTACCCAGCATGCGTTAATATAACAGTCCTGTTCTAAATCCTCCTTCATGACTGTTATAATGTTCATTTTACACTGAAACAGCATCAGAAAGGCAGAACAGCAGAAAGGTGGTAATTCAATTGTATGGTCATTTTGGAGGATTCAAGATTCAAGATTTTTTTTCTTATTGTCATTGTATTACTACAACGAAATTTTGGTGGCACTCAAAAAAGAAAAACAGAATACAAAACAACCAAACCAAGACGCAACGGCTTGGACAGTAAGGACAGTACAATAAGGAGTTAAACTGAGTTACAATAAAATATAGAATAGAATATAAAATATAAATATAACTATAATATAAGTGTTGCAGAAATGTAAAAAGTGTCACAGTAAAGGTGCATAGGTAGTAGTTAAATAGAAACAAGAGTTAAATAATCAAATAATGGAGGTAGCAGTGTAAACAGTGTTATTGCACATTTGCACATTTTGGGGGTGTGGGGTTGATGAGGGCTACAGCTCTGGGAAAAAAGCTGTTCCTCAGCCTATTTGTCCTTGCCTTAATAATCCTGTACCTCTTCCCTGATGGCAATGGTACAAACAGTGAGTGTCCAGGGTGGCTGCTGTCCGTGCAGATGCAGTTTGTGGTGCTGTTGAGCTGTGTTGAATTAGACTAAAATGTGTTTCTGTTATTAAGTCTATCCCACTGACTAAAATGTAGTTATCAAAATGGAAAAATGTGTCTGTTCAGCACAATACAGAGTTATTGGCAGTAACACAGTTGAATCAACTGCTCTCTCAAATGTTTTAAACAAATGCTGAACCACGAAGATAAGATTCAGTGCAGGACTGATCTTCTTCACTATTATCTAAAGAACAGGCAAGGGAGTGTACTCCACTGCAATTGTTGGATTGTATGTACTCACTCTTAAAGGTGTACAGAACACATTTATTATATCGACTAACAAACAAGATTTCAACCCATCCATTCATTATCCTCTACTTACCTGAAACAGTCAATGGTTTCCACATCATTAACGCACTGTCACCAGGATCACACGGTGCCCTCTGTTGGTCAAAAAGACACACAACTGCCGCGTTGTGATTGGCGGAAAGACGCTTGTGCTGAGCGCGCGAAGGCACCCCGTGTCTCTCACACTCCGCTGCTCGGTTAGCTTTCTGTTAGCTTAGCTACCTTCACACAATGGTTTAAACAGCACCTGCACACGACCTAGGACCGAAGCTCTTTGTATCTGCATCTTAACTACAATCTAACGACTGTGTTCCGTCGGCTACTTCAGATATACGCAATGGCGGACAAGGAAGGTAACGTAAATGTCTTTATTGAACCGAAAAAGATGCTTGACGAGTCTTAGCTAGCTACCCGGCTAGCTTGCGTAGCAGCTAACGCGAGCCGACGCAGCCCTTGAGCTAGCCTTTATCAGTCAGGTTGGGTAGAATTCGAACTGTAACACTCGGGTCTTCAATGTTAATGTCTTGCTTGTTTCTCACTAGTTGTCTTACTATATGTATAGTGTGCGAATTTGCAAATTACTGTCTTATGTGTAGTATTGTGGTTATACTAATGCTAAAGCGATAGCCTTTAATCAAGGCAGTTTAACGGTGATGTGTTTCTTAAAACGGCTATCATGCTACACACTGTAGAGTAGATATGGGGAGATCATTTATTGGACATTTGTCAACTTCAGGGACATTTTGTGTTGGTAAATCGCCGTAACATAAACGTTCGCGTTAATGCCTCAACTACTACTGAGATATACAAGCAGGCTTCCTCAATATCATCTTCCTCATATCACTGATGGCCCCGTTTGGTGAGTGAAAGCCATAGACCTATCAAATGAAAGCAATCGTTCATCTCTGGTTCTGTCGTCCATTTGTCCACTTTAGCTGGCGCATTTGATGATGCTGTGGAAGAGAGGGTGATCAATGAGGAGTACAAGATCTGGAAGAAAAACACTCCTTTTCTGTATGACCTGGTTATGACCCATGCTTTAGAGTGGCCCAGCCTGACTGCTCAGTGGCTGCCTGACGTCTCCAGGTAAAGACTTTTACTCATCTTCATGCCAGCAGCTATGCACCTTTTCACTAACAACATTAATAATAAAACCAACTTTTTTAATTTTACCAGGCCAGAGGGGAAGGATTACAGTGTGCACCGACTGGTGTTGGGCACCCACACGTCTGATGAGCAGAATCATCTGGTCATCGCCAGTGTCCAGCTGCCCAACGATGATGCCCAGTTGGACACCTCACATTATGACAGTGAAAAAGGAGGTTGGTGACTTTTTTTTTTAACATGCTAATTAAGTGTGAATATTCAGGAAGGTCTTCTTGATGTATTTCTTATTAATGTGACCATTTTACTTCTTAATGGTATTTGATTTGAGCAAATTAAAGAATTGTTACCTTCTTAACCCATCTGTTTTTGCATTCCTTGAAGAGTTTGGAGGCTTTGGCTCAGTGAGTGGCAAGATTGAGATAGAAATCAAAATCAACCATGAAGGAGAGGTGAACCGTGCCCGCTATATGCCCCAGAACCCCTGCATCATTGCCACCAAGACCCCCACCTCAGATGTGCTGGTGTTTGACTACACCAAGCACCCCTCCAAGCCAGGTACACAGATCACAGACTCTGTTGAAAGTGGAATGATTCTTGGCATGTTTTGAAAATAAGTGGTCTAATTAGTACCTTTGTAAAATTTTGAAACATAATGTGTAAAGTGTGTGAAATAATTTCATTGTCCACAGATGTTTCTGGAGAGTGTCGCCCTGATCTGCGTCTCAGAGGCCATCAGAAGGAAGGCTATGGACTTTCCTGGAACTCAAATCAGTCAGGTTATCTCCTTAGTGCATCAGATGACCATGTAAGATAAAGTTTCAATATTAAGTACAAATATGAATATAATGTATAAATATTATATTATATTATATTATAATATGATATTCCATTTATCGAGTGTTCAGGCATAGCATCTGAAGAATTAAAGTTGTTTTCTTCTCGTCATTCTTGTAGACGATCTGTCTGTGGGACATCAGTGCAGTACCCAAGGAGGGCAAGATAGTCGATGCAAAGACAATCTTCACCGGTCACAGTGCTGTAGTGGAAGACGTCTCCTGGCACCTGCTTCATGAGTCACTCTTCGGCTCTGTAGCAGATGATCAAAGGCTCATGATGTAAGAATTTCAATAGTTAGCTACATCTGAAGAAGTTTACTTGAAATATCCTGTGCTGTCACAGAGTTTTTTGAAAAGATAACCCCGTCTCTGTTTTTTTTCCTCTTTAGCTGGGATACCCGTTCTAACAACACTTCCAAACCCAGCCATGCAGTAGATGCCCACACAGCTGAGGTCAACTGTTTGTCATTTAACCCATACAGTGAGTTTATCCTTGCCACTGGCTCAGCAGACAAGGTGAGACAACAATCCACAAATCTTAATTAACACTTTTTAATTTAATTCACAGCAAAGGTTTCAACTCTGTTATTGTGTGTTACTGACTAAAAGAACACTGATTAGAATGTAGCGGTTTTGTAACCGCACTCTTAATGAAGACAGTCTGGCAGCTATGTGTAATATCTCTCTTTTACCTGTAGACTGTGGCTCTTTGGGATTTGAGAAACCTGAAACTGAAGCTGCATTCCTTTGAGTCACACAAGGATGAGATCTTCCAGGTAAGATGTTTATCATGAATCAAGTTATCGTAAAATAAAGAGGGTAGAATATATTTTGTCAAAGTCTGTGTAGTGTATTCCTGTCCTTGCCTGAGAAATTGCGATGACACTTACAATGCATGTTTTCTCTGAATGGCTCTTTCAGGTTCAGTGGTCTCCTCATAATGAAACCATTCTGGCTTCCAGTGGGACAGACCGTCGCCTCAATGTCTGGGACCTCAGGTAACAAATTAACCCCATTTAGAGTTCACAGACAAAGTTTGAAAATTAGATGATGCACTACACTGCAGCCACACTGCACCCACACCCAAAAGGCATGTTGGGTAAGCCGTGTTGTAGCAATGCTGGTTGCCAAGTTTAACTGTAATGTCTGCTTTTTAGTAAAATTGGAGAGGAGCAGTCACCAGAAGATGCTGAAGATGGTCCACCAGAGCTACTGGTGAGTCTCTCTGTACTGTCTGTGACGGTTCTCAGTCATCCGGGTCATGGTTTATCCAAAAAGTGTTTTTTTTAAAAAGACATCAAAACTATACAAGTCTAGTTGCTCTGAACTCTGAATGTCTCTATTGGAAACATCACCCTGGAATGACATATTAACAGAAATTTTGCATTTTTCTTCTTTGTGCTAGTTTATCCATGGAGGCCACACGGCCAAGATTTCTGACTTCTCCTGGAACCCCAACGAGCCCTGGGTCATCTGTTCAGTGTCTGAAGACAACATTATGCAAGTCTGGCAAATGGTAAGATCTGCTGAGAGCACTTTTTTTTTACTAAATCATGTTAGTGCAGAGGGTGAGACAACTCCTTCTTTTTACTAGATCATCTTAAAGGGATTATTTTTACTTTTAAGAACATATAACAGTTTTGTAACATCATATTAAGATCACAGACAGCAGGGACTTGGTTCTCAAGATGTCTCTTACCAAAACAAATAGTTGTGTGATGGGAGGTTCCTGACAATTTAGCAAACCACTACAAAATCTCAGTCAAGACTGTTTTTTCATTTAATCATTTGTGTGTTAGTATTATACTCATAAAAAAGTTTGCATTCTTTTCCGTAAGACTGTTCTGATACTAAATGTAGTTGACTTGTTGATGTGTCATATCTGCTGATATGAGGCTGAATGACTGACTCACTGATTCTCCTTTCAGGCTGAGAACATCTACAATGATGAAGATCCTGAGGGTACAACAGACCCTGAAGCTACGGCATAACACTCCTGCCCGCTGTGCGAATTTACCTACAGCCACATCACAAACCATCACCTCAGTAGTTCAGTGCAGCTACTTCTTAAATGGGTTCTGCTTTGCCAGTGGGACACTGTATGCCACAAACGACTAAATACTGGAGAGTGTCATTGTGTATGCCTGGTTCATTTTTGATTACTCAGTGACGGACACTCCTTATAGTAACTTACTGTCTGAAGAATCTCCCCTGTTTTTTGCAGTGCATCAACAAATATATTTTTGTAATCAGGTTGGCTCTTCCTTGTACACTGAAAAGTTTTACACAAAGCTTTTCCAATAAAATTTAAAAAAAAAATTCTAGAACCTAAGGTTGTGATCATACTGACATCCCACGCTAGGGTTTAATAAATAATCTTATGTTAAAGTATTCCTGCACTTGTGAGAAATTTTGCTTAAACGTCCTAGTGGTAGCTGCGCTGTCTTTGATGGAGAGGTTGTTTGAAGCTCACGGTTCCAGAAATGTGTCATTCATATTACGTCAGTGTGATCACCGCTGAATTGTTCTGATTTCTAAACAAACCGTTTTTATGGAAGTAGGGAAAATTTGTGTTTGTAGTGTGTATTTGTGGCTTTACTTTTTCTTACCTCGCTCGTACCTAAATCATTTACATGTTGTCATATAGACTAGATTTTTTTTTTTTATCTGTGTTCAGTATTTTGCAGTTGTACAATGAGTGCATTCTTAATAAAGTGTGTCTAACGTCCACGTCATGTACCGTCGTGCTGATCTTTTTTAAACAAGTATTTTTAAACAACCTTTAATAATGCTTTTAGAGAGAGTCACACCTCACCACACTGGACTCAGACCTTTTTTGTGTGTCTGATGTTATTTCCCTGTCTCCTGAGCTTACTCCTGCTTTATTACTCCATGGCCAACCGTTTACTTCTTCAGACAAGGTGTCCTTATAAGTACACAAGAGACTCTGCTATTTGGAGACAGACATTAACTCATCAGTCCCACTCAGATTACTGGAACACCAGGCCTTTATTCATAACAAAAACCTTTCTACAAGCATCAAACTGTTCTAAAGACATTTGCTGATCTCAGTTGGGAAAATAAAAAAATGTGGTGATGTTACATTGCATCTATAGAACCCTTTGAGTTCACTACGTCTTTGATATGAAAAAAAAAGTTAAAATTGTGTTGTGCAGTCACAGAGCTCTGATCACTGATTGGTTTTCTCCTCACGGTCACATTGGTTATGGTTGTCAGTGGCCGCCCTGTAAGAAAAAAGCTCTGTTGTAGTTCTTGTCAGGGTTTTATAGTATGGTGCAGACTATTTAAACAGTTTACCTGTAAAGCAGGAGTTGCTTGGTAAGGCTGTCTCTCAGCTCCTCCATCTCTTTGGTTTTTCTTTTCTGAATGTTTAACTCGGTCTTCAGCTCTCTGCTACTCTCCTCCAGACAATACACTGTCTCCTGTCAGGCAGGCAGAACTTTAGTGTTTCATGCAACTGTCATTTTCCTGATTCACAGTAGAGAAAGTTGGTCTACTACGTTTGCCCTGTCCCCTGCCTCTACCTCAGATTTACTTTTTTATTCCATTTTCCCTCCTCAGTTTACACACCCCTCACTTACCTTGTACTGACCAACATCCTCTCTTCTCTGTGTGTGAATGAGGTTGAGTTTCTCCTCCAAGCAAGCCCTCTGCAGCTTCAGTTTTTGCATCTCCTCCTTTAGAGGCATCAGCTGGGTCCTCAGCTCTTGAGCCTGCTCTTTGGCTTTCACCAGTGCACTGGCTGCTGCCTCTCTCCTCTTCAGCAGTGCCAGTAAGACTGGTTCGTATCTGGGAAAGCAAAAATACATTTATTTGCGGACAAATCCTGTTATTTTCTATGGCTAAGATGCTATACTACCAGTTGCTGTATATGTATGTCAAGTGTGAAAAGTAAGGTAGATCTGGCATTAATATATTCTTTGAAAACAGGATTTTAGGTGATGCAAAGTGACTTCACCTTTCCTCCAGTGCTCTGAGCCCAGACTCCAGATACTGCTGGATGTCCCCACATGAATGCCTCCTGCACTCAGTCAGCTCCTCCTGAGTGTTGGAGTTCTGACTGGAGGTCTGGGCATGAAGCTTTGCTCTAATGTGTAAGAGCTGTTGTTGGTGGGCTGACCTGAGCTGGCAGCCCTCTTCTGTCAGCTTGAGCACCAGGGAGTTCAGCATCTCCTTAAAGACGTGAAGGCAGAGGTTTATATGTTTCATGTTTTGTTTTGTTTTTATTTGAAAACATTATGCACATATGAGGATTATTTTACCTCCTCTCTCTTTAGCAGCTCCACCTCACGTCGCTGGTTGTTCAGAACAGCCTGGTTTTGGGCACAGTCCCTAGCCATTGCGAACAGCTTCCTTCTCAGCTTTCTGAGCTCCTCTTGCAGACCCTGCCTCTCCAGGTTCACCTTCCACATCCTTCTCTCCTCGTCTGCCCTCTCCTCCCTGAGGCTCTGCATCTCCCTCTTCCTTTCCTCCCTTCTTCCCTCTCTTTCCTTATCGAGTACGTTCATGAGCTCAGCCACTTTGCTATCAATCTGCTCCTCTGTTTTCACTTCCTCTTCACTTCCCCCTTCTGCCTCATCTTGGCCTTTAAACTGTCTCAGCTGTAGCACCTCCACCAGCAGCTCCTTCCTCCTTGTCTCTAACCGCTGTACCTCTTCTATGCATTTCTCCATCTTAGCTCCCAGTTCCCCTAATTCATTGCCAGATTCCAGTCCAGCCGTGTCCCTCTTCAGTTCAGATCTCTCCTCAGCTGGTAATTCATCAATCCCTGTTACATGATCCTTTCTTTCGGTACTTTCACTAAACATGTGTTCCGTCTTGGTGCTCTCGTAGTACATTGGATGCTGTTCTGTACCATCAAATGGCATTGGTGGCTCTGAAGCCCTGAAATGTGTATTAGGAACCCCCTGATCTGCTGTGACATTAAATTTCTTCTCCAGTCTCTCTACTGAGGAGCCAGTCAAATGATTTGTTTCTGAAACTGTGGTCCTTCTGTTCCTGTTATCCTCACCTCTTGAGTGTTCACCAATCAAGGATTCTAACTGCATTGGTTGGCTCTCTAACTTTGATGGCCCTCTTTGAATGGGCACCAGTGTTGTACCCCTATAAAGTGGGACATTCTTACTGATATGTACATATTCGTGACTTGCATCTGTAGCCCACTCTTGGGGGTCGAAGTCCATGCCAGCCTCTTCCATACAACTCTCCAGCATGGCCAACATCCCCAACAGCTGGGATTCATACGCCACCATGGTTTCACTCAGTTTGTTACCTGCCGAGGTGAGAGGCATTTCTGCCTGGCAAGAAACCTCTGTGGTCCCTCCACACTTGTTGATGATGGTGCCCAGGCTTTGCGAAGGCTCTTGTGCCGGCCGCTCTTCATTTCCAGCCCCATCCATGTGTGTGTCAATGTAGCTGGTGGAAATATACTCTTGGGGAGAAATACGAGTTTCCTCATAGCTGTCCATTGCAAATTTCTCTTTGCGGTGACTTGTATCACTCAGACTTGTTTCAGTGTGACTTGTTGAGTAAGATCGAGAGCCAAAGGGAATACCAGTAAGCTCCTCACAACCCTTCAGTAGCTCATCCATCTCCTGCAGGTATGGCTTAATTAAAGCTGACTGTTTCATCTGTGTTTCTGTGAAGGTGAGTCCAGACAGGTTTGCGTTGCGCTCTCTTTGCTCCGTGACGGATACTTCTGGATCCCCTTCGTCTTCTTTGATAAAGAGCATCTCACACCCAGGGGATGAAATGTTGTCATCCAGATCATCCATTGATTCAATTTAGTCTTAATTTAGTCTTGTAGCCTGGTTTGATGTAGAAGATCCCCTTAAAACGGTCTCTTCCCTTGACAAAAGCAGATAAATATGTTAAACAGTCTAGCAGATGTGCAGCTGATATCTTTAGTTATTGGCATGTCACAAATACTAGCCCTAGCATGCACTGATGACATCTTAGAGTATGTGCTGGGTTAATATTTTGCCCAGACTTGTAAGCTATGCTGATCCCATTAGCACCTTTGTGCGCAGGTTGGCAGACGACTTGCTATTCACAACTGCCCTCTTAGGACTGATGCCCCTGGCACGCACTCACTGCTTGGAAGTGGTCGGCCAACACCACAGACAGACCTCCTCATACATTCACATGAACACCACAACTAATATAAACACACCAACAGGTTTCATCTGATGCCCCATCAAGTGGTATTACAGAGATTACATTAGCAAACAGGATGTCATAACATGCCACTGTGCCTGCCGATGGATGGGCATTTGCAGTATCCTCTGATGAATAACTCGGCTGTAATTTTATACCTTGAGGTGTTTGCCAAGACTTACTGGAGACTAACCAGAAGTAAATTGATCAAACTGACCTAATAATGTCTTCACACAGAAATTTGTAATGTAGAAGGGGCGGAGAAAACCAGTGTGACATTCATAGCTGCTTTCTTTCCAGACAGAACCTCCTCTGGAAAAAAAAAATCAAGATGCAGCTCTGGTGTTTGAATTAAAACTAGGTCAGCTAACAGTCACACCGCTGAATGTATGTAGTTTTCTCACAGCAAGTTTTTTCTTTGACTTTTACATAGCTGACCAAAGCTCAGGGGAAGGCATGACAGTGACCAGCTGTCTTGCTGCAAAACACGCACAGGGCACATTCCTTTAGACCACCACCCATAGAAAGCACTGGCCCACATTTGATGTACTAAAATAAAACATTGTTTCTTTGGCTAAGCTAAAGCCACAAAATAAATATAAAACCTCTTGTTTGTTTTATCAGACATTTGTAACTGGTAAATTAGCACAGACATAGATATTTAAACATTGGAAGAATCATGAAAGATTATAATTCAAAATTGTTCAGTGTCACTAACACAAACCAACCCATGTCAACATCAAATATGATCAAACTCACCTCTCAGCGTATATCTCAGTGTCCTCTGTGTGTGTGCTGTGTTCTGCTAAGGAATCTGTTGAACAACCCAATGAACACGTTGGAGTTCAAACCACAAAGCAAAGTAAGTGGCCAAGAATGAGCGGGAGCAGTGTGTGCAGATGAACTGAGAGAGGAGGGGGGTAAAGACAGTTGACCCAGCCTCCTCTCTCCCAGTCACTGTGCTGCTATGTGTGACCATGACTACCTCAGATCTGTTTAGGTTTATTAATAAACACTGGGCAGGGAGAAAAAGGATCAACGGCAGACTCTTTCACCCCGAGACATAGGGAAGGGATCTCTAAGGATAACAGTGAACACCTGGTAGAAACTATATTTTATAACCAATTTGTCTGTACATTATTTCATATTGCTGAAAAACATTAAAAGGTCTTAGAAAGTACCTTTCTCAAAGTCCTCCATGTTTCAGAAAACACTGACTGAAACCTTTGAGAATTTTCTTGAAGCATCTGACATTGTCTCAGAGTGACTATCAACTATCACGGTGTTTCATTTGATGTTAAAAACAAGACCACCAAACTAAATGACTCTTCAGGGAGGTTAATGTCCACACATGCTCACAGGCATCCCTAGGCTTCCACTAGAGCATCAGTTGCAGTTGTTGAGAGGCGTGTGTTCTTAGGATGGAAGAACACAGCTTCAGGATTCCATCCATGCCTCCTCATTATCGGGAGGTCTCTAAATAGCTGCCTGCTGTATTCTGGCCGCTTCCCACAGGAGTGTTGGTTTTCACTTAAACTTCTGACCCCAACAATTGACCGGTGGACAGGTGGTTCTCCTCCTGAGAGTGAATGAGAGGGCTCTGGATGAAATGCTGGAGATGGTTCAACATTCAGGACCTGTATGGGACCATTCTAGGACTTGCATGATGAGCTGCCAAGTCTGCACATTTTTAATTAATTTCACCCACAAAGCTATGGTATAAATTCATGTGATAGGCTGTCTTTATGCTAATGAAACACTACTGTCAATATGCAGCACATTGTTTGTTTTTTGTTTTTTATTACCCAATTCATATTTCAGACGTTTCTTGTAAGAACACCATTCCAGACACCACTAGATGGCGCCACAGCTTGACATGAACGCCTCATAATAAGGGTATTAAAAAGAAAATGTTGACTGTTAAAGGTTTAGAAACTGTTCCATGTCTCATCCCATTGAAGCAGCAGTTGTCATGACTATATCTTTTTTGTGTTTTTTCACATTATCTCAAATGTCTCATTGGAAAGCAACTTTGGTTTTACAATCAAGAAAAAGGTTAAACTATCCAGTTTTAATTTACTGCTAACCCCACATCACAGTTACTTCATATTTATTTTCTACCAAATATACTTTAGGTGCAGTTAACACCTAGTAAAATGTCCCTTGCACTCAAGACAAGATGTAATGTTTACCTACTTCATTGCTGTGTTTCTGGTGAGTCTAGGTACCGGGAGACAGGCGGTAATTTACATGACGTTATATCCAAGGTTTATCTTTCTCATCACATTGTTTAATGCTGTGGTGATGCACACCCACACAGCCCCTGGGATCTACAAAGAGACTGGGATTCTCCCTTGCTTCCTTGCCATGAAAAAACACCCTCTTTATAGTTCTTATTTGACTCTGTTCAGTGTAATTCCTTGGTAGTGGACAGAGACGTTGTCACAGTGTGTGCGTGTGTGGGTGTAGAGTTAAACATGAGGGAAACCAAATATTTAAGGGGGTGTTGTGGTTGGGAGCCCAGTGTCCCACTGAGGTAGGCCATATGCTGGACTTTCATTTGGACTGGTCTGTCACTGTCTGCTCCAATTTGCAGTCCAAACTCACCAGAACATCCTATCCTCCTTCTGTTTCTCTTCTCTATCCACCCTTCAGTCATCTCACAAACATCTCACAAGGTATCGCCAAAGTAGCCAAAATCATTAAGGTTTTTTTTTTCAGTCTTATCCATTTCCTTTATTACAGAGATGTTATACATACTGAGGTTGTGGAATTTATGTTGTTATAATTTCTAGTCTTTTCTGGCAAAAAGACTGACAGACACCTTTGTCTGGTTGGCACATAATCAGATTTTTGTGGAGGACCACCATGTGGGTCATTATACAATTTATTCAGTTATATTACCATTTACCCGTACTCACTAAATTTGTTATGAGATCAGTTAAGCTGACTATGATAGATAGATGAACAAGTGCTCTATTTAGTAAATTATTTAATGTAGAAGACATTTCATTGGTCGCAATTTCAGCTGTGTATGTTTTAGAATAAGAGATAGATCACATGGTTCTCTAAAAAAGCACCCACCTGCCTGCAGGTAGAGTTAAAATAACGTCACTAGTCAGCGTGCATTTCTTCTATTAACGCATTACATTTGCTTATGCAAACCCATGGTAATGGAAAGACGACATGAAATATTCTAAAATTACACTATTGATTTGCATGAACAACAACTCTGGAATTTTACAGGACATTAACATTTTTAACACTATTCATTAGGTAAGGTTTGGAGTGACATATATTCTCAATATAATGTATAAAAGGTACAACATAAGTAATACATAAACACCTCTTAAACCAATAGTGACAAAGTTGTTTATTGTCAACAGAAATCTTTCTGACATTGTGACAATCAGTGTTAATGTTACTGCTCACTCCTAAAGCTATCATAGATAATATGTCGTGTGATAGAACAGAGGTACATAACTTGCCATTGTGCAAATCTATTTATTTTGTACACTGGGTGCCAAGGATAAGTCAGATGAGTATGGATGTATGCCATTTTTGTTCGCAATCACACTTTGCAATCTCACTTTCACACCTTTCCAGAACATCCAGTCTTCTGTTGTTAAGTCACTATTGAGCTGCCTTGTCTAAGGGCACCTTGACAAATGTTTGTTGAGCTAGACCAGAACACTGCTTCTTTAGTGTTCAAAGGTACAATCTCTCAGCTGGTCTTTAGATTTAAGCTTATGACCGCATGAAAATGAAACTTTGGTCTTGGTTGTCCCTGGCTGGCTGTCATGTCATGCAACATACAGCACAGTCTAGAGAAGGTTAAGTGTGCTTTAATGACAGTGACCTTATCTGGTGTTTACTTTGAAGAGAGTGCTTCTGCTATATAATTGTCGACTGTCATCTTCATACTGTCATCAGCCACTCAGTGTTTGTACCAGCTGGCTTTTCACAGTCTTAAGGGATCACTTAATATAATGAAGTAGAGGACCCCAGGTTTTTTTCAGTGTGTTTTTCCACTCTTCTGGATTAAGAATGTTTCCTCTATTTAATGATGTTGGACATGCTTACCATTAAAAAGATGCAGAGCAGCTTCAGCTTGATCCTACAGCACTTTGATTAGGCTATTTATCTCTCACAGAACTCCTTTCAAAGTAGGCTACTCCGATTTAAAGCCAAACTGTAGAGAGAGACAGAGCCCATATTTGTCCGTATTGCATCAGTCATTTTGTTCAGTGTATCACTTTTATGTTGTTGCTCAGACACAGTCAGTTCCCATGAAGGGACACGTCAGATATGGATAGATAAGATGAGATAATTTGTGCTCAGCCAGCCAGGGTCGTTCTGCGTTGCTGGTGACAGACTTGATGTACAGAGTGAACAGTGTCCACATTTATCAAATGTTCAATACTGATATCCAAAGCCTTTTAGATTTCCAGTAAAGAGAGACTTCGAATTGAGTTTGTTTATGTGACCAAGAGTTTGTGTGCATGCAATGCTGCTTGTGCAAACTTGTAAGATTTGCATTTGCTGCTGGTCTACAGAATTCCTGTAACTGAAAATAAGATTGTTTTCCGCCAACCGGGTTACATAATTCCTCTTACCTCATGAAATTTCCTCACAGTGATTTGTATCAATGATGGAGGGGGTACAGTTGGTGTCGTAAGAGCCAGATGTGTTGCGCAGACTCAAATATCCCTTCAATAGATGAGAGTTGTGTTGCTGTTGGTTTTGTATCCCTCGTATCCCTCCATGTCCATGGCTGAGGTGTCTTGAGCAGGCTCCCCAAACTGTGGCCCTGGCACAGCACAAGTAGCAGCCTGTTCCCATCCATTTGTGAGAACGTATGGATGGTTTAAAATGCAGAGAAATTTTTTTCCCTATTAGGGATCTATAAAGGAAAATAACATAGTCCCCTGAAGATTAAACCTTCTGATTTTAATGAAATCACACAGAGATATTCAGGATCCACATAGGCAGATTTTTTTCTTTCTTTTTTTTTCTCCATAAAGTTGACAATTTTGGTTTACCCTGAAATATCTCAACATATTATCACAAATCAGAAATTTTTATAATAATGAATTATTCTAAAATATGTTTATATATTATTATTAAAATAATATTTTTTCAAAACGCTGCAAATCTGTCATCATTAGCTGTACTTGTCTTTTAGTTCTAATCACTGTTATAGTATTTAGTTGCCTCTAAATCCAAACATAAAGCTTAGAAGTCAGTGCTGTTAGTACTATGAGCCACTGGCTGGTGTGTGTTTGCATTCTTTAGGGAAACTGCAGCTTTTAATGGTACAGTGTAAATGTTTGAAGCATTACACTAAATGTTGTGATTTGACTGCAGTAAGTTTTAAAAGTTAAAAACAATTTTCTTCCATAGTCAGGCGCGTTGGGCTTGGACTGTACCAATATGTTCTTAATCCCTGTTGTTTTGAGGAACAGTTTCACTCAAGAGAATTGCCTGTCAGTTTTCAGCTCTCTAAATGAGAAGCCATGCACGGGCCAATCCTGTTATTTTAAAAAAGAATAGACAGAGGTCGCCCCAGGTTTCCTGGCTGTGACGTCAGTGCATCAACTGAACGACCCCCTGGAGAAAGCGAAAACAGACATATGTGCAAAGAGAGAGACAAAGAAAGAAAGAAGGATAGTTGGATGGGATGGATGGAAAGCTGTGGCCTGTTTTTGTCCAGCCCCAAACAGCCCAGCAGCGACCACACCCTCTCAGGAATTCCTGCTGCAAAAACATTTCAAGCCATGTTTGGGAGCAGTTCAGCCTTAAAATAAAATGTTCAGTGTTTTCTTACTTGAAAATCCTCCATGTTACATAATGCAGTGTATATGGATGACTGTGTTTGAGTTTGATCAAAAACATACTGATACATCATTAGTAGTTGAAATATCTATCTCACATAGATTGGGTCCTGGTTGATTTTCCATCCAAGTGTATTCACTAGTTCCACAATGCCATTTAGCAAAAGCTATTTTTTGATTAAAAAAAAAAAGTCCATAATTATCTGAGCAGCTTATCTTGTTTCATGCTGCACACGGCATGAGACTGGGCCTATTCAGACTTTGCATTAAGATCCAATCACAAGTGACCAATTTTAGGTACGTGTGTTCAGACCTGGCGTTAAACATGCATCTCCAAATCCAATCTGAGTTTGGCACTATGTTTGGCACTAGCATTCATTTATGTACTCTAATTTGTCAGTTCATTGGGCCGTTCCATGCGGCCGATCCTGAGCCTTTCCATGGAAACCTGGGGCTGTGCCGCTGATTTCTCCTTCAGTGCTCAAATGTCTTCATGCTTAAGCCACAGACCTTCCAGATAGATAAGTCCGAAGTCCTGTAAATAGTATATAATATATATAGTATAGTGTATACCCAAGCTTCCCACTGCTCTGGAGACTACTCAGCTCCTTGGCCAAATTGTGTTCCGCCTCCATGGGATTCCCTGTTACATTGTTTCTGACCGTGGGCCACAGTTTCACTTCTCATGGAAGGTGGAACTATGAGTTTGTCATCTGGCTTCTGGCCATAAACTAATGGGCAGACAGAGCAGGCTAACCACCATCTGGAGGCAACGTTGAGGTACGTGATGGCCTTCAACCCTGCCTCTTGTGGTTCTCATCTTCAGTGGATTGAGTATACCCATAATTTCCAGTCAAGTGACGCCACAGGTGTGTCACATTTTGAAAAGGTTTCTGGAGTAGTTCTCTGTTGTCTAAAACTACTATTACATTCCAATTAAGCTGAACCCCACTTGAGGACTTTCCGCTCTCCCACTCATCTCCAGTTCTTCAGTTTACCCCTGTGGTAGTAACACGATAACCAACTATTGTTGCATAGCCTATTTCCTTCGTGCCCAATCCAAATAACCTACTTTTGTGTTTGACACAGGTGTAGTTGAATGTTCCAGCCTTTTTTGCCAGCCAGCTCCTCTGGATTTTTTTTGTCTTGTAACTCTGCTTGAGTTTTGTTTACATTAAAGTCTTGTCCTTGAGCCTGAACTCTTCAGTTTTGTGCCTGGGTTGTTTCCTTCATGTTGTCCACACAGTAACATAAGCACCAAAGTAGTGCAGCCCACGGACTGAAATTGAGTTGACAAAGTAATTTGTTAGTTCAGCTCAATGCAGTTTAATAACACTACAAACAACAACCTCCAGCAGTATCATAACGTTCATAAGCATAGGATTTAGTGCCGGACTGTTATGTGAAAGTAGTGTACCTAATGAAGTGGCAAGTGAGTGTACATTTTGAGGTACAATAGAATACAAGCCATAGGTACAACATTGCGTTACCTAATTTAATGATATACAGCATACTGTATATTTCAAGATGACTACAAGTGAGAAGGATACATAATACCAATATAAATACAAGAAAATGTTACTGAATGTCATATTTCTCATGTACGGCCTTCAACTTATGTATGCTAACGGCCAGTTTCATGGGGGACATAATAGAAAAAAAGAAAAAGGAACAATTGCAGACTTCAGTCCAAGAAAAAGGGAACATAACAAGGAGTTCCCTTTGTTTTTAAAAAAGGCTATTTAGTCCTACATATTTGTGTGGGTCTTATTTGAGTAAATTGTGCATGAAGGTCTGTGTTTGTATGCATGTATGAATTGCTGACCAGATGGCTTTCTACACAACCTGTGTATTTTGGCTCTGAATGCTCCCAGATTCTGAGAAATGCTTGACCGTCCACTGTAAAAACAGTTTCACTGAACATCACACACCCAGCACTTTGTATGTTTGTCCTGACTGAGTTTGATTATTACAACTTTACTGAACACACATCTGTTAGAATAGCTGCTCATTCTTACATTTGAAGTTGCCTTTGTGTGTGTCCAGAAAAGGACTAGTCAACCTGTACAGGCCAGCTTCAACTTGTCCAGGCAAAGGCAAACACTGATTGGTCAATAAAATGTGATGAAAGGCTTGAGTTGATGGCTGACATGGAGTTCCCAGACACCTCCTCCTCTTCTCTAGATGGTATCAGACAGAACAAAATCTTTCAGATGCACATGTACAATCTAACTCTAACCCTGTTACATTTAGTTTCTGACAATGTGTGCTTCAAGGCATCTTTGAATCAAATTTATAATTTATCTGCCCGTCGAATTAATTTCTAAATAATAAATTTCAACTCTGTCCTTAAGAGTAAATGTCAGTTACTTTTTCTAGGATATGGCTTTGTTTTTTAATAAGTAAATCTTTTCACCTAATTTGTCTCAGTCATTTGACTCTAAATTCCAAAACAGACACGTTTTATGTCTAGGTTTTCAATAGGTTTAACCCTTTTTTCCTCTTTCTCTTCTTCTCATTTTACTTAGACTTCTCACTAGAGGCATGACTCGTGATATTTCTTCCAGCCAATTAAGTGGACATCCCTCTGTCTCACTCTTGCAACCTTATAACCTAGTATTGTTGTCCCTGAAAAAGAGAGAGGTCAGGGGAATGTAGCAGTGACAGTGAGGGGCTATCGGCATGTCTGGACATGGACAACTGGAGTGCAAAGGGGTCAGAGAAACGCCTATGTGCCTTTAACTCTTGAACCACATTGGTTTGTAGTTTAGTTTGTTGCCATTCTATACCCCATTTCTGAACCAGATCTCACTGCCAACAGAGACTCTCAACCTCTATTCTAGTAGGCTGGTGAGACAAAGCCGTCTCTGTTCTGCAAAGGAATACATTCTGTGTGATTTACAGCAGAATCAACCTGGAATAGGTCTCCGTTGTCTAAAACTACTATTACATTACAAAAATCACTCTCTGTCCTCGTTTTTTCTTCCTCTCACCTCCCTTGCCACCCCTCCCATCCTCTCAGCTGGTTGAAGTTATAAATAATTACTTTTACTGTTTTCTCGTGCCTTGACTGCTCGTTGGTCCTTAGAAATGCATTTCTGGAGGATTAACATGAATATGAAACTAGCAGTGTTTGTTGTTGTAGTTTCAATGTTGCGTATGCTTTGTTGGAGAAATGGACAGTCAGAAGCAGTTGGTGCAGAAAGAATGCGGCTGTCGCAGGACAAAAGCAGGTCGGGAATGATAATGCTGGTCTGAGAGAGCTTGGCTTATCCCAACCGGCAGTATGGATTTCCTGCCTGCTGCCTCCTTTCAGTCACATCTAACACACGTACATACTCACACAAACATACACACAGATCACCAACAGAAAGTTCATATCTGTTATTACAATGTTGGCAGTGTCTAGTCATGTCTGTTTATGGTGTCATGTGTGAGACTGGGCAGTCTGCAGCCCATTGTTGTCTCTTATATTAGCTGTATCCTTACACAGTGGAGATGTTACATTTCAATATTAACATCTTGTTACTACTGTAGTTTTGTCATTTTAACTTTGTCATTGTGAAGGTGCCAACATACATTAGCATTCAACGTAAAGTGCTCAAAGCACCACATAATGCATGTATTTTAAGAAAATATTCTTGTCATGTTTACCAATAGTGTGATGATATAATTTACTTTGGGCAAATCCTTTTTTCTGTGTGTGTCCTCTACTGAGACATCAGACTTATTGTGATTGCTGTTATTCAGACAGTTTGGACTTGTTTCGGGTACTGGTTGTTTTATTTCTGCATCACCTCATGTTTTGCAGCAGAGCAGTATGTTCCTGAATTGATTTTAAACTTCTGTTGTTTGTTTTTAACGCCATTAACGACTTAGCCCCCCCCCTACCTGGCAGACATTTTAACTTTTCGCAACTGTGGCAGAGCCCTGCGCTCTTCCGGTCAGCTTCTGCTAGAGGCCCCCAGGACGAGACTCAAACAGTGGGGCGATCGTTCCTTTGCCGTCGCTGGTCCCAGCCTGTGGAACAAACTGCCTGCCGACATCTCAGCCTTTTTAAATCAAAACTTAAGACACACTTTTTTAGATTGGCCTTTTATTCCGACTAGGTATACACTTCATGTGTACTCACTCTGCCTGCTGCATCTTATACATTTCTGGAAGGTTTTTAACACTACAGCACTTTTATTTTCTTTTATTTATTTTCTTTTTATTGTATTTTAATTGTATTTTAGTTGTATTTTAATTGCATTTATTTATCTATGTACCTGTTATGTATTGTTTCTAGAGCTTTGTTGTAAAGCACTTTGGGTACCGTCTGGCTATTGTAAAGGGCTATATAAATAAACTTGATTTGATTTGATTTGATGTGCAGAGCTAAGTGCTACTGATCTGTGACCTGCCCCCACCAACCTGCCCACTGTTTATTGCTTAAAGTCATCCATTTCTACCAAACTGTTTTTATATACTGCATAATTATCCAGTCTGCTTATGATATTCACACATTAATCCAGCCTATTCACCTGTTATATTGACACCAAGCATCACTGTGTATGCTTGTAATATAAGAGCACATTTTACCCACCAAGTTATTTCAGACTCTGGGATCTATAAAGGATGTTGTGTTCACAATTTAAACTGAATTAAAAATTATTTCATTTATTTATTCATTTATTCATTCATGCATTCATCTTCTATACCCGCTCATTCCTGTTAAGGGTCGTGGGGTCTGCTGGAGCCTATCCCAGCTGTAATCGGGCAAGAATTGAAAATGATTTGCAGTTACTATTTATACATTACATGTTTTGGCAAAGCAATTTTTGGAACACTTAGAAATCATCAGACAATGGACATGGGCCTTCTGAGGGTGTCCTGTGGTGTCTGGCAACAGAATGTTGTTAGTGGGAGCCTTTGGGTCCTATGGGTTGAGTAGAGGGGCCTCTGTGGATCATCCCACAGATACTTGATCTAGGTGGATGGTACATGTCTAAGTAACAATCACATGAATGTCAGGTCCAAAAGTTCCCCAGCAGAACATTGTATTGTCACCAGATGGTCAATGTTATTTACTTCTCTTGTCAGTGGTTTTAATGTTGTGGCTGAGTGGTGTAGATTCCAAGACTTGTTTAGTAGTTTGCCTTTATACTATTTACTATTAACATGTCATTTTTCTGTGGCAGGTAACTGCCTTTCATAGGACGTGTGTGTTTATGTGGACATAGCCATAAAGGGTAGCTACGACAGTTGTTAGAAAGAGCTAGAGAGAGAAACTGTGTGAGGGTGATACATTCCCCAGTAAGCTCATACTGTTCTGGTGGTTAATGATTTCTTACTTCTTCCTGCACACACACATATTCACACAGGCTCTCCACAGCCCCCTTGCAGACACACTGGGGATGGCTGTTTTTCTTGTATTGCCATGGAAATGTTAAAACATTTCAATCTGTTAGGCATGAGTGAACTAACCTATGACTCATTTTAAGGCCTCCCTTTCAACAGTGCACACATACAGTATGAATCTCTCCACCTCTCTCATTCTGTCTCACAGACACAACCTCATCACACACAGACATCATGAATTTTGGGAGTCGCTAATTAACTTTCACATGTTTTAAGAGGGACTCTACATGGCCTAAATGTGACAAAACGTATGCTGTATATTAAATGAACTGACTCCACATGTATTTATACATTCTTTCCTGAACATAATCCTTCCTTTTTTTTCATCATGCTTTTCTCTTGAGTTACAGCAAAGGGCTGTTGGTGGTGTGGATAGCGTATCATCATCTTGAGGGGTGGGGGCCATTAAACTTGAAGCATATGAGAACCATATGTTGGATGACTTCTTTTTAAGCCTGACTGACAGACATATACTTAGGCGCTGCTCCAGAAATAGCCCAGGAATCCCAACAGACAGGTAATTTGGCTGCCTCATCTCAGGAGCTAAATGAAGACAGTGACCCAACGCTCAGAGGACATGGATGAGGCAAACTTTATGACATCATAAATTATGATGGTAACCACATGGGTCCGGTGCGAGGAATTTATTCTGACATGCTGTGTGTGGGCTTACAAAAGGTAGTGGTTCATTTTGTAATTTCATCATGGTTACTGAAGAACATATAGCATATTAGTTCAACCCCTTGCGTCTAATCATCAAATCGTGTCATAGACTATCATCTTAGTGTGTGATTTCCTTCTCCTTGTCCACCTCCATCTCCTATCCTCCTGCTCACCATATAGGTCTCCTGCATATTTAAACTAGATGAGCCAGTCCCTTTCAAACACACTTATGCGCACTCCACCCACTTCCATCACGGGCTCCCCCGACCCGCCCATCCAAAAATGGTGATGTCAGCTTGTCTCGTTCTCACCACTGTGCAATTTTGAACTACCGTCAGAGGGGCCGAGTTTATGTTGGGGGTGAGTACAACTGAACGTGACTTAAAGGAAACTGGCCCCTTGTGACTTGCCCTACCTGTCTGCCTAATTGTGTGTGTGTTTGTGTGTGTGTGTGCCACATTTAACAAGGAGTGTCAGGTTTCCACCTGGCTGCACAGTGACAGGAAAGAGCCACCCCCTCTTATCTGCAAAAACACAGATCAGTCTCTTCACCTTTGTCAGGAGATCTTTCAGCACTGGACTGTTCAGTAGTTTCTCAAGGAGCTAGGTCATTAGATTTCCCTCTTTTTTTCCTCTCAAAATAGCCCACCCTATTCCTTCTGTGAAAGCCACAGGTTTCCTGTCTTATATTTTGAATATAGCGTTATCTATCTTTAGTTATACTGGTTCAAGATGTGTATTTTTCTTTCCAGCTGCTGTGATGGAGCCAGATCCACCTATCCTGAGTGAGGCTGGGACTGCTGCACCTGATCTTTGTAAAGGTGGCTAAGAGAAAAGTCAAAGGGATATCCAACTGTGGGACACGAGACAACAAAGTAAAGGACTTCACTGTGAAGCTAAAATGCTGAAGCCCAGCTGTTCGGAATGCAGAGAGAAGCAACCATTGCTATGTGGCTAACTCCAAACAGTGCTGTAAGAGGGTGGAGGAGAGGCTGGCTCTAATACAGAGGGAGGGACTGACTGCTCAGAGAGCATGGAGCTTCATTCACTCTGCTAAACACACACACACACACACACACACACACACACACACACACACACACACACACACATGCTCTGCAAGGCTGTTCTCAGTCTGAGAGAAAAGAGGGGAGCGGAGGAGAGGACAGCACGCTCGCTAAGTAAGTTGCCCACACTTACGTTTGACTCTTTTACAGCAAACTTTCTGTTTACTCAATCTGACAACATGTATAGAATGCTTTTTGTGTATAATTCCTTCTGTGTCATTTTTAATGACGTAAAACATGTGCATTTACAGTTTTTTGTATTTCCATCTCGTCCTTAACATGGTTTTCTGCTGATGTGAACCACATGGTTACATGCACACACATACATTGACGCTGCAGAGGTCTGGCACTCCTCCCTGGGGCCATGACGTGCACAAAAATGAGAGAATAGAAAAGGGAGAGTGGAGGCAGATGAGTGAAAGGAAAACTCTAGCAGAACAATGCAGGAATGTTCTTAATACTCTGCTAGCAGTCAGTTTTATCCTCTTTTTTTCTTCTATTTTTTTTTTTTGTAACAACCCTGCATGAGTTTGTCTCATTCCAGTTAATCTAATAAATCTGGACTTTTTCTTTTCTCTTTACTTTCACTCTCAGACTATTTTTTTTACATCTTTTCCTCTTGCCCTCTGCCTAGGATCCTGCTGATCTCACTGTTGTCCCAGGTGGTGGCAGGCAGGAAAAACAGATACTAAGAGAGACCAAACAGGGACCGAGGCACTCATCAGACCCTGGAGAGCAGGGAGGTTGTAGATTCTGTGACTTATTTGGGACAGAGAACAAACTGAACCAGGTGGAGGCACCGGGCCTTGGCTTCCAAGACCAACCTCCAGGATGTCCCGGAGGAGGTCTACGGGTGACCTGGTACCCAGGGACATCACTGAGATCTTAGCCCGGGAGGTGAGGGCTCAGCGTGGGCAGAGGAAGACAGGAAGCTCATTTGGACAGGCCTTCAGCTGGTTAAAAGGGAGCCGGAGGAAGAAGAACATCGGCAATGGTCTGAACCGCACAGGTGTGACGGACACCAAACTGGGAATTCAAAACCATGACCCTTCAAAAGGTGAGTGGGTCGTCATGTTGCACTTGACCTTCTTTTTAGTTTAGGTGTTCCACAGATGCTTCAACACAGTGAGACACGATAAAAACATTTGGAAGCTCTAGTCGCCAGATACTTACACTCTAAATGGAAGTTATTTTGAAGGAATGCAGTATTTAACAGTATTTCCACACTATTTCAGTACAGTGGCTCAATAGTCTTTATTAATTGCAGTTGTATTTATGAAAATTAACTATTTGAACTAGTAAATAACAAATTTCATCTCTGAAAATATTAATGCTGCACAGGCCAATATAAATAAATAAAATGTCCTTCCTAATTTGTAATGATCTGATATTTGTAATGGAAATGCAGCTGTTTGGAGAGACGAACCCACACAGAATCCAAGTGAGAAGTATGCTGTTCCCTTAGGTTTACAAACCTGAACTGTTTATGTTCATGGAGTAACAAAGAGATTTAGTTTAACTAGAAACTAGCCGGTTAACAGGAGCATTTGCTGTAGCAGCTGAAGAGCCAGACATTTCCCTTCTGAGACAAAAACAGAAATAAAAGTAGTTTTCAAAAATACTATTGCAAAATATGGTAATTGTTGCTCTGTGTTAGCTCAACCATTCTTCATAACAACTTCACAATGTTGTGAATGTTGTGTTGTGGCTAATTTGGTAAATACTTTCTGGTGAGTGAATTGAAAGATGACTGTGCAGAAAATCTTTCTGAAATTAAAGGTCTCAGCTCTGTTAGAACTTGTCACGGACATTTTTTCCAAGGTTAAGTTTAGCTGAGGATTTAAACCACACTTTGTTTGTTTGGCATCTTTGTTGCATAATTCTGTCCTATTTTGTCTGTCACGATCTCATACTGCCCCGATAAGTTTCTGAGGAATATGGTGACTTATGGATTAAGATGGAGAGATTGTGTTATCGCCATGGCATCAGTCTGGACTTTTAGAACTTGGCAAAAGTGACACACATAAATAGAGTGACACAGGGGTCTAATCCCCTTTTCTGTTTACTGGTGCGTTTGCTTGGTCGGCAGCACAGAGATTACCCACAGTCCCATTTCCTGTTTTTGTTCCATCCCTAACCCCAATGCTTTCTCTTCTGTCACTGTGCATGTGTGTATATGTGTGTTTCTGTAGCAACGCCCGGAAATCCAGACCCCCGTTTTTTCAGACTTTTTTGGTCTGTCCTCCGTTGTGGTTTTCAAACTCACTCCACCTAAAAGGGACTTCCATGCTCCCTCATTAAGCCTTACATTGTAGTTTTGTAAGGTCTATGGAGAACTATGAACACTGGATGGGTAACAGACAGTGACTAAGTTTGAAACCAAAGATTAACCAGTACTGCTTCTAATTCCCCTACAGAGGATGTGGCCACAGGCTGATGTTAAGAATGTGTGGGAACCCTGTTTTGTTGGCATTTTGAGTCTGGGATTTTTCCATTTTAAAACTAAAGAGGACCACTGTTGAAGCATGAGAAGAAACCGTCTGTAGATAGTTGTGAACATCCAGCTTGGCAAGGAGTTGGAGCTTCAAAAGTGAGGGTGCAAGGAGCCAAGTTATATTTTTGGAGCTCAATATTATAGCTACAGTAGTTTCCACTGTTTTCCATCATAGCTATGTTTATACAAAGTTACTGTTTGGTTTTTTTGACTTTGTGTTGAACAACTGTTAGTTACTTAACTAGTTTGTGTTTTTCAGTAAGTTAATGAAAGGATCAATCATACTGTTTGACAAAGAGCCCTTTCTGTCTCACCTGATTCTGTGTGTGTGTCAACATATTTTTAGGTTTGGATTGTCTTGTGTTCTTTGGCACTTTGTCTTGAAAGTAAGGGAGGAGTTTTTTCCCACGCAGTAAATAACTGGTGCTCCATGCTCCTTCTTTTTCTTGGCGTTACGGTTCATTCTTTCTGGACCTGGTGGGTGACTTTATTCAACATGAAGAGATAAAGACTGAGTCTCTTCTGAGAATGGGTACAAACGTATTGTAATTTCTGCAGACGCAAACACACATGCACACACATACACACATCATCATATTCCCCTTTACTGAGTGTTTTTGGTTTTGTTATTGGGTTGAAGGCTAGACCCGTGTCATTTTGATATGATTATGTGAGGATTTTTTTCAAATTCAAATTTCCAGCAAAATTGTGAATTATGACCAGTCATATTCAGAATAAAATATACATTTGAAAGCAACCTAAACTGTCTGTTCTATGTAGTATGTGGGATTTATATGATACATGATATACATGATATATGATATGATACATGATCGTATCATAGACATTTTTTTTGTCAGTTGCTGTCACCTCTTTCAGTAAAACTCTCTGAAGCAGTGATTGCGCAAGAAGCAGGTAAAATATGACCCACAATTTTTTATTTTTTTTATCTCAGTGTCTGTGCTGTTACTGTAAAATATCTGCACTATTGTGAAGTTAAAACCTTCCAGCATGGGCCAATAAAAACTTCCATGTTTCCTGTTCATTGAACACTACGTTTTGCTTTTAATCCCTAAATGGATCACTTCACCAAAGCTGTACCTGTCCCTGGTAACGCAAGTGATGGTGACTTGGTTAGGAAATAGTTACTAGTAATAATCCATTCATTGCTTTTGCGTTTCACTGTTGGCTTGTAGCATTTGGACGAGACTGAACTGTGACGTCAACAAAAAGTAAATTCTCCTAAATAGCACTCTAATTTTTTCTGAGATGACCCCTCACATCTTCTAGTCCTGCATATATAACTTCCTGCCTGCCTCCGATCTTGTCCCCTGGGATCCAGAGCTCTGCAGTTCAGCCCTGACTGCCAGCTATATTTTTGGATATATATATACAAAAAAAGAACTCTCTGATGGACGGAATTCCTGGGTGCTGTGTATCAGAGAAGTTTCTGTATGTGTGTCAAGGTCTCTTAGTGTGCATGTGAGTGTGTACGGCAGCCTGGATGCCAGATTGGACCTAGAGTTATGCGATGTAGACCAGAGATTACAACGAATCACAAAGCCCCTTTCAGCCTTGAGAGGACTCTTAGGGAACAGTCTCTCAATGCTTTTTTAATTAGAAAGACTTTAGTACACAGTAGTACACACACACACACACGTGTGCACACACACACATCTCTCTCAGGTTTTTGCAGTCTCCTTGAGCATTCATTACAGCGTATTACTGTTTTTGATTTGCCTCTAAGATTACACCCTCTATTTAGCACCACTGCGGGCGTTTTGGTCTTCAGTGCTTAGCGTTGTGTAATCAGCATGTGTTTATTGTTGTGCGTTGTGTTTGACCGAGTGCTACCCTGTATCAGAGGGTATCTCTGTCTTTGTGTGTCAGCGGCACATTGCCGGGCTTATGGCGGCGCCAAGCTAGCGCCAACATTACTCATTACATCACCTCCACACACACAAACACACACAAGGGCGTACAGATTCCTCGCAACTACCTGCTTTGTCCAGCGCAACAGCCATCTTTTGCTGTGGGCTGGTTGAGCAGTGAGATCATTTTAAGCAATCCCTGGAATACCACTTGTGCTTCCGTGTGTTAAGTCCTTGTTTTCTGCACGTGTGAAGCAGTGTGTGTAGTCATATCTGTGCTTTGTCCTGTGTCACAAATTAAGGCCTGTTTGTAACAGATACTGTTTGATTTTCTCTATCTGCATGGGATTGTGTATGTGTGTGTGTGTTTGTGTGACTGCCACATCATAAAACACAGTCAGGGTGTGTAGATTCTCAAACTATAATACAGATTACAGACCTAACAGTGTAATTGAAGAGCAAACATCTCATTACACTGAGAACATTGTATACAGCCTTGGCTCTATTACAGGCCACAACTCAGCTGCTTTCGTTCAGTTTGACAGGATGAGGGCAGCAAGTGGAGGGCAAAGAATGATGTGTAGTAGAGAGGGAGGAGTGTGAAAGTTTAATGTACCCCCCGCTACGCCCCCTGCAAATATCATTCAACACTCGCATACACACACACACACACACACACTTTGATAAGTGAGGTAATTTTACCTGGGTAAGCAGATACACTCGACCCTCATCCGTCACTGCCAACTTAAAGCCATGTCCACATCTCCTGGGCAATGGCATTGTGAAAAGCACGTTGCCATAACAGCGATACCACAAGGTGACAGTAGGGTCCGGCTGTGATGTTGCAGTGAAATATTTATTGTCTTTCAGGTTTCATATAAAGTTATATGATATACAGTGGAGTAGTACGCAGAGGTATGTTTCAGCACAGTGTAGAGCAGATGGAGGTAATGTGGAAGACATACAGTCAAACCCACTCACTGTTCATACAGTCCAACTAAACAAACTTGTAAAGTTAGAGGAAAATATACCGACAAATCTGTAATGTATAGGACACTACGTGCAGCAAATAACAGTCGTAACATATTTTTTATATTCCCATTTAGAACCGTACACACTCATGGTACCGCTTGTAAAAATTAACTTACATGTCCAAAGGAAGAGGTTTCTAAAACTACTTGTGATCATCATCCAGCATTTTTTTTTTCCAGAAGTGCTGTTTATGAAATAAAAGGTAATTTGTTGTTTTATTGGTCATGGTGTGTGTTTGATGTGGCAGGGAAGCAGCTGGGAGACATCACTGTGAGACTGAGGGAGTGGAAGTCTGTATACACAGGGATATACAAGTCATTTACCCTCAGGACTTTGTGTGTGTGGAGGGGAGGGGGGTTCCTGTTGCATAATGTGTAGTAATGGATACACCTGTTGAAGGCTGTTTACCTGATCCAGCTGCATGTTCTCTGCAAAGACAAGAATACTGTAGATGGTGACGAAGCAACTTTAGTAGAGTGGCACTTGGGACCATATACAGTATGTTCTACTAGATAACCTGAGCACATAACCTAGACTGTCTTTAAACAGTTAAATAATGATTCTGGTTTGTAGATGTATGAATGCAAATTTCCCCACTCACATAATATCTAATTCAATTTGGACCAACTGTAACAACATAAAAAGATTTCTGTCAACATGATAAGCTTATCAATATCTTCAGGTATTTACTCATTAGACAAGAGAACTGCATTTTATTCATCTGGAAGAACGTTCCACTAATAACACAAAATACTATATGAACTAGTCTGTAGTTAAGACATCCAGCACCAACAGTAGAACTTAAATATTCTTTTCAAGTTTTATTTGGTCTTTGCATTGCACATTTTATGGTCAAACATAACCAGAGGACACATAGTGACATTCAGAACATCCTGAACTTATTTTTCCCACTGCTCAGCAGAAAATATGCTGCAGTTGTCAAAACCCTTTACGGTTTCTGAGATAAACACATTTGTACTCAGCATATGTAGGTAAACAGAATTACCTCCTCAAGGTTGAATATCTCTGCCAGCCTGTCAAGTAGCTCTTTACATCCATGTCTATCCAAACTGTTATCATCCATATAGAGACAACTATATACTACTGTTGTAGGTAGGACCTTATGATGTCACAGTAGAGTTGACCCATTGAATGTAATACATACTACTCACTTACATATAACAGACAGTTGTCTATGAATTCTTGAATTATGAACAAAAACATGTTTTGTAAAGTCACAAAAACTGCCAAAGTTTCGCCTCTTAACCCCTGAGTCCAAGTAGATGTTTGTACCAAATTTCAATAAATACCGTCAAGATGTTCCTGTATATTGTGTTTGTTAGAGTGGGATGGAAGGATGGTCGTCTGAATGGCTCTAAGCATCGAAGCTTACAACTATTGCTGGAGAGGAGCTAAAACCTCCAGTTTACGCCCAAGCAGAAATCCTTTGGGCTGAAAGATTAAGCTAAAACTGAAGTACCAAAAGGGCGGCACAGTGGTGGGGTGGTTAGCACTGATGCCGCACAGCAAGAAGGTCACCGGTTTGAATCGATGGGCCAGCTGGCCTTTCTGTGTGGAGTTTGCGTGTTCTCCCTGTGTCTGCGTGGGTTCTCTCCGGGTACTCCGGCTTCCTCCCACCATCCAAAGACATGCTCATTAGGTTAATTGGTGATTCTAAATTGCCCGTAGGTGTGCATGTGAGTGTGAATGTTGGCCCTGCGATGGACTGGCGACCTGTCCAGGGTGTACCCCTGCCTCTCGCCCGGTGACAGCTGGGATAGGCTCCAGCAGACCCCCGTGACCCCTAACAGGACTAAATGGGTATAGAAAATGACTGAAGTACCAAAAACTGCAGTTCCTCAAACGGCCACTTGAGGCTTGCTCCAAAAGTGTGTCAGTCGCTGTGGGAAATCATGTTAAAATGCCAAACTTTAGAACAGAAATTTGGCATATTTACAGACTTGTACAATTTTTTTATTTTTTTTTTCTCCACTCACTTCGGCTGCATACAGGGAGAATTTTTATGCATAATTAGGTGTGCGGCCATTTTAGGAAACACAGTTGTGGCCTCACAGGTTGTTAGCTTCCCACCTTTGCTCCACGAACATTCTTCATCTTGTTTTTGAATTAGCCAGGAGATAGGTGTAGTCAGGCTCTGACAAGATGCAACAGCTAGAGTCACCACACTTCAAAACTGCTCTTCGGGAATCCAGTGAGAGGTGTTACTTGGGGTGTGTCCGACTTTGCTTTGCATGCATTATCCTGTCACGTCTCATCTAGTCTCATGTGATTATTCTTGCCAGCAGATGGCGCAGGTCAGACTGAAACTGCAGTCTACATCTGAAACGCTTGGTCTTTAAGGTCTGTGGGTCTGTGCTTGAATGACAGCGGTTTTGCATCAACTGCTTCGCATTTCTGAGTGTCCTTGGGGTTTCTATGGCGATGGCAGAGCCTTGCCACAAGATGGAGGTGGTGGGCTGATGTTTGCTGGTTTATTGAACGTGAAGATCTAATTGTAAAGACTCATACCAAGGCGAATAGGTATGATCAAGGTCATATACAGTAGGTCAGTGAGCAATGACTTGTTGAAAAACAAATATCCTTATTCAGCCTGCTGTCAGACGCACACACACGCACACACATGCACACATACTAATCAAAGTACAAACAGAAACATTTAATTCAATTCAATTCAATTCAGCTTTATTTATATAGCGTCAATAACAATACAAATCGTCTCAAGACGCTTTACAAGACCCGGCCTGAAACCCCCAGAGCAAGCCTGCAGGCGACGGTGGCAAGGAAAAACTCCCTTTTAACAGGAAGAAACCTTGAGCAGAACCCAGCTCATATGGAGGGACCCATCTGCCTAAGGCCAGCCGGGTACAGACAGAGAAAGAGAACAGCAAGATAAACATACATCTGTCATAGAGCATACAGGTGGGATGCTATGGTACAAACTAATGATGTTACATGACAGTTAGAAAATGTAAGGGGAATCATCAGCAGGTTGGAGAATCGTTCATTCAGGCAGGAGTGGATAACAGCAGGATTCCATGGAGACTGGGCAGGCTGATGAGACCACGACAACAAATGTAGTATGGAGCTCCACAGGAAACACTCAACTCCAGGCCAGAGATACTCGGAAGAAGGGAGAGCAGCAGTAAACATTCTACATAGTAATAGCACAGAATTGCATAACTAGTAGCAGATAGGAATTTAGAGGGCAGGAGCTCTGTGCCAGAGAAAAGAAAGTGGAGGACACGAGAGTGGAGAGAGAAGAAAGAAGAATGTTTGTTGCATTGTCCCCCAGCAGCCTAGGCCTATAGCAGCATAACTAAGGGATGGTTTAGTCCAGTCCTAACTATAAGCTTGATCAAAAAGGAAAGTCTTAAGCCTGACCTTAAAAATAGAGAGAGTGTCTGCTTCCCGAACCCAAACTGGGAGCTGGTTCCACAGGAGAGGAGCCTGATAGCTGAAAGCTCTACCTCCCATTCTACTTTTTAAAATTCTAGGAACCACAAGTAGGCCTGCACTTTCAGACCGAAGTGATCTGTTGGGATGATATGGTACAATGAGGTCTTTAAGATATGATGGAGCTAGGCCTTTGAGGGCCTTGTATGTAAGGAGGAGGATTTTAAATTCTATTCTAGACTTTAAGGGGAGCCAGTGAAGAGAAGCTAAAACTGGAGTAATATGATCTCTCTTGCTGATTCCTGTCAATGCTCTTGCTGCGGCATTTTGAATCAGTTGGAGGCTTTTTAAAGAGTTATTTGGACAGCCAGACAGTAATGAATTACAATAATCCAGTCTGGAAGACACAAATGCATGAACTAGTTTCTCAGCGTCACTCTGAGACAGGATGTTCCTAATTTTGATGATATTACGTAGATGAAAGAAGGCAGTCCTGGTTACTTGCTTAATGTGACATTTAAAGGACATATCCTCATCAAATATAACACCAAGGTTTTTCACAGTAGTACTGGAGGCCAAGGTAATGCCATCCAAGGAAACCACGTGATTAGATAATGAATCTCTGAGATGCTTAGGACCAAATACAATAACTTCTGTTTTGTCTGAGTTTAAGAGTAAGAAATTACACGTCATCCAATTTAGAATGGTATATTCCCTAATCCTGCATTGAGATATTAGGGATGGTCACCCTGACAACAGCATTCCTCCACACAAATAGTCTTTAATGTAGACACACACACACACACTGACTGTGCTCTCCTTTGAGTTCCCCGTGACTGTCAAAACCTAAAACCTCCCTCGACTGTGACACATGCTTTGATCACTCTCCTATTTAAATGTATCTAGGGCATGTTTGGTGCGATCCTTTGCTGCTCGCTGGTGTAGACGGGTTACAGAATATCCAGAGGAGACACACACATACTAAGTGCACTCTCACAGCCCTATGACAGATGAGATAGCAAGCTCAGAGTACTCTAGCAGCACAAATGTACTGGGTGTGGTTCTGATGGGGCTGCATTAGGAGGAAGCACATCTTTCTGTCCAATTTATTGCATATCATTTTACATTCTGAAATAAGGAGCTTTGGTGTTATCACATATGCGTCTTTGCTTTTGCTTTCTCTTGTTAAGATTTGTTTTTACACATTCTATGAGCATTCTTTCTTTTTTTTTTGGAAATTCCCAGAAAGCCCCCTTTCACTTTAGATTCAAATGGATTCCTCTTCTAGAAAAACGAGTGATTGTAAATTCTTTACGCAGCAGCTCTTCCCTTCCACACTACACACCCCCTCCACCCACAGTCAGTAAATCTGCTTTTTATTGGAGGCTTTTTATCTTCCAGCAGTTCTCCACACAGCAGAGGAGCAGGGCATGGTGGGGGTGGGAGGAGAACGGGGAGACCATGATGAGGACTATGTGGTTTCATTTTCTTGCTCCCGATCGTTTCTCTCCCTTCCTCTTCCTCCATTTTGTTCCTGCGAGGAATCTCAGTTTCACATGATGCGAGAAGCGTGCTTTATGCAGATGGTGTCATCTATCCGCTCCCATGCAGTATATCTCTCCCTGACCTCGATCTGGATCACTGCAATTGATCCACTACCTCTGGGAGCGGTGTCACCGCCATTTAGTGACACCAAAGACATGACATCATCATTGTGGGACATACCCTGCCAAATTATCACTTTTTAGCTGTGTTAGGCAGTTCAGAGAGATGGAAGGAAACAGAAAATGGAGAATGATGGGAAAAAAAAGAGTTACAGTAAGATTGGAAGTTTGTTAGCACTTATGCTGTAATCCCTTCACCTGCTTCCTAACGTTTGCTGTGACAAAAATCTTTGGTGCCTTTTTTAAACACAAGAGATGTTTCATCCCTACAATTCCCATCATCTCTCTTCCTCAAACTCACACGGAAGCCTCCCCATCTGCATTTCCTCTAAGCATAGCTGAAATGTTTTCCTCTCAAAACAATCTTTGATCTGTCTGATCGATTGCCCGGAATAGATTCTGCTCTTTCTGGTTTTTATCTGTGCCAGTGACTGCATGTGTACAGTCAGATGTGTTTGTACGTGTGTACGTTTCAGAAAAGGTCCCAGACAGGAGAGCTGCCAAACACGGTTGAAATATTAAGCAGCCCTTCACTGTTTTAAGTCGCCTCACTCGCCTCTACCTCAGTATTTATTCCTTAGTTTTGCTACTTATGCTGCTGTCTTCCCATCAGCAGCTGTGTGTGTGTGTGTGTGTGTGCGGTGGTGGGGATGGGGGTTAGACTGTGACAGGCAAATCAGTGGGTTCTACATCGCCACATTGTGTTGAAAGGATCTGTCAGCTGTGCTTGTAATGGTTTGCAATAAAGACAACTGATCACCACTTACTACAGGAGGAAAGAGAGTTGCTTCTGGCCTCGAGAGAAAGGGAATAATTTGATGATCTGTGTGATGGAGATGAGTGTTTGTGTTTTCTTTCCTGTCTGACACTGAAAAGACTCAGCTGAGTGAGTGCTCGGCTTGGGAGCACAGCGATCACAGAGGCAGAGAGTGGGAGGGGCACTTGCACACGCGCACGCGTTACTCTCACACTCATACACATACATACGTACACACACTCTTGAGCTTGTCAGTAGCTGGATGTTGCTTGAATGTACATGACTAGCAGTGTGTCAGCTCGGTTAACAGGACTGATTTGACATCTTTTTTTTTTGCTTGCTGGATCTGCATCTATGACAGTGTCAGAGCTGGATTTTGTTTGTCTTACGGGAATGGTGTCAGTGGGTCTTTAGCACAGATTCTCCATAGTGTGGTGTTGGTGTGTCAGCAGGAGTTATTCCACCACGGGAACTCAGCAGTGCATTATTCACTTGGGCAAGCTGGAGAGGGAGCATGATGTGATGTTAAAGGATGATGCGATGGTAGACCCTTTTTAGGGACTTCAGGATTGCCCTGACATGGGGAACAGCGTCCAGAAGAAGAAGAAGAAGGTCCAGACAGAAAAAAACTTGTCTCCACCTCCGTCCCTGAGCTCAAGTCCCATTCGGGAAAAGCCTAGCAACTTCTGGCTGTTTGGACGATCAGACAAAGTGAAAGCAGGTAAGAGAAAATTTTGAATAGCTGGCCATAAGTGATATATATGATCTACAGTCATCAATCATGTCCTTTAAAGAATATTTATTCATAAATTAGTAATTCTTAAAATTTCACTTTTGAATGCAAGGAGTTGGAGAAGAGATGAGACTGGACTGAGTTATTAAGTTAGACTGTGTGTTATACTTAAGTGTGTATTCATGTGAATCAGTTCCTGCAGTAAGCCTTTTAGGTGCAGAGTGACAGTATTCCCATGCTGACTTCACCTTAGTCAGCGTCAAGGCTTCCTGCTTATTGCACACGTGTGCAGAAGAAGATGGCGTGCTGGCAAAAGTGTTTGGGTTTTTTTCTTCTGCTTTTGTTCCGGTGGATTCATTCTCCTGCTGACCTGAGGACTAAGACAACAGAGCATTTTTACTATAACAGTGACTCCGAATTTTTCTCTCGCTGCTGTTTTTCATCCACCTTGAAACCTCTGTACGGCAGAAAGAGTAAGGCATTATTTTATGACTGTGAGCCGTTACTGCAGTGGAAAATAGAGCCTGTCCCAGGTCGGGAGGTGTCCCTGTTAAGTGTACCTGAAGCAACAATAACCCTCGACAAACAGGTTCAACACAAGCTCACACACAGATAGTCAGATAACCCCGCTGAGTTTAATAGAGTGACTTTACTTTTTGTTTCATGATTTCAGCTGAGACTATTTTTATTTTAGTTTTTCTCTTCATGACTGTTGGTAATTTGAGCCTGTCTCTCTTTTATTGCTTTACTTTTTGAGTTAAATATAGTTTCTGGATAGTAGGGTTACTAGTACCCACTCATTAATGTCACAGTTGAAAACAGCATAAAAGCCTAATTTTACACGTGTTTTTTTATTTTCACATTTATATTCTCGGTTTCTCTCCAAGGACTTTTTTGTCAGAAGAATTGAGCTTGAGTTGTGAGTTAGAGTTTTGGTGTTTTGCATCAGCTGTCACTAAAAGGAAGAACATCTCTTATCTAATCATCAAGACTGCATTTCTGTGTTTCTGTGTACAAAACACAAGGTGAAGGGCGGCATGCACGTATAGGAAAATTCTCTCTCGGGGTGGTCGATGCTGGGCATGCCTGATTGTCGTCCTTTGTTCTCCTGCATTCACCACCTCATTCACAGGGAGTTTATTCAGAAACTTGGGGTGTGAAAGCATTCCTGCATTCCAGCCCATTTCCTTACGCATGGGCACCCGTCCTGTTCACAAGCACACAATTTCTCAGTGCACTTCAAAGTTTTTGTAGCTGCTTTTTGCAGCACAACAAACATAATAAAACCAGGCAGAGGAAGACAGAAGAGACAGATTATATCGCATATCTTTGCACACACATTCATGTGGGTTGATGCAATACTAGGTAATGGATTAGAGTTTCAGTAAAGGCAGCAAGCCTCACAGAATCAGACTTCTCTGCGATGGCAATGCCACTTGTTAAATAACTCAGCGACTCCATGCTCCCAAAATATCCTCTTTGTGGTTCTGGGTGCATTCCAAAATCAAGTCCTGCCTTATGTCCTTCATAACACCTGAGGGGTTGTTTACGTCTGGAGTTTCACACTTCCCAGGCGTAGAAACTACTGTACGTCACACATCGACTACCTGGCCTTTTCTCTATTTTTGGTCAAGGTCATTTAGAGGAGTGTTATGTTCTTCGTGTCATGCTTCCCTCTAAGTAATTCAGAGAACATTTTAGTCAAGATCTCAGATTTTATGGCAGATTGAATCTGCTGTTATGTGATCCTCTTTTGGCATTCGCACAGGCACATCATACAGAAGGTAATACTTACCATATCCAACAAGGATGCCTGTTCATCTGATGATGTGAGCCCTGCTGTACACACAGGTGGTCAGCAGTTCAGAGGGAGACACAAACTCACTGTCATCCTTTCATTCTCGGGCACCTTTGAAGTTTTATAGAATCATGTGATGCAGCTGATGGGTCTCCAGATGTTTCATATTACTTTCTCATAACTGTCTATTCTGTGGCGAGGACCTCGGCTTACATCACATGATAACCTGACTCAGAAAGTGCCTTCACTAAAGCTGAGTTGCCAAGTGACAATATCCAATAAAGCAGTGTACATTCCTCTCTGTGTCCTCCTCCTCATGTGGTTATCCTCTTGACCTTGGATTGTTGGTGATTTAGTAATCGTCCACCATTCGAAATGAAAAATATTTGCATGTGGATTTGTGCTGGCTGCACACCTTTGACTTTGGAAAACTGAAAAAGATAAAATTGTGAGCAACAAATGATTGAGAGGTTATGAAAAGTGAAAACTGATGACAGAATTAGGGAGGTGACTCTAGTCTCAAGAATATAATGGGCACAGAGGGAGAGAGGAACACGTTCTATAGCCTGTGTATATAACACGAGAACAAGGCTGCAGGAAGATTTCCCTGCCAATTTCATTACAGCTGTCTTAGACGGAGTGTGCTATTCCATATTCCATTATCCTACTGTGTGAGGCTGGCCTAAGCCTTTTGATTTGTGAAAGCGGAGCTAAGACGCTCTCTTCTTGGTCCTCCTTTGAAGATCCCATTTAGTGTGTGCCACTGTCAAAGTCACGGCTTCCCCGCAGAGAGCTTAGGCAACACAGAGGTGGATAACGAGAAGACGACTTTTCGCCCCATCTCATCATCCAGCACTGATCTATTCTGCTGATGTTTCTCTCTGTGCATCTTCACGTCTCTCCTCTGCTTTACATGCAGGAAACCAGTAGCTGTAGAAACAGGCGCACCTCACTGCTATAAACCCCCTTTCTTTTAGTGTATTTTCTGTTCTCTTAGAAGCTGTTTCACAAAACAGAGGACAAAATTCTTGAACCAAGTCCTCTTTCCTCTCCACCTACAACCTGCAAGTAAGCCTAAAAGCCCTTTCTTTTGTCACTCATCTCCTCCTTCCCATGACATTTTCTCAGTGGTAGTAAACTGCCTGTCAGCTCTGCCTGTTTTACTAGTTGACATCATTTCTTTCACATGTAAGATCATGTTGTGGCCTGTTGCACCAAAGCATTGCCACGGTGCTCTTTGGGGATGAAAGGCGACCACTGCCTTCTATCCTGTCCTCTCATGCCCTTTACCAGAAGAAACTTTTGGTTTCTTGCCCTAAAGGAACAGGCGTTTTTAGCAACATACAATTGTGGTTTGACCGCCCGTTCTGTCCCTGAATGTAGCATGGGAATTTTTAGCCACTGGATGGCATTTCTAGAATACTTTCAAGTAAGGATAATTTGTTCCAACGGAGTCCTTACAGCTATTCATGCATTCATGTTCCTTTATTAAACCTGCAACAAGCTGGACTAGTCAGAAAATGCACATTCACAATGGATCAAATGGCTTGTGTAACATAAAAGGGTTCACATACAAACCCATGGAGAGCTTTCCCTTGACACTGCAGTTCTCATCTTTAGGACGACTTTAAACATATTCTTTAACTTTGTAGCTGGAAAAATCCTCTCTAGAGCAGCAGGAAGCCATACTTAGTATTTTTTTTTTTTTTAAAGAAAGCACTGTATCTACTAAATGTGTAAATATTCAGTTGTGTGATGAAACAACAGTGGGGGATGTTTTCAATATTTAATGACGCATTGCCAGGAAAAGCAGTGACTAGGTTTTTTGTGGAAGTTGCTAAGCTGTATTTTTCACACTGGCAAAAGGTGTGTTTGTTTGGATTCAATCATTATTAGAAATTGATGGTCAAACCACATTTTTGGGCTAGTGATAACGCCCGTTTCATCAAAAATGCACAAAATGTGTCCATTCAATTCCTTCAAGTCCCTCACTACATACAGTTTTTTACATGATATTTCAGGTAAAACACCACCTGAAACACTGGGATCATGCTCTGGCTAAAATCTCCCTTAGATTCAGTGTCTGGTAATGATCTCCGTGTCTCCAGTACAAATGGACATTATGATTAATCTGTAATGGGGCTCAGTCCATTGGCTTCCTGCCCTGCCACCTAAATTCAATTAAAGCATCAGACTGTAATGTACACAAACAACATGCTGACCTGGGTGTGACCTCGCGAGACAAAGGTTCATATGTGAAGCTGATAATTTTGACCCGAGAACAAGCTCATCTTTTATGCCTTCGTTAGGCTTCACTTTCCTGTGCCATCGCTTGCAATCTGTAATTTAAACATCCTCTGCTAAATCTTGTCCTGTCATCTGATGTACAAGAAAACAAAATCAAATCTCACTGAAATCAAGTTAATTTTCAATCAAAGTAGCCCTGAATGGTCACCACAAAGTGCTCATTTAGCTGCTAATGCAGATAAATAAATCCGCTTCAACAGCTGCTATAATTGTCTTTAATGTATGGTCTGTCTAGGGCTGGGGAACTAAGGCAGGATATTTTTGGACCATTTGGCTCTGAAATCATGATAATGTAATTAAATATCTCAACAACTGACTAGCTGTTAAAAGAAGTTATAATACCAAAAGTTACAAATTGAGAAAAACACAAGTTAAAGAAGGCATTTAGAAAGCTGGGCCACGGTTCATACTTGCTACTGCAGTATACAGCTTAATGTGGTTGTGAGTAACTTTAAAAACAGAACTTTAAATAGAGAGTTTCACCCACAGCTTTTTGGTTAAAAACTGTTTTCATGTGTTCACAAAAGCAGCTCACTGACCACAGTTGTCAGAATAATTTGACATAAAGGCTGCTTCTTTTTCATCTGAAGTGTTGCATTGATTACCTATAGATGAAAGCAGTAAATAAAAATTAAACATACATAAAGTGAAGATAATTTGGGGATGTTACCAGACAAATACGAGCTATCATTAACCTCAGCAACTGGAGTTGCCTTTTTACTGGTGTCAGGAGACCTTGGACTCATGCAGGCGAAGATGTAACACTGGGGAGGGGAATATCGGTGCCAAGCAGATGGTGTGGAGCCAGTGCCAGCCTCAGCCTCTTTTGTACTTTTCTGTACATTTGGCAGCAGGTTTACTGAAACATGCTGCCGTCTTTTCATGTGGATTTACAAGTGTTTTCAGACAGGCAAAATGTTTTTTGACTTGTTTACGAAAGGGAGGGTTAGTTTGTTGGCCCTGCATGGGGGATTTCATGGAGGAAGAGCGGTGTAGTGTAGGACATTAATGGAGGCTCACAGCTGGCAGAATGAGTTGTTGTTCTCCACGAGCAGAGGTCACTTGGGCAAGTTAACGTGCACACACTACGCTCATTCTCTGCATCTCTGTCTGTGTCACATACACACATTGTTACTCTTACATTGCTCATGACAAACACTGAGGCGTTCACTGCCCGTACATTTAAGTGTGTTTGTTAGATGTGCGTTTTACTTTGGAAACAGGCTGCATCTGTTTGAGCTTAATGTGTTCGGGGTGATTCAGATGACACATGGTCAAATGAATCTCCTCACTTGCACCTCGCAGCTCAAACACAAGACGTCAGCTGGGTGGGTCTTCTTAAATCTAAACGTCTCCTTATTTTTCATTTATGTACTGGAGGTCTGTGTAAAGAAAATGAATGGTACAAATGACATTTTCATTCAAAGGAAAGTCAAATGCAGGCTCACATTTTGATTCACTAATCAGACAAACCAGGAGGTAACACTTGGATTTTGTGTCATTACTGCAGTTGAGAGAAGGCTGTGAAGGTGAACAGCTGCTAAATGTGACTCAAATGGTGTCTTTATCACAGTGGAAGTTTTACGGTGTCAATTCCAGCCCCATGGATGTTTATCTGTGAAAGCAAATGCATTATGTTGTGGTTTGTCATCCGGCGAGCCAGCTGAAGTCTCCTTCTAATCAGGAGCAAAGCAATCAGGAAAGATAAGTAAATCCATGAAACCACTGCAGAGCAAACGAAGGCATTTTCTATGTAAAATGGGCAAGAGTCACGTGTCCAAACTTGCATAAAGCAAATCTGTTTCTATATCCTGATTTGGCTCCTGATTTTCATCAGGATCTAAAGGAAGAGCCGAGGATGGTATGTGTCCAGTTTGTTGACATCAGGACAGTCCCTTTGGTGATTTCATCAGGGTGTGAACATCAGCATGCACTAGAACAGTTTTCAGTTGACTGAGAAGCAGTTAAGGAGAAGATCAGCACCTCAAAGGCTTCTGAGAACGTTGTAATAGCAGATTGCTCACTGTAAGGTGTACAGGTTTACAGACCAAGAGAAAGAGTTCTTGGGACCTCATCCTCAAGTGAGGGCAGAGAGGAGAAAGGAGAGATTATAAGGTGAATTCAAGACCACCTCTTGGTGGTGCAGATGTTCTGTCATGGTGCAGCTGAGGCACAATAGAAAACACTTAGCAGATGATCTATGTTCCTCTCCCACTCTATGGTAACAAGCTTGTGAGCAGCTGTGGCTGTGGTTAGGGCTAGTTGCTCCCAGTGCTTGGCAGTGCTGTGTGAATGTGTGTGAGCTTGTGTGAAGGAATGGGTAGATGTGTCATTATGACTGTAAAGCACCTTGAGTACCAATAGGGAGAAAAGTGCTATAAAAATACAAGACCACATCCATTACGATGTAGAGTGAAATGATTTTTCTTTTTAGGGTCTGTAGACTCAGAGAGCTCACAGTAGAACAGTACAAGAAACGCGTCTCCATCGTGTTGGATGGATTCAGCTGATTTGGTTCAGGAATCTGACCAGAATGCCACATGGATGCCTTCCAAATGAAGTATTCTGGATTTGTCATACTTTCGTGAACTGATTCCAGATAAGATTCAGTTGGTGGTGTTGATGAATATAAATTAAGGCACATCATTCTTTGATCCCATCTGTCTTGGGTACACATGCTTTGTTACACTGTTGCTAATGTCCACATGTGACTTTAGTAAATAAGGTAATGTCTGGGTTGTCTCCTACCCCCTAGAGTTTTTGCCCTTTGTTCTTGTTACCTTTTGCTCTTGACACCTGTATGCCAGACCTGCCGTCTCATGGCCATTTTGTTTCAGTGAAAACTCTACAAAACCTTCCCATTTACATATAAATCCATACCACATCCTTTGTTTACAGCATCACCGTATAGGTAATGTCATGGTGGTTTTCTTGCTGATAATTAAATAATAATAACAATGCTACTCTTACAGTGAAGGTTGCAGGGTCTGCTGGAGCTTATCCCAGCTGTCATTGGGCAAGAGGAAGGGTACACCCTGGACAGGTCCCCAGTCTATCTTAGGGTTAACACAGAGAGACAGACGACCACTCACAATCACATGATGACCGGTCACCAGTTAACCTAATGAGCATGTCTGTGGATGGTGGGAGGAAGCTGGAGTAAACCCACGTAGAGAACATGCAAACTCCACACAGAAAGGCCCAGTTGGCCCATGGATTTGAACCCGCAACCTTCTTGCTGTGAGGCATCAGTGCTAACAATGCCGCTGTGCTGCCCCCTAATTGAGGATTTGGATCTGTTATTTTGTTACAAATCCAAGTTGTTTTAGCAAAACTTCAGTATAAAACATAGGATGCAGTAACAACCGTTCTGTTCTGTTCTCAGTTCAGACCATCCAACGGTGGAATCAGGCTTGAGGGTATCATTCCTGCCTGGTCTTGCTTGGAGATGACTGCTCGGAAGCTGTAGGTCTCTCATTAACTCATCCATCACACTAAATGAGACTATTCACCATTAGGGATGTATGGCCTCAAATAACCTGCAGCACCTTTTTACTTCAGGAACTTTTGTTTCTGTGGGCTTAATGGCAACAGTTCCACTATTACAAAACATTCAGCTCTTAGGTGAATGCATTATAACAGCCTATTTAAAAGTTACTTTACTTATTTTTAAGTGAATCCAGCAGGGGAATTTTCCTAGGTTTTTCCTTCCACAGTTGGGTTTGTGTCTGCCTCTGTGAACCAGCAGTGTGTTTTACACGAGTCTTCATCTGTCTTCTCTCGGTGTGTTTTTGTCTGGAGGCCTGAGCTTTCGTTCCATAGCCTCTAATTTTCAAGGGTCACCAAGGGGACTCGTGTTCTTACTCCCACACACCATTTGGCAACAAATAGATTTATCATCAATTTATCATGCAGATGAATGTGGTGAATTGTGGGTCAACTGTGTTTCTGCTGTGAGGCATCCATATCAGTGTCTGTGTTGACAGAGCTTTCAGTTTGGCTCACAAAAACTGCTTTTAAGTTGGATTGACAAGCAGGGAAACAGCTCACACTCCTTCGGTAAAAAAATACCCACAATACCCTTATCGGACTAGGAGAGAGAGAACAGCAGGTGGAGAGCAGGAGAGGGATAATTACAAAAAGAGTGACAGTTACTATTTTTATGCTCTGTGGGTGCTGCTGCAGCTAAGTTTAGCTCTGTGATATTGTGCCCTCCCTGAGGGTCTTGAGGTGCAGTCACCTTAGCTTGTGTTTACAGTCCGCTTCATGTAAGGATTAACAACAAAGGATTCGTCTCTGCTCAGTAAGTTGTCTGAGACACCAGGGAAAGGTTAAGAACATACACAGGCCTGTCTGAATCACCAAGGAAGAATGCTTATTGATTCTGTTGTGTTTGAATAGTGACAACGAAATTTTAAATTTGATTTATGAATGTGTTTTTACAGCTGTATTTACTGTTACCTCACAGCAAGAAGGTTCTGGCTTTGATTCCATGTGTGGAGTCTGCATGTTCTCCCTGTGTCTGCGTGGGTTCCAGGCCGCCTGCAGAGGGCAGTAAGCCACCCAGTAAAATCAACACTACACAAAAATCCCAAAGAAGAAGAAACAGGCAGATAGATTGTCTTTAAAGCACACACACACACACATACATATATCTTTCATCTCCTGTAACCACTTGTCCTGTTAAGGGTCGTGGGAGGCTGGAGCCTGTCCCAGCTGTCATGGGGCAAGGGGGCATGGGGTACACCAGGTCTGCAGTCTATCACAGGGCTAACACAGAGAGACAGACAACCATTCACACTCACATGAACACCTACGGCCAAATTAGAGTCACCAATTAACCCATTAACGAGCTTGTTTTTGGACAGAGAGAGGAACCCACGGGGAGAACATGCTGAACAGAAAGGCCCCAGTGGGACATGAACCCAGACTATAATAGATATTATATATAATATCTATTATAATATAATATAATATAATATAATATTATATTATATTATATTATATTATATTATATTATATTATATTATATTATATTGCAAGTAAGTTAAGTGACATCTCCCCCAGAAAGATATATGGTCAAGAATGGTTTAATTTCTCATAGAATTATAGGGGTTCCACTTTTCTTGCCGTCGCACAGGGACTCTCACTTTCTTTTCTTTTTCTATCTTTATCTATTCATATTCAACTGTCTTCCTTTCTTGTTCTCTCTTTATCTCATTTCCTCTGTGTCCCACCCAGAGGAAATCAGAAATGCAGGTGGTTCATGGGTGGTGACAGTTACTGTACGTGGTGATTTATGTCCTCTCCATGACTGGACTCTGACTCTCTTCCTATTTCCTCAGCCCAGCCCATCTTCACCTGTCTTCTTAATGCTGTTGACATCTCCACCATCTCAGGTCCTGTATTAGTGTTTTACATTTTATTTGTGTTTTGTTTTAATGCCTTTACAACCGTTGGCGCTCCACAGATAAATGCAGTGATGAATGAGCCTAATCTTATAATTCATATTTCATTCTGTCCGGGACACCTGGAGAGATGGTGCCAGATTATCGTATCAAGATACGTAAAATATTCTAGGAGATACATGCATCGTGGATGGAGTTTACCCTGCATCGCTCTCTCCTCACTGGTTAATACTACACCACTCAGTGTAAGGGAGCTCATAATTCAAGTCCACTACAGCAGCCAGTGAATACAAATAAGGAGTGCAGCAACGACCTGAATAATAACACCTGTGTGTGTATGTGTGTTAGGGAGATTGGAGTTTTATTGCTGGTAACATTTTAACCCTCACTTCCTGTACTCTAGCAGTTTCATTATAGAGCTACAGGAATGGAAAGAGCAGCAGGGACGGGCTGTGGTCAGTGGGCGAAACCACTACTGAAGGCACCACTAAAGTATATGAAGCATGTAAGCCTACTTTCGAAGCATAAGGCTAATGATATTCTGTACATTCTTTTTATTTTATTTGTATTTTTTCAAGTCCAATGGATATAACTCTACTGCTGCTGTTCACCAAATGTGTATTGATATGCAGCTGAAAATGACTTCACTATAGCTTTAGGAAGAAATTTTTAATAACTAACTAATAATAAATAAAGAATTGTTTGGAAGTTTCTATGTGTTTTTTTGGGCGGCACAGTGGAGAGGTGGTTAGCACTGATGCCTCACAGCAAGAAGGTCACCGGTTCGAATCCATGGCCTTTCTGTGTGGAGTTTGCATGTTCTCCCTGTGTCTGCGTGGGTTCTCTCCGGGTGCTCCGGCTTCCCACTGACCTGTCCAGGGTGTACCCCTGCCTCTCGCCCGATGACAGCTGGGATAGGCTCCAGCAGACCCCCGTGACCCCTAACAGGACTAAACGGGTATAGAAAATGACTGACTGACTATGTGTTGTTTCATATCATGCTTTTATTAAGTTCATTTACACAAAATAGTTTGCAGTGAAAAGAGGTCGCGGTCCATGCCGCAGTAATTGTAAGGCAGCTAGGAAGTATTCCAGGTTATGCAGGTACGCAAGTGGATGACAACGTTTCTACTTTGCAAGCACAGTGATCAGTATTTTTTTGTTCTCTTTGTGTTCTTATTTCTCATATTTGCCACAGCCAGTGACCCTGAGTCCCCCCGAACCTTTTTTTTCCCAAGTAAACCCAACGTGCGCACTGAAATAAACACCCCGGTAACCGCACCGTGGCACTGGTAGACTTCAAACCCAGTCGGGCATGAAGTGGAAACCATGTAGCTCGTCACAGTCCAGTGGCCTGAATGCTCACCTGATACTGATGTTGAGTTTATGACAAAGGCAGTACAGTACAGCCATCCCTTTTCATTCTCCATCTCTCTCTGCTGCTCTCTTCACCTCCTTCCTCCCATGTGCAGCAAACAGGAGGGTGAGCATAGGACATGAGATGAGCTAATACACACCATGTGGTCAAAGTATTACATTTTCCAATCAGCCCGTGTGTATTAGCGTCAGTATTTGGGCTTGGTCAGCCCACTGGGAGCCATCTTTTACATCTTTCAGCGCCTTTATGTAAGGTATCAATGCGAACTGGCCATGTGTAACTACAGTAAACAACCTCATTAGCTGATCTGCTGTTTTTGCAGTCTCATACTTGCAGTCCAAACAGAATTGGAGCTGATAGAGCACTCTCTAGTGGGGCAACTGTATGAACAACAGTATGGGTGAGGTGTAGGGTATCTCTGTCTGCTCAGATACAGATACGTTCCATTTTTGTCATTGTTGATTGGTTATTTTGTACGGGATTGAAGTGAGTTTTATTTTCTTCGCACCAGTGTCTGAACATGGTTGGCCACTTAGAGGTAGGATCAATCTCATTAGTTTGGATTTAAATAGGTGATCCTGTCAAAACTGTTTTTGTGAATTTAATGAGAGTATTCAAAAAATTAGGATAAAAAGGCCTGATAATACTGCTCTGTTTGATTTATTTTGGCTTCACACATTATTTAATGCAAGAAGTGTGCTACTAATTGGAAGTGTGGGGGCTCCCGAAAAGATGCAATTTCAAGACAAAATATGTCGTTTTCCATTTTGACCTGCACTGTGAACTAAATGACCCTCAAGTTCAATGAAGTGTAAGGGTTTTAAATGAAAGGTTTTGTATGTTTCTACAGAAGAAAAAAGGAAAACCTCAAAAAAAATATGTAGTTTATCAGTGCCAATAGTAAGTCAGTACTGTGTTTTATTCATTAATCATTTAATGATTACTGTATCATCAGAATATTTGCAGTTTAAATTTCTGTATAAAAGGGAACTTCTCTGTTCAGTCTGGAATTCACAAGATAAAAATCAGTGAAAGTGAATTGCATGTCAAATCATTATTATTACATTTATTTTAAATGCGGCTTTTGCTAATGAATCGTGTGTTTTTTGGCCTTTGACATTTTAACAAGCTGGTATTGTTGGTTGTTGGAACTCTCATTGTTCCTCTGGAGTTTATTTGACCTGCTAACAAGTCCAATAATCTGGCACTGGTGATTTATGTTATTGTCTTTAGAGTTACACAGAGCAGACTATAACAACTGTTGATTGCCCCTAAAAAGGAACTCCAGTTGAATTAAAACTGCTGAACGCAAGCATCCAGCTGTCTGGTGTGGAAGATTTGTGCTTGGACTGTATTTATTGAGTTTTGGGAATCTGCATTAGCATGAAGTTAGCATATGTTGCTTACCTCCTTTGTGATTCGCTATGTGTTGCTGCTCGTGCGGTGGAATTGTGTTGTCTGTGATGAATCAAAGGCATGTGAAGCCCCTCTCTCCCCTCTGCCCTCTCCTCCAGGACCAGATGGTGTCTCTTTAGGCCTTCTAATGAATATTGATATGAGGGGTCTTAGTTAACAACAGGGGGGTGCACAGGCTGGGCCAGAGAACCCCAAAACTGGCACATGGTAAAGGTCTGTGCTGAGGGGATTGGATGTAGAACAGATTTATATTTGGAAAAAAGTGTTTGGAACTTAAAGGGCCACGTTACTGTGAAAGAAAAAATCTAATGCACATAAGCTCCTGATGTCGTATATAGGTGAACTCTTACAAACACTAATAGGGATTAGGAGTTTATGAGTATGAATAGTGATGTCATCCAGAGGATACGTCAAGATTGGATGGGAGGTGACACAATAAAATGCGACATGGTGTAATAGAGTAAGTGTAAAATTAAGAGTGGTGAGGTGATGGAACAGGCAGCTTTGTCCCTAAAACAGTTGGAGAGGCCTTGCTCTCTTCAAGGTCCTTTGGACTTCATGAGATCCTTAAGATACATTTATCATATTCAAATGTATTTTTATTGCAGTAACTCCCCCCCCCCCCCCCCCCCCTCCCCTTCCCCTTCCCCGCCTTTGTATTGTTGTATTATTGTATTGTTTGTCTTTTGATATGATGGTGAAAAAACAATAAATTAAAAAAAAAAAAAAAAAAGAGTGGTTAGGTGATGGTAGAGGGAAAATAAACGTGAGGGTCAGAATGTAAGGTGAGGAGATGGACAGGTTAAGCTACTGGCAAAGTTAATCCTCTGGCACGGCTCCCATGTCTAAAGCTGCTCTCCTGAACGCCTTTGCTTATTGGCCTCATCTCGAGGCTGAACCACTACCAGGCTGGTCAGTTTGATCCAACACACTGGGGTGGAGATTTCTTCAAGTGGAGAAGCTCCCCCTGTTTGCATTTCTCCAGTGCCAGGAGTTTTGTGTTTTATTTGTGGAGGGCTGTTGGGTGAATGGCTGAAGGTAATTGTGTTACTACCCTTCAGCTGGCCCGGGCCAGCTGTTGGCCCCTGCTGTGCCACTTTATTGGAATAAACATCCATTCAGAGGACAAATGGGGCTTTTTTGTCGTGTCTAATCCAAGGCCATAGCACTGGTTGTTTGTCTGGCACAGAATCAGTGTTTTGTTTTTTATATATTTTTTTTTTTGTCATGGCTGTGTTGTATTTCATACCCTCTGCAGTTTGTCAGGAAACATTAGCAGGCGTCCGAGAACTCATCCACAGATGATGAAGCGAAGCCACTTTGCTATTTATAACTCACACTAGACCTTTGTGAGCTTCAGGGCTGAGGGGCAGAGAGGCAGAGACGGAGAGAGACGTGAAGGAGGACAGGTCGGTGGAGATAGAGGGGTATGAAGGAGGGCAATGGAGAAAGAGATGCAGTGATACAGAAGAGGGTGAAACATACAGTGCATTAACGCGGTGGCTTAACTTTTCACTGTGAGGACACAACCTTCACTGTCAAATGCAGCCCCCATAGCCACTTTATAATGAGACACAGCGTCAGACGGATGCATAATGCTGGAGGCTTCAATTGGCAAAGAGACAAATAGAGACAAAGACAAACAGAACTTCACAAATATGTCAAAGAATATAAGGTACTGTTATCTTTATGCACATCGGCCTATATAAACACATTTACTAAACCTGGAGAGACATTCAAATGTTTTTCAATTAAAATGAGAATGTTCATAGAATCTTTTCAAAGTCATTCAATTTTATATTTAAATTTTCATGCTATTAGGTATTTACGGACTAAGGTGGTATTTGACACTAAGATTAAGTGTAAATCCAATAAGAGTTGGCCAAAGGGTTAAAGTCAAAGGACAGACCATTGCCGTTAACTACACCATGTTTATTTTTATCTACATCTTTCCTAATCATCACATATCCAGGCTCAAACTAATCAATATCAGAAGGGTTTAACTGGATGCTCTGAGCATACAGCCTCACACGTGTCTGTCTATATTGAGGGAAGTGGGGGTGGTTGCCTCCTGAAAGCCAAACTTTGACAGCCGTTTTGCTGGTGGGGGGTTCATTATTTGACAATAGAGAGGGAATAGCAATGGAGAGAGCCAGTATGAGCAAAATAGACGAATGTGAGAGAGAGAGAGAGAGAGAGAGAGAGAGAGAGAGAGAGAGAGAGAGAGAGAGAGAGAGAGAGAGAGAGGGAGATCAGAGGGGGAAGGGAGGAGGGTATCAGACTCAGGGATAAGGCAGCTGGGACAGGCTGCTTTGGCTGGAAGCAGATCTTATTGTGCACTTGTCCTTCCCAAGTCACTCTGGCACTCTGCAGAGGTATCAGGGCTAACTGACAGACAAACTGCTGTCAAGCTTTTTATTCCTTTTTGTAAATCCTCAGAGGCAAATCAAACTGTTTTTTTGTTTTCACTACTGACAGAAAGAGGACTCGTTGGGCACTGCTTTGCTTCACTAAAATACTCTGACTCTAGCATCTGCTATGGTGATGGAGTAGGTATGGTGGTCTACTTGAGGAAGAGCATCCACTCTCTGCTGTCTGTCTTCAAGAAGAAGGGTGAGTGCTGACTCACATGGAGGCACCTAACAGGCAGAAGCTTTGACTTTAGGCAGCTGGTTTACGTAGCAGTGATACTTTGTTTAAATGGGCATTCTCCAGTACTTAATATACCCTACAAGTTTCTGTTGCACTGTTGATGCTACAAGTTGATGGACAGGTAACATGTTGTGCTTCAGTGAAGATCGTTCTCTCTGCCTCACAAACACCGCGGCACGCAAGAATTAGCGTTGAAGGCAATGTGGGGGTCCCCTCTAATGAGATAAAGGGCTTTACTAGATTTCTTGGCGATCGTCTTAATCAGCCAAAATCCCACAACCTTCTGCAGGGCTTCTGGCAGAATCTCAGGCAGTGCTACTTTACCAGTTAATCACAGATGGTGGCTATAGCATCTTATACCACCTGCCTAATATTTTTAGGTCTTCCTTGTGCCTCCAAAACTGTTTTGACTTGGGAAATGAGAATGGACATGGGTCTTGGGTATGAGGGTGTCCTGTGGTATCTGGCAACAGAATGTTGTCATTGCAGGCCTTTGGGTCCTATGAGTTGAGGGAAGGGGCCTTTGTGGATCACCCCACAGATACTTGATCAGTTTGGGATCTAGTGAATCTGGAGGCCAGGTCAACACCTTGTGCTGTTCTTCATGTTTTCTGAGTTGTTCCTAAACTGTTTTTGTGTGTGTCTATGTCAGTCTGCATCCTGCTGGGGATGGCTGCTGCCATCAAGGAGTGTCATTGCTATGGGGTGGGGGTGCCTGGTCTGGTCTAGGTGGGTGCTACATGTCTAAGTAACATCCACATGAATGCCAGGTCCAAAGTTTTCCAGCAGAACATTGTATTGTCACAAGATGGCCAGTGTTATTTACTTCTCCTGTCAGTGGTTTTAATATTGTGGCTGAGTGCATGTGAGTAATGTGTGATGTTGAGTGGAGGTTCTTGGACTTCCCCTCTGTTTCTTGGATTGTGTCAGGCAGGCAGGTTTAACCGAGGTTTCCCACAGTGACACACAGAAGAAGACATTGTGTCTGGGCTGCCTCACCCGTGTGAATGTGGAAGGATAAGGGTGGGAGTGTCTGTTGCCTCACACACACACACACACACACACACACACCCACACACATACAGTATGTACAGTCACACATGAATATTCTTACCTAACCAGATGAGACTGAGGGCCAGTGTTGAAGGTGACAAAGGAGGGAACACAGAAACCTCACTGACCTTTTCTGGGCTAAGCTTTTAGCTAAATTACGTGACTGATTTCCCATAGAGTAGAGACAGGCTCCCTACACTAGACCCATTACACTCCTTTGTCTTGATTAATGTATATAAATGGCTTCCTAAAGATTGGCTTTTGGTTTTGCCTAAATCCATGGCATACCATTAATGCATTTATCAAATTCAGAAAATTATTATCTGTTACTTCATTTTAGCTTGCTATCATTCTTTTATAAAGACATAAAAGCAGCCACAAAGTAAAGTCCAAAATAAACACATCATTGGTTTGATCTGCTAACTCTGGGTGCATTGGCTGCTTTCCAAATAGAATTTATTGTTATTTTCCAGTATTTAAAGTTTTCCCCATACATCTATTATCTATAGATGAGTGGGTCCCACAGCAGGGAGACCAGCTGGATCTTTACATGCGGACAGTCTCTAGTTCTCTAGGGACATTAGAGATTAGTCAAGACATAGTTTACTACTGAGGGCCTGGCCAGGCTGGGACATATGCCGACCAAACTTGCCGATCAAGCTGAGTGGATCTGATGAGTGTGCTGCGTCAAAGGTGAACCGATAAACTCATACTCACACAGGTGCAGAGGATTCGCTGTAAAGCTGATAAGTATTTTGGCAAATAGACAGCTGTTGAGTGTTAGAGGTACCAATGGCAAGACATCACGGAACAAACTATGGTTTAAATGTCTCGTGAATAAAACAGAAGCTGATTTTCATTTTGGTCAAAAGGCCAAATCAGCGTATAGCAGGAACAAGGTTTCCATTTTTCATCTCTTCTTTCTGCAGCTGGTCCAAAGGGGAGCGAAGAGCAGAAGAGGTTGACGGTCCACTATACGGCCTCACAGCACTATCAGGAGAATGTCTTCATTGAGGGCAGCAGGCCACAGTACCTGGAGGATCTGCACACAGAAGCTCAGGAGGGCCTCAAGATACTACAGCAGGAAGGTAAGACACATCCAGTGAGTCTTTGCTATAAATGTGAAAATAAAAGCTTATAGTTTATGATGATAGAGTGTGTACCTACACACAAATAGTAATAGGTTTTATGTTTTTAAATGTTAGCGGATTCAAATTATATCCTTGTTTTTGTCAGAACACAAGAATGGAGTGAACTTCACTGACGATGAAAGCATTGCTGTAAGTCCAAAAGCTATGTGGATCATTTTTCATCCACTTCCTACACACAAAGAATACCACCAAACTAAACACTGGTGTGTGTGTGTGTGTGTGTGCGTGTGTGTGTGTGTGCGTGTGTGTGTAACCCCTGCAGTCCACGGACACTCTCTGTCCGCAACAGGATATCAGCTCCAAGGACGGAGGTGTCTCTCCTGAGTCAAGATCCACCTTTGGGAATACTGATCCCACAGTAACTTCTGATGTGCTGACTAGGCCTGCGTTTACCCGTCAAGGTAAGCAGCTATGTGTGTGTGTGGGTGGGTGCGTGTGTGCGTGTATATCCATGCTTGGAATAGAACCATCCATATCTTGTTCATCTTAGAGAAATAGGAGCTCATCATAACTGTTGCAAAAACTGTTTTAGCTTAGTTCCTATATACAGCAAGTCATAGATGGGTACTGATTTAGCATGCACGTCTCATTCTCAGCTACTTGGTGCCTCTGCAGTTACGTTGTGAAATCAAAGGAAGATGACACACACTCATAACACACACACTCATTGGCACAGCTGAAGCTGTATCTGAAGACAAGGCAGCCTCTGCATATCACAGCTGGAAGGCAAAGCATGTCAGTCTGTGTCTGTGTGTGTCATTAGTATTCTGTTCATTTCGCCCCCCCCCCCCCCCCATATGCATTATTACGTTTTAGTCCATTGCTGTGCTTTGCTCATAGTATTCCACTAATTTGTTCACCTGTGCTCAATACAAATGTCAGCCATCCCAGCAATGTGGTTTTAAGTTTGGTCAGTCTAATACTTTGGTCCAGACTCATATCTCTCAACAACAGTTGATCATTTTTGAAACCAGTGGGTCCCCATAAAATTGTGTTCAGTCACTCTTTAATCCAACTGACTTTAGTGAAGCACTAGCTTTTCCTGGAGTACAACCATGTAGTTTATGTAATTAAGTATCTTGACATATCCATGTTTAGACAGCTTTCTTTTAAATGTAATGCACACACTGTTTGACCCTAAAGAACAATACCTCTCCTGACTTACCATCTAGCTCCATTATTTAGTCAACTTTTTATTTTGTCGAATACAATTCATGACCACATAGCTGTAAAACCGATGGCATTTCCATTTGCTTTAGTTGTGTTTGGTGCTAAATTGGCAAATGGTTTTATGCTAACTGGCTAAACTAATGTGGTGAAAATGATAAACATTCCTGTCATACATCAAGGTGCAAGCTTTATTATTCTAAGCACATTAGCATGCTGATATGAAGATTAAGCTCAAGTACATCCTCAGATAGCTGTGGATGTGCAAAAAATTAATAAATTACCACAAATTAACACCTTCCAATCTCTTAGGTTCTACATTCAAGCCTCTGAACCCGGTTAAAAGATTAGAGAAATGCAGGAAGCGGAGCAGAAGGACCACCATCATGGGTATTCCCAACCAGGTGCAGAAAGAGCTTGGTGCGTTCATAGCTTCATCTCTTGCTGACAAGAAAACATAATGACATAAAGCCTTGATGGCAACACATTACTTACAGTGATTCATCTTTGTTACAGCTTTGCATAGAATCTCCACCTTTCAGCCACTTGTGCCTAACCACCTCCCGAATCTCGACAGTAACAGCAAATTAGGGGTTGTTATCATTCCCACAGTTGATGGAGGGACTCCAATAGCGAATAAGGAGGGAGCAAGAGTGCACCTTTCAGAGCTGGAGGTAAAGGGTTCTCCTGAATTATTGGATTGATTCTGTTTTGTTGTAACGTACATTACAGGCTGTGCATGTGTTTTCATCACTTGAGAATTGTTTTCTCTTCACTCCTAAGCAGGCCTTCAGAGATGAACATCTTGTGAGGAAGCACCTCCAGGAAATTTACCAAGACGAGCAGTCCTTCAGCAACTTTGGTTCCCATCTCTGTCATAAAACCACCCTGAGACCCAAGTCTCTTGCAGTACCTGGCATCACCACTTCCTCCTCATTTTCTCCTTCAGTGTTTAATTTCCTCCAGGAGCCACAGGTAAGAATGACAATGAAAAGCAGGACAAGGATATGGATGAATTTTAAGGTACTTTATATAAGTCTTTAAGACCAGATTGTACTTGACCATTTGTGACATTTAAATATATTTTCTTCCAGGGCCCAGTGATGTCCATATCTCCTCAGGCGACTTACTTATCCACAATCATCCCTAATGCTGTCTTGCCCGCCTCAGTTGAAGTTATTGAGATTGACCGCAGCAACAGTCGGAGTCGTGGCAGTGCCAACCATGGCAGCAGTATTCTCACCGTAAGCAAAAGCAGCCTGACGTCTGGGGAATCATCAGCCAGCCCTTTTTTGTCAAGAAGATCTGATGGTGGCAGTTCCCAGAGCAGCAATTCCCACAACAACTGCTTATTGATGCCCACATCAGCTTCAGGATCAAACTGGAGTGAGTTGCAGTCTTCAAAAATTATTATTTCAGACTCCTCCCCAGTCTCCTCCAAGGATAGCACACGCAGCGGTAACTCACAGAGAGTGGGTTTTAATGTGCAGGAAAACCAGGTAGATCAGACTGGTGGGGACGCAGACCATGTCAGTCTCCGAAGCTCAGTAATTAGCAGCCCCAGCAGTAAAAGTGAAAATCTTGTTACAGGACAAGGGTCTGATTCCAGTGCATTAGGATCAATGGATGCTGGGGAACATGGAAAGAATCAATGCAACAAGCGTAGCCTTTCAGTCATGAAGACAAAACAACCCCCAGCACCTCCACGGAGGACAAACTCCCTTCATGGAAATAAAATCAGGGTTAACTCCAGGGTCATAATGGATAACAAAGACCTTGACAAATTGTCTTCAGGGGAAGTCACACTTGCCACTGAAAATGTTGTAACAGAGAATGGCAAAAATATTTCTAAGGCTCAAACACCTGCATCACATTCAGTGTCCATCTCTCAAGATTCCTTCTCCAATTCTCTGAGCCCTGCTTCTCATGAGGCTGCAAGAGTGACAGAGCCACCACCAGAAGCAAGCACTTCATCCCCACAGAAAACTTCAGAAGGGGAGAAATTTGAACGGACCATGTCCCCTTCAAGTGGCTACTCTAGTCAGAGTGGCACTCCAACGCTTTCCCCAAAAGGGATCTCCCCAACCTCCCCAGAAAAACTGAAGAAGAAACCGGTAAAACCAGAGAGGTCGGTGTCTCGGACCTCATCTTCAGCAGCTTCTCCTTCATCCTCACTTACCTCTTTATCATCTGGTACATCTGAGCTTGCCAATCCAGACATTTCCCTGCCTCTACAGGGACCTCCACCCACAGTTGCTACAAAAGTAATACCAAATAGCAATCCCTTATTTAGACAGGAAGTCAAAGAGCTGCTGAACATACCACCACCCCCAAAAGTCAAAGCACCATGTCCTCCTCCTCCAGAGACATGGGCCCATAACAGATGCACTTTTGAGCTCCTGTGTGGACCTCGCACTATCAGCAAAGTCATTCAGAAACCAGCACAGATACAGGAAAGCTCTGGTCACCTGGCAGAAATCCAGATTGAAAGCAGAAAAGAGATACAGGTTACAGAGGAACACCAGACAACTGAAGGGAATTCTGTCTCCAAATTATCAGAAAATGAAGCAATTACTGAGGCATTAAGAGTAATGCATCCAGAAGCTGTTCACATGCCACAGGAGGTCAGCGAATGTCCAGTTACACAAGAAATGAAGGCTTCAACCCAGCACAAAGCAAATGAAAGTGTAGGGGTTCAGACACAAGAGCAAAGTAGTAGCTCTGTATTGAAGGACCCAGAGAGTGAAGCAACAACTCCAAAGAAAGATCCACCTCCTGTCATGAAGAAACCTACAACAGTACTGCACAAAGAAGATACTGTGTTGACAGAGCAGTCATTAGGGGCACAGCAAAGGGAAATAAGCAGCGGTGCCGCAACAGATGATCATTTACCTGTTGAGAACCCTGTAGCTTCTCAGGTCGGTGTAACAATTTTAGTGGATAATAGTGAGAATGAGATGGATAAAAGCGAAGTTCTATCAATGCAAACACTTACAATGGATGTCCCCAAAATGAATAAGGTCTCTCCACCACCTACCCCTCCCCCAGCATACCAACCGACACCTCCTCTATCAAGGAAATCCCCTCCCTCGTCAGTTTCTATGCCACCAAAAGAATTACACAGGGTACAGGAGGAAATACATGTTGTGGAGTCTTCCTGGCCACCTCCTCCACCTCCTTTGGATGGGGACTCAGTTTTTGATGGAGGGGATGAGGTAGACTTTCCTCCACCTCCTCCACCTTTCATTGCAAACAGTGTGCCAGATGTGGACCTCCCTCATGGGAGTGCTGTGGAAAATCCAGATTTACCCCCACCTATTTCCCAACCAGTTACAACTGACAACATAACAGTAGCTGCTCTTTCAAAAGCTAATACTGAAGATGAGATTTCTTGCCAACTAGTGCAGAATAACCCATCTGTTTCAGACAATGGCTCAACTCCAGAATCACCTCCTTTACTGCCTATTACAAGTGCAGAGAGCACAGTGTCAACCATGACTGGAGTTGCTCCTAGCAGTTTCGTGAAGCGAAGCTCTCTGAAAACTGACGATCAGTCTCTTTCTGTAGCTCCAGTCAGTGCTCAAACTTCCACTCAGACTACTCTTCCAGCAGCACCCCCTCTGCCACCTGAGAATGTAGGCCATGGGGTTAATTTCAGAAGGCAACCCAGTGTAGCTGGTCGAGATGCCAGGAACAAGGAGCTCCTCTCACGCCACAAAAGTGCACCCATTCCTAAAGAGGATGCCAACATACCCCTTGTCACCCCTTCCCTGCTTCAGATGGTTCGCCTCAGATCAGTCAACATGACTGAAGATCAGGTGAAAGATCCGTCTGAGGACAAGTCCACAAATGACGGCGCTCCAGTTCAGGAGAATGGTCCTGTCTCAACCCAAGGACCTCAAAGCATTCCTCAAAAGCCTATCCGCAAGTCTTTGTCACTGAAATCTCCTCCTCAGACAGTAAAAACAACCTCTGCGACATTGACCCCCCCATCACTGCGCTTACAGGAAGCCATACGCATGAAAACTGCAGCCATGTCTTTAAGAGATGGTCTTCCCTCCAGACTGGGTGTAATACCACCCATGTACAGCTACGTCAGTGAACCAGGAGCTCTGTCTCTGAAATCTCCTGAAGGATGTAACATGTACAAGTCCCCAGCCTCTACCGCCAGCTTTATCTTCTCCAAGAGCACAAAAAAGGTTGTCATTGAGACTGTGGCCACCACCTCCCCAGAGGCACAGGCATGTCTAAAGCAAAACTTAGCAGCCGAACTCATGAAAGTTTCCGACCAATCAAAGGCGGCTGCTCTCACAAATGGTGGGTTGAAGTGTGATAAAGTTCCTCCACCAGTAGCGAAGAAGCCAGCCCCAGGCAGCGTCAGTCCTTCCCAGAACTTTTCCAGTTGTGCGGATAAGATGGAGAACAATGGAAATGGGACGATAGAGGCACAATACATGAGTGGGATAATGCCTCCTCAAACTACAAGTAAGTGCACAACTAACTATCTGTTATGATTAGTGTTTTGAGTGTATTTCTACTGACCTTGTGATGTCAGTCACAATGTCAGTGTTAGCATAAATCAGTAACTCACACTGCTTCTCTGCATCTGGTCATGAAAAAGCAGAATGCAAATTCTTGCATTACCATTATTTTAAACAGCAAAGCAGTTTGATATTGGCTTACAAAGCATGTTTTCTGCTCTCCATACCAACAAAAAGAATTTGCACCCACAAGCAATCTTCTGCAAAAACCACAAAATAAACACTGCTAGCTGGTTTTCCAGTTAAATGTGTAAGCATGTGCTTTAATCAGCCTTAACCTGAAGCTCATGATCATGTCTCAGTAACTCAATTGAATCAGGATAGAGAACTCATTACGTGTGTTCCTGTAACTGTATTATGGTGATGCCATAATGTCTAACCTCCTCTTGTCTTTCCCTTCCAGCTATAAAAGTGACAGCGGACACAATCGAAACACTGTTTTGAAAGAGCTCTGCTGCAAATTAACTGAGAAGCAGACTCGTGTCTGGGGAACAAGACCACAAGAGAGTAAAAGGACAACTCACAGTGAGGACTGACATAACCGAAAAATTAAGCTCAACTATCTGAGTGTTGTTATGTGTTACGTCTTCTTCAAAAGCCTTAGCCTGCAATGGCCTTCCTACATATTTATGCAAATAATATGTTGCTCCCAGTTTCTTATGATAGCTTTATTGTGGAGTATTTTTCTAAGGTATAGTTTATCTCCTGTTTAAGGCACCTCAGGGTGAAAAGGTGTACGTTGGCTGAACTGAAACTATTTGGCTTGTGTGAGATCGCCTCCCAGAGGATGAATAAGAAAGTTGCAACTGCAGCTCAGCGAAAAGGATGTGTCCGGCAAAGCATTTCTGTACAGTTGTACTGTCTTTTTTTTTTTTTTCTCTGATGTAACATAATGCAGAAGTCATGGTGATTCATACAACTGTCAGAAAACCCTGACAAAAGCATACATGTTTCTTTCTTAGACATCTGAGTGAAGAAATTCTGAAGCTTAGTTTCAGTCGTTTTTCACTGTGTGGAGTAGTAGTTGAGAAAAAGGGATGCTGCACACTCACAAGAAATTACATGTATTGTCAGTTAGGACAGAGGCACTTTGGTAAAGATAATGATAAATCATTATTATTATTATTATTATTATTTTTACTTTCTACACAGTTCTTGGGTAGATTAAAGGTCAGCCCAACACATCCTGAAAAATCCTGTGGGAAAACAGTTACGCAAATGATTTATTTATGTGTGGTTGTTTCCACTGGTAGCACTGTCAGTCACCTTTCCTACCAAATATGAAATATTTAAAAATCTGTTTCAACTGAAAACCACTTATAGGGCGCCTGATGTGGATGATTGATACACTGGAGCAGACTTTAGTGTGAGGTCAATATTTTTAATAGATTGTCTATCTAAAGCTTCAGCCCAAGCCTTTATAGAGGAAAATCTAGTTCATCCCTCTTTGCACAAAACCCTTTCCCCCAGCAGAATCATAGGTGGATGAATTATATGTACTCTTTGCAATGGGTCAAAAATCTACATTTTGGCGATTATAAAGAATTATGTACAGCTTTTACATTAAATAAATAAAATGTATGTGTATTAAATGCTTTTGTACTTTGAAGATGTGACCGGATTTCCCATTCAACACAAAAACATTTCATTCCTGCAGACCACAGAATTCAGCATTTATTTCATATTAGAGATGATGCATTATTGGATTATGACAGTTTCTCTGTTTATCTTATAGTACAAGGCATAGAGATCTATGCTCTAGAGTCTAGAGCATAGAGACAACTGGCATTTGAAACCCATGAAACCATTCTTATTCACCATGTATTACACACTGGGCCCTACCCTGACATTTACCATGAACGGAAACGACAATATTGGTTTAAGCTGGAAAAGTACTACAATATTAGGCTCTTTTGGACCACACCACTCTGGCTCGCTCTGAAGACATGCAACTACAGAGAGATCCCCAGAGAACTATACAACTTTAAGTCATTTCACTATTTCAGTAATTTTTTGTTCATGTTCTGCATTCGCACCACGTATTAGAATCCTGAATTGATACAAATGCTGGACGGGGACGTCACTTAATTCCGCACAACATGCTTCAATGAGGTGTATAACCTCTAAAGCCAGGACTTCACTGCTGGTCTCTTCTGTTACACCGTTGTTATTTTCTTCAAGGCAGCTGATAGTTCTGCATTCATGTGTCTGATCAATCAACACTTCACAAAATGTTCCTCGTATATTCGAACTGTGAAAACACACGGTCCTAAGAACTATGATCACTCTTAGTTCCTCGACTGGAGACACACAAAAAACAGGGTTATGGCCATCAAGATTTAGGAACAATGACAAGTTTCCGTGGTCCAAAAGTGCCTACTGCATCCTTTTGGTAACCTGAGATATTCTTTATTAGCAACTTCCTTGAATGAGCAATTAATACCACAGTCCTTCAAGTGAATTGTGCAGAATTTGCACGATTCAAAAGATCACCAACACCACAGAACTCAAAGAAGAGGGGGAGATAATTAATCACAGGTTTTTTTGGATATTAAAAACTTGAAGTCAAAGCACAGTATTTTTCTAAGCCATCCTGTAACATCTGAGAGTCCCAGCATTCTCCACGAAACATCCAGATGAAATCTGATGTTGCTGCCATGGTGATTTTTTGATGAAAATATTCTTGATGTTGTGGCGTGTAGGAGCAGCTTCAGTGGTGGATGTAATGAGTGACTGTATTTAGCTGATGTTTCCTCCTTTGAGTGTCTTACATGTGATCTGTCCAAGTTTGGTCATCAGTGTGTTGTCTTTCCACTGAGCTACACACTCATCTGATATCTTCAGGTCCACCTAAAATAAAAACATTATCCCATATTTTAAAAGTTCAGATTTTACAGTAAAGCCACACTTACAGATCTGGCTGACACATACCTGTAGTTTCTCCCAGACCTTCTTTTTCGGGTTAAGTTTATCATCTGGCTTGCCTTCGTATCCTTCCACAAAGACACGTTCCCCTGGTGATGAACCCTCTGGAGGGTCCAGAGGCTCCACCCTCCTGGGCTCCCCTTCACTGGAAAACAACCAGAGTGCAGAAGAGTATAAAATAATGCTGAGAGATAATGTTACATTTGTCTCTCAGGAAAACAAATGCAAGACTGTATATCGGAGATGGACACAGTGAGCTCAAGGTTGTCATTTGGTGGACAGCATCTTACATTTTTTGGAAGCCAGGAGTAAACATACTTGGACAAGAGCAAGGTGCAAGAGATGAGCAAGGGGTGGATTTGACTGATAACATGAGGACAGCTTGTCAATCACTTCAGGTCTGACATGAAAATCAACCTAAGCATATCCTTAAACATATCTATATTTGAAGATTAATAATATATTCAATGATTAAATTATTTTCAAAAGAACCACTGATCAGAAGAAGTAAATTTAGCTTAATCATGATAAAATTCATAGATCTTTGAGTGGAGCCAGCACCTAGTGACCATCAGTACTATTACAGTTCATGTTCACATTAGCTCCACTCTTGGCTGCATCCATCTTTTATATACAATATATGGTAAAAATGGAAATGACTCCTACACAGAGGCACACAGCAGCATGGCCTGAGACTCGATCCCTCTCATCTTCTGGGGTTTCAGATTGCACAGCACCAACACCAGTCTGTCTTGCAGGTCCTCCTGTGAAATGTAGGCCACCAGCCCACTCACAACAGTCCTTGGCTCCGGCTCGCCCACGTCGATCTTCTCCAGGTAGAGAGAGTCAGCGTCTGGATGCTGCGTGAGAAAGAGAGCAGTGATACGGCTGCATCAACTCCACTCCATGATGTGAAAAATAAAATTCAGATCATTTGTTAATCAGCCGATCAGTAGAAAAATCTTTTACCTTCTCCACACTGATGATTTTCCCCACCCTAATGTCCAGCCTGGAGGGGACCAGCTCATCATTCTCTCCGCCTCCTCCTCCACCACCCCCTGCCTTAGCACCTTTTCCTGCTTCTGGTAACACACAAGAAAAATAATGTCTCAGCAGGATAACGTATACCATGATCACAACTACTGATGCGGGCAAACACTGACTCGTCTTAGAGGGATCTGGATAGGCAGAGTTGGTAAGTTTGCGGAGCTCGGGAGACTGAAACGTTTTCCTGATTGGCTCCAGCAGCTCGTTTAGAGCACTTTCCACAGAGGCCTTAAGGTCTCCAGGGTGGATCGACTAAAAAGGAAGAGATTAAAAATAATTACACCAGAGTCTGCAGAGAAAATTGAGAAATTTAGCAATTTATAATCTAGTAAGGCTGTACTTCACCTCCTCAGCAAAGTCCTTTTCCACTTCTTCAAAGATGGTATAAACTTTGTCTCCACCCCACTTGGGGTCTCTTTTGATGCTGAACTCTAAAAAACAATGATCCCTGTTATCAACTTGTATTACAAGTGCAGGAAAAGAGAACTCAAAGCAACGGCAGGTGATTTAAGAGGCAGTTTGTACCTCCTCGTAGAGGGAAGAGGACATATTTGACAAAAGAGAGAACTCCATTGTTCTGGATGTTCCCCGGTTCGCAGAAAGCCTTCTTTAGCTTCTTCTTTACATCCTCTTTGGAGTCCAGTAGATCAATCTTTGACTCCTGTAGCCAGAAACATAAACATATAGTTATGACGGGAGTTTAAGAAAGGTGTCTGCACAAATCTGAAAACATTTCTGTGGGCTTACTTCTTCTGAGGAGCTCATCTTAGCTCCCGTCAGTCCTGGTACCATCGGGTTCATCAGATGGGCACGTTTAGCATAGCCAAGAGAAGGCAGGTACTACAAAAAAAAGAAAAGCAACAGTTCAGTTTAGAGTTTATGGATCTTACTGAAAACAGATCTTATGCTATGGATGGACAAATATGAACCAGGCCGTGGTTTATCTGAGCTGCTAAAAAGTTCATCTCAGCATTTCCATTCCCATTTTATTTGTACTTAATGTAGCTAGTGAGTTGCACAAGCTTTGAGACAGTGGAAACCCCCCGTAAATGTTACCTTCTCTGCCAGAGTGAAAATCTTCCTCTGGTCAACGCCTCCAAACTGGGCATCCACCTTCAGGTACTCCTCATCCAGAGCCTGAGGACAGATACATTTGAGTAATTTGATAATCAATTCTAACTGGCTAGGTAAGGATAGGTGTGATGATTCCAGCTGCTCCTACACCACTGGGAACAGTGTTTTTACCTGCAGGCCAGGGTACAGCAGACCGCTCAGCAGAGGATGCTCCACCTGTTTGACGACCTCAGCTCCAGCCTTCTTGGCGTCGTGCTCCGTCACCATGGAGGACAGGCGGTACACATCCAGAGTGTACTCTCTGGCCAAAATGGAAAGACAAGCAAGCATACGCTTTCAAAATAAGATGTGACTGCAAGGCTGTTTTCTGAGAATGTGATATTACAAAGGTGCACGTTAAGGCAATCTGTGGGAACACAACTGACCTGCTGAGTTGGAAGTCAGTCCCTTTGATGAACTTGAGTTTTTGCAGAGGCACACCAATGCTCTCCAGCATGGCCTTGATGACCTGCTCGTAGTACTTTACCCTGAGCTCCAGCAGCTCCCAGGGAGCCTTCATGTTGTCTAGGTAGGCGTGCAAGTCTGCAAACAGAATTGTGACCTAGGGGAAGGAAAAAGAAACAAAGACAAGCATATAAGAGCCTAGTATGTGAGAGCTTTGACATAGTCGGAGCAAAAATAAAATGTAACAGACAAGATGCTCAGTGAGCTCCACAAACCTCACAACCAGCCTTGAGGAAGTCTGCTATCTTGGACATGGGGACAAAGTAAGCTACATGGGGTTTCCCAGTGGTTGCCGTACCCCAGTACACCTTCAGCTCCCTCTCCTGAAGAACCTGCTTCAGCTTCTCCTCTCCAAGGACCTCCTGCAACACACAACCACATACTCATGAGACTGAGCTATAGGAGGGATATGGTCACTGTTGATAAATGTTTGTATGTCTGACCTGGAGGTTTCTGGTGATGAGGTGGAACTTCTCATCAGGACTCATCTGATCCGCCATGGCGCTGGGTCCTCTGACTAAATGTGAAAGCAAATCACACATTGTTCCAGTACCTGAGTTCACATCGAATCCCTTTCGGTTTTATGTTGACTTTATTCACAGACAATGTAGCACGGCGACATTTCTTACAACTGGTTTGGTTATTCTGTAACAATCACTGAGACATGTTGCTTGAGTGACAGGCAACAAAACAAAAAATCATTAGAAATTTTGTGTTGAAGTGGACAACACAGATATAAAAAAAAAAAAAAAAAAAAAAAAAAAAACGAGTAACATTCTCAATGTCACAGTGATGTACACGGATGCATGAAGATTGGTCAGCAAACAGCTCCTGTAGCACAGATATTTCAAAACCTCAAAGCTTGTTATGATAGAAAGGTGGCAGAACACACAGTGTATTTCAGTTTCCTGTGTGTGGGGTGACAATGGTGACTCCGGTCAACTGCTGAATGTGCCTACAATGGGCACATGAGGGTCAGAATTGGACAATGAAGAAACGGAAGACGTGGTTATTTCTTTGGAACACGACACCTAGGTAAACACTGCTGTAGTCCTTTATGACTGATCGGTGTGTGTATATGTGGAACATAGGCGGTTAAACCACGCTTTAGCTAGCAACCTATAAAGATGATACTGGCGTTGAATGTGTCTGATCTGAATTAGAAGATACGAAGCGTTGCCATTCCTCCCATATATTAAGCATATACCAATGAGTCAGGTTCAAGATAAAGTTATGGCTACCTTAGTGGACTCGTCATCGTTCATGAATGGGACTATGTAGCTAGTTAGCGGCAAAAACCATGTGGAGCTAACGTTAAGTAAGACGCATTAAAAGTGCTAGCGATAATCGCTTGTAGCTTTATTTTCGCTGTATCTCGCGTCGATACCTGTCCACCTCGAAGCCATACTGTTAAACGAGCTTACTTACCTCGAAACAGGTCTTTACTGCGAGACGTGTGTGAAAGAAACCGGCTGAGTGGACCTGTCAGTGTGTTGCATCAGCGACACCACTCTGCTATCGACTCACTTCAATTCCAGGCAAAACTAGTCGAGTGCAGGCCGCAGAGCACCGTCGATTAAAATCTATGCATTGACTGCAGACAATTATAGAGTGTGTGTGGAGGCAAGTACTGCTTGTCGGGCTGACTGGTGACTCTAAGTTGGTCGTAGGTGTGAGTGTGAATGGTTGTCTGTCTTTCTGTTTTAGCTCTGTGATAGACAGACAGAATGTAAAGGGTGTAGCCCGCCTCTCGCCCAATGACAAAGACAGTGAGTGTCTCTGGACTGGAGTTGTGTGTTTCTTACTTGTGAATCTCCATATTACTCATCTGTTGTTCTGGCCCTCAACAACCGGACCAATCTTCATGGCCAGCAGTTATCCACTCCTACCATTCTCCAACCTGCCTATGATTCCTTATATTCAATCATTATAACACCTAACTAACCTGTAATAGAGTCACGATTAGATTCTACATGTACGCTTCAGTCTAATGTATGTATCTATGACAGATTTATCTTGTTGCGAGATAATCCTGCTGCTCTCTTCTCTCTGTTTTTGTCTTTTCCCTGGCTGGTCTTAAACAGATTGGTCCTTCCATATGAGTTGGGTTCTGGTCAAGGTTTTTTCCTACTCCTTTTCTCACCTCCTCCATCCCAGTCAGTTCCCATTAATTATGGTATTCATCAAATTACCCAGAAATCACTCAGTATCACTGGGATGAAATATGTTGTGTGTTATTGTAGTATGACATACAGTATGCAAGTAGCATGCAAAGAAACATGTGGCTTCTTTAAAAGATTAGGTCAACAAGGTTACCTCATGACCCTGGTCCTTGTCTTGGCTGTTTTATACACAACTCAAGGATTTAAGGTACATCACGGGCTTTCATGAGCTTTTAACTTTCCATACTCAGTTTTACTTAATTTTAGTTAGCTCTTTGCAATTTTTGTTGCTTAAAAATGTTTAGTTTTATTATTCATTCATTCATCTTCAGTTACTGCTTATTCCTGTGAAGGGTCGCGGGGTCTGCTGGAGTCTATCCCAGCTGTCAACGGACGAGAGACAGGGTACACCTGTACAGGTCGCCAGTCCATTGCAGGGCTAACACAGAGAGACAGACAACCATTCACACTCACACCTACAGCCAAGAGAATCACCAGTTAACCTCATGAACATGTCTTTGGACGGTAACAGGAAGCTGGAGTACCTGGAGAGAACCCACGCAGACACAGGGAGAACATGCAAACTCCACACAGAAAGGCCAGTCAGCCGATGGATTCAAACCTGGTACCTTCTCACTGTGAGCCATCAGTACTAACCACCTCGTCACTGTGCCACCAGTTTTATCATTCATTATTTTTATATACGTTTGAAATATGTCTGTGTTAGTCAAAAGCAAGGATTTCAGATGTTCAGGATTAACATAAGAACAATACTTAGTTTTTCAGGAGTGGAGGAGTTCAAGTATCTCGGGGTCTTGTTCACGAGTGAGGGTAGGAGGGAGCGTGAGATCGACAGGCGGATCGGGGCGGCATCTGCAGTGATGCGGATGCTTAACCGGTCTGTTGTGGTGAAGAGAGAGCTAAGCCGAAAGGCGAAGCTCTCAATTTACTGGTCGATCTACGTCCCCATCCTCACCTATGGTCATGAACTTTGGGTAATGACCGAAAGAATAAGGTCGCGAATACAAGCGGCCGAAATGAGTTTCCTTCGCAGGGTGGCCGGGCTCAGCCTTAGAGATAGTAAGGAGCTCGGACATACGGGAGGAGCTCAGAGTAGAGCCGCTGCTCCTCCACGTCGAGAGGAGCCAGTTGAGGTGGCTAGGGCATCTGGTAAGGATGCCTCCCGGACGCCTCCCTGGAGAGGTGTTTCGGGCATGTCCCACCGGAAGGAGACCTCGGGGACGACCTAGGACACGATGGAGAGACTATATCTCTCGTCTGGCCTGGGAACGCCTGGGGGTTCCTCCGGAGGAGCTGGATGAAGTGGCTGGGGAGAGGGCTGTCTGGGTTACCCTTCTGAAGCTGCTGCCCCCGCGACCCGGACCCGGATAAGCGGGAGAAGACGAGACTAGACTTAGTTTTTCAGTTAATTTGTAAGTACTGCATTGATATGATTGTATAACAGAAGAGCTGACAGCAGAACTTCTACTTCATGTTTACATCCCTGCTAACAGAACCACGCTCATTACGTTTAAATGTTTTATTCACTTTCAAGTCTTTTAAGATCTTAAGATGAGATCAATTACACGAGAATGAACACAACAGGAGGTTCAGGTTTGAGAGTTTAGGTAAGTATCCACCCGTGTCGGACTGCAGTTTGGGTCAGTGTTCAGAGTCACAATTCGGGCTCCAGCCGTGGGAGCACCGGGAGGATGAGATTCCCAAACGAGGAGTCCTGTGTGATGAAGAACCCGGAGGAGTGGACGTGGGCGTGCTGCAGGGCGGCCTTCTGCTGGGCAGCGATGTGCTGCTGCTCTGCGCTGTCCCTCACCTCCTTCAGACTGGGTCTGGACGACAGGGGGATGTTTGCCCCGGGACTGTTCATGGACTGGTTCTGCATCAGCCGCCTCTTCTCCTTGTCCAGCTCCGCCAGGATGGCCACCCGAGTCTTGTTCTGAAAGCCTTGTGCTGGAGGGTTGGTAGCCATGTTAGCTTAGCAGCTAGCAAGTATTCACGCGTCCATGAAGCAGATGCAGGTGGCCGTTAGTGTTGCTTTTCATGCGGAATGTATTTATCAAAGCGTTTTTGTCTGTTGTGGGCACCCAACAAACACAAAAAAGTCCTCCAGCCAGAATTTAGTGATGAAACATATCTTCTTGCTCGCTGTTACTATGAATTAGCAAACACACAACGGAAACACTTCCGGGTTCAGTGCGAATCGTGCTGCGATTACTTTTAAAATAAAAGCCTCCGTTTA